>CM077078.1:51909318-52523491 GCA_039513925.1 Platanthera zijinensis | reverse complement strand
GAGTAACTCCAACTTACTCGAGTAATGGACTTAGCTTTCTTAGAACGATTTCTATACTCGAGAACTATACTTAGTATACTCGAGAATTCATTACATCATTACTCGAGTACAAACATATACTACTCGAGTAATGGACTTAGAAAAGTTTTTGCTTCCTGCAAAATTATTTTTCTTCAAATGAAATCAGCAACCATTTCTTCCTTCCATTGCTTTAGTGCTTGAACATAAAGTGTCTCAATATAGAGGCTACACATGATTCAACACCATGGATCACATAATGAGAGATTAACATTGAATGGTCATGTGTTTGGTAACTAATTGTAGACTGACATTGTTCTAAACTTGACAATTATATCCTGCAAACACATAACTCAACAAAGGACATCAAATACAACTTAATTCATCTTAGTTCAAGGGTGACTTCATACAAATTTGGATTATTATTGATACAATACCCAACAATCTCCCCATATTTTATAGAAGTCAGAACCATCATACACAAAGGTGAACTACATCAAGATAATCATCACATTTAACTAGTAACACAATAATAATGAGAAAAGATAAACAAAGAAAAATCAGATCAAAATAGAAGATTTATATATATAGAAAAATGTCCATGAAATCTAATCAAACAAAATCTCATAAGAAAACTTTCTAATCAACTTCAGCTTCGCAGTAGCTCTGTTAATGTTAATGTTTGTCTCTCTTCTCTTGTTGTCTCTTTTAGTAGCTGAAAGGCTTGGGATAATACTTTGGAGGTTTTAGGAGGAGCCTTGGGTTATTCTTACCATACCTCTATCATATATTCTTCTCTTGGTAATTGATTTCTCATACAAATCCCATTAATGGGAGCTGTAATGATCATGTCTATTCTCATTATAGATCAATCACTAGTTTGAGAGTAACAAGAAATTAAGATTTAGAAGTTGGGCTCCAAATTTCAGCAAATTCTTGTGTTCTCCTTCTTTCAGCTCCTGGATTGGGAATGGACTTGCAGGCAGAGGCTCCATCACCAATATTTTTCTTTCTTTGCCCTGGGTTTCTAGAGGAGGAGCTTGAGGCATTTCAGATTCTAACCATTCTTGAGCATAACTATCTGAGGTGGTTCTTGATCCCTTCAGGTCTGGGAGTGAAAGTTGGTTGCTGGGCAGAAGGCTGCTGGGTAGGAGGGTGTTAAGCAAGAAGGTTAAGATGATGAGGATAATATTGGAAAAGCTTGAAATTCAGGGAATATCTTATTGTGCATCCACTCTGTTGTGTCATAAGTATGAAAGTTGATACCATCAATTTGATTCTGGACATCAGCATGTAGCTCATCCAACTTTGCTTCCCATTCAATCTTCTTCCTTTCTTCAGATTTTTTTAAGAATTCTTTCACTAGGCTCTCCCCCTTTCTGACTTTTATTGAGAGGTGGCAATAGCATCTTCTTTGAATTTGCCCACTTCTTCACATATCTTGAAGGTGTGCTCTTGAGCTTTCTTATCTAGTTGGATTTGATTATTTGCAAGGGTTACTGACTGATCCATCACCTGACCAATTACTGGTTACGGTGTGGTCTAGAGCTTTCCCCACCTATTTGGAAGAGGTGTTTCAGCTCATCAGTATTATGTTGTATTTTCTGCAAATCCTCTGCTCATATCCTTTTCTAGAGTAGTTACTTTTTCAGTGACAGCTTTGAGAGATTCATAAAAATACTTTCTTTGCTAAGCTAGCATCAATTCAATCTTACCTAAAATATTATCAGCATAAGGAGTTACAACCTGAGGAGCTGGAGGAGGAGGAGAGGAGCATCTCATGGAACTATTTCTTCAATGACAACTGAGCTCTGGCTCTGGTAGTATGAATCAAAATATCTCCTCCTTACCAAGTATGGAAAGAAGAGAGAAATCCAGGCTCTTTAGAGGAGCCTCAGCTTATTAAGGTGTTTCTTCTTTCTCATCAGAGATCAGAACAGTTTCTTCTTCTTTTATGTCTGCAGCAGGGAACTGATGAAGAGGGGATTCTTGATCAGAATGGAGGTAAGATGGAGATGGTTCAGCAGAAGGGGATTTTTCTGTATGGTAGGGAAGGGAGACTCTTTTGAAGTGAGTTCATCAATCATTCTATTTATGTCATCCTCTGTAGAAAGAACTTTGTCTTGGACTTGAGCATCAGTAAACAAATTGCCAGCAGGGGTGGCATCAGGTAGAGTATCATCTGGAGGAGGAGTAGAATGTCTTTCCTCTAGGGTTGAAGGAGCAGGCTCCCCCTCAGTAACTGCACCAAATGTGCCAGCTACTTGAGGTAGAGGGTAAGATGGGTCCTTTCCTCATCCTTTGTTGATCAAGTGCTTGTGCAGCTTGGGCAGGGTTCTTGAGCTTAAGCTCCCATCTCTAAATAGAAGAAATAGAAAATTTCTTCATATGGTGAAGGGTAGTACCTTTGGATAAATCAAAAATCTCTGGCTTGAGCTCATGTAGAAGTAGAGAAATAATCCTTGCATAGTTTGGAGCTTTGATACTTTCCTTAATCTTATCAAAGATCATCATCCCAAATTGAAATTTCTTCCTGCATATGACTGTTGTCATCATGTCAAAGAAGTCTGCAGTGATGAAGCTTATAGAACTTGTCTTGCAAAGAAGAACTTTCCCAATATATCAACTAGAAGTTTTTCTTTCTGGATTTAGGTCAGGTCGACGAATGGTATTTACAATAATAGAAATTCCCATAGAAACCATAAGCTCTGTCATAGTCCTCGACGGTTAATTCATCTTCTTCGTCAATCGCTGGTAGTCGAAAAAGCTTAGAAACAACTGGAGTAGAAAGTTTGACCTTAATCCCACGAACTCTGGTTTTAAGAAGCTTTCCATTTCTCTTTACCTTAGCATTCTAGAAGAACTCTTCTACCTCTGAAAAAATAATTTTACACGGTTGCTCTAAAATGAAAGATATCGGCAGTTTCTAGAAGTAGCAGAAGATTCTAAAAATCATCTGAAAGCTCCGCAATCCCTGTCGAAATTAGTTCTCTTCCTATCCCTATCTTGGATGGAGGAGCCATTGATCCAGAGAAGAACGAAAATTTCTACTTGGAGAGAAAGGGCTGGATCGGCGGCAAGTTGGCGACAGTGATGAGAAGATGAAGAGTTTTTCCTCTTTTCTCTCGAGAAAGGGTTTAAAGATCGAGTGATTTTGAATTTTCCGGACTTTCTTTTTATATAAGTCTTAATTTATGATAATTAAGGAAATAATAAAGTAACATACCTAAAAATATGGCGGCATAATGTCTGGGTATGAATATCAGAAATTTGAACTTGAAGGCGAAAAGTTGCTTTAGACTTCTCGAGTGGACAATCATTACTCGAGTAAGGAGACTATAGTTCTCGAGTAGTAACTTGCTTTCTCGAGTAGTAACTGGAAGTTCTCAAGAAGTGTTCTGATAGTTCTCGAGAGGCAGACTGGAACTCGAGAAGTTCTCGAAAGGCAGACTTGTTTCTCAAGTGGCAGACTTGTTTCTCGAGTGTTCCTATCCAGTACTCGAGTAGTAAGAGTCTTACTCGAGAAATGAAGTCCAAACTTAAGAATTTCTAAATTTTTGAAGTGTTGCCTGATCCTTGAGCTTTGTTGTTAGCCCTCCTTCTTCATTCTTCTTTGTTGAGCATGGCAAGTTCTGTTTTGAAGAACAAGAACTTGGCCTCATCCTGCGGCTTTGTGAAGATATCTTCAACCTGCTTGTCAGTTGGGACATACTCGAGGTTGATGTCTCCATGCTCCACATGCTCCCTAATGAAGTGATACATCAGCTCTATGTGCTTTGTTTTGCTGTGAGAGACTTAGTTGTTGGCGATTGCAATTGCACTGGAGGAGTCGCAAAATAATGGAATGTTATAGAACTTCATGTTGTAATCTTCAAACTGATTCTTTATCCATAGCAGTTGTGCACAACAACTGCTTGCAGAGAAACTCTTACTCGACTGTTGAAATTGTGACATAATTTTACTTTTTGCTGCTCCAGGAGATGAGCCTTCTTCCTAGGAATTGATAAGTCCCGGAAGTGCTCTTCCTGTCATCTTTGCTACCTGCAAAATCTACATCTGAAAAACCAATTAGTTCGCTATCATTACTTCTTATGTAGCATAAGCCAAAATTTGGTGTACCTTTAAGGTATCTCAGAATCCGCTTTACAGCAACGTAGTGAGATTCCTTAGAGTTCACTTGAAATCTAGCTTACATAAATGTTGAAAACATTATTTCTGGTCTACTAGCAATAAGATAGAGCAAGGATCCAATTATGCTTCTGTACTTGGTTTCATCAAAAGGTTTCCCTTTTTCATCCTTGTTCAGAGACATGGATGAACCCATTGGAGTACTCATAGAGGTTGTGTTCTCCATTCCGAATTTATTAATCAACTCCTTTGTGAACTTCGTTTGAGAGATGAAAATTCCATCTTCAGATTGTTTCACCCGAAGTCCTAAGAAATACTTCATCTCTCCCATACTACTCATTTCAAACTTCCCTTGCATAAATTTTGAAAATTTCTTGCAGAGGTTGTCGTCAGTAGAGCCAAATATGATGTCGTCGACATAGATTTACACTAGCAAAATCTTGTCTTTTATTTCCCTAAGAAATAATGTCTTATCTATCTTTCCTCTTGTGAACTTGTTCTCAAGAAGAAAGCTAGACAGCATCTCATACCAAGCTCGAGGAGCTTGTTTCAAACCATATAAAGCTTTAAATAAAAGATAAACATGATCAGGATAGTTAGAATCAACGAAACCTGTAGGTTGTTCCACATGCACTTCTTCTTTTATGTCACCATTAAGGAAGGCCGTCTTCACATCCATCAAATAGATAGTGAAGCCATAAAGTGTGGCATAAGTTAGGAACAACCTGATTGCCTCCAGCCTTGCCACTGGAGCATACGTCTGGCCGAAGTCAATTCCTTCTTCTTATCGGTATCCCTTGACGATGAGTCTGGCCTTGTTCTTTTTGGTAGTTCCATCTTTGTCCATCTTGTTCCTGTAGACTCACTTGGTTTTGATAACGTTCTTACCTTTGGGTCTTGGAACAAGCTTCCAAACTTGGCAATGCTTGAATTGGTTCAATTCTTCTTCCATTGCCATTATCCAAGGTGCTTCTGAGTTTGCTTACTCAAACTTCTTTGGTTCAACCTGCGAGAGGAAGCTCAAATATAAATTTTCATTAGTTATACCTCTACGAGTTCTAACACCGTCCCAGGGATCTTCGATGATTTGATCAATTAGGTGATCCTTCAAGTGTCTGAGCTCTAGCGTTCTTGCATCTGGAGCTTCTTCTATCACAGAAGTGACTTCATCAACTTGAATGATATCTTCATCATGGTCATCAACCTCTCCAATTGGGGTTAGAGTGGTGATCTTGATGAACTTTTGATCTTTTTCTTCAGTCGGCTCATCCTAGTTTAATTCTTTTATTCTTGAACCTGCATCTTCGATGAACACACTAGAAGAACTGTCTTGCAGCAAGCTCGTCTCATCAAAATCAACATTGATAGATTCTTCTACAACCAGGGTTTTCTTGTTGAAAATCATATATGTCTTACTATGGATACTATAGCCTACGAAAATACCTTCAAAGCTCTTTTCACTAAATTTAGTGGTGTGATACTTACCATTGTTGAGTACGAAGCATTTACTACCAAAGATTTTAAAATATGAAATAGTCGGTTTCCTACCCTTTAGTAGTTCATAAGGTGTCTTATTATGGTTCTTGTTTATGAGTGCTCGATTTTGCATGTGGCATGCAGTGTTGACGGCTTTAGCCCGGAAGTATTCTGATAGTGAGGCATCAGTCAACATGGTTTTGCAAGCCTCTATGAGTGTTCTATTCCTTCTCTAGGCTACTCTATTTTGTTGAGGAGTTTGAGGAGAGGAAAACTCATGAAAGATATCTAGGCTTTCACAGAATTTTGTCATGGCCCCAGACTTGAAATCTGTTCCATTATCACTTCTGATTTTGACTACGGAATAGTTGTATTCATTTTTTATCTGCCTGATAAAATTAGTAAAGATATCAAAAGTATCTGACTTGTGTTTTAGAAAGAACACCCACGCAAAGCGAGAGTAATCATCAACAATAACTAATGTATAATCTTTACCTCCCAAACTTCTAATTTGTAGTGGACCGAACAAGTCCATATGAACTAGGTATAAACACCTATTAGAATCTTTGCCAATAATGCTTTTAAAAGTAGCCCTTATTTTCTTTCCTTTTATACATGTGTGACAAGGTCTATCTTTTGCGCACTTGACATTTGGGGCATCACTTACTAAATTAAGAGAAAATAATTTATTAATAGTTTTGAAATTTATATGTGCTAATCTCTTGTGACATTGGTCACCAAGAGACGCACTATCTTTTGCCAAAAAGCACACTGGAGTAGAAGAGTCTATGCAAATAAAATTTAAGCAAAATATATTCCTACTACGAGTGTCTGATAAAATCGTTTCTAAATTATCAACTGATTTTATCAAACACTTGTCTGCATGAAATTCTACGATGTATCATTTATCGCAGAGCTGGCTTATGCTTATAAGATTGTGTTTCAATCCTTCAACATAAGCCACATCGGAAAAAAACACACTACCATTAGTGATCATACCGCAACCTTTAGTAATCCCTCTGTCAGAACCTCCAAAGATGACCTTTAGCCCGTTCATGACTTGAAAATAATTCTGAAGAAGGCTTCTTGTCCCGATCTTATGTCGAGAGCATCCACTGTCCAAATACCAGATGGGATTTTTGGTGGCCTTTGGACATTCCTGCAAAAGTAAAATCAAGTTGCCTTAGGAACCCAAACTTGTTTGGGCCCTTTGTCTCTAGTTAGCATACTCCCCCTACGTATGTTAACATTGTGAGTGGTCTTTCTCACATTATTAACTCGAGGAGTTTCATAATATCTGGAATTAAACTAGCAATCTATGGCAAAGTGACCGATTTTGCCACAACACCAACAGTCAAATCGGTTGTATCTTTGTCTAAGGATCTCCTACTTGGCCTTTGGAGAGTGTGGTATAGCAGGGGCAGTAGACTTGGAGGTAGAATCTTCGTGGTGATGGCACTCACATGACTTCTTATCCATAATAGGCTTTTCTACAACGGGTTTGGCTTTTGGATCATTCTTGATGTTATGACCATGATTATAAGGTTCGTAGATCTAAAGAGTGATCTCCTCATAAGGTGCCTTGAAGACACTCTCGCCAAAGTTTCGGGGATGAGTCCATCCTTGGTACCGAGACTTGGGCTCTACATGAGTAGGCCTAGCAAAGTGACCGTAGGATGAGTCAAGATCAAACTCGTTCGTTGGAAAGATAACCTTTTTGAAAGGAGTTTGTTCTTGAGGAGCTTTCCCCTTCTCCTTAGTTAGAGCCTTCTTGGCAGCCTTTTTTCTTCTCTGGGCTTTATTTCTCCTAGAATATTTACTAGGAGCAACCACATGGCCTAAGCCAACACCTTTGGCCTGAGAAGAGAATTCAACAACAAGCGGAAGGACTGTCTTGGTCTTGGAGAAACTTTCAACAAGTTTCTTTTCAGCTTCAAGTTATTCTTCCAATTTCTTGATGATTTTCTCTTTCAGATTTAGATGCTCGAGAGCCTTATTATATTCTTCCATCGCATTATGGAAGTCCTTTCTGAGTGAGTCCATCATTACAATTTCCTCCCTCAGATTTCTCTCTTCAGCCTTAAGAGATTTGATCTCCTTAGCTTGAGATCTTGCGACTCTACGACATTTGTCGTAGGCTTTGATCAACTCTTTATATTGAGTCATGAGTTCAGATTCATCCTCAGACAAACAATCCTCACGATCAAGGTCAGAAGCATCAGATTCAGAGAGATGGGTATGAGAATTTACCTTCCCAGTGAACTGAGGTTCTTCTTCTTCATCTGTCTGTGTTATGAGCCCAAAGTAGGCTTTCTCCTCATCACAAGACTAAGATGAATCTGTGTCACTGAGGGGCTTGCCCTTCTTGGCTATCTGGCTTCTTTCAGTCTTCTTCATATTATAAGAAGTTTTCTTTTCCTCTCTTCTTCCACCCTCCTTCTTCTTGTGAGGGCAATCAGTTATGACGTGTCCAGGCTTATTGCAATAATAACACACAATATCAGTAGAAATGTGTTTGTTATGTTTGGAGTAATACCTGTCTTGGCAACTTGAGCCTTTCTTATGGCGATCACCATCGTGACGTGATCTTCTGAACGAGGCATCCTTGCCTTTCCATTATTTCTTCTTGTTCAAGAACTTCTTGAACTTCCTTGAAAGAAGAGAAAACTCTCCTTCAGATAATTCTGAGCCTGAGGTACTTGGCTCTGAAGATTCTTTTTCACTTTCTTCTTGTACTGGGGCAGGAGAAGCAGCTTTTGACTTCCTTGAGATGTCTGCCTTTAGAGCGACAGACTTCTCCTTGGATGAAGACCTATTCTTCTCTTCTTCAGCTTTTCTTGAGTTGATTTGCCATTCATATGACATAAGATTTCCGAAGAGATTTTGCGGGTCAGTCTCTGCTAGCTTTTCAAACTCTCGGATATCACAAACCTTGTTATCTCATTCCTTAGCCAGGGATCTCAGGAACTTATCATTCAGTTCTCCATTGGTGAAGAATCGGCCATAGACTCTTAGGCCGCTGACAATCTTGAAGAAACTTTCAAAGGTATCTGCAATAGAGTCCTTGGGACCTTGTCGGAATGCTTCATATTTCTGATTCAGAAGGGATCTTCTGTCATCCCTAACTTCTTCAGTGCCTTCCATCAAGACGATAAGAGACTGCCACATTTCCTTGGCGAATTGGCAGTGAATCAGGTTCTGTAGTATAGAATCATCGACTGCACTTGCAATGATATTTTTGGCTTTCTTGTTTAAGGAGACAAGTGCAATCTCATCTTTATCAAGATCCATGAGCTTCTTTGGAACTTGCTTAGTTGGATCAATAGTGGAGGCTATCATTGGAACATGAGGACCTTCTTCCATAATCATAAAGATCCTTGGATCTACAGCTTTCATGAAGAACTTTATTCTCTCTTTCCACATAGCAAAATTATTCTTTGTGCATAATGGAAGCTTAGCAAAATCCTTAACTCTGTCCATACTTGAATCCTCTAAAGACAACTAGGAGGAGATATGTTCAAGGTGTTAACCTTTCTGATGAACAACCTCCCTCTGATACCAATTGATGTTTTAGTTGTCTACCTAAATCATATAGAGGGGGGTGAATATGTGAGGTCTACGTCTTGTTGTGGAATAAAAATTGAACGAACGATGCACAGAAAATAAGCACACAAATCACAGAGTACACCAGAGCTATAGTGGTTCCCCAATCTTGGGTACGTCCACTCTCCACCTCACCGATCTAGCAACACGCTAGACTCGGCTACTTCACTATTATCTCGGATTGAAAACCAATTCTACAACTCGGAGCAACGTCCCTATAACTCGATCCACAAAATGGATCTACACTTGGAAAAAAAACTTCCTACAACACTCGGAGACAAAATATCCTACAAGATAAAAGTTTGTAAACAAAAATTATACAAAAAGAATATCTCAGATCTGAATCTTCAGCCTTTCTTCATCCTTGAACTTTGAAGCTTTCTCAGAAATTGATCGAAGAAGACAAGCCGAAAATATTCTGGATCTGAAAAATTAGATCAGCACGATCAAGAGATGAATCTATGGAAGAGAAAGCGTCTTGATCTGTTGATCTCTACTTGCTCTGAATCATAGGAATCGGAGAAGGAGCGGTGATGAGATCGTCGATGAAGAGCGGCGGCGGCTTCCCAATTTAGAATGAACAGAATAAATTCAGAATACTTGATTTCGCTTCTTAGGGTTAGTCGAAATTGATTAGACCTTTTATAGGACAAACTTAACGGTCATAATCATAAAGACAGTGCACGTGGACAAATAATCATTGAGATTAATTTTGAAATCTGGTCCCGTCAGACTTAACGAAATTTCAAAAAAAAAAGTTCTGCATTTATCGAGTGGTTTATAGACTACTTGAGTACCAACTTCTGATTCTCGAGAGGAAGGGTGTGAGGTTCTCGAGAACAAGACTCAGAGAAATTTCGAACATGAATCCTGGCTTCTCGAGAAGTGACTTTTAATACTCGAGAACTAGTAAAACTTCTCGAGAACTAATATGACTTCTCGAGAACCAGACTTCTTCTCGAAACAATTTTTCTTCTTACTCGAGTACTGGTCCTCTGACTTCTCGAGACAAGGTTTGGCCTTCTCGAGTATTGGCTTCTGCTACTTGAGTATAACACTTAGAAAATTTCTGAATTGAATTATTTAGTAAACTCGAGACATAGATAAGTAGTATTCGAGTACTCCAAGGTTTACTCGAGTAATGGACTTAGCTTTCTATAGAACGATTTTTGTTACTCGAGAACTTTACCCCTATTATACTCGAGAATTCATTCCAGCACTGCTCGAGTACAACATATACTACTTGAGTAATGGACTTAGAAAAACTTTTGCTTCCTGAAAATTATTTTTCTTCAAATGAAATCAGCAACCATTCTTCCTTCCATTGCTTTAGAGCTTGAAAATAAAGTGTGTCCCAATAGAGAGGCTACACATGAGTCAACACCAAGTAATCACATAATGAGGGATTACATTGTATGGTCCTGTGTTTGGTGACTCATTGTAGACTGACATTGGTCTACATTTGACAATTATATCCTGCAAACACATAACTCAACAAGAACTGTAAATACAACTTATTTCATCTTAGTTCAAGGGTGACTTCATACAAATCTGGATTATTGTTGATACAATACCCAACAATTCTCCATCGTTTTCTTTGATCCAAAGCTCGAATTCAACTCCCCTAAACACTCTTAAGCTGATGATGAGGTCAATTAGGAGTGGTATTGGCTAGTGGTGGTGTTTTGAACAGGTGGGGGTTTCGGCCAAGCTTAGGATGCTTCACCATCGCTGCCAAGTGTCCCCCATTGCTGGAATTTTGCTGAGAATTACTTTGTGAGCTCAGAATTGATCTTGGAATGGGAGGACGAGGGTCACATGGCCGGCATTCCCACTTTCCCTCCTTTCTCTCTCTTAAAAATGGGGGGAAATCCATTCTACCCCCATGCATGTCACTACCCTCCAAATTTAGAGGGCATGGGCTATAATTTGGCTCATGGGCCTGCTGGATGGGCTTGAGTTGGGCCTTAACCCATTGGCATAGGGTTAGCTCGTTTGATTTCAAGATTTAGGATAATTTGACCAAAGTTGACTTTGGTCCAATTGAGTAATTAGGTTGACCCACTCATGGGGCTTTGAGATCCATTAGGTCCTTAATGGGCCTAGATGGCTAGGGTGAGTTCAATTTGAGTGGGTGGGTTCAATTAGGTATGAAATGACCTAGGTTGATCTAAAGGGCACTTTGGTCGATTTGGCCAATTTGGTGACCTGTGATAGGACTTTTGGGTCACTTGGGTCTCTTTTAGGGTTAGAGACATAGTGGTGAGGTCAATTTGCACTTGTGAGTTCAATTTGGGCTAGTTTGACGTAAGTTGACTTGTACACTATAGTGGGCCCCATGTGGGTTCACCCTAACTCATTAAGTCCTAGGGTCACTACTTAGCCTAACTCATCACACTCACCACATGTCCTATCCTAATTTGTGTTAAGGGGGTCTAGAAGGAAATGAGATGTTGCAGTCCCGGCCTTCTCCGGCCACCGGCCTCATCGGGCCGCCCCTCCCCTCGCAAGAGGTGCAATTATTTTTTTGGTAGGTGCGGTTATTTTTCATCCAGGGGCAGTCTCATCATTTTCGTAAATTTGGCAATCCATGTGCCCCATTTCGGATGTTTCTATTTGTCTATCCGGTGGTTATGGGGGATTACCAGATCGCCCATCTTGGAATATATAAATAGACCCCTTTTCCTCCTTCAATGGCATCCTCTTTTGGGCACGAAAAATGCTCATATGGATTTTCTCTCTCCTCCTATGATTTTCTCTCTCCACCATTCTTCTTCCTTGCACGCTCTCACGAGCCACTTCCTTGCGCGTTCCCGCGCACGCCTCCTCCCCGCACGCTCCTGCGCGCGCCTCTTCCTCGCGCTCCTCTTCCTCACGCGCTCCTATGCGCCTCTTCCCCGCACGCTCCTGCACTCTCCTCTTCCACGCGCGCTCCCGCGCGCGTCTCTTCCCCGGATGCTCTCGCGCGCCTCTTCCCCGCGCGCTCCCGCGCACCTCTTCCTTACGCACTCCTGCGCGTGCCTCTTCCCTGCGCGCCTCTTTCTTGCGCGCTCCCGTGCGCCTCTTCCTAGAGCGCTCCCGCATGCACACCTCTTCCTTGCGTGTTCCCTCAAGCGCTCCTCTTACTCACGCGCTCCCGCAGGCTCCTCCTTGCACGTGCCTCATACTTGCGCGTTCCCGCGCGCTCCTCTTCTTTGTGCGCCCCAGCATGTGCCACCTTCGTACTCTCTGTCATCAAGACCGCTGAAGACCGTCTTGACCGTCGAAACTTCTTGCAAGATACATCAAACATTTTAAAGATCACAGAAGGTTCAACAATTGTCTTTTGTTGCCAGTCTTTCGTCGTTAGTGCGGCAACCAAGCCAATCGTTGGCCTGTCCGGTGTCAGCCGACCATGCTCGTAAAAGTTCACAAAGTTTATGCGCCCTGCACCGCCAACAGTTAACAAGACCAACTTCAGATCCCGACGAGGATCGTTCGACTACATTTAGGCAAGCATCACGCTTAGTGTTTCCAGTGCCCACAACTTACCCACCAGCGTCAGCAAGTCATCCATTCCAAGCTCCTCTAATCACAACAGGAGACAAACCACATAGGATAGGGCGCACTGAGCACACCACTCAAGCTTCCAAGCCTCAGACATCAAAACAAGTCAAACAAGTTGCTCCCGCTTCCGAGCACCCGTAGAGGACTTCAAGGCGCGACTAGCGCATCACTCCCGACAACTCACAAAGAAATACTTAGCTCTGCGAGTGGTGTCCTGTCACCCTCCGAGCTCCCCCCCCCCTCCCCGCGCTCTCTCACTCACAACAATTATAACGAGAGGCGGCCTGTCGCCCTCGAGTTATTCAAGAAAGCTCTGTACAACGACCAACAAATAATGAAGGTTTGGCCGGCACAGATCCGGCCAAATTATTTTTCACCAAGTTGCCGTTAAAAGTTGTTTTTCTATCTTTCTATTTTATGTGGCTGATTGCGCACCTGACCGTTCCCGAACTAGGACGGTTCAATTTAATCCGATCTTTCAGAGATCTTGATCGATCCACAACAGTAATGTTCCATGCATCTATCTATATTGTGTTATGAGTATCTTTTAGCACTCTCCGAATGCCGCCGCACGCACACAATGATGTTATGAATTTTCTTATTTTCTCCGAGGTTCTTTTTAAGAGAGCTGTGAGAAAGCGGCACCCGCATAATGTTGGCTAGATGCATTCGTGAACATAGTTAATAAACTTAGATCCAAAATACCCTTACAATCAGCCATATATTACCAACAGGACCCAAAATTATTGTCCCAAAATGACCTCCTAAAAATATTCAACTGACCACCAGCAGCAGCACCCACGCAATACAATATCAGAAATCACGTATGTCTCAGTCCGCCGCTCCAGCCGCATGCCAAAATATTTTCATGGAACAAGTTGGCCAGCTTTTGTTTCCATAATTGTCTTTATTTTATTTTACTTTGTTTTATTTATTTATTTTTAAGAACATACTAATATACTATTTCTTTGAAAAGTAGGTATTGTGTCAGCACATCAGTCAAGCTGACAGCATTGATGAATCAATCATGACACATTGTTTAATAACTTTATTATCCTATAAATGTTTTGAATAGGTTAACTAATGTAAATTATTTAGAGCATTCAGCATTGTTACGAGAATATTAATTTTGGAAATAGACCTATCATAAAAAAATTTTGCAACCTTTTTTTTTTTTTTAATTTGATGCACGGATTTGAATCTTTTACAAAAATTTTATTTATACAACTTAAAACATGAAAATTAGGCTCTCATTGGAGGGACTTTTTTTCACAGGTCAAGTCGTTAAAATCGCATGAACCTGATTTTAATTTAAGGTCAGGTTCATGTGATCATAACCACTTGATCGATGAAAATAAGTCCCCCCAAACGAAATCTTAGCGTCTAAAATTTTTAAAATATTGCTGCAAAACATTAATTTAAAATGAAAACAAAACATAAACATTATCATGCACAAAAACAGATATAGAAATGCGCAAACACAGGAGGATGCTTTAAATTAGGCTCTGTTTGGGAGGTTTTTTAGAAAGGAAAAGGAGTGGTGACAAAAGTAAGGTAAGAAAATGAGCTATTGGAAAAGGTATATTGAAAAAGAAGATTTTTTTTGATAAACTCATTTTGCAAAACCGTTTGATAAATCTCCGTTACGGTAACTTTTTTTATTAAAAATGTGGCATCCCGAGGAAAATGAGCGTCCGGACGGAAAATGAGCGTCCGGGCGGAAAATGCACGTACAGGTGAAAAATGCGCGCCCACGAGGAAAATGCGCACCCGACCAAAAATACGCGCCGGGGGAAAGCACCTTTTTTTTCGCACGTGAGCGGTTTTTTTGCCCGAGCGCAATTTTTTCGCCCGGACGCGATTTTTTCGCCCGTACACAGTATTTTCGCCATGAGGCAGTTTTTTTACCCCACCGCGAATTTTTTGCCTGACAGTGAATTTTCCGCCCTGGTGCGATATTTTCCGTCCGGACGCAAATTTTTCGGGCGGGCGGTATATTTTCGCCCGAGCGCCAATTTTTCAGCCGGACGTGAATTTTTCGGCCGGACGGGAATTTTTCGACTGAGCGCAAATTTTTTGACCTGGCGTGAATTTTTCGCCCGGGGGTGAATTTTTCGCCCGTGCGTGATTTTTTTGCACGAGAGTGAATTTTTAGCCCCGACACGATATTTTCTCACGAACTTGATATTTTTACCGAAAAACGGAAAAAATAGCATCCGGGCAAAAAAAATACGAGGCCGGGCAAAAAAATCACGAACAAGCGAAAAAATCGCGCCAAGGTAAAAATTCGCGTCTGAGCGAAAAATTCCCCCTAGGCGCGCTCAGGCGACAAAATCACGCTGGGGTGAAAAAAACCCGCCCAGAAAAAAAATTCGCGGCTGGTCGAAAAATCCACGACCGGGCGAAAACAACAGCACACAGGCCAAAAATTCGCTCACAGGCGAAAAAACCGCGCTCGGGCGAAAAAATTGCGCCAGGGCGAAAAAACCGTTCTCCGGCGAAAAAAAAACAAGCTCCGATGAAAAATTCGCTCCCGCGCGAAAAAATAGTGCCCAGACAAAAAATCGCTCTCAGGCAAAAAAGTCACGCTCGGGCGAAAAAAATGCCCACGGGCGAAAAAAACGCGTCCAGGCGAAAATATCACGCTCGTGCGAAAAATCCCGTCCGCGAAAAAAAATCGCGTCTGGACGAAAAAATCGGCCCGGGCGAGAAAAAAAACACGTTTGGGGTGAAAAAAATCATGCACGAGCGAAAAAAAACGCACTTGGACGAAAAAAATGCACCCGGGAGAAAAACCCCGTGCCCGGACAAAAAATCCGGCCCGAGCAAAATATTCGCGTCTGGGCAAAAAAAATCGGGCATGGACGAAAAAATTGCGCCCGGGTGAAAATAAATCGTGCACGGGAGAAAAAATCGCACCCGGACGAAAAAAATGCACAAGGGCGAAAAAATTCACGCCCGGACGATAAAATCAGCCCGGGCGAAAAAAAACGCGCTCGGGCGAAAAAAAATCATGCACGGGCGAAAAAACCGTGCTCGGTCGAAAAAAACGCACCCGTGTGAAAAACCTCGCGCCTCAGCGAAAAATGCCAGCCCGGGCAAAAACTTCGCACCCTGGCAAAAAAACACGCCCGGAAAAAAAATACGCCCGGTAAAAAAATCGTCACTGGACAAAAAAATAAAGTTGGAGATTTTTTTAAGAAATAAGAGTTTTGTTTTTCGAAAATGTTAAAAAGTATGTGATAAGTGACTTTTCCAAAAGATGAGAAAATGAAGTTTTCCGCGGTAGCTCTTTCCACCGATAGACAATCCAAACGATTTCTTAAGCGTAGTAGCATTTTCCAGAAAACGAAAAGGAGCTAAAAAGCCCTCCCAAACAACTGAACAAGATCTTAGTTGTGAGTTTAGTTATGTTTAGAGCTGTAGTTTGCTTTGAGCGACCAAAAGAGACTTTCCACCTATTAGATTTATTTGTTTTTTGTTAATGAAAGAAGATTAGCTCATAGAGTCATAGTAAACTGTGGCTTACAAAAGAAAGAAAAACAAGAACTATTACATATATTAATACAATAAATTCGAACTATCAAAATAATTGTATGCATCAGAAAAATGGTATGCAGCATAATTGTTTTTCATGTTTTGGACTTAATTAGTATGAGGAGGTAGTAAATGAGCCAAAACTATGCTATGTTCCTCATCCCAAAGCGTGAAAAAGCTTATTGAGCTCATCAAAAATTGGTAATAGTGTAACATCCCTAGTTGTAAATAGTTTATTGCATGGGTCCGGCCTGGGGCTCACTACATATAAAATTCACAAAGCCTAAAATGCTAATAATTGATAACCGAAATACATAACCATCCACATTAGAGTTTGTACAGGTCGCTACAATGAAAACTTAAAAACAAAAGTCCACATAATGTACAAGATAGTCTGACCTTAAGGCCTTGCACGACTTTCAAAACAACTTAATAAAAGCACTACATTAAAGCACGAAATAGAGGAAGAACGATCTCCAGCTCCTCAGCAACTTTTGGGCTCTGGCCTTCTACACATCACTACAAGCTATGCCACCTGAAATCAAGAACAAACAGGTAGCAAAACGAAGTTCTGCATAGGGCTGACCAACACAATGTAACAACCCCTCCCCCCGGCCATCCTAGCGGACTCTAGGATGAGTACATCGCTCTCCTACAAGTACTCACAAAACCAAAACAAAAAATACAAAGAACAAAGGGGCACACAAAGGGTCCCCGTAGCCATGCCATCATGCACACGATAAAGAAAACACCCAAAGTCATACAACCCATGACGAGAGGCATGTGTTCGCCTTTCACACTTAACCATAACTGTGGGAGGAAAAGATTTCGCAATAAAGAGAGCGATATAGAGGCCCAAAGTCTATATCTATTCATAAGTGCGCGATAAAAAGGAAAATAGTTCACTACTATCCAAACGAGCAGAGGGAAAGCACAGTCCATAACAGTCTGAAGGAGCGCAACAGGGAGTATAACATGAATATTGGTCCTGAAACATTGTGACGGGAGAAACGAACTCGTCTCTGGACGTAGCTAAAAGAGTCTCTCATACCGATGATGTGACATAGACTGACCATAACCACAATGTGATAGGATTCCACCCGTCCTACGAAAGCCCACAAGAACGTTGTTCTATCGGACCCAACATAGGCCTGTCTAGAAATGAGGCATTCACGAATAAAGTTCACGTATTCCCTCCTACACTACGACGAATAACACGGGACATTCTCGTTGGCATACCTAGGGCTAATCGTAATGCTTATGACAAAAACATCACTGATTCGGGCTTACCTCCATGAGTAGGTTTCACATAGCATGCCAAAATCTAGACTCGCGCATCGGATTATTAATGCTTATTTATGTTGGTGTCGGACACAGTAGGCTCGAAAGTTTGCAATGAACTGAAGGAAACACACACTGCATTCAATTGGAGGCGGGTGTCCCTTCTAAGCAAAGTAAAGTAGAAAACAACATTGGGATCGCAATCCTGCACCCTGGTGAAGTCTCTGCACTTCATCGCGTAGCCGGAGAGTGACCCTACGTGCAGCTCACACAAGCATATGTCGGGGTGGAAATCTCACGCCCTGGCGTAGTTCCCGTCCTCAAACAAAACGACTTAAGGGGACTCATTGCACAAAAATAAGTATAGGCACAGAAATATCTAAATAACGATCCTAAGATCGGGGAAAAAGTCGTTACCCTCAACGTGCGCCTCAGAGGCATTGTGATTTGCATGAAACTTGACGGCTAGTGACTGTAGTGATTGTCTACACACGGATATTATTTCCACACGCCAACTTGAGCTCTAAATCGGCGTTCCACGGTGAATTTCAACAACTTCCTCTTTATACACCGAGATTGGCACAACACTACACAACAAAACATCTCCTCCCTCTAACCATTGACCATGTATCAAGGAGACAAAGTAGGTTGAGCTCCTATCAAAGGGCGACATAGGTGCTACCAGTAGCGATAAAATGGAGGGGAATGGTCATATTCCTTCTTATGGTCGACGCTTGAGACTCAAAAGAGAGAGAGAGATAGTGCGAGAGGGTGGGAGCTCTAGAGAAGGAGAAGCTTACAGATTCCCTAATCGAGAGAGAGAGAGAGAGAGAGAGAGAGAGAGAGAGAGAGAGAGAGAGAGATCAGGGTGTCCTCTCCATCCTACCATGAGACGCATGAGACCGGGAGGAGGGAAAATCTATTGAGAAGGATCGACGTGGAGTGATCGAAAGGAAGTTCCCTTGTGGCAACCTTAGACAAACGAGAGAGCAGGATTGGGGTTTGGGTGTCGTTGCTTCCATGATAAAGAGGGATATACCTCAATTGGCTATGAGGAGTAATTTGAAAGCTCCTTATCAAGGAGGTTGCTGGATCGAATCCATGCCCCAACAACCCACCGCGACCGAGAAACAGACATATATTTTTAATAATACAACTGAATAAATACTTAGTACAACTGTAAAGTGATTAAACATTAAAACATATCTAAAGATATATATTGGTTGTAGATGACAGGTGCAACATCGTTGAACTGTCAATGTGTTGTGTCATATTTCAAGGATAGAGCACAAGCAATACTAAAATATTCTAACTAAAAATTCAAAGGCTGGTTTTCATGTTGTTGGAATTCTTCCACTTTTTTCAATGCCTAACTTGAAACAGAATATTCCTCTTTTGAGCACATTGCTCAGGTCTTACTTAGCCAAAAAAGTGATTTTCTACTTGGAAAGGTGTACACCAAACTAACAATTAATCAAGTGGCATTAATGCTAGGTCTCCTTAATAATGGGATGCCTTTCAATTTTAGAAGGACCCCACTTGCAAACTATGAGCAAACGGACTTGGCAAGAGAGTTTTTGTGGCTTGCAGATATAGAATGTTCTGAATAGATTGAGGCGCAAAGGGTTGACACCCTTGTGAAGTATATTTTTTGTAAGTTTTTTTTTTCTATTCAAGTAATTCAAAATATCCACATGTTTATATACATTTAGAGGGTCTGAAATATTTAGAAAATTTAACTGACCTGAGGCAGTGCATAAATTTCTGCACTCATAGTTTTGGTCACTGAGTAGTGTTGCCTCAAATAGAAAAGTCAACTAGAGTTTGGGATATGTGGAGGGTTGTTCAATACTCTTGGCCGTAAGCCATTAATTAATTTTAGCACTATTTTTTCACTGAAAGCTTATTTTAAAAGTTATATCTCGTAATTGCATATATGATTTTATGATCTGACCAACTTTCTACCATCTAATGATGACTTAGCAAGGCCCCCACTTTATTGGTGGTCTGCTAAGTTTAGTTTTAGCGACATTTTTTGTTCAATGTTGCACACAATGTTAGGTGTTCAAAGAAGAGTATGATATATCTTTTAATAATTATAGTCAATTTGATTATATTCATTTTTTTCACTAATATTACAAGACCATCAACTAACTGTGCAGGTGAAGGTGTCATTCGAGAGCATCTTGCCTGCCAAGGAGAAATAATTGGGAGTTGAAGAGTCAGATGAAAGTGATTTTGAAGAATCGTATCATGAGAAAGAGGAGACAGATGAGGAAAACAAAGAATAAATGAAATAATTTTGAAGACAAATTTTGAAGAATTCAAAGAAATTTTGAAAAATTAATGGAAATTTTTTGTAATACCAGCGGATGATTGTGTTCTTCAAAAAATTTTGAGACCTTCCTGTTCTTCCCCTCTTTATCAGCAGTGAAGTATATGCATGTCAAACATCTGTACGTCACCACCTGGCTTGGAAATCTTAAAATAGCTTTGGAATAAGAATACTCTCATCCTTTAATGATCCTTGTATGAGTCCAATAGTGTAAATGTTATTTTTGGATTCTAAACCCACATTCACGGGCATTCTCCGATTACATTGTATATGCCTCATCATTTGAATGAACTATAAGAAAAACTACACCCTCCTTGTTCACCAGCAAATATTTGGTTGAAGATACGGGCGCTAATGCTAAAAATGAGATCGCATTATAGTAAAAACAATTGTATTTTTGAACATCCGGCTATTTGGTCATTCATATACGATCGTTTTGTTCATAAGTTATACACGTTATAAAACATATATCGACAATCAACAAAGTTGTAAGTACGAAAGTATCTTACAGTATCTATGTCCTCCTACTTCACATTCTCAGTATCCATCTCCTCCTCCTCCTTTACATTCCCAGATGGTAGTTTATTGTTCGACAAACCACCAGATTAACTTCTTTCGATAGCTGGCCCAGATTGTCCTTCACTAGTGATAAATTAGCCGGTAACTCACTGGATCTGGAAAATGGGGAAGGAGCTGTGTTTTGCCTGTGATTGAAGTACGCCAAAGCTATTTGAAGGAGTTACACACGTCAATGAATGACATGCCAGAGCAATTTTCGGTTGCCTGGAACTACAGAGCTCGCATCTGGGCTAAAAGGCTGGGAAATGTACCTTCTACACTGCTGCAAAAGAGGTCGACAGCCGCTTCTATGCATCATCATCGATTTCTGCTAGGTCGTGTCTCGCTTTCTCTTTGAATGTGGGATAATGAAGGTTGTCGCAAAATTATAGAGGGAAAAGTGGGTCCTGCGATTTTGGCTGCCATTTATCACCGTGCAAAATATTAGGTGCATTACACGCACCAAATTTTTTTTTTTTGCATAATTGTCTGTAGCTCTTTATTGGACTGACCAGTTAAAACTCGATTAGCTCTACCGCAAGTAATACACTTTCTGCACAAGTAATACACTTTCTAGCAGTATATTTAAATTAATATAGCAACATTCAAGCCTTTATCCCACTATTGAGGGGTTGGCTGTATGGATCCTTTGTCTTCATTGTGCCACATCAGTAGATTTAAAGTTATTTTTAAAAAAAATTTAATTTTATGTCTGTCATTTTCTATCACATGCAGTGTAGAAATAGACAGCAAAAGAGGGATTTCTACTTATAGTGTTCTCGGTCGAGGCAATATTTGAACATAAAGTTTCTTCGACATCTTATTGTATGCACTCCTCTTCCAAAGTTGTGTTTCCATATTCTCTTTTGCTTGATGCATTTGTTATGTCTTCTTCCAAGCACCAGACTTCATTTGGTTCTTCGCTTGGATCCATAAGAAATTACTCGGGCCCATCATTTGGAGAAGGAAGATAATAGGTTATCTCAAGAAATTTCCAAATGTCATAAGTTGTAGGTAAAGTATAGACAAGTTTGAATATAAGCTATTCATAGTCTTGGAATTTAAATGGCACTCCTCCTTATTTAATGTACTCAGTGGTTGTATAATGGTGATATTTCAAACTTCTTTGCCTAAATAAATAAGGGATTTCTTCATTACACTTTTCTACTTTTTTATAGTACACGTCTATAAAGAAAGCCGGTGCTAACAAACTTTCATTATATATAATTTCATCCCTACTGGTAGATTTGAGATTATGGTTGGTCATTATTCTCAGTGGTGAAATCATTCTGGAATAACCCAGCGCTAATACTACTTGTTGGATCTAGTGATCAACCTTAGAGGGGGTGAATAAGGTTCTTTTGATAGTAATGAGGATTTAAAACTTTCTACGCAAGTAATACACTTTTTGGACGTTAGCGTTGGGCGGTAGAGCTACTGTCAGCGGTATTCAGAGAAATCATATTTCTTAACGACAGAGAGTCATTCTATCACGCACACAAATGACAATTCAGAGATGCAATATCAACGAGATGTAGCAACGAATCGAAATATGAAAACATGATTTCATTAAAATAATTTTCATATTTATTATTACAAAACTAGATCTCCATGATATTGGAGATTGGAAGCGATGATTCAAGATGAGCCTCACGCCACTATTTAGAACACTTCGACACAAGCCGACCTCCAGGACACGTACCCATATATAATTCTCTAAGTGGTTGTTGGTACCCTAGTTTGGATTTGAGTTAAGTCCTCTCAATTAGTTTCTTGACCCAAGATTTATCTATGGTCAAAGGTTAGATTTAGGTTAGATTCCATCAATTGTGTAGAGTTGTTGTTTATCCAGATTGAAAATCTGGTTAAGTGTTTTTAGTTCGACTATGGTCGAACGCCGCTCGACTATTGTCTATCAGTTGATCGACTATCGTCTATCAGTTGATCGACTATCGTCAGACAGCAGATCGACTATCTCTGAGTTAGTTCATCTCTGTTAGCTCGACAATCTGTGGTCTCAGTATCGTCGATCGTCGAGTCCTGCTCGATTTTTTTTGTCCCGACAGATTTCTTGTAGGTCGACTATCTATTTTGATAGTTCGACTATCTGCTATGATAGTTCGACTATCTGCTCTGATAGTTCAACGATCGTCGTGATTCGTTCGACTATCTTTTTGTCTGCATTTAGAGATATTGTACTCTTTCTCTTCTGTGAATTATTTTTTATTTATCTGGCTTATTTTATTAAAGATTATTTTATTGATTTTATGCTTATATATCAAGGCAATCTTTGCCTCATTCTTTATGCATAAGTCAAGTTCTATCTGACAAAGTCTTTTGTCCTATTAGTTGACAAATCTGTGCTTTATCTGCCATGCTGTCCTTTATAGCCGTTAGACACAGATGTCTTTCTTTGGCCGTAAAGAGTTTGTTTTTGATGTGACTTTCTCTAATATCTTTTGGACTTACAGAATGGATAAGCAGCTTCTAAGAAAGCTTTATTTCTTTATAGAATGTCCTTTCTGCAGGCTAGCTATTTTGTGTTATTTGCAGCCCAGATTACAGATCTCAGAAGAAGACAAGATTCAAATCAAGAGAAAGATAGAAGCCGTTACAAAGGCTGATATATAAAGATCTAGTGAGAGAAGTTGATATACAGTTAATAGAAATATACAGATATACAGATACACAGATTCAACAACAAGAACAAGTGTAGAACAACTCTCTTCTTCAATCCTGAGTTCATCCTACTCACATGAACATTCATACTCAGAGCTTCAAGAAGAAGAAGAAGAAAGAAAAGCTGTTGAAGAAGAACAACCATTCCACATCAAGAGTCTTCTTCAAGCTGCTCCTTCAAGAACTTCAAGACAACAAATCTTCTCTGTCAAGAGTTCTGAAGAGATCCTGCACCCTGAAGCAAGGCTTCTTCCTGGATATTCTCTAAGCTAGAGAGCTTTGATTCCTTCAGAGCTTTCTATAGCTCAGTGCAATCCACTAGCTTCTCTAATTTTGTTTAATAATAGATAAGACATTCTAACTCTCTCAACCTCCTGTACAAAAGGTTATTACTCCCTTCAAAAGTGAACCTTGGTGGCAGGGCACCTTAGCAAAAACCTGTGTTGGATTTTGAGCTCCTGATCAAAAGCTCAAAGGGTTTACTTGATCTACCTGAATCAGATCAGTTGGTGGTAGGGCACCTGAACAAAAACCTGTAGTGGATTCCTATCAGGGTGATAGAAGAGTGGATGTACCTATTGAAAGGGAGCCACTATAAATCTTCTTGTGTTGTCTGTGTTGCTTATTTTAATTACTGCACTGTGGCTGTGAGTAGAATTAACTAGGATTGCTAGTTGCTGTGTTAGTACTAAAGCTTAAACTGTAATTACAGTTAGCTTTCTCTTGTGCACCTCACTTTGTGTTAAGCTCTAGGGTTTCATATATCTATTTACTTATTCCGCAAATTAACTCTAAGGAAATTGAGTAGATTCTCATATTTTTGAATACTCTATTCACCCCCCCCCCCCTCTAGAGTTGTATCTATCCTCACTTTCAGTGGTCCCCCTGACACATGCACCCATCTGAAGACCCAACATGGACCCTAGCTAGTGCACTAGGTCTCAACGAGTGTGTAAGACACCCCCCTGAGAATTTTGGCACAAAAAGAGGATATTATCGCACACCACCTCCAATTCACAACAAAGATGGGAATAACAGAGGAGTAAGGTACGAATGTCTCAACCCTCTCCTATCATTCTCTCTTAACGCTATGAATCGATGATGGTGGTATCTGAATAACCATCACATTACAATCAAGGTATAATATAAGAAATAACAGAAGACATACTAACGGAAGACTAACAAGCTCATAGTAGATCACAGAAATATACGAGTAAAATAAGAAGACATAAAGTAACCACAATAACTGTACCATGACCCCACAGTCAAAGTATAATAGTCTATAAAAAAGTTTGGGGCTCACAATTAAACATACTAAATCAAATAAAAACTAATATATAAAATGATAAACAACTATAAACCTACTGAGCTAACTATAAAATTGATTATGTTGCCAAGGCTAGCACCAATCATCAACATGTCTTTTATCTCCACGTCAAGTCCACTTTGAGTCTACGCCCTAGAATTGGGAGCACTTAGGGCTTCGACTGCGTCTCCATTGACGAAGTCTCCGCCTAAAATGGTTCAAAAGGAGGGCGTTAATCAAACTATACTTAGTAGATTCCTTGTTCCCCAAGCTCTAACACTCAAAGGAAGGGAAGTATCACGTTGTAGAAAGTGATAGGAAGTATGTAGGCAATAATAAAAGATAGTGATACTAATAAACATAGTGAGGAAATTAAGTACAAATAGCATGTTGTCAATATATATGCATATCAATTAAGCAGAATGTATAACATACTATTTTGAACTTAGCGGTGTCCACACTCACACACCCAATGCTGCTAAGTGCTAATAATATGAATGAGATATCATCTAAAAGAAGTAATGTTAGTAGTAATAAAACACTCAACTATACACTACACATCATTATAATTACAACTAACACACATAACAACTATGTCAATATAAATTTAATAAACATGAGGTATCAATACGCATGCACCTGATTGAAATCGAGTACAAATTAAAGACTGGGATCATTTATTCATGAGGTAGCTAAGCCCACAGACACCACCATCATTGACAAATGGTGGTAGTGGCAAGTCCTGGACACTTCTAGGATAGTTAAGCACAATCATCCTTAGATCTTACGTAAAGTTGTTCGATCTGGTACCAATTCTTTACCCATACTAGAGTAATAAACAAAGGTAATGAGGCATAGCTCAGGTCAAACTCTAGGTGATTAACACCTACAAAAACCATAAACTAGTCTAGGGCACACACTGTGGTTCGACCATGATGTTATCCTTGAGTCATTGTCTTAACCCTCCGAAGTGTGCAAACAAGGCCAGTCAACCTACCACATACATTCATACACATTATCATTTCATATAAGAAACGTTACCAATAATTTATTGTACCAACTAGGGGAGGTGAACAACCTGCAACTTTACTTAACCAAGAGAACTAACCAATCCTCGTTGCTGCCAAAATCGTAAAACCACTAAATGGTTGTGTATAAACATTTGATTTAAGTGAGATATATGCATTGGATTAGGGATTCTAATTACTTCCTGGGCCTAGAGTATGATTTAGGCTATCTGCCTCATATGGAATGCAAGTGCGACCTTGATTTGTCAGACATCATGATGCTGATTAATTTTCATGAAGTGGGTGATGCTAACGACGTCTCCTCAGTTACTCTACCCTAAATAGACTAAGCATTCCCCAGACTAGGAATCTTAATCGTTGAAGGTCTCCACCGCAAGCTTCATGATTATCTCCAATGCACGATCAACATTGACTTCACCACATGATCCATCGCTAATTTTACCTCATGATTTAATGTCATTTATCAATGCAAGATCATTGTTATTTCGATCTCGCACATCCATACAATTTATTTTTATGTGATCATCATTATTTTATTCGCATGCACCAATATAATTTATCGTCTTACAATCATCATTATTTTGATCATGCGCACTAATATAATTTATCGAATGTGTTGCTCCTTGAGACTCACGGAGAGGAGTCGCTAGGACCCACTCTAAATAATCCATGACCATCACAAACACGACTACGCTGAGGTGTTTGTTGTCACTGAAAAGATTAGGTTTTTGTCCGAAAACATGTATTATAAGAAACTTTATGTTCTATGCTCAAAATAAGTTGAGGAAGCACTCATCAGGTGTCCATGTATACTACACAATAACCAACAGAATTTGTCTGTCATTCTCGGACACACTCAGATTTTGTTGGATTATATCTCGTCGATCGTTGTCAAAGAGCTATTGACCTTTTTGAGTTGGATGTTTTGGCTTTTGGAGAGTGGGATAGCTAGATTGTTGTTAGGGATTTGATGAGAAGCTAATTTGAGCGCTAGGGAAGCTCTCGGCTGGAGTGTTGTTGTTGGAATCTTGGAAAGGAGAGCTAGTCTTCTCAACTTTAGTGTTGTTGACTGGGAGGGAAGGGATCTTGCCGAAAAATGAAGATGAAATGAGAGTACAGTTGCTATAATCATTAGAGTTTTCTCTAGAGGGGGTGAATAGAGATTAAAATTTATCTTAAAATACTTAATTCTAATCACAGAATTTGCATTCACATAGACAATTATCCATAATCATATGCAATAAAGTAAAATCACAGCACAACACCACAGAAAATAAGACAAACAAAAGACACAAAAGACACAAGGATTATAGTAATTCCCCCCCCCCCAATCTGGGTACATCCACTCTTCTACCCCTTTGGTAGGAATTCACTATCACAGTGTCTGAGTCTTTTGATCAGGAGACTCTTAGAACTACGCCAGATCTTTTGATAAGTAGATCTTGAACCAATTACAATCTGAGTCTTTTCTCAAGGAGACTCTTAGAAACTCTCACAGAATTCTTTGATGAAGGATTCACAAAACTTTTTTCACCAATACAAAAAGTAAAATAAGAGAAGATTTGAATAATAATGATTCTTCTTTTTGTGTCCTCTCTTCAAATTTCTGAGGACAATCAATGAGGATCTCTGGAACTTATGATGAATCTCTGAATATCAAAATATCAAAGACTATAAGCTCAATCTCCAAATGATCTTTCAAATCTTTTCTGAATCTAATAAAATTTCCTCTCGAGAAGAAGTACTGATTCTCTACTTAGACTCAGCAATTATCAAATCAATCAACTGATATTGGAAGTGATTCAATTGATGATGATGATCTTCCAAGCTTTCTCTATCGAATTCAATCTTCTCATGATCTACTATAAATTTTCTTGATCGTCTGCTGATTGATAATCAATTTGATAAACAATGCTAGATCTCTTAACTGTGTTGATATGTTGTTTCTTTGTAACTCATCATATATATAGATCGACTGCCTCTAACATCTCCAACAATCTGTTATGTAAAAGCCTTGTTGATTTAAATCAGATTGAAGCCACAAAACAAATTTTATTAAAAAATCCAGTCGACGCAATGTCAAGTTTTAGTCAAAGCAACATCGATTTCTAACTATCTATATGAAAATCTCTATAGCCGGCGTTCCATTGATATCATGTCGAAGCATACGTCAATTTAATCTTTAAGTGTCGTCGACTTATCCAGATTAAGTTGCTCCAACTTCTATTCAAAGTAACATCGAATTCTAGTCGATGCATGTTGGCAATTCATGATTTTTCTCTTCAATTCAGTATGCTTTGTATATGTCCTTTATATCAATGACACCCTAGGACTTCTAATACAAAATTACTCTCTCTATATATCGTGGGTAATAGACCTGGGATGTAAAATCACTAAATATAATTAGTTAAGCTAAATCATAAGGGTTTTTCCCCAACAGTGGAGAGAAGATAACTCTTTTAAATCTATAGTCCTATGGTGGAGGATTGATGAAATAGAGAGGGACAATGTATAACATCCCAACTTTAAAAAGGAGCCTAGCCAGTTTAGTTGAACCCTAGGAGGAGTTTAGTCCGGATCAAAGTGAATTATGAGCCGACCTCCACCAAATATTAGTATCGGTGTAAGGTATTGAGACGTGATATGCTTTTTGTAATAAATCAA
The DNA here is from genome assembly GCA_039513925.1 of Platanthera zijinensis. Taxonomy (NCBI): domain Eukaryota; kingdom Viridiplantae; phylum Streptophyta; class Magnoliopsida; order Asparagales; family Orchidaceae; genus Platanthera; species Platanthera zijinensis. Next base: position 52,495,332 of record CM077078.1, on the reverse strand, counting down.
TTTTGAACTAATCTCGGCCAGTGGCGGTGCTCTCCCAAGATCAAAACAAACTCAATAATATTAACATCTCATTTTGATATAGTGGTAAAATTGGTTAATGCATGCTAGATCAAGCTAAGTGATGACCCCAACGTAGCTTTCTGAACAAACGAACTCAGAATTGGCTTCAGTCAGTTGCAATAGACTCGTATAACTCATACAAGTGCAACCCAACTCATTTTGTTCAAAATCGAGTTCATTTAGTGAAAGTGAATGTTTTGGACCACATTGTTTGGCACGGTTACTCTGAATTATCATTCTAAGCAAAAGAGATCTGAATTGACTTTTGTTAGTTGGATTTGACTCATATGGTTAATACAACTGCAACATAACTCGTTTCGTTCTAATTCGAGAACATTTAGTAAATATGACACTTTTGAGTAATGGTGTGTATCATAAAGACATTGAAATATCATTCTAAACAAACAAGCTCTGAGAATCAACTTCTATCAATGACATTAGACAGTCAATCTAAGTGCGACGAAGCTCATTTTGTTCTAGACTTGTATTATCAATATGAGTGCAGTGGAACTCGTTTTGTTTCACTCTGAGGTCATTTGATAAAATTGACCATTTTGAATAATGGTGTGCATCACAACGATGTTGAAATATCATTCCGAGTAAACGACCTCTGAATTGACTTTCGACGGTTGCATTAGACTTGTATGACTCATACAAGTGCAACACAACTCGTTTCGTTTGAATCCGAGTTTGTTTAGTGAAAATGACCATTTTAGTTCACGTTGTTCGATGTGGTCACCCAAAAATCACTTTTTGAACAAACGAGCTCAGAATCAACTCCAATCAGTTGCATTGGACCTGTATGATCAATACGAGTGCAATAGAACTCGTTTCACTCAATTCCGACGTCATTAAGTCAATTTAATAATAATAAATCTCATAAAATTATTTGTTGTCTCGAAGCATGAGTGCTTAAATTCAAACCCATCACATCAACATTGATTCGCCACTCAACGACAGGGGCCTACGTTGACTTTGACTCATATGCCCATCTTATTGTTGACTTTGGTCAAACACCCCTTAAAAAAATTATTTTTAATACAAAAGACCACTTAAACTTGCACTCCAAAAATTCAGTCTTAAATTCATCCCTGACTTTAATTTCTGATTGGGAATCAATCCAAAGGCAAGGGTGAGTGGAAGTAGATATTTGTCAAGCTTGGACTAACCTAATGGGTCTAAATCAAGCATCAAGGCTTGATCTTAACCTTGCCCCAACAAAACCAAGCCTACCCCTAGCCTAACCCCAACAAGTCACCCTCTACCCCAATAAAACCAAGCCTACCCCTAGCCTAACCCCTAACAAGTCCCCCCCCCCCTAACGGGGTGGCTGCCAACTGCCCTTCCCTATGCTCAACCAAGTTTGCATAAACCAATCTTTTATTTCTTAAATGGGATGGAAGGAGGGAGGGGGAGGTCTTTGCCTCCCCTATTTAAGGCCTCCCTCAGGCTCGATTGGAGTAAGGGATCTCGGCTAAACCTCAAACAGAGGGAGTTCTACCACCTCAAGACTTTGACGGCGCCAGAGATGGAGATGGGAGAGCACCGTCGCCACCCTGCCCTATCATGCTCTGGAAGAACTCCCCAGGCTCGTTTGAGCTCACTTGGGAGCACCTCTTTGTCGAAGAGGGGCCTATTACCCTCCCCAGGAAAAATCTAGGCAGTGGCATCGCCGAAAAACCAGGTTCTGGCGTTGTTGCCCAATACACACTCCCTTTTATAGCCTCCTTCCAACAACCACCAGCGGTGCTAGACCACTGAACCATCGTCCGGAGTAGTGCTCGCCTCCAGCAAGTCAGCCGAAGGCGGTTGTACAACCACCTGATGGCCAGCCAGTGGTGGCGAAGGCCCGAAAGGTTTCGGCCACCGCCGGCCTATATATGTCGTTGGATCCAGGGGCGGTTTTAGGGGGGCCCGGGGGGGGGGGCCCGGGGGCGGCCCGGGCCCCCCCAAAAATTTGAAAAAAAAGGATATATATAACTTTTAGGGTTATCCGGTTATCCCAATCCCGCTCCTGCCGCTGCTCCCGACGCTGGTCTCCCGTGCTACTCCCGGCGCTGCTCCCGTCGCTGTTCCCCGCTCCCGGTAACTCTCTTCTTCTTCTTCTTCTTCTTCTTTTTTAATCTGCATCCTTTTTTTTTAATCTGGATTCAGATTTCTGGATCCAGAAGGATCCAGATCCAGAAGGATCCAGATCCAGAAGGATCCAGAAATCTGGATCCAGAAAATTTTTCTGGATCCTTCTAGTCCTGTGGATCCAGAAATCTGGATCCAGAAGGATCCAGATTTTCTGGATGGATCCTTCTGGATCCAGATTTCTGGATCCAGATTTCTGGATCCAGAAATCTGGATCCATCCAGAAAATCTGGGATCCAGAAAATCTGGATTAGAAGGATCCAGATTTTCTGGATCCAAATTTATGGATCCAGATTAGGCTTTGATCATTTTGTTTGCTCATTTATGGATCCAGATTCTGGAATTAGAAGGATCCAGATTTTGTTTGCTCATTTATGGATCCAGATTTATGGATCCATAAAATCTTGATTTTGTTTGCTCATTTTACGCTTTATGGAGACTTTGCAACCTAGTCCAACTCATACATCAAAAGTTATTTTAACAATGTTGGAATTGTGTATGGATGACTCAATTGGGTTCGTATTGTAATTATGAGTCTAACAAAACCGACTAAATGCGATTCTGAAATCGTTTGCCTAAAGATGCATCTTTGACTCGCAACACAACTCGACGCGACCCATTTTGATCAACTTCGACAATTCTCATCAAAATGGGACTAAGTGAATTTCATTGAGATCGTATGGGAAATTAAAATTAAATGCAATTAATCGAGATCAATTCCAAAATTTGTCAAATTTCCCAAAATTAGAGGCAGCCACACATCTTAAACAGACCTATTTCGTCAAATTTCCCAAAATTTGAATCAGAAGGAGGTGCAACTAGTGTATTTGCGATCGTATTGAGTCCATGAATGCAATACCACTTACCGAAATCTAATTTGAATTTATTGTCTTAGAAGGTACTTCATAAGTCGATGTAATTTCATTTAAGTGTACACCAAGTTATAGTAGGGTCATCGAGCCAATAAGATCTAATTTGAATTGTGTTGTTTGGTGAAGTAAGCTAGGGCATTAAGTATTTTCATCTTTAATTCTTAGTCTTTGCAAGTTAAAGCTACCATCTTCACTAACATTTGTCATTGTTTGTGCTTACAGGTTCGTGGAAGCACCTGCATGGTTGTTGGTTATATCACAGAGTCTGCTTATAGTAACTTCTCGGAAACACTATTCTGTTAAAGTGGTAGTTGCATAAGTACTTTATGATCTGCTTCTTTGGTTTACACTCGTTAGGATTCACATTTAATTTTTGTTGCCAATTGTGAATATATAGGTTATCATGAAGAAATTGAAAACAATCAACTCATTTTTCAACAAAAAATCATCAACTGAATCTAGTACACCTTCGTCATCCGAACCAGTTAATGTTCAACCCCCTTTAGTTATTGTCGATTCTTCCCTAGTTGAGAATCGTTCAGTAACATTTGAGCGTGATCCTGGACTACGTCCTCAAATTTGGCAATATTCTATAAATCAACAAGATGAAATGCGGCGAGCATATGTTAAAGCTGGGTCTTATCGATACATACTTCAAGACTATCCATCATCGGGTGAATATAATCGAAAATTTCAAAGTTCGTGGTTTGAGAGATTCCCATGGTTGGAGTATTCTCCTGCAAAAGATGCTGCATATTGTTTGCCATGCTTTGTCTTCAATAAACAAATCCCTGACCGATTTGGAACGAACTCATTCACAACTGAAGGATTTCGGAACTGGAAGAAAGTTAATGGGAAGAATTGTGCTTTTTTGACTCATGTTGGGAAGGATCACTGTTCTCCACACAACATTACAATCAAAAGTTGTGCAGATTTAATGTCTCAATATCAACATATAGAAACAGTGATGGAAAGACAATCTTCTCAGCAAATCGCAATGAACCGGTTGCGGGTCGGAACTTCAATTGATGCATTACGATTTTGTGCATTTCAAGGTATTGCTTTTCGAGGTCATAATGAAAATGCAGAATCAATTAATCGTGGTAATTTTGTCCAAGTTATTAAATTACTCAGAGCATATAATAAAGATGTTGAAAATGTAGTACTGGAAAATGCACCAGGAAATGTTATGTATATATCGTCTATTATTCAGAAGGATCTTCTTTCTGTTATGTCAAGAATGGTGCAAGATATTATTCGTAGAGAAATTGGTGATTCTAAATATTGTATAATAGTTGATGAATCCAGAGATGAATCAAAAAGAGAGCAAATGACTATCGTGATTCGATTTGTAGATGTTTGTGGCTTTGTGAAAGAAAGGTTCTTAGATCTCGTTCATGTTACAGATACTAGTGCACTAACTGTTAAGAATGAAATTTCTGCAGTTCTCTCTCGTCATAATTTGAGTATTCAGGATATGCGGGATCAAGGATACGATGGTGCAAGTAACATGCGAGGTGAATGGAAAGGTCTGAAAATTTTATTCCTTAATGAAAATTCACAAGCTTATTATGTTCACTGTTTTGCCCATAAACTTCAACTTGTTCTTGTTGCAACATCAAGGGAAGTGAAGTCTGTGCATAATTTTTTCAATGAATTGATTTATATTGTTAATACTGTTGGTGCTTCCTCCAAACGCTATGATCAATTACGAGCTGCGCAAAAAGAGTATTTCGATCACATGATTGCTTTAGGTGAAATTGAGACAGGAACGGGAGCCAATCAAATTGGTTCACTACAACGACATGGTGATACTAGATGGTCGTCACATCTGAACTCTATTTGTAGCGTCATAAATATGTACAATGCTACGTGCTCTGTATTGCTTGATATTAGCGAAAATGGAGGGACATCTGCTCAACGAGGAGATGCTGAAGCAGCGTTTAGAAAACTTGGAGTATTTGAATTTGTATTTACCTTGCATTTGATGAAAGAAGTTTTGAAAATCAGTGACGTATTATGCAAAGCACTACAACATCAATCTTAACATATATTAAATGCTATAAATTTAGTTTCAACAACAAAAACACTCATTCAGAAATTGCGAGAATCTGGCTGGGAAAAGTTCTTTAAGATTGTGATCATATTTTGTGAGACCAATGAAGTCGAAGTTCCAGACATGAAGGCTCGATTTACTGATCGTCGGTTCCGAAGTCCACGTGATATCATAACAGTGGAACATCATTTTCGAGTGGACATTTTCAATTTCACAATAGATTGTGTGTTGCAGGAGCTCAACCAAAGATTCAGTGAAAATTCTATGGAATTACTTCGTCTAAGTATGGCTTTAGATCCAAGTGATGATTACAAATCGTTCAATATTGATGATATATGTGCTCTCGCAAAGAATTTTTATTCTAAAGATTTCAGGGAGAATGAAATTTATGTGTTGAATGCTCAGTTACAACATTATCAGCTTAATATTTCTTCTCACAAACACTTCAAGAATTTGTCTACAATTTCCAAGCTTTATCAGAAATTGGTGGAAACGAAAAAAGCGAAGACATATTATCTTATTGACAGATTGATTCGACTCATTTTAACTCTTCCAATATCAACAGCAACCACAAAAAGATCATTTTCTGCTATGAAACTTGTTAAAACGAGACTTCGCAATAAGATGGAGGATGAATTTCTTGCAAATTGCATGACTTTATACATTGAGCGAGAAATAGCGGAGAAAATTCACAAAGATTGTATTATTGATGAATTCTATGATGTGAAAAATCGTCGTGCACAATTGAAGTAACATGTACGCGATTGTTTGTATCTTTTTTGCTTATTGAAGATATATAATATATTTTTGTTATGTTTAATATTGTATTTAAAAAAAATTGCTTCGCTTGATAACTGAGCCCCCCCTAGCCAAAATTCCTGGATCCGCCCCTGGTTAGATCTCAATATGGAAATCCAGCATCTTTGATATCCTTAAGCAAGTCGAACTAATCATTTACCCAAGACAGATCTGTGACTGATGGGCTGCGGAGCTGCAGGACCACTCCCGTTTGGCTCAATTTCAGCCAGATAGTGGCTCCAAGATCCGTGCAAGTTAGTTGTAAAATAAATAGAAACTTTTTTAGTCAAATACAAACCCCAAATGGAAATTTTTTGAATATCAAAGTTATATCTTACATTTATAGCTACCTCCAATAAAATTTGAAAAAAAAATTGAGGTCTCCTATTTAAAATAATTTAAAAAGGAGAAATTCCTCTAGTTTGAAATAGCACAGTGCCTTAATATGGTGCATATTAGTGTGCTACACCTACCGTAAACAATTGCTAATTTTTGAAGCTCAGTTACTATTTTTAAATAATTAAATAGATCAAGGTTTTTGTTTAAAAATTAACATAAGTATATTCCCTCATTAAAAATCTATGAAATATTTAAGGTAAATCAGTAAATGTTTGTCACGGATTCAAAAAGTTTGGGAATTACTGAAGTATTATGGCTATATTTATGAATTTAATTGATGACCAAAAGCAGGATAATTAAATTTGCAGAGGCTAATTAAATCTCAATGACTTTGAAGAATTAAGGGTAGTACTCTAAGGGTCCGTTCGTTTTAACGACATTAATATTGAAGTATTGGTTTTTAATCCAATATCAATACACATGGAAAATGACATTTAGTTTAAATCCAATTTTTTGTTCGGCCGCATGATGACTTTCTGTCACAAGAATTGACATTAATCACTTTTTATTGTTCATTTGTAAAAAGATTTTCAATCATAGGAATTGACATTAGTCAATGCTCACAATTAAAAATAACAAATGCGAATTTTTCGTCCGACATCAATTTTATCGCCCGGACACGATTTTTTTGTCATGACGCGATGTTTTTGCTCGGGCTTAAATTTTTCGGCCCGAACGCAAAAAATTTCGTCCGAACATGATTTTTTCACCGAGACACAATTTTTTCTCACGGACGCGATTTTTCCTCCCGAACTCAAATTTTTCGCTCCAACACTACTTTTTCGTCCGGACACGACTTTTCATCTCGTACGCGATTTTTTCGCCCGGACGCGATTTTATTCGCATTCACGCTATTTTTTCGCCGCGACGCGATTTTCGAACGGGATTTTCTTCTTCACCTTTTTCAAGGAAAGTTTCATATCAAGCAATTTCAATGTACCCGACGTGATTTTTCGCCCGACGTGAAAAAAATCGCTCGGAAGCGATTTTTCGGCCGAACGCGATTTTTTCAACTGGAAGCAATTTTTTCGTTCGGGCGCGACTTTTTCGCCCGGACGCGATTTTTTTAGCCCGCGCTCGATTTTATCGTCCCGACGCGAAATTTTCGCCCCAACGCGATTTTATCGCCCCGACGCGTTTTTTTCGACCGGAAGCAATTTTTTCGCCCGGGCGCGACTTTTTCGCCCGGACGTGATTTTTTGAGCCCGTGATTGATTTTATCGCCCCGACGCGAAATTTTCGCTTCAGGGGTGAAAAAAACGCGTCCGGGCAAAAAAATCGTGTCCAGACGAAAAAATCGCATCCAGGGCAAAAAAATTGCGTCGGGCGGGAAAGTCGCGCCCGGGCGGGAAAGTCGCGCCCTGGAGGGAAAGTCGCGCCCGGGCGAAAAAATCGCGACTGGGCGAAAAAAAACGTCCGCGGGTGAAAAAAACGTGTCAAAGCGATAAAAACGCGTGCGGGTTAAAAAATCGCGCTCGGGCGAAAAAATTGCGCCTGAGCAAAAAAATCGCTTCTGGGAAAAAAAATGCCCACGGGTAAAAAAAACACCTCGGAGCGAAAAATTGCGCACGTGCAAAAAAATCGCGCACGGTCGAAAAAATCGCGTCCGAGCTAAAAAATCGCGGTCGGGCGAGAAAATCGTGTGCGGGCAAAGAAAATGCCCATGAGTGAAAAAATCGCAGCTAGTCGAAAAAATCGCGCCCGGGCGAAAAAATTGCATCTGGTTGAAAAAAAACGCGTTCGGGCGAAAAAAAATGCGCCCGGGCGAAAAAATAGCATCTTGGCGAAAAAAATGGCGTCCTTGCCAGAAAATCGCGTTCGGGCGAAAAAATTGTGGCTGGTCCGAAAAAATCGCATTCATGCAGAAAAAATTACTCTTCTTTTGAAAAGTCGATGTTGGCAATCTCAATATCCGCACCTGGAGATAGACATTGAACCAATGAGTTTATAGTTTTTTGAGAATATCTACGGCTTTCCACCAGAAAGTCAATTCCACTCTACAATTGTTGATACGAACAACGGAAATGACTTTCATTTTCTTAAAGTTAATACTTTAATATCAATGTCGTTGAAACGAACAGACCCTAAGAGTATTATAGACCCATGATCAAAGTTTAATATTTTTCAGAATTTATTTCAATTTTAATTGATTTAAAAGAGGACACTAGTAAAACAAAATATAAGAGGATTATTTATATTGCAAGGAGTTAGTTAGGGCAACCCTAAGCTGAAGTATATCGGCTCATCATTTGGTTTTGCCTATAATTTAGAGTTGATTGGGAGACGAGACACTCCTTCGAGGTCAACTCTAAGTAGTGTTGAACTAGTCCGCACTCTTAGGGCAGAGCAGACAGTTCAATGTTGTGGATTTTATTCGGTTTATCTATAGTTTAGAGTTGACCTGAAGAAGAAACATTCCTCTGAGGTCAACCGTAAATAGTGTCCAGCTGGTCACCACTCTAAGAGCAGAGGGGACAGTTCAAGGTTTTGACTTTTATTAAATTTTTCTTATATTTTATAATTGGCCTAGAGACAGAACATTCCTACGAGGTCAATCATAAATAGTGTCGAACTTGCAGTCACTCTAAAAGCAAAACAGATAGATATTTTTGCTTTTATTTTAGATTTTTTTACATTTTTGAGTTACTCCAGAGATGAGAGATTCTTTTAAGGCTAACCATAAATAATGCAGAACATGATTGACTCTCATATTAGTAGAGCGGTTAGATCGAGTTTGATGCTTTGACATATTATCTACTTTGAACTACTACATTTTAATTTAGAGTTAGTCTGGAGATGAGAGATTTCTTTGAGGCTAGCCCTAAGTAATGTTGAACATGATCGACTCTCATGTTAGTACAGCAGTGTGGTCAAGTTCGATATCTTTTTGTTATCCAATTTTACAATATAATTGTGTTTATCCATAAATCGGTGATCCCCTCCATGGTACTGGTTCAGGTGCTCATGGTGACTGTGAGGTCACCCCCTTGGGAGAGCTCGCAGCCAACCTTTCCCTAATCGCGGTGACCACATGGTCACGAAGTCAGTTATTCCTTGACCATGGTGACCATGAGGTCGCGCGGTCATTTTTTCCCTAGTCGTGGTGACCGCAAGGTCACCCCCTTAGGAGAGCTCACTATTAACCTTTCCCTGACCATGGTGACTACGAGGTCGTGCAGTCAGCGTTTCCCTGACCGCGGTGACCCCTAGGTCATATGGTCAGCTTTCTCTAGTCACAGACAACTTTCTCTAGTTACAGTTAGCTTATTTCTAAATGCCTAGCTACATAGTCGCATAACCCAGATTCCGAGAATTTTCCCTCATTGAGCCTATAAATAGGAGTCCAATCCTTCTCATTTGGGAGGGCAACACAAGTATAGAAGTCGCGAGGTAAACTTGCGGTTACGCTTATTATATCTGCATGACCACTTTTAGGAGAGCTGAGCAACCTCTCCTCTCTAGTCGTGTGACCTCCTCTAGACGACTTGTGTGAACTCCTTTAGACGGCTTATACGACCTCCTTTAGGTGACCTATGCTACCACCAATTTCAACTCGTGACCTGCTCTTTCTAGCCCCAAACCTCTCCTACACTCGCGACTCAAAATAATCAGCAACTCAACATTTCCCATGCATCCTTCAGCATGAGAAAGTGCGGACTTGGGACATTTTTGGTGCCAACAAATTGTAAAATTTTGAGTTAACCTGGAGATGAGAGATCCTTTTGAGGTTAACCTTAAATAATGTCGAACTCGATCAACTCTTATATTAGTAGAGCAGCGCGGTCGAGTTCAATGTCTTTCTATTATTCAATTTTGCAATATAGTGGTATGTTGACTTGGAGATAGGACATTCCTCCAATGTCAACCCTAAATAGTGTCAAACTCAGTCACCACTCTTATTAGTATAGATCAGAGAGTTCGAGTTCGATGTCTCTACATATTATTTAGTTTATTTACTACTTATAATTTAGAGTTTATCTGGAGATGAGATATTCCTACAAAATCAACCCTAAATAGTGTCGAACTCGATCGCCTCTCTTATTAGTAGAGCATAGCGTTCGCATTCGATGTCTCTACATTTTATTCAGTTTGCTTACTACTTGTAATTTATAGTTGACATGGAGACGAGACATTCCTCCATGGTCAACCCAAAATAGTGTCAAACTCGATCTCCTCTCTTATTAGTAGAGCATAACATTCTGTTGGATCGTGTGGCCAACCTTAGAGGGGGGGGGGGGGGGGGTGTTGGACCCCTAGTTTGGATTTGGGCTAATTTCATTAATATAGGCTGTATCAGACCCACATTGTATAACCAGGGTCTAGTCTAGTGTCTTAGGTGTCAGTTAGGTCAACATCTCAGTGATACAAGATCAAGTCATCAGAGACTTAGAAGACAGCAAAGACTGAACAAGACAGAAATTGACTAAGTGAAAAGAGCTCGACGATCTTCGTTCTGCGTTCGACGATCTCAGAGTTAATCTCTTAATGCTGAGATCAACGATTACTGAACTTAGTTCGACGATCTCTGATCTACTTTCAGGATTGAGATCGACGATCAACCATCTCTGTTCGACGATCTTGAAGCCCAGTTTGGAAAGCAGAATTTCAGTTCAACGATCATAAGGCTTAGCTCAATGATAGAGGATGTTTGAGTTCGACGATCACAGGACCAGATCGACGATAACTGCCAGATCAACCATTATTCTTTGCAGTTATTGTTTTCCTTTATTGACTGAATATTTTATTGCTTAAATGACTCTGAGTAATTGATGCATATATTCTCTGAATATATCTGTTCCTTGGTAAGCATTAATTACTGGTATTCATAGAGTTATTATACATCTATTCATGGGGCAGTTAGGGAAATGAATTTAATTCCCTTATAGCCGTTGCACAAGTTCCCATGATTTCACAGTCAATCAAGGTGTGCCAGTTCGAATTTAGATTTGGTTATTCAAAGGAATATACACGGTGAATCAAGACATAGGAAAATACAGAGATACACACATAGAACACAGACAGAAAAAGAAGAACAAGTTTTATGTTCTTACCACAAGTGTTCTTCCAGGAAGCAAGAAGAGATTTTCATCACATTCAGTCTAAGCTTTCTGGAAATCAAGACCTACACCCCGAGCAAGGCTTTGGATTCCTGAACCATTCAAGATCACAGGACAAGCCTTGACATCATTAGGATCACTATCAAGTCTTCTCTCATTTGTTTAAGAATAGAGAAGACAACTCAACTTTTACTTTCCCCCACTGTATACAGGGTTCTTACTCCCTTCAAAAGTATTTCTTGGTTGTGAGGTCTCCTGATCAAAAGACTTCAGTGGTTTTCCGGCACTTGATCAAAAGCTAGAAGGGTTGCAATATCTCCCTGGAAATAGATATTATTTGGTGACAGTTACCTAATCAAAAACCTGAGAGTGATTCCTACCAGGGTGGTAGAAGAGTGGATGTACCCAGATTTGGGGAACCACTATAAACTTCTTATGTGGCCTGGTTGCTCATTTTCTTCTTACTCTTGCTGATTGATGTGATAATTAGAATAGCTTGCCTATTTTCTTTTATTTATTTATTATTGGTATCACTTATATTTTAACTATGATATAAAAGTAAGAATAGCCAAAAAGTTTTAATACTCTATTCACCCCCCCCCTCTAGAGTATATCTGAATAGCCTATTCCTTTCAATTAATATCAGAGGATTATCAATTGCCTTAAGTCATTTCTTTCAATTGGTATTAGAGGATTATCAATTGTCTTAAGTCATTTCATTCAATTGGTATCAGAGCCAGGTTTCTTTGGTTGAACAAGCTAATACTGGAACCAAGATCCTTGCTTATTCGGATTTTCTTTTTCCTTAGTTATTCTTTTATCACATGGCACAGAACAAGGACTATGAAGCACTAGACCTCCAGTCTGTAATTTAAATAAGCTCAGTATCTGGAAGGCAAGAATCAGATTATACATGAACTCAATTGATGAAGACATTTTTAACTCCATTTTGACAGGTCCCCCTCAACTAACTGCAGCCACTTCTTCAACTGCTGACACTCATGCAATTCCACCACCAGATTGGACTGATGCTCAAAAGAAAGCAAAGGTTGATGATGCCAAGGCCATGAACATACTGGCCCAGACCATGTCAGATGACATATTCCAAAAGGTTGTTGATTGCACATCAGAAAAGGCCATCTGAGACTGAGTGTCATCATTAGTGAACTAAAGACATTGGACAAGGACATCTCATTGACTGAGATCAATGACAAGATCTTGATGTCTCTTCCCAGCTCATGGGACACAAGGATCTGCCCAATCAAGGATGCCAGAAGCATTACAGAAATCTCCACAGAAACTCTTCTAGGGAAGCTCAAATCCTTTGAGCACCTGACAAAGACTAGGGAGGCAGAGCATAAGGCTTCTACTCCAATCAGAAAAGAGCAAAATATTGCATTCAAGGCTACAGAAGAAACAGCAGCTCCTGCTGCTAATGAAGAATTTTTGAGTCTCTTAGCCAAGAGATTTTACAAGATGGGCAAAAGAGACTTCAGGAAGAAGTCATCCAGATAAGAAGATAAGTCTAGGTATGACAAAACACCAACGAAAGAGGTTGTTTGATTTGGTTGCAGGAAACTTGGACACTACATCTCTGAGTGTCTAGAGAATCAGAAGAAGGAGAAAAGAAAAGATAAGAACTCCAGAAAATAGAAGTATAAAAAGCCTTCCTCAAGCAAACATAAGAGGAAAGAGAAAGGCTTTGTAGCAGAAACTTGGAGTGATACAGAAGAGGATTTCTCATCCTCTAGCTCCAGTGATGAAGATGAAGAGGAAGCAAAGGCAAAGGAAGTTTGCCTAATGGCAATTGATGCTTCCAGCATTCATTTAGAAGAAGACTCATCAAGTGATGAAGAACCACTCTCTGAAGTGGACCAGGTACTCTCATCTTTTGATTTCAATTCAGAAGATTTCTTACTTGAATTTAAAACTATGTGTATAGATTTAATTAGTTCAGAAAAAGAAATCAAACAACTTATAGAGCAATTAAATGATCAAAGTATCTAGTTGCAGAGAACAATCAACTAAAAGATGATATTACACTTGCTAATGAACAAATAATCAAATTAAAAACTGAACTAGCTGAGGCAAGGCAACTTGAAGAATCCTTTAATGGGAGAAGCCTCAAGCTGATGGACATTACAAGCACTATTAATGCCAGACTCTCTGGCAAGCTGGGCTTGGGTGCTTCATCAAGCCAACCCCCACTAGTTTAGAAAAATATATTAAGGACTCCTGTAAATTTCATCTCTGAAAAGGGTAAAGAACTAATCTATGAAAAAACCCCAACTGAAAATAGAAACAAACCTAACAAAAAAAATAGAAACAGACAAAATCAAAACAAAAACAATGTTCAGCAGTTTTCGTCGAACTCAGATCGAAGAAATGTGAATAGATCATCGAACCCAGATCGACGATCTATGAACGAAAATATTTACTATAATCAATCGTCTCACTGCGATCGACGATTTATGTATGGATCATCGAGCAGAGATCGACGAACATGGGGCACAAAGAATGAATATTATCCCTCTCTGAGCAGAGATCGACGATCCCAACCCATGTCGTCGAACTCAGATCGACGATCTCACTTTTAATCGTCGAACCCAGTAAGAAGTAATAAAACTCCTAATCCTGATAGAAATTCTAACTTTAACAAAAACTCTAATCAGAAAAGGGAAACAGTTAATCCTTTCACACATTGGGAAATTCCACCTAGGAGATATCATCCACTAGGATATCAATCTCAGGCAGCTAGTTCTGTTATTTCAAGTTTTTCTTATCAAGAAAATAAATGACCCAAGGTAACCTGGGTCAAGAACAACTAATATTTTAATTATTGCAGGTAAAGATTTGTCCATCATATAATAAGTAATGGTATCTGGACAGTGGGTACTCAAAGCACATGACAGGATGGAAGGATAACTTATCCAGCTACAAGTCAAAGCTAGGACCTAAAGTTATTTTTGGTGACTCCAACTATGGCCAAACTGAAGGCTATGGAGAAGTCAAAATAGGAGCTGTCACATTCAGGAAGGTAGCATATGTAAGTGGATTGAAACATAACTTGATCTCCATCAGTCAACTTTGTGATGAAGGATTTCAGGTATCATTCAATCAGTCCTCTTGCATTATTTCTTCAGCTAACATCATAGTTGTTTTAACTGGTTCTAGAGTAGGTAATATTTATATTGTTAACTTTAACTCAGCCATAAATAAAATTTGTTTATTTAACCAATCTAGTAATCAGAATGAACTATGACATAGGAGGTTAGGACATGTAAACTTAAAATACATTGCTAGGCTATCAAAGGACAACCTTGTAAGAGGATTGCCTTCTTACCCCTATAAGAAGGAAAGCCTGTGCAGGGCTTGTCAACTAGGTACGCAAACTAAAACTAGTTTCAAATCCATTAATAAGAGTGAATCACCTAAGATTTTGTATTTGCTTCACATGGATCTCTTTAGACCCATTGTTGTACAAAGCTTAGGAGGGAAGTCTTACACCTTGGTTATTGTAGATGACTTCTCCAGGTTCACTTGGGTGGTCTTCTTGAAAAAAGGGTCAGATAACTTCAAAGTTCTTACAGATTTTCTCAAGTGCATACAGATTGAGTTCTCTACTCAAGTTGTATTGATCAGAAGTGATCATGGTACTGAGTTTGAGTCTCTTCTTATGCAAGAGTTCTGTGAGAAGAAAGGTATCAGACAATGTTTTTCTGCTCCTAGAACTCCTCAACAAAATGGGGTAGCTGAAAGGAAAAACAGAACCCTGATTGAAGCTACAGGTACATTACTTGCTGATGCATACTTGCCCCTTTCCTTTTGGGCAGAGATAGTGAGCACAGCTAACTATGCCCTGAATAGAAGCTTAATACACAAACTTAAGGCTAAGACCCCCTATGAGCTACTCAAAGGGAAGAAACCTAAAGTAGACTATTTTAGAGTATTTTATTGTGTCTGTTACATACATATTAACAACAAAAAATACACTAGAAAGTTTGAAGTCAAGTCTGAAATGGGAATTTTTCTAGGATATTCCCAAGTAAGCAAGCCTTATAGGGTATATAATAAATCAACTTTGAAAATTGAAGAGTCTGTACATGTATTTTTTGATGAAGCTAACATATTTTATAAGGAGAAGAATGCTTCTACCAGTCAGACTTTACAGGTACCCACCTTATGTGAGAAGTTGGAGAATGTGACCCTCACTCCTGAGGCTGTCATACATCCTTCTCCATAGGTTGCTGATAGCAGTGATGAAGAGGATAATGTTCAAACAGAAGAATTTCCAACAGCAGTCTTGATTCCACAAGAGGAATCAGTCCCTGAAGCTATTGAACAACCAACTCCTCCTACTTATTTAGTCATACTTAGAGATCATCTTGTATCTCAAGTGTTTGGAGACATATCAGCAGGTGTGTAGACTAGGCATAAACTTCACCAGGATCTGATGCATGCCTGCTTCATTTCTCAAGTTGAACCTCATTCCATTCAAGAGGCTGAGCAAAATCCCCACTGGATCCTTGCAATGCAAGAGGAGCTCAACCAATTTGAGAGATGTAGAGTTTGGGAATTGGTCCCAAGACCAAAGAATTACCCAATCATTGGAACAAAATGGGTGTTCAAAAACAAGTTGGATGCACAATGAATAATTATAAGGAACAAGGCTAGGCTTGTTGCTCAAGGTTATAGGCTGGAAGAAGGCATTGATTATGATAAAACCTTTGCACCAGTGGCAAGGTTAGAGGAAATCAGAATTTTCTTGGCCTATGCTGCATCTCAAAAAATTCAAAGTCTATCAGATGGATGTTAAAAGTGCCTTTCTAAATGGAGAACTCAAAGAAGAGGTGTATGTTGAACAACCACCAGGTTTTATTTCTCCAACTCAACCCTCTTTTGTTTATAGATTGTATAAATCTCTCTATGGCCTCAAGCAAGCTCCAAGAGCTTGGTATAAGACCCTAGATAGCTTCTTGTTAGAGCATAAGTTTTCTAGAGGCATGGTAGATAGGACTTTGTTTTTCAAGCATCATCATGATAAAACACTATTAGTACAAATATATGTAGATGACATAATATTTGGTCCTACAGATCTCAAACTATGCAAGAGTTTTTCCAACCTTATGCATTCTAAGTTTGAGATGAGTAGTATGGGTGAGCTCTCCTACTTTCTTGGCCTCCAAGTGAAGCAGACTGAAAGTGAGGGTAGATACAACTCTAGAGAGGGGGGGGGGGGGTGAATAGAGTATTCAAAAATTATGATACCCTACTCAACTCCCTTAGAGTTAATTTGCGGAATTAGTTTATAGATATTGATAACCCTAGAGCCTAACACAAAGTATAGTGCACAAGAGAGAGCTAACTGTAATTACAGTTAAGCTTGGGTCCTAACACAGCAACTAGCAATCCTAGTTATTTCTATTCACAGCCACAGTACAATGAATTAAATAAACAGCACAGACGACACAAGGAATTTTATAGTGGTTCCCTCTAAATAGGTACGTCCACTCTTCTACCACCCTGGTAGGAATCCACTACAGGTTTTTGTTCAGGTGCCCTGCCACCAACTGATCTGCTTCAGGTAAATCAAGTAGACCCTTTGAGCTTTTGATCAGGAGCTCAAAATCCAACACAGGTTTTTGATCAGGTGCCCTGCCACCAAGAGTTCACTTTTGAAGGGAGTAATAACCCTTTGTACAGGAGGTTGAGAGAGTTAAGGCTTCTTCTCTATTGTTAAACAAATTAGAGAAGCTAGTGGATTGCACAGAGCAAGAAGCTCTAAAGAATCAAGGCTCCCCCTGGCTTAGAGAATATCCAGGAAGGAGTCTTGCTTCAGGGTGCAGGAACTCTTCTGAACTAAGACAAAGAATTGTCTTAAGATTCTGAAGGAGAAGCTTGAAGAAGACTCTTGATTGTTGAATGATTGTTCTTCTTCAAATAGCTTCCTTTCTTCTTCTTCTTCTTCTAAAGGCCTCTGAGTGAAAGTCTTCCTGTAAGCAGGATGAACTCAGGATGAAGAAGAATGCAGAAGAACTTTGATCTTCTCAGATGAATATGAATTTCTGAGAGCTGTAGAACTTTCTTGCTTTCTCTCTTTTTCTATGCTGCTGAGAGAATATGATCTGGGTTCTGTGTATTCTGTTTGTATGTGTATCTGTATCTCCTCTTCTTTCAAAAGAAGCTCTTTTTATATGAGCCTTTGCAACGGCTTTAATTTGAGTTTGAATCTTTGTCTTCTTTTGGAATCAGCAATCTGGGCTGCAAAAAGCATAAAGCAAAAACAAATCCTGCAGACAGATATACTATAAGAGGATAAAGCTTTCTAAGAAGCTGCATAACCAATCAGATAAGAAGGGGCTAGAAAAAGGTCACATCAGAAAGAACTCTTTACAGCCAGAAAAGACTTTTTGAGTCTAACGGCTATAAAGGACAGCCTGACAGATAAAGCAGAAAATACATTTCAACTAATAAGACAAAACACTTTGTTAGATAAAGATTGGCTCATGCATGAGGAATGGAGCAGATATTGCATGGAAATAATATCATAAATTAATTGAAATAATATGCCAAATAAATATGAAATAAATCATATAATAGAAGAGGACAAAATTATTAAAGACATACAGCAAAACGTCGAACGAACCTCGGAGATCGTCGACCGAAGCACAGAGATCGTCGACATATCAAATAGATAGTCGAACGATACAGATAGTAGAACTTGATAGTTTTACTTTCAAGACAACCTAAACACCTAGAGGGGGGGGGTGAATAGGTTCTTATTGCTTGTTTATACTTCTAGGCAGAATTCAATTGCAGAAATAAAACATCCAGCACAGCAATCACAGAAATTGAAACATCACAGATTGCACAATGTTTATAGTGGTTCCCCAAGGTTTGGGTACATCCACTTTCCCCCTCCACCTATCTAGCAGTATGCTAGATTCGGCCAAACTTCCACTATTCTCAGATCCGCAGATCCTACAGCTCAGAACCTGAATAGGTTCCTACAACTCAGGCTCAACAGCCCTACCTCAGCCTTGCCTCAAGGCCTACCACTCAGAGAAGAACCTTCTCCTACACTCAGGCAAATAGCCCTACCACTCAGAGATCACCTATCCTACACTCAGCCTTTATAACACAGGCTTACAACTCAGATCTGTGTAAACAGATCCTACAGAAATTTAGAAAAGATATTTTAATGTCTTGCCTTTGTTGAGAGAGAAGAGGACAAGACACTTCTTGATCAGCTGATGAAATCAACTGAAACTGAGCTTTCTTCAAAGCTTCTTGAATCTGAACTTAGCTGAGTTGATTTCCAAACAGCTTCTTGAGAAACCACTGATGGATTCCTTCTTCTTCTTCAAGATGACTGGATCCCTCTCTATCCAACACCTTTTCTGATACTTCAGACTTCTTCTTCTTAGATCTTCTGATGAAGATCTTCTTTAGAGCTTAGCACTTTCTTGAATTGAAACTTCAATAGGATCGTAATCTCCTTTTTTTTTTCTTAGATCTTCTTCTCTTTAATTTTCTTCTGAATATGTCTATTTATAGACTTTCTTCATGGTAACCGGCTGATCCGGTTTCTAAATGTTTTCTGACAGATCTGACAGCTTCAGTTAAACGGTGGCAACCCACAGCTGTCAAGTCTTCAAACAGTTCCTGTACCTTAGCCTTGGACAGCAAAATGTCGAGACAGTCTGTCAGAAAGTGTCGAGACCAATCTGTCTATCTGTGTCGACACAAGTGACTTTGGTGTCGACACAGTCTTTGATGATGTCGACTAAGTTGCCTTTAAGTCGACACAGCTTCTTCAGAAAATAACTTGGTCTTGACTCTGCAGTGTGTCGACAAAAGTCCTGTGTGTCGACACAGTTGTTGTAGATTCAGAGCTCAGTATGTGTCGACTCAGCCTTCAGGTGTCGACACAGCAATCTTCAATTCTGCCAAAAAGTGTCGACTCAATCTCAAGGTGTCGACACATCCTCCCTGTGTCGACACAGTTGAGGTCGACTATCTTCTTCTGTGAGTCGACTATCTTTCTTCTGTGAGTCGACTATCTTTCTCTGGTCGACTATCTTTTACTAATCGACTATCTTTCACTGTGTCGACACTGCTTCCCAGTGCTGAGGTCGACGATTTTCTTTATGTGTCGACACTGCTTCCCAGTGTCGACATAAATGTGGTCGACTATCTTTCTCTGTGTCTACACCGATATTCTGAAGTGTCGACACAAATATTCTGAAGTGTCGACACAATTTCTTCAGGTGTCGACACGTGGACTTAGAATATTTTTCTGCATTCTTTAATACTTCTTCACCTGCACATGTCAACTCAAAACAACATCAAATACACCTTGATGTATATCATTGAGCTAAGTTGGGCTTCTTCAAATCAGGTACACATTTTCCAATGTACCCAACAATCTCCCCCTTATTTGGAGAAGTCATAACCCTTATAGCCAATGAAATACACCATTTATAAAAAGTATAAACTGATGATATATGACATAACAGGAATACTTAATATAAACAAAATAAAAACAATCCATCACAGAATGAATATTATATGATACCAAACAACATTTTGTTTATAACTTGATAATGTTTGAATACAGAGTTTTACATTTAATGATCAAAACATAACAAAACACTTTGAAAGAACTAACACAAAGGTGGATATCCCAATGTGGCTCGAATACTATTGGTCACGCATTTGGTGTGCTCTGAGCCTGCATGAACTAACAACCTCTCCCCCTTTATGGCTTCTCTAGTAATATGATCTCTTAGATCTTCCTTCTGAAATCTGATTTGTCCATCCAGATAATTCACACCCTCTTTAAAAAATGGTTTTAACTTTAGAAGCTTGTCAGATATGTCCTTTTGAGAGGTAGTGATAGCAGTTTTAACAGAATCAATAGCAGCTAGAAATTTCTTATCAAATTCTTCCATTTCCTTTGCTCTAGCTGCAGGCAGGCCTGGAATAGTCTTTTTCAATTCATCAATGATCTTTTGATGAGATTCAGTTAAATTGTCATTCATCCTTATCTGATTTTCCAAAACATAGCTTTGCTTTAAAGCAATATCATCCACTTTAGGGATGATGGACTGCTGTTGTTTTGCCAAATATACCACAGCATTACCTCCCTTAAGGAAAGAATCTGTCATCTCCTTCTTATGCATATTGACTTCAAATTGAATAGACTTTATATCCTGAGCCAAGTCAAATTGTAGGGACTTGTTGTTCTCATCAACATATTTTTCAATAGCCACTCTGTGTTCATCCAATTTCACTTGTAAATCGATCATAAACTTGTTATAATCAAATTCAGAAGGAGTGTGATGTGATGTAGGCTGTAGAGCCTGCTTATAGCTCTTGCTCCTTCTCTTGAAGACCATAAGTTTTCTCTTCTTAGCCATCCTGGCTTCTTCATTCTCAGAATCAGAAGTACTATCAATTTGAACTCTCTCTTTGGGAGGAGGAGGAACATCTGCTTCAGTGCCATGTTGTTCAGCCTCAACATGCACAGGCTCCCCCTCAATTGCTTGCTCCACTTCCATTCTATCAGTAACTATTTCATCATTTGAAAATAACTCATCTAGAGTATATTCCTTCTGGGCTGGAACATCTGCAGTATTCAAATCTTGAGATAAATCAATTTGAGCTTCCTCTTGTACTTGCTCAGACAGCTTCTCCCCCTGTACTTGTTCAGTATTGGTGATGTCCTGGGCAGGTGAGGGTACTTGCTTCCCCTGGACCTGGTCATGAGTAGATACAGCCTGTGTAGGTGAATAAACTTGCTGAGCTGGTATTCTTACTTCTTCTCTTTGAATTGCAGGTACAGTGGCATCCTGAACTTGTGTAGAAGCAGGCTGATCTTCAACCTCTTGTCTTACTTGCTCTTCTTGTGGGTGCTCAGTACTGGTAGCATGACCTGGGGATTTCTCAGGTGAATCCTGCCTTTCCACTTCAGGCATCTCTTTGGTCAGCACCATATCCCATCTGGAAAACAATCTCATGTCCATCCTTCTCATGTGATTAATTTTTGTTCAAGGTAGTTGTTGCATAACATCGGGAATCTCCTTAGTTAGGTATATACTCATTATACTAACCAGATTTGGCTTCTTGATTCCTTCCTTAATCTTTTCAAAGATTACAGTGGACCAATCTGTTGGAATTGTAAACACAATCCTGGTCATGAGGCTGAACATATAGGCGAAAATCCTATCATGTCCACCTGACTTGCACAGAATTACTTTGCCAACCACCTCAGACAGAAACTTGCCATGTTGATTCATTCCTTTCCTGTTGAAAGCAGCTCCAATTTTCATGGTGGAATCCAATCCACACCATTGAAGAGCCTCCCTTGATTTAGAAGCAGGGACGTCCTCTTCATTCTGAATTATAGGTAATTGAAGAATTGTTCTTAACTTACTTGGAGTAATTTCCACTATTGACCCATGAACTGTGGATTTTATCTCGTGACTTTCAAAATCTACAGATGCAGAAGTAAAGAACTCATGCACCTCCTTCTTCCATATCTTAGATGGTTCGGAGACCAGAAATTCTAATCCCGAGTCGGAGAGGAGAGAGATAACCCCGTGAACATCTAGTGGGGCAGCAGCAAAGGCCTGGCGCACCAACTCATATCCTTCATTTATATTATCTTCAATATTTGGCGCCATAGATCAGTCGAGAAAGCTTGAAAGATAAGAGAAAGAGATAGAGAGGGAGAATGTCGACACAGGGTTTCAGTCTCGAAAACCTTGTAAGCGTGTCGACAGAATGATTTTTTGACCTATTTATACCTTCTGTTTAAAGAAGATCAAAAGTCGCCAAAAACAGACTATAAGTGTCGACACAGATTGAATGTGTCGACACAAGCTTCTATTGTCTCGACTTCAAGTCTGTCTATTATGTGTCGACACCAATTTGCGGATATGTCGACACCAGAGATATATAGTAGAGCATCAGAAATTCTGTGTCGACTCTTAGTATAAGTGTCGACACAAAATCTGTAAGTGTCGACACCATTATCCTGGTGAAGTCGACACTACATTCCTGGATAAGTCGACAATAAGATTCTTAAGTGTCGACACATATTTTCTGTGTCGACACAATATCTCTGACTTGTCGACATTACTACCCTGAGTCGACACATTATTACTGAATGTGTCGACACCATCTTACTTAGCCAATTTCTGTTTGTTCAACACAACTTATAAGTACTACAAAGTACTTGATACTACTTCAATGTGTCTTTATATCACTTGAATGTCTTGTTATCACTTCAACTTCATTGTTGATGATTTTGTGATTATACTAATCAATGGTTAACATAGCTAATTCAATTTTAAATTTATTGAATTTGGTCTCATCTAGGGGCTTAGTAAACACATCTGCTATTTGATAATCTGTTTTCACAAATTCCAATGAGATGTCTTCTTTTTCTACATGTTCTCTAAGAAAATGGTATTTAATTTCTATATGTTTAGTTCTACTATGAGAAACAGGATTATTAGCAATAGAAATTGCACTCTTAGAATCACACAAAAGAGGTGTTCTACTTACTTGAATACCATAATCCTTAAGTTGATGCTGCATCCATAATAGCTGTGCACAGCAGCTTCTAGCAGCAATATACTCAGACTCAGCTGTGGAAATTGCCACACTGGTCTGCTTCTTACTAATCCATGATATTAGTCTTCCTCCCAGGAATTGACAAGTACCTGTAGTACTCTTCCTATCCTCTTTACATCCTGCAAAATCTGCATCTGAATAGCCTGTTAGTAGAAAATCTCTATTCCTAGGGTACCAAAGACCTAGATTAGGTGTGCCCTTAAGATATCTCAGGATCCTTTTGACTGCAGTATAATGAGATTCTTTAGGGCAGGCTTGGTACCTAGCACAAACACATGTAGCATACATAATATCTGGTCTACTAGCAGTGAGATATAGTAGTGAGCCAACTATTCCTCTATACAAAGTCTCATCAACAGGTTTACCTGCATCATCTTTGCATATGGGCATACTTGTTCCCATAGGAGTTCTCATGGTGGAGGATGACTCCATACCATACTTCTTAATCAATTCTTTGGTGAACTTAGACTGGGATATGGACAAGCCATCATCAGTCTGTCTTACTTGGAGTCCCAAGAAGAACTTAAGTTCCCCCATACTGCTCATCTCAAACTTCCCTTGCATAAGTTTGGCAAACTTTTTACAAAGGTTGTTTTGAGTAGATCCAAAGATTATGTCATCAACATATATCTGGACTAAGATGATCTTACCTTTGGATTCCCTAAGGAATAGAGTTTTGTCTATTTTTCCTCTTGAGAATTTATTCTCAATGAGAAAAGTAGACAGGGTTTCATACCAAGCCCTTGGAGCTTGCTTTAACCCATACAGAGCTTTCCTAAGCTTATAAACAAAATCAGGTTTAAGAGGATCTACAAAACCTGATGGCTGCTCTACATATACTTCTTATTTAAGATCTCCATTCAGAAATGCTGACTTCACATCCATCTGGTATACTTTGAAGTCTTGATAGGCTGCATAGGCAAGGAACATTCTGATTGCCTCCAGCCTTGCTACTGGAGCAAAGGTTTGATCAAAGTCAATCCCTTCTTCCCGCCTGTATCCTTTTGCAACCAATCTTACTTTATTCTTCACTATTATTCCACTTTCATCTAGCTTGTTCCTATAGATCCATTTTATGCCAATTATGTTGTGGCCTCTTGGTTTAGGAACAAGCTCCCAGACATTGCACCTTCTGAATTGATTCAGCTCCTCTTGCATAGCATCAATCCAGTGCTGGTCTTGGATAGCTTCTTCAAACTTCTTAGGCTCCATTTGTGACAGGAAACTTGAATGTAGACTTGTGCTTTGATTTCTGCTTCTAGTTTGCATCCCCTGTCTTGGATCACCTATTATCTGATCAGCTGGATGATCTCTTAAATGTCTTGTAGCTGGAGGAAGATTCCCTTCTGGTTGAACATCTCTAGCTCCTTCATTTAGCTGAATCTCTTGGTTTTCATCAGCTTTTATAGTGTCTTGTTCTCCCCCTAGACAGAAGCCTTCATTTTCCAATGCTCCATCTTCCTTTGATACTTCAGTAATGGAGAGCTTGTCCATCCTTTTGCTTATACCTATTGAGTCATTTGATCTACAAGACAACTCACAGTTGATTAATCTTGTTTCATCAAACACAACATGCATAGATTCTTCAACAACTTGAGTAGTCAAGTTAAAGACTCTATAGGCCTTACTATTTGTGTTGTACCCAACAAATATCCCATCCTGAGATTTGGCAGCAAACTTAGTCAAATATGACTTGCCATTGTTAAGTATATAACACTTGCAACCAAAGATCCTAAAGTAAGATAGATTTGGTTTTCTGCCTTTCACAATCTCATAGGGAGTCATTTTGTGGCTTTTGGTGATGGTAGCCCTATTGATTACATGACAAGCAGTGTTAACTGCCTCAGCCCAAAAATATTCTGGGAGAGAGGTGTCACTCAACAGAGTTCTACCTGCTTCAATTAATGTTCTATTCTTTCTTTCAGCAATTCCATTTTGCTGAGGTGTTCTAGGTGAGGAGAACTCTTGGAAAATCCCAAAATCTTTACACAATTTTGATATGCTTTCAGATTGAAACTCAGTACCATGGTCACTTCTGATTTTGACCACTGTACTATTCATTTCATTCTGAATTTGCTTAACAAAATTAAGTAATACACTTGGGGTTTCAGATTTCTGTCTCAGAAAGAACACCCATGTGAATCTAGAATAGTCATCTACAACCACAAAAGTGTAGACTTTCCTACCTAGACTGTGAACTGGCATAGGACCAAAAAGATCCATATACAGGAGGTATAAGCACCTCACAGAATCCTTGTTTTCAAGGCTTTGAAATGAGGATTTTGTCTGCTTGCCCTTTTGACAAGCTGAGCATATCCCTTCCTTTATACACTTAACTTGAGGTCCATTCCTCACTAACTCTTTGCTAAAGAGTTGGCCAATTGTCTTGTAGTTTAGATGAGCCAATCTCTTGTGCCACTTAACACAATGAGAAGCATTGTCATCAGCTACAAGACAAATGGAAGAAGCCTTATTCTCACATTCAAAATTAAGACAATATACATTTCTCTTCCTATACCCAGTCAATATGATCTTTTGATCACTTGACCTTTTGATATGACATCCATTTTTAACAAATGAAATGTCATATCCTAAATCACTTAGCTGGCTTATGCTTATTAGATTATGTTTCAAACCTTTTACATAAGCCACTTGAGTGATAGTAATTAGGTTAGAAGAAATGTTATCCAACCCTTTGATGACTCCTTTTTCAGATCCACCAAAGATCACTTTAGGTCCATCTTTGACAGATGAATACTCCTTCAGCAGCCCCTTTGTTCCAGTCATGTGCCTGGAACAACCACTGTCCAAGTACCATATAGGGGCATGGCCACTTGGACTATCCTGCAACACAGAATTACTTACCCTTAGAACCCAAGTAAGTCTTGGGTTCTTGGTTCAGGTTAGCATTAATAAAGCTACCATAACCTCTTCTAACAGGTAGACTATTGTTCTTTATAACACTTGTGTTATACCAGCAGTCTAGTGCAAAATGGCCTCTCTTGCCACAACACCAACATTCAAACTTATTGTATCTAGATCTAGATACATCCTTGTCAGAAGAATTTCTGTTCATTGCTGGTGCTGCAGCAACTTCACCTACTGATTTCTTAAAACCATTTGGTTTATGACCATGGGTAGGCTTGCTTGCATTTACACCCTTGTTCTTCAGAACATTAGTCTTAATATGACCTTGAATATCTTCATGATCATATTTGTTAGAAGGAACTTCCACCTTACTAAACTTTATGGGGACTGAAAGGTTTAGTGGCTGAACAGGAGCTTTGCCTTTCCTCTTGAATCTGCCAGCCCTGGAGTTACCTTTAAATCCTAATCCAGCCTTACCCTTTTGAGTGACAAATTCATCTATCAAGGGTAAGACAGATTTTGGCTTAGAGTAACTAGCCACTAAATCCCTTTCAATTTTAAGTCTGGCCTCCAGACTCTTCACTTGATCATTAGTATAATTAATTGTGCCCATCTGAATAATAGTTATATTCTTCAGCTTGGCAATTTCATTTAATTTTTGATCAATAACTTTCTCTAACTCAGTTGTAGCAACCCTTAGTTCAGCAATTTCCTGAGCCTGAGATTTAACCAAGTTCTTGCTTTTCTTAAGGGCCTGCAACAAGTCCCCATACTTGTCTATCAATTGATAGACATCTCCTTCAGATTCAGATGCATCTACATCTCTTGATGCAGATGTAGCTGATTCTTCACTTGTACTACAAACAGATGTAATAGAAGGACATTTTACCTTATTAGGACCAGACTGATTCTGGCAAATGTCCTCTTCTGATCCTGCCATCAGCCTCATACACTGATGATCCTTTTGTTCATTGATGGAGTCTAGCAATTGCAGAAACTCCTCTTCTTCAGATGCAGTATATAGTCCAATATATGCTTCAGCTTCAGATTCTGACTCTGAAGTTGACTGGTCTGTTAGACTCTTATCTTTCTTTGCAACAAAGGATTTCTCCTTCTTGCCTTTCTGATGAGTCTTCTTATTGTCTGAAGACTCCTTTCTCTTATCAGGACAGTCAGCCACTACATGTCCAGGCCTATTGCAACAATAGCAGACAATCTTTGAAGTAGTGGCTCTGCTGGGCTTTGATCTGCTCTTCTCTTTCCTTGATGACCTTTTCTTCTGATAATAGTCATCAACTTGATGTGATGTGGAAGGCCTAGACTTCCATTGCTTCTTTTTCAAGAACCTCTGGAATTGCCTTGTGAATGCAGCAAAGTCTGCATCTGAATCACAGCTTTCTGAACTCTTATCTGAATTTTCAGAACTATCTTCTGCAACTTCCTTAGGAGGAGATGGTGATTTCCTCCTATTCTTTCTAGTGGCTTCTGCATTGAATGCCACAATCTTTTCTCTATGCTCTCCTCTTGAATTCTTTTCTTCCTCCTTCCTCACCATAAGTTGCATTTCATAGGATAGCAACTTTCCAAACAAGGTGGGAGGAGAGATCTCTGCCAATTTAGCCACTTCTCTTATAGCACAGATCTTTGTGTCCCAATCCTTTGTTAAGGATCTCAAAAATTTGTCATTCAGTTCATAAGTACTGAAGACTCTTCCATAGGACATAAGCTCATTCACAATTCTATAGAATTTCTTGTAGCACTCAGTTATGCTATCAGATTTTCCTTGTCTAAAACTTTCATACTCCTGATTGAGCATAGATTTCCTGTCCTGCCTTACTTCTTCAGATCCCTCCATGTAGATAATCAATGTATCCCACATCTCTTTAGAGGTCTTGCAGTGAATCAGATTCTGAAATGTTGAATCATCTATGACACTAACAATAATGTTCTGAGCTCTTTTATCCATGGTTGCCAAGATGATTTCATCCTTGGTCATTTCTGAATAACTTTTTGGAGTTTGGATATTTGCATCAAGAACTGATACCTTCATTGGAATGAAGGGGCCTTCCTGTACTGTGATATAAATCCTTGGGTCAGATGCCTCCATAAATAATCTGACTCTTTCTTTCCAAATTCCAAAAATTTCTTTCTTGCATATGGGTAATTTCATAGATCCTAGCTCCTTATGATTCTCACCAGAACCCATCTTTTTGAATCTTGATTCTGCCTTTCAGATCTACCTCAGACTGTTAAGTCCTTTTTGAGGAACCTCCCTCTGATACCACTTGATAGTTTTACTTTCAAGACAACCTAAACACCTAGAGGGGGGGTGAATAGGTTCTTATTGCTTGTTTATACTTCTAGGCAGAATTCAATTGCAGAAATAAAACATCCAGCACAGTAATCACAGAAATTGAAACATCACAGATTGCACAATGTTTATAGTGGTTCCCCAAGGTTTGGGTACATCCACTTTCCCCCTCCACCTATCTAGCAGTATGCTAGATTCGGCCAAACTTCCACTATTCTCAGATCCGCAGATCCTATAGCTTTGAACCTGAATAGGTTCCTACAACTCAGGCTCAACAGCCCTACCTCAGCCTTGCCTCAAGGCCTACCACTCAGAGAAGAACCTTCTCCTACACTCAGGCAAATAGCCCTACCACTCAGAGATCACCTCTCCTACACTCAGCCTTTATAACACAGGCTTACAACTCAGATCTGTGTAAACAGATCCTACAAAAATTTAGAAAAGATATTTTAATGTCTTGTCTTTGTTGAGAGAGAAGAGGACAAGACACTTCTTGATCAGCTGATGAAATCAACTGAAACTGAGCTTTCTTCAAAGCTTCTTGAATCTGAACTTAGCTGAGTTGATTTCCAAACAGCTTCTTGAGAAACCACTGATGGTTTCCTTCTTCTTCTTCAAGATGACTGGATCCCTCTCTATCCAACACCTTTTCTGATACTTCAGACTTCTTCTTCTTAGATCTTCTGATGAAGATCTTCTTTAGAGCTTAGCACTTTCTTGAATTGAAACTTCAATAGGATCGTAATCCCCTTTTTTTCTTCTTCTTAGATCTTCTTCTCTTTAATTTTCTTCTGAATATGTCTATTTATAGACTTTCTTCATGGTAACCGGCTGATCCGGTCTTTTTACTGTTTTCTGACAGGTCTGACAGCTTCAGTTAAACGGTGGTAACCCACAGCTGTCAAGTCTTCAAACAGTTCCTGTACCTTAGCCTTGGACAGCAAAATGTCGAGACAGTCTGTCAGAAACTGTTGAGACCAATCTGTCTATCTATGTCGACACAAGTGACTTTGGTGTCGATACAGTCTTTGATGATGTCGACTAAGTTGCCTTTAAGTCGACACAGCTTCTTCAGAAAATAACTTGGTCTTGACTCTGCAGTGTGTCGACAAAAGTCCTGTGTGTCGACACAGTTGTTGTAGATTCAGAGCTCAGTATGTGTCGACTCAGCCTTCAGGTGTCGACACAGCAATCTTCAATTCTGCCAAAATGTGTCGACTCAATCTCAAGGTGTCGACACATCCTACCTGTGTCGACACAGTTGAGGTCGACTATCTTCTTCTGTGAGTCGACTATCTTTCTTCTGTGAGTCGACTATCTTTCTCTGGTCGACTATCTTTCTCTGGTCGACTATCTTTTACTAATCGACTATCTTTCACTGTGTCGACACTGCTTCCCAGTGCTGAGGTCGACGATTTTCTTTATGTGTCGACACTGCTTCCCAGTGTCGACATAAATGTGGTCGACTATCTTTCTCTGTGTCTACACCGATATTCTGAAGTGTCGACACAAATATTCTGAAGTGTCGACACAATTTCTTCAGGTGTCGACACGTGGACTTAGAATATTTTTCTACATTCTTTAATACTTCTTCACCTGCACATGTCAACTCAAAACAACATCAAATACACCTTGATGTATATCATTGAGCTAAGTTGGGCTTCTTCAAATCAGGTACACATTTTCCAATGTACCCAACAGAACTACCAAAGAAGATAGTCGAACTACCTCAGTAGATAGTCGACCTATCAGAACAGATAGTCGAGCTATCAGATAGTCGACCTATCAAGACAGATAGTCGAGCTATCAAGCAAAACAGATAGTCGACCTATCAAACAGATAGTCGAACTATCACACAAAACAGATAGTCGACTTATCAAACAGATAGTCGAACTATCAAAGAAAACAGATAGTCGACCTATCAAACAGATAGTCAAACTATCAGATAGTTGAACTATCCAAGAAGATAGTCGAACTATCAAACACAACAGATAGTCGACCTATCAAGACAGATAGTCGAACTATCAAAGAAGACAGATAGTCGACCTATCAAACAGATAGTCGAACTATCAAAGAAAAACAGATAGTCGACCTATCAAACAGATAGTCGAACTATCAGACAGTTGAACTATCCAAGCAGATAGTCGAACTATCAAAGAAAACAGATAGTCGACCTATCAAATAGATAGTCGAACTATCAGACAGTTGAACTATCCAAGCAGATAGTCGAACTATCAAGAAATCTGTCTGGTCAAAAGACGTTGAGCGGGGTTCGACGATCGGCGAGGCAGATTCCACAGAACGTCGAGCTAACAAGAGTTGAACTAACTCAGAGATAGACGTTCTGCTGACAGACGAACATCGAACAACTGATAGACGATCGTCGACCAGTCGATAGACGATAGTCGAGCGACGTTCGACCATAGTCGAACAAAAAACAACTTAACCAAATTTTCATCTGGATAAGTGACAACTCTAAATCTAGAGCAAACTAACTAAACAACTAACCTTTGACCATAGATAAATCTTGGGTCAAGAGACAGAAGGAGAGGACAGAACTCAAATCCAAACTAGGGTACCAACACAGACACCTGATGGTATTTTCCTATCCTAATCTAAGTATGCTAAAGAGCTGATCAAAAGGTTTGGGATGGCTGATGCCTCAGCTAAGAAAACACTCATGGCTACAAATATTGTGATTGATTCTGATGAGCATGGGAAACCAGTTGATCATAAATTATATAGGGCCATTGTTGGGTCCCTTCTATATCTCACAGCAAGTAGGCATAATATAATGTTTGTTACATATCTTTGTGCTAGGTTCCAGGTGAACCCTAAAGAATCTCACCTAGTTTTATTAAAAAGAATTTTGAGATATATAAAGAGTTGCCCAAATCTAGGACTTTGGTATCCTACTGAGTCAGAATTTGAGTTGACTGGATACTCAGATGCTTATTTTGCTGGATGTAGAGTAGACAGGAAGAGTACCTCTGGAACATGCCAGTTCCTTGGTGCTAGAATTGTCTCTTGGTTTTGTAAAAAGCAGACATCTGTGTCTACATCAACAGCAGAAGCTGAATATATAGCAGCTGGCAGTTGTTGTTCCCAGATGCTATGGATACAAAATCAACTCCTGAATTATGGATACAACTTAAATAATTCAACTATATTTTGTGATAGTACTAGTGCTATTTCTATAGCACAGAATCCAGTCCATCATTCTAGGACAAAGCATATAGATGTAAGGCATCATTTCATTAGGGAGTGTGTGGACAAAAAGAAAATTAATCTCACCTTCCTCCCTACTGATTTGCAAAGGGCAAATATTTTCACCAAACCCTTAGATGAAAAGAAACATCTATTCTTTATGAATCAGCTAGGTATGATTAATGAAGATGAGATTATTTGACTTTCTGTCTGAGATCGAAGATTTGTTGACAGATCGTTGAACGGAGATCGACGATCTGCTAGCGTCTCGTGAAGTTGATTGTCGAACTGAGATCGACGATCACTTCTTAGTGAAACAATTGTCGTCGAATGGAGATCGACGATTTTTTGTTCAGAGAATTTATCATTGATCTGAGATCGACGATTTATTCTTTCACTTCAATCTGCGGTTATCGAACTCATTTTATATTAAAATATTTCGCAAACCATGGATTTGAAGTCATTTTTATTAGTTTATTCGCCCGACTAATTCCGTCTCTTCATTTTCTTAAACCTTATAATCTAGGGTTTAGACGGAAATAGTCTTGCGCTTTCTATTTCCCTTCTGCACTTGATCTTTGTTTTCCTTGCAGGAACTCTCAAATGGAAATCACAGCGGCAATTCTGTCAAGCATGAAGTTTGATTCTGGCTTTGACATTGATTTTGAATCATTCAAGCACTGTGACCAGATTTTTCAGGATGTGTTGAAGCTGTTTGATGAGCCAAGGTAACAGAAGTTGATGACGACAAGGATGAAGTTACCAGTAACAGAAATTAAGGAATGGGCTTATACATCATCATCCCTAGATAAACAGTCGTTGGTTAGAACCATTTCTGAACAGGCGATAAGTCTAACCCCTGTCATTCTTACTGTGATTTTTTGTTTCATTAATGGTGAAGATGATATTAAAATGGATAAGGAAGATTTTGCTGCCATGCTTGCCAGAATGGGTCATGCTGATGCAAACCCTAACAAGCTTCTAAAGAAGAACTTATCACCTCAATACAAGTTCTTGGCAGATATTGTGGGAAAATTGTTGCTTGGGAAGCACACTGCCCATGATTATATTTTCAGGCATCAGTTTCTTTTGATGAGTGCCTTGGTAAATCAGAAGGCAGTGAATTGGGCTGCAATTTTATTTGAGTTGATAAAGAAGAAAACAAATAAGAGAGATGTCTCTCTTGGCAGACTTCTAGGGATTTTTCTCACTGAAAAATGCCCTGAATTATTGACATCCCCAATAGTCTTTATTAATTCTTCCAAGAGGCTTACCCCAGTTCTTTTTGGAAAGTGGGAGAGGACCATCTTCAGGCCCTCCAGGGCTCCCTCCTCCCATAGGGCATTTGAGGACACAAGGACTGTTTCAGTCACTCCTCACCCTAGGGAAGATAAACAGGAGATTCCTCCTCCTCCACCTCCATCTCCAGCTAGACCACTTTCTCCACTACAACATCAACAAATTCCACCTCCAAGCCCTCCTCCATCTCCTCCTCCAGTATCTTCATCACCAACTTATCTAGAGGAGATCCCTTCCACTACTATTTCTATCCAAACCTCACCCACCTTTGATCTTAACATTCCTTCACCAACTCCTTCTCCACCTCTTTCACCATCTCATGAACCTTCCCCCCATCCAGAACCCATGGATATCCCTGAATCATCCATTCCCCTACCACATCCACCATCTGTACAGCATGTGGACAATCCACTTCTTCTCTTCCATCCACATCTTCTGACCCATCTGCTCTCATTGCTCTTCTAACCCCTACCATCAAAACTATTGTAGAGGATTCCATTGCACCTCTCCTAGCTTCCATCAATTCCATTGTTTCCTCTATCTCTGGCCCTTCTTCATCTAGGGGCCTGACAGCAGACATTACTGCTACCAGGCAGGGGGTGATGTCCAGTGAAGAAGTTCCTCCTCCTCCATCAGTTGCAGCAGTAGAGGCAACTACAGTTTTGTTAGCTGTACATACAGTTTTGATAGATGCAGAGCTTGAGACATCTTTGACAGATGATCTTTTTGACTCTTTGGAAGTAGAGGTTCTTTCTGTTGGACATATTATCCATCCTTCAGGGGAATTATCTACTATCCTAGATCTTTTTGATCTTCTTTATAGCTCAATCTTTTCATTTGTTACACCTCAGTATTGTACAAATATTGTGTGTTGTATTGCTCCAGTGAGCACAGATACTTTAAACAGTTTCTTAAGAGCTTTTCAGCTCCAGTGCCTGAGCTTTCTGCAGCTCCAGAGGCTGAGCCTATCAGCATGGTTGAGGTTGAGATTTCAGAGCCCAAGACTTTCTCTCCTCCAACCTATGTATGTTCTACTTCTCCAGTCCCAGACTTGGATGAAATTATAGCTGATGATATAACTGAAGAACTTTCAGTTTTAGTTCTAAAAGAAGTAATTGCAGAGATTGATGCTTTATATGATCATCCCCAAGGATCTTCTAATAATAATCAAGCTAAGGATTTAGATTCAGATTCAGATGACAGTAAAAAGAAGAAAATGTCCAAGAAGAGGAAAGCTCTAGTGAAGGCAGTGCCAAAGTCTAATCCTCAAGATGACATCTCTTACTTTATCAGGCACAACATTACTCTCACTCCAACAACTCCTAACTGGATGAAATTTTCTAAGAATGAGTTGAAGGCTCAAAAGAAATGGAGAAAGACTGGTCCCTCTCTTGTCAAAGTTTTCAGGAAGGATCCACCTCCTCCTCCTCCTTTAGCAGGTGCTTTTGGCAATGCTGCTTCTAGAGTTGCTTCCTCCTCCTAGCAGCAGAGATCTTATACCCCTCAATCTCACAGTAGACCATCCAGGTCTTACTTTAGGGGTTATTCAAGAGGGAGAGGTAGACAACATTATCAGGCTGATAAAGAAGATAGTTCAGATTTCAGCAGGAAATTCAGAATTCCTGGAAAGTTAAGTGAAGTCAGACCTCCTCCTAACCTTCATGTCAGTCAGTCCCAGCAATTAGCAATAGAAACAAAGTTTCAAGAACAATCAATTAAGCACAGGAAGCATCAGAAGATTTCTCTTGATTCAGAAGAAGATACATCACAGTATGAACCTGAGCTAGATCCAAATTTCAGGATGGCTAGGTTTCATGAACTGATTGCTCTCCCCCAGATGAATAAAGCTAGAGAAGAAGGAGCTGACCCTTCTCAATTTTAAATAATGTATAAATACAGGGCGAAAGAGCTTGAAAATTTTGGTGTAGATAAGAATATTTTTGATTCTAATGCTTACATGCAGGTTCACCCTGAGGCAGTTGTTCCCAGAGCAGCATCTCTAAAGGTTCTTGGAGAAGCTGACTTAAAGATGTCAAGACAGCAAGCAGCAGATCCAAAAAGAAAATTTGAATTTTATAAGCCAGCTCCTGACAAGTCTTAAAACTCTTTCATTTTTTTTATTTATATCACTTTTTGTAAATATTTGTTGACTCCTTTTTATATTCATGACAGATATGTTTGCTTAGATTTGTTGTTGTATTCCTTTTTTATTTTGTTTAGTGACCTCGCCCAAATAAGGGGAGATTGTTGGACCCCTAATTTGGATTTGGGATAGGTTCACTAATATAGGCTATATCAGACCCACATTGTATAGCCAGGGTCTAGTCTAGTGTCTTAGGTGTCAGTTAGGTCAACATCTCAGTCAGACAAGATCAAGACATCAGAGACTTAGAAGACAGCAAAGACTGAACAAGGCAGAAATTGACTAAGTGAAAAGAGCTCGACGATCTTCGTTCTGTGTTCGACGATCTTCGTTCTGTGTTCGACGATCTCAGAGTTAATCTCTTAATGTTGAGATCGACGATTGCTGAACTTAGTTCGACGATCTCTAATCTACTTTCAGGATTGAGATTGACGATCAACAATCTCAGTTCGACGATCTTGAAGCCCAGTTTGGAAAGCAAAATTTCAGTTCAATGATCACAGGGCTCAGCTCAACGATAGAGGATGTTTGAGTT
Organism: Platanthera zijinensis; assembly: GCA_039513925.1. NCBI lineage: Eukaryota > Viridiplantae > Streptophyta > Magnoliopsida > Asparagales > Orchidaceae > Platanthera > Platanthera zijinensis. Next base: position 52,459,948 of record CM077078.1, on the reverse strand, counting down.
CGACGATCACAGGACCAGATCGACGATAATTGCCAGATCAACCATTATTCTTTGCAGTTATTGTTTTACTTTATTGACTGAATATTTTATTGCTTATATGACTCTGAGTAATTGATGCATATATTCTCTAAATATAGTCGTTCCTTGGCAAGCATTAATTACTGGTATTCACAGAGTTATTATACAGCTATTCATGGGACAGTTAGGGAAATAAATTTAATTCCCTTATAGCCGTTGCACAAGTTCCCATAATTTCGGCAGTCAATCAAGGTATGCCAGTTCGAATTTAGATTGGGTTATTCAAAGGAATATACACGGTGAATAAAGACACAGGAAAATACAGAGATTGGTTTTCCAGGAAGCAAGAAGTGATTTTCATCACATTCAGTCTAAGCATTCTGGAAATCAAGACCAACACCCTGAGCAAGGCTTTTGATTCCTGAACCATTCAAGATCACAGGACAAGCCTTGACATCATCAGGATCACTTTCAAGTCTTCTCTCATTTGTTTGAGAACAGCAAAGATAACTCAACTTTTACTTTCCCCCACTGTATATAGGGTTCTTACTCCCTTCAAAAGTAATTCTTGGTTGTGAGGTCTCCTGATCAAAAGACTTCAGTGGTTTTCCGGCACCTGATCAAAAGCCAGAAGGGTTGCAATATCTCCCTGGAAATAGATATTATTTGGTGGCAGTCATTTGATCAAAAACCTGAGAGTGATTCCTACCAGGGTGGTAGAAGAGTGGATGTACCCAGATTTGGGGAACCACTATAAACTTCTTGTGTCGTCTGGTTGCTCATTTCTTCTTGCTCTTGCTGATTGCTGTGATAATTAGAATAGCTTGCCTATTTTCTTTTATTTATTTATTATTGGTATCACTTATATTTTACCTCTGATATAAAAGTAAAAATAGCCAAAAAGTTTTAATACTCTATTCACCCCCCCCCCCTCTAGAGTAGATCTGAATAACCTATTCCTTTCAATTGATATCAGAGGATTATCAATTTCCTTAAGTCATTTCTTTCAATTGGTATCAGAGGATTGTCAATTGCCTTAAGTCATTTCTTTCAGGGTGAATAAGGTTTTACTGGTTAGTTAAAAATTCGAATTATTTTGGTCCAGAAAAACTGGTTCTGGAAGCTACCGCGAGGCGTTAGCTTACTAGCACGCGGCAATAGGTCACAGAACACGTTTTCCTGGGCAAATTTCTCCTTGGAGATTTATGCACCCTTCAGCAATCCACCGGCTAACACCCACAATGTTACACGCAGAATAAAGAACAACAAAAGATTTTATTCAAACTAAATCAAAATGTGTTTTACAATTACAAATGTTTGATCTCCATGACGCCGGAGATCGAAGGCGATGAAAACAAATCTTTTTTGGTTTTCTATACCGGCTCACTACCCGGACCAGTCGGCTCTCTACCTTTTCCACCAAGAAAGGTCTTCGAGACGGCTTTTCACCTTCACGTAAGAAAGTGTCTTAAAGCCCCGCTAGATCCCCCGATCTAGACGTCCCTTCCTCGGGACAATTTATCACGGAAGCCTCCCTGGATTCTGACGACCTTCACCGGTCGATTTTCTTCACCACAATCACACAACAAATAAAAAGAGTTTAAAGTAAGATACAAGAATAAGAGAATAACTCCCCTCTAACTAGAACCCTTGATGTTGATGATGATTTGCTTGCAAAGATTCGATCTTTGTGGCTTGAGAATCTTCCTCTTCGATGTTCTTCAGATCTGTGAAGGTGTGTGCTTGATGAGAGTTTTTCATAGCGAGGATCCTTCGCGTGAATATTAGGACAAAGGCTTCTTGATCATCATGTTGGTAGTTATCAATCCTCGCGCATGAATTCCTTTTGATCTTCTCTGAAAAAATCTCCTCCTCAATGATTTGGGATAACCCCTTCCTTCCCTTTAGGTGACTAGGGCGAACTCCCCTTTCAGATTTCGTGAAAAACCGTCGCAAGAAATTTAATTTCGGGTTGTTTTAAATAGAGAGAGCTGTGCAGGAAGTTACCGCGCGGCGATAGCTTCGGCGGTAGCTCGCAGAGAACAAAATTCTTCCATTTCTTCTTTTCAATTCCATGGATTTTGTCTTCATCCTTAGAAATAGGTTATTACTCGTGAAAATAAAATATATCATTGTTTTCCCATTGATATTTGATGCATCAATTAACTTCTTAATCAAATCATGATATATTTGGTGTTTCCTGATACTGCAAGAGTTCTTTCCTTTTCTGCTCCTTAATTAGTTGAATAGTCATTTTAAATTAAGCTACCGCTAGTGGTAGAGCTAGCATCCGGCGGTATGTTGATGCATGCAAAGATGACAGCTGTCCAGCAGAATTGGAAAAATATCGCAGAAAATATTGTTTCTCTTTTTAATTCTACCGCGGCACAGTACCAAGCTATCGCTCGGCGGTAGCTCTGTCTCGACGCATCCGTCTTAACGCTTGTTGAGTGAGATAGTGCTGCGTAGTACTGCGCTATCGCTCGGCGGTACCTCTTTCTCGATGCCTCCGTCTCGACGAGCGTTGAGTGAGCTAGCACAGGCGATAGAGCTGGCGCAACACGGTAGCAACTCGAGCGCCATGTCAATTTAATTCAGGCTACCGCCCGACGGTAACGGCAGCCGCGTGGAGATAATGGCTACTGCACGACGGTATGTGCAGAGGAGAGTTTCTCACTTCGCTTAAACCTGTAAATATGCACACTCTACCAAACACAAGATGTGATCAAATACATACTGAGATTTGTTATTCTCAAACAAAGAGATGCGGAACACATGTTCCAACATGTTCGAGTTCGATGTATTTTCATACTATTCAATTTACTTACTACCTATAATTTAGAAATGACATGGTGATGAGTAGAGCAGTCACTTAAAACTGAAAACCCTAAACCGAATCGGAACCGCAAAAAATCAGACCGAACTATTCGATAATTATCTGTGTTTCGGTTTGTATTTTGGAACCGTGAACAACATTGGTCGGGTATGGTTCTTTCATTTTATTATCCAGACCGGAACTGGAACTGGAACCGTAACATACAAGTCTCAAACGGTTTCAAGAATTTTAGACCCGATGCGAACCAGACCGAAGCAAAACCGAACCGCGACCCGTTTATTATTATTTTTATAATATTTTTATTAATATTATTATAGTATTGTTTTTTTATAATCTATGCATAATATATATGCTTACTATTAAAGGTGAAACTGTTATGGTTTGAACTTTGAGCACTGATAACAATCGTACTAAAGAGGGTCGGTTTTGGACTGAACAAAATCGCGCCGCGCCAAAACTATGTGGTGTGGTTTGAACATTGATTCAACATTACATGATCGTGATCTTTAGATTTTTGAATGAAGATTGAATGTTCACGGTTCATTTCAGTCCTCGGGAGCAAGAAATTTAAATTCGAAATATTATTTAATACCTGCCAAGGAAGAGCCGAAAAGGAAGAATAATATCAAAATAGTTTCTTACATGAATACATGCAATCGATGTCTAGAAATCGTCGAAGAGGAAGGAACCCCTAGCCGAAAAGTAGAGGACAAAGTTACAAAAAAATAAAGGTAACTTATACTCATTAGCGATGATTGGAATGCTAGGCCTTATAAAGTATCGAATTGGTCAAATCAAATAAGGTTTTGGTTCTAATTTGAAGAACTGTAAGCTTAGAGGTTCGGTTCACGGTTTTAGTAAAACCGGAACCGAACCAGAACCGTGACAGCTCTAGTGATGAGACACTCCTCCGAGGTCAACCTTATATAGTATCGAATTGGCCGCCGCTGAGCAGTGCAGACAGTTCGATGCAGTTACTTATTTCAATTTTTTCTAAAGTTTAGAGTTGGCATGGAGACGTTTCCTCGAAGTCAATCCTAAATAATGTCGAACTAGTCAACACTCTTAGAGCAAAACAAACTATTTGAGATTTTGGCTTTTGTTCAGTTTCACCTATATTATAGAGTTGACAAACATTCATCTGAGGTCAACCCTAAATAGTGTTGGATTGGTTGTCACTATAAGAGCAGGCGGTTCACTGTTTTGACTTTTATTTTAGATTATTTTAAAGTTAGCATGGAGACAGGAGATTCCTTCAAGGCTAACTCTAAATAATGTCGAACATGATTAACTCTCATGTTAGTAGAAAAGTGCGATCGAGTTCAATGTATTGGCCTATTATCTACTTTGCACTACTTTATAATTTAGAGAGTTAGCCTGAATATGAGAGATTCCTTCGAAGCTAATCCTAAATAATGTCAAACTTGATCGACTTAGGTGTTAGTAGAACAGTTTTGTTGAGTTCGATGTATTTATATTATTCAATTTTGCAGTATAGTTGTATAACATAGAGTTGAACTGGAGACTAGAGATTTCTTCGTGGTTAACCTTGAATAGTTTCAAGCTCGATTAACTCCCTTGATTAGTAGAGCAGTGAGACCGAGTTTGATGTCTTTCTATTATTCAATTTGTCAATAAAATCGTATAAGTTAGTATTAACCTGGAGACGATAGATTCCTTCGAGGTTAACTTTAACTTTTACATAACTCGAACAACTTTTCTGTTTAATAGATCAGTGCGGGTCGAATTCAAGGCTTTTTACTATTCAACTTTACAAACAAATTTAATTTTTTTAAAATTTTGAATTGGATTTGCTTATAACAATTATGTTTACATATAAAATTTTTCTAAATATATTAATTTGTGTATATTAAGAGTTTGTATATAGCAAAACACAATCAATATATAATGATGGGTTACACCACAATTTATAAGGAGGATTCCTCCATGATCTCCTCCCAAAGTGGGAGATCATGGGGTTGACTAATCAACTCCACCTCCCATGAACTCCCCATAATGAGGGAAATATGGGGGAGGCCCACTCCCTCTCTCTCTCCACCAAAAAATATGGGGGAGGCCCACTCCCCATAATGAGGGAAACAGCTGCGGCCGGCCAGGCCACTCCTCGTCATCCGATATTGTGGGTAACCACCCACTAACCCACCAAGTTAGTGGTGGGGTCCGCCATAATCCTCTCCCGAAGGCTATAAAAGGAGCCACAGGGCCTCCTCATAATTCACCTTTTGGCTCCCGGTCATCTTCTTTCTCAGGCAATAGCTCTATCGGACTCCTCCCTCGGGTCATCCACCAGCCACCTCGAGCCACCAGTGTGCCACCAGTAGGAAAACACCTAAGTCCCGGAACGAACGAAAGCAGGAGGAAGAGGACCACTACAAGCAGACAAGCGCCGAAGCCACGCTCCAAACTTCCAAGCACTAGAACCACTTCTCGGATTCCTGTGTCCAAGTTGCTCCCGCGACACGGCCTGTTGCCCGTTGGGAGCGGAAATCTCTCTCTCACCCCCCAAGTTGTAATGGGGAGCGGCCTGTCGCCCCCGATTCTCCGAGCACATTGTAACCGCAAACAGCTAGTGGACTTTGACTGGCACAGATCCGGTCACGTGGTTTTTTACCTGGTTGAGGGGTTTTTCCACGTCATCACATCGTGTGTCAACCTTTTATTTTCATTGACTGTGTGCGCGCTCGACCGCTCCATAAGCTAAGACAGTCCAAGTAAATCCGGTCCGACCGGAGCATCGAGTTAGTCCGCAACAGTTTGACGCCGTCTGTGGGAACACGATTCCCAACATCCTTCAAAAAACGAGATCACCAGCCTTATCGCTTCCAAGTTCTGCTTCAATGGCAAAAAAAGCGCCCGCACCACTAAAGGATCTGCCCTCGATGGACACGACGAACCCGCACGCTCCCACTCTTTGGTGGATGTGCCACTGATGGTTGAAGTCGCTTACGCCCCCGTCACCGCCCCCTCCTAGAGGGGCATGTTCGCCAGATGGAAGAGCAACAAACTGAAATGCTCACCTGCTCCGAAACCTGGGAGCACCTCCTACTCCCACGCTGCTGCCAGCACCAGCTAACCTTCCGCCACATCCAAATCAGCGAAAGGCCCAAGAAGTTCCTTCAAGACAGGAAGGACCAAAAAAATATTCTGAAGCCGCCAGTTCCACTCGCCCGGCCCAGAGAGGGGTGAGAGCAGACCATCTTCATCACAAACTCGTCAATGACGCCCACCTTCCTCCTCTTGAAAGGTTTACTCGAGAGGAAATTCGAGAAGTCATCACTGAAGAATATCGCCAGGCGGGTAGAAGGGATATTCACGCCCGCCAGACGCTCTGCCAAGGCTCTCCTTTGGTACCACAAATACTCGACCATACAATCTCATATGGATTCAAGCTCCCAAACAATATTGAGATGTTTGACGGGACCGATGATCCGCTAGAACATGTCAACCACTTCACCACCATTATGAGAATCTATAATGCTCCAGACCAGTTGCTCTGCCAAGTGTTTTCAGCCACTCTCAAAGGACAGGACCGAACACGGTTCCATTCACTAAGATTCGGTATCATCGCCAACTTCACAGAGCTAACAAGGCAGTTTGTCGATCAGTTCATCGCCAATCGCAGGATATTCTGCGACCCCTCCCACTTGTCAGGAATTCGTCAGAACGAAGGAGAAATCCTGAAGGACTTCTTCCGAAGTTTCACTGCAGAAGCCTGTCAAATTCCGGGAGTCGACCCCGAGTTATTGCGGGGGGTGTTCTTGGAGGCCTCCACCCTAGCGGCTTCTAATCAGCACTGATGAGAGAAATTGTCCCCAGTTATCCTGACCTAGTGCATCAGGTAGAGGCACAGATAGCCGCTGAAGAAGCTATTGAAGCCCATCACCAGCAGTTTGATGGGGCCCAGAAGCGGAAGAGAGAAAAGGAGTCGGCCCCTCAGCATCAAGAAGGAAGATTTCGGGAAGAGCGCCGAAATGGGCAACGCCGACGAGACCATCAGAGAGATCAACCACCCAGGGATTATACTCCCCTCAACACCACGCGCACCAATATACTCTATGTCATTCAAAATGAGCCAGCATTACATCGGCACAATCAACCAGCTCATAACCCCAGAAACAATCAGTCCAAATATTGGGAGTTTCATCGAACTACGGGACACACCACTGAGGACTGTGCATGCTTGAAGGAAGAAATTGAGCGCCTTGTCCGCCTAGGACTTCCCGGAAGATTTTTGCAGGGACGCATACAGGACCAGCAGGACCCGCCTAGGCCACCCAGAGATCAGCAGAACGCCACGCCAGGAGGAGCAGGTGGTAGGAAGATGGTCGGAAATATCGAAACTATCGCCGGATCACCCATTCTTTCTGCTCAAATCCTCTCAGCATGCGCGCAAGGAGGCATCCATGAAGACAAGAAGTGCAGGCAAGACACCACCATAACCTTCGAAGATGAAGACCTTGTCGGGCTCCGAGCACCTCATCAAGACCCCCTGGTAATCAGCGCCAGGATCGGAGATCCCTGCTATAATGTCAAGTGAATCCTCGTCGACAACGGAAGTTCGGTCGACGTCTTGTTCTCCGCCACCATCCAGAGCATGAACATCTCTAGATTGCATCTGACACCGGCAACCGGAACAGTATACGGCTTCGACAACCATCCAGTCCAAGTACTGGGAATGATTACCCTCCCAATTACCATGAGGGAATTTCTAAGGCAAGTGACACGCCGAATCCAGTTCGTCGTGGTAGATTCAAGCTCCGCCTACAATGCCGTTTTCGGGAGGCCCGTCCAGTCCATCTTCAAGGCTATCCCCTCGATTACTCACCTGGCCATGAAGTTCCCCACTCCATGAGGAATCGGAGTCCTATGCGGCAATCAGGAGGCCGCCAAAAATTGCTACTCCAAACAGGCACATCCAACCAAGGCCACCACATTAAACATTGACGACTTCGATTTATGCGACGAGGCGATATTGCAGCGAGGGATGCCTATGAAAGGACTAGTCGAAGTCCCCCTTTCACCAACAGACCCGGCTCGCACCATCCAGTTCAGATCGCCATTAGCACAACAAGAGAAAGAGGAACTGACAGCCTATCTCTAGAGGAACAAGGATATCTTCGTCTGGGCTCCGGAAGATATGTCTGGCATAGATCCTCACATCATTCAGCACTCCCTCAACATCAACCCAGCATGCAAACATGTCATCCAGAAAAAGAGAAACTTTGCTCCAGAACGTCTCTAGGCAATTGAAGACGAAGTGGAGAAGCTCCTCAGCGCCCATTTCATCCGAGAAGTAAAATACCCTACCTGGGTAGCTAATGTTGTCCTAGTGAAGAAGTCTTCAGGAAAATGGAGGGTGTGCGTGGATTACACCAACCTCAATCAAGCTTGCCCCAAAGACAGCTTCCTGCTCCAAATAATTGATCAATTAGTTGATTCAACCGTCGGGAACTGACTCCTCAGCTTCATGGACGCTTACTCTGGGTACAACCAGATTCGAATGAATCCTGCGGACGAAGAGCATACGGTCTTCCGAACTGATAAAGGAGTTTACTGTTACAAAGTAATGCACTTTGGACTCAAGAACGCAGGAGCTACCTACCAACTGCTTATGAACAAGGTTTTTAAAGACCTTATATGCAAGACAATGGAGGTATACGTTGATGATATGTTGGTTAAGAGCATCTATCGGGAAGATCACTTAGAAGACCTCGAGAAGTGTTTCAAGATCCTTCAGTAGTACGACATTAGGCTTAACCCCACTAAGTGTGCCTTCGGGGTTACGTCAGGAAAATTCCTAGGATTCATGGTAACCCAGCGGGGGATAGAAGCCAACCCAAAGAAGATTAAGGCTCTGGAAGACATGTCACCACCTCGATCTCTTAAAGAAGTTCAATGGTTGAACGGAAGAATCACAACACTCTCTCGGTTCTTGGCACGGACCGGAGATAAATATCTCCCCTTCTTCAAGATTCTCCGGGGAGCCAAAACCACAGGTTTCTAGTGTACAGAAGAATGTCAATCAGCCTTCGAGTCACTGAAGCAGTACCTGGCCTCCCCTCCGCTTCTATCAAAATCGGCCCCAGGAGAAACTCTTTTTCTATACCTCGCCATCACGCTGTCCACGCTAAGCTCTGTTTTGGTAAAAATGAAGGAGGGATTCAACGCCCCATCTACTACCTTATCAAGATCCTCTCAGACATTGAAACCCAGTATCCAGTCATAGATAAGACAGCCTTGACACTCGTTTTCTCAGGAAGGAAACTTCGTCCCTACTTCCAAGCCCACGCCATCAAAGTATTGACTGAGCTCCCTCTCCGCGTCATTCTTCAAAAGCCTGAGGCATCTGGCCGACTGGTTAAATGGGCAGTCGAGCTAGGCGAATTTGACATCCATTTCATGTCATGCCCCGTCATTAAATCACAGGTCTTAGCAGACTTCATCGTTGAAAATACCTTGCCAACAAAACCAGAAGTTACACCAGTAGAGCCAGGACAAGGATGGACTATGTACGTTGACGGGGCTTCCGGAATAGAAGGCGTCGGAGCTGGACTCCTTCTCATAAGCCCAGAGCTCGTCACTTTGGAGTAAGGGCTCCGGTTGAAGTTTCGTGCCACTAACAACATAGCAGAATATGAAGCTTTAATCACAGGACTCAGGCTCGCCATAGACTGCCACGCCAAGAGGTTAACAATCTACTCCGACTCCCAGCTCGTCGTCTCCCAGGTGGAAGGTGATTATGAAGTGAAAAGTGAGCAGCTTGTCCAGTACCTCCAACTTGTGAAATCTCTCCTGCTTCAGATACCACAAGCCCAAATTCTCCATATCCCTAGGGAGCAGAACAATGGAGAAGATGCCCTATCAAAGCTAGCCACATCTCCCTCTTACTATCATTCAAGAAGACGTCGGGTTGAAGAATTTATCTTTCCCAGTATCCAGGGGTCGTGGGAGGTGGCGGATATCGGAGAATCAAAGGGATCAAGGATCACCCCGTTGGTAGACTACTTAGAGAACCAGCAGCTGCCAGAAGATCAAAAGGAGGCCCGTCGCCTAAGGATGAGGGCGGCCACCTTCACACTAATCAATGGAGAACTTTATAAGGGGTCCTTGGCGAGACCCTACCTGAAGTGTTTAGTAGAGACTGGCGCTGAATATACCCTCCGCGAAGTCCATGGAGGGGTCTGCGGAGAACATTTGGGCGGAAAGGCCTTGGCCAAGGTTTTTACTGGCCAACCATGAAAAAGGAAGCGACAGACTTCATCCAGAGATGCAAAAGTTGCCAGCTGCATGCCAACATTCCCCGACAACCTCTCGTTGCCCTTACTACGCTACAAGGAGCTTGACCATTCACGCAGTGGGGGATAGACCTCCTCGGCCCTTTACCTCAAGCCTCGGGATAGAGGAAATTCATCATCATGGCCATCGACTACTTCACCAAGTGGGTAGAAGCGGAGCCTCTTGCCAAGATTACTGAGGAGAACGCAAAGCAATTCGTTTGGAAGAACATCGTCTGCCGCTTTGGCATACCAGCAGTTATCATCACTGACAATGGCACTCAGTTTACAGGAAGTCTTTCACCAAGCTATGTGAGGACTTAAAGATCGAGTTGCGGCATACGACTGTGTCGCACCCCCAATCCAATGGGCAGGTCAAGATGACCACTCGAACCATTCTGAAGGGACTAAAGGCGCAACTTGAAGACGCTAGGGGGAAGTGGGTCGACGCGCTCCCCAACACGTTGTGGGCATACCGGACAACGGAGAGAACCCCTATAGGAGAAACGTCGTACAATCTCTGCTACAGGACTGAAGCTATCATCCCGGTCGACATCGGCGTTCTAAGCCCCCGGGTTTCCAACTTCGACCTCCAGACGAACGACGATGCTCTCCGAGACAATCTGGATTTTGTAACGCCCCTATCCATCACATAGCATATAGCAGTAGGTCTGGTCGGGGCCCGACGCCATATACTACGGACAGACCGGTTGGTTACTCATTGAAACCATTCAACCAAACACAACGTCCTACACAGAGCATCTAACGGAAGCCATTTATTATGGTTGCAAAGAATAAAGAACCATGCCAAGCATGAATGTCCACTACTCAAACCAAGAAGGAATGTTTAATACACTAATAGAAATGGCCATATAGACTTACAAGAGTTTGCTTAATAAAAGTGTCTTCCAAACCTCGGCACCCAGGCCGGTCACACATGAGTACAAAAGGAAAACACTCAAAAATTTACTTTCGAGGGCCGGCACAGCAACTTGGGCTTTAGCCCGCTATTTACCGCTCGGCTCCGCAGCACCTGCAAGCAACAATCCACCGCACGGTGGTAAACAAAGGCAACGGTCAGCTATGCTGATCAAATTATAATGATTCCTCCCCCAAACCGGGGAGGCAAAGCTTCATCCCTGCACTTGTTAGCAAAGCAAGCAACATAGCGAAATAAGCATCACATCACAGGTGCACGCTCACATGGCCGTACACCTCGTACTCTCAGGGCACTTACTTGGCGAAGCCAGTCCGAACCCCGCCCGGTCCTTGACTCCACCACCACCACCTTGGGGAGGCAACCTCGTGAGCATTTAGTCCTTTCATCCATAGCCTAGACTCGATCTCCAAACCTCGGCAAGTCCCACGTAAAACTTTAGGTCGCTTTAACCAAGCAAATGGAGCGGTTTGGGGTCCACCAGCCCGTTGCTCACCCTGCCGTTGCCATTTGGCCTTTAACGCGGGCTAAGCTTCCCCAGTCCCAAATATCGTTCAAACACGGTACATAGCCCCGCTATGTACCTGGTTGGCTCCCAGGAAACCGATATGATGGAAATGCATTTCTATCCAGATTTCCGGGTGCACCTCGGGGTTAATCCCCAAGATTCCCTGATGCATTCTACCGCATAGCAACCCGAAAACAATCAAAATGCTCGGAGTCTTCTCCGGCTAACAATACATAGAAAAACATCACCGATCTAGACCAACATGTCCGGGTAGGCTTCACACATCATGCTTATGTCCGTACTACGATTCCGGACTCTTACAAGGGGGACTTTACATATCTACCCCAAGGAATACCGCAATCTCGCCGCACACTCGCGGGAGAAGGGTTTTCCCAAGCAAAAGAAGAAGAGCTTCACATGCTCAAGAAGATAATCGTTACCCTAGCATTTCTCCTCGGTGCCATGACGATCTAGCCGAATGGAAAGCACCGTATCGGCCTCGCCTTCGCGGATCTGGACTCAGATCGCGACTTGGAGCTCTGAAGCTCCGCCGGTGACTGGATCTTGGCCTTCTTCCTCCTCCTTGCTCTCCCTCTTCTCTAAAACTCTAGAAAGAGAATGGTTAGGAGAAAATAAGGGTTTCAAACCCTATTCCCCGGATATAACTTATCAGCAACAGCCCTGAGCCGTCGGATCCCAAATCAAGAAATCAAACGGCTGTGATCGGGGCCTAAAATAATAAAATTGGGCCGAACACGGCCTGCGACACGCCCGTGTCCAGGGCCGTGTCGCCAATTCGTCATCTCGCCCGACGCTCCGACCAGCACACGGCCTTCGACACGGCCTCCGACACGCCCGTGTCATATGTGACACGGCCGTGTTAAGACCCGTGTTACGCTCCGTGTGCAACTACTAACATTTTTTTCCCGAGGAGGACACGGCCTACGACACGGCACCCGACACGCCCGTGTCACATGTGACATGCCCATGTCTATGCCCGTGTCATGGCCCATGTGCATAACTCAGAAATCTCCCTAGCGTGACACGCCCTGGGACAAGCCCGTGTCCTAGGCCGCGTGCCTTAACTCGACGATCGCCGATCGCCAAAACGTCGACCACACGACCTGTGGCCGAACACGCCCGTGTCACGCCCGTGACACGCCCGTGTCACGCCCATGACACGCCCGTGTCACCTGCTCCAAGTCTCAGACTTGGCTTAAAACATCATCCGTACCTCTTTTGAGTTTCGGGGTGTTACAACTCTCCCCCTCTTAAAAGAATTTCGCCCACGAAATTACTAAAGGAAAGAAAACGGAAAACTTTAAGCAGTACCTGAGTGGAATAACTGCGGGTACTCCTCCAGCATAGTTTGCTCTCGCTCCCAAGAGAGCTCCTCCCGACCGCAATTGTCCCATCGGACCTTGACCATCCGGATCTCCTTGTTACGGAGTCGCTTAGTTTCAAAGTCCTCAATATGAACGGGCTTGACCTTAGTCGTCAACCCTTCGTCCACCGGTACTAGATCCGCTGCGATCACCTTCGAAGGTTCTTGCACCGCCTTCGCAACACAGAGATGTGGAATACATCGTGTAGTCCACTCAACTCCACCGATAGCTTCAAACGATAAGCCGCTTCGCCGACCCGCTCCAGAAATCTCAAGTGGTCCAAGGTATATCGGGCTCAGCTTCTCCAAGTGTCGCTCCCGTGAAACACTCTTAAACGGCTATAACTTCCAATACGTCAACCGTGAACTCCACATTCCGATGCGTGGTGTTAAAGTATTTAGCTTGCCTATCTTGAGTGATCAGCAAACGCCCTAGTATGGTTCGCACCAATGGGGTAGCGTTTACTACATCTTGCTTTTAGTACAACTTCGCATCACCCGTTTATAACCACGACAACGGCGTGCGACACTTCCTATATACTGGGCCTCGAAGGGCGCCACCTGAATACTCGCCTGGCAGCTGATTGTTGTACGCAAACTCCACCAAATACAGGTGATCTTCCCAAAGCTTCCCGAAGTCTAGAACACACATGCGGAGCATGTCCTCTAACGTTCTGTTGACTCTCTCGTCTGCGGATGGAAGGATGTGCTGAACTTCAATTTAGTCCCCAACATCTGTTGCACCAACCTCCAATCATTGGACGTAAAATGTCCATCCCGATCACTCACGATGCTGCGCGACACACCGTGTAATCTGACTATATTATCCACATATAGCTTCGCTAGACACTCCACTGAATCATCCTTCCTATGCGGAATAAAGTGCGATACCTACGTTAACCGGTCTACGATTACCCAGATGGCGTCTTTCCCCCTCTGCGACCTTGGCAAGCCATGCACAAAGTCCATCGATATGTCGTCGAACTTCCACTCCGGAATAGGCAAGAATTTCAAGAATCCTCCAGCCTTTAGGCACTCCGCCTTTACCAAAGAACCAGTTTGACACTTCGCCATAAACAGTGCCACATCCTGATTTCCTACATGATGCTTTCCAAATCCATAGTCTTCCAAATTCGATCTGACAGGTCATACTGAACTTCCGATCAGTTCAATAATGCTTTGGCGCTAGTCTGCTTGTCCACACAACAGATAGTTAATGTCTCCAGCTTCCGGGTCAATCTCTAAACAAGATCCGACAACCAGTTCGCTTGGGCGGGAGCCCTGCGTCTCAACGCATCCGCAACTGCATTGTCTTACACCGGGCACAAAATAAATTTCGAACATATAGTCCCCCAGGAACTCCATCCATTTCCGCTGCCTCAAGTTCAGATCCTTTTGACCCAACCGATATATCAGGCTCCTATGATCGGTATAAACATCGTCCTTTATGCCGTACAAATAATGTCTCCACCGATTTTTGTGCAAAAGCACGGACGCTAACTCCAGATTGCGGACTGGACAATTCCTCTCATGCTCTTTTAGTTAGTGCGAGGCATAAGCCATAACATTACCATGCTGCAGCAGCACGCAGCCCAATCCACTGCTCAAGACAGTGTTGTAGATCTCAAGGCCTTTGGTTCCACTCGGCGAACTTAGAACTGGCGTCGTGGTTTACCAACTCTCTAACCCTTCGAAGCGTGGGCGCACTCGCGCCTTTAAACAAACTTTTAAGTTTTCCCTGACAACGTTGTGAGGGGTAAATCTATCCGCGAGAAGTCCTCTACGAAGCGCCTGTGATAGCCGACCACACCAGAAAACTCTGGACTTCCGCTACCAAGACAACACAGGCCACCCTCGTATTGTGACTAACAACGCTGGATCCACGCACTCCCACTCTACCAACTACAGGACCTAGGAGCGCTACCGAGGATAACCCAAGACTCGCGCTTGGAGAACTTGGCGTATAAATGGTTCCTCCTTAGCATCCCCAAAACCAGAAGTAGGTATTCAGAAGTGATATTCTTCACACTTCAAGTACACCAATGTGTCGTCGATGAAGACGATCACAAAAAAAAATGGACTAGGTACTCCATGAACGTTCCGTTCATCCGGTCTATGAACACTGATGGCGTATTTGACTGCCAAGAAGGCATGATCGTAAACTCGGATTGCTCATTCCTCGTGCTTAACGCCGTCTTTGCGATATCACTTACCCTTATTCTCAGATGAGGGTAACCGGACTTACGATCCACTATTGAGTCCACCGAAGACCCGACTTGTTGGAACACCCTATTACTAATTTGGGCAAGGATCACTATGTTTCTCTTCGGAAACCAGGTTGACCTAGTTGTATAGTGTAAAGGTCAACATTAGAATGAGTCTAGGGCTTAGAACTTAGGTTTGAAGCTGCCCCCAAGGACCATTCAAGCTCAGGATTTCAAGCTAAGTAAAGAGACAAAAATAGTCGAACGACGGTCGACTATCGTCGAGCTTAGGTCGACGATCGTCGAGCTTAGGTCGACTACTTGTGTCCTCAGCCTTCTGTTTGTTGCTGGCTTCGGTCGACTATCGTCGATCTTTGGTCGACGATCTCTGTTTGCTTCAGGTCGACGTTTTCTGTTGAAGTCTAGGTCGACGATCTCTGTCTTAATCAGATTGACTATTTCTGCCAGACCAAGAACTTAGATAGTCGATCTCAGATCGAAGTTTTCTGTCTACTGCTTATCTTCAATATCTCTGAGCTCAGGTCGACGATCTTCGAGCTCAGATCGACGTTTTCTGTCAGTATGATCTATTCCTTCTCTGAGCTCTGGTCGACGATCGTGGATCTCAGATCGACGTTTATTTTGAGAGATCGACGTTCTTAAGGATTCAAATGATGCCAGTCTTTGGAATGTTTTTGAATTCTCTCAGCATTTAATTTCAAGAAGATTTGCCAGCCGTTTTCATTTATTCTGGAACAAGTTTCAAGGAATTATTCAGGAATGTTTCATTGGACTTTCCTCTAGAAGACAAATCATTTATGGAAGGCATTTAATGTCTGATAATGGCTATCTTGGAAGAATTATATTCAGAGAATAAGATCGTCTTTTAAAACACTACTCTCCAAGAGAATCAATCTAGAGAAAAAATATACAATAGAATCAAGAGACACACACTGTTACAGAAGAACAAGAAGAATTAAGCTGTGAAAGATAATCATCCTCTTGCTTACAGAAAAGTGACCAAAGCTTCATCTCAAAGAACTCTAGACACCTCATCTTTCAGCCTCTTTGCTGAAACAATTCTTTGCTGGAGATCTAAAGATCTGAAGTCCTATCACCCTAGAGCAAAGCTTCCATTCCTGATTCATTCAACATCTCAGGGGGAGCCTTGACAATAAAAGATCCACTAGTCTTATCTCAATTGATTGAGAACAGAGAAGACACCTTCAACTCTTACTTTTTCTTTTTCCTGCTGTAAAGGGTTCTTGAACTCCCTTCAAAAGTTTTGTCTGGTTTTGAGAGCCTTGTCAAAACTCAGTGGTGGCAAGACACCTTATCAAAAAATCCAGTTTTGGTTTTTGAGCACCTTATCAAAAGCTCATTGGTGTCAGGACACCTGATCAACTCATCCTGAGTGGATTCCTACCAAGGGTGGTAGAAGAGTGGATGTACCCAGGTTTTTGGGGAACCACTATATTTCCTTGTGTCTTCTGGTTTGTTTGTGTGATTTGTTTGCTGTGTGCTGTGCTCTTTACTTCTTGATTTTTAACTTCTTATTAGCACTCTACACTATATCATAAATTGAATTTTATATGTGCTGTTTATTTCAACTGTGAAAAATTATTTTAAAATACTCTATTCACCCCCCCTCTAGAGTTGAGATAGATCTTACCCTCACTTTCAATTGGTATCAGAGCCAGGTTGGTTGCTCATACAAGCTAACACCTGAACCAAAAGATCCCTGATAAGATCAATCTCTTAAGAGGATTATTTTCTATACATCTATCTATTTATTTAAAGATATGGCACAGAACAAAGATTATGCAAGCACCAAACCACCAGTGTGCAACCTTTCCAAGTTTGCACTCTGGAAGGCAAGGATTAGATTATACATGAACTCTATTGATGAAGATATTTTCAATTCTGTCTTGACAGTTTGTCCAAGTCCACCAGAAAGCTCAAGCACAAATGCTGTTCCACCTCCCTCAGGAACAGATGCAGACATAAAGAAATGGAAAACTGCAGATGCAAAGGCCATGAACATCTTAGCTCAGACAATGTCTGATGAGATATTTCAGAAAGTAGCTGACTGCAACTCAGCCAAATGAATTTGGGACAAGCTCTCTGAAATTATCTCAGGGTCTGCTGATGAAAGGAAAGATAGAAGATCTCATCTGATAAGCCAATATGAGAACTTCAAAAAGGGAGAAGCTGAATCAGTGGCTGACATGTACAATAGACTAAGTCTTATTGTCAATGAGTTAAAAACCCTGGACAAAGAAATCTCACTGACTGAGCTGAATGACAAAATCCTGATGTGCTTCCCCAGCACTTGGGATTCAAGAATCTGGCCAATCAAGAATGTCAGAAGTCTAAATGAGATTACCACTAAAGCTCTCCTGGGCAAGCTCAAATCCTATGAGCTGCTCATTAAAAATAGAGAAGAAGAACAAAAGGCTACTTCTCCAGCCACAAGGAAAGAAAAGACCATAGCCTTCAAAGCTGCAGAAGAGGAGCCTGAAGATAAAGCTACAGGAAATGATGAGCTCATAAGTCTACTGGCCAAAAGATTCTACAAGATGGCCAGAAAAGACTTCAGAAAGAGACCATACAAGAGTCATGATAAACCAAAGTATGATAAATCAAATAACAATAAAGAAATTATATGCTTTGGTTGCAGGAAACCAGGCCACATTGTGCCTGACTGTCCAGAAAACAAGAATAAGGACAAGAAGGAAAGAAGAGAAAGAAGAAAAGAAAAGGATTACAAGAAGAACAGCTCAGACAAAGCCTCCTCCAGCAAGAACAAACATACAAGGAAGGGCTTTATTGCTGAGACATGGAGTGAGACTGAAGAGGAATCTGAAGCCTCATCCAGTTCCAGTGATGATGAGGATGATGAAGATGAAAAAGAATTCTGCATGATGGCTATCAATGCCTCACAGCAAAGCTCTGATGAAGAATCAGATTCAGACTCAGAAGTTCAACCAGATGAAGATCAGGTAATCAATTCTTTTGATTTTAATTCTGAGGACTTCAAAAATGAATTTAAGACACTGTGCCTAGATTTATTAAATTCTGAGAAGGAGATAATCTCTCTCAGGAATCAATTATCTGAATACAGTGTCCTAAGCTCAAATAACCTCAAACTCTCTGAGGAGTTAGAATGTTGTAGGGAGGAGATAGCTTCACTGAAAAGTGAACTGTCAAGAGCTAAAGAGTTTGAAGAATCCCTAAATGGGAGAAGTATCAGACTGATGGACATTACAAGCACAGTGAACTCTAGATTCAACAGTACACTGGGCTTGGGTGCCTCATCCAGCCAACCTATAATATTAACAACTCCAATCAAATTTGTCTCTGACAAAGGAAAGGGAGTAATAGAGGTAGCTAGGAAGAATGCAGATCTGTCAGAGAAAAATCCAGTTCAATAGATTGTGTCGAGCAGAGCTCGACGATCGTCGAACAGAGCTCGACGACCTAAGCACAGATCGTCGACCTCAGATCGACGATATCCAAACTCTGAACTTCGCCATAATCGATCTTCGAACAGAGATCGACGATCTGACCCAAGATCGTCGACCTCAGCTCGACGATGGTCGAACAGAGATCAGGTCTGTGAAACCTTCAATGGCACATCTAGATTCAATCCTAAAAGTCCCACATCCCAAGACTTTAACCCCTATACTGAATGGATAGTACCTCCTAGGAGATACCGTCCTGAAGGTTATAAGGATCAACCTGGGATGTCTTTTGTTTCAGAATTTAAGGGATATCAACCTAGGCCCAAGGTTAACTGGGTCAAAAACAAATAAGCTGTTTATGTGCAGGTGAAGACCTATCCAGCCTCAAACCATCAATGGTATCTGGATAGTGGGTGCTCAAAGCACATGATAGGGGACAAGGACAACTTCACTTCCTTCAAAGCCAAGCTTGGACCCAAAGTAATTTTTGGAGACTCAAGCTTTGGAACTACAAAAGGATATGGTGCAGTCCAAATTGGCTCAGTCACCTTCAAGAAGGTGGCATATGTTGAAGGACTCAAGCACAACTTGATAAGTATCAGTCAACTGTGTGATGAAGGATATCAAGTGACCTTCAACAAAGCCATATGCAAAGTCAAGTCAGAGGACAACACAACTGTGTTGACAGGTAGCAGAAGAGGTAACATTTACTTAGTGGATTTTCATTCACCTGTAGTAGATATTTGCCTGTTTAATTCCATTTCAAAACCAAATATTCTATGGCATAAGAGACTAGGTCATATCAACCTTAGAACTATTGCTAGGCTATCCAAGGACAACCTTGTTAGAGGACTACCTTCTGGCCCCTATAAGAAGGAAGAACTTTGCAAGGCTTGTCAATTAGGCAAGCAAACTAAAGGTAGTTTTAAATCAATTAATAAGAGTGATTCACCTAGGATTCTATACCTGTTGCACATGGATCTTTTTGGACCCATATCAGTGCAAAGCCTAGGAGGGAAATCCTATACTTTAGTGGTTGTAGATGACTTCTCAAGATTCACTTGGGTATTCTTTCTGAGGAAGAAGTCTGATAACTTCAAGTGTTTGACAGATTTTCTCAAATGCATTCAGATTGAGTTCAACACTCACATTGCCCTGATTAGAAGTGATCATGGGACAGAGTTTGATTCTCTTCTCATGCAAGAGTTCTGTCAGAGTGAAGGGATCAGGCACACCTTCTCAGCTCCTAGAACTCCTCAACAAAATGGGGTAGCTGAAAGGAAAAATAGAACACTCATTGAATCTGCAACTACATTATTGGCAGATGCTCACCTACCTCTATCCTTTTGGGCTGAGGCAGTGAACACCTCCAACTATGTGTTGAACAGAAGCCTGATACACAAACTGAAGGGCAAGACTCCCTATGAATTGCTCAAAGGGAAGAAACCTAAAATAGGCTATTTTAAAGTTTTTGGTTGCACTTGTTTTATCCATAATAATGACAAGAAATATCTAGCAAAATTTCAAGCTAAAGCTGATGAAGGAGTGTTTCTGGGATACTCCATGATCAGCAAGGCCTATAGGGTTTATAATAAATCTTCCTGTAAAATTGAAGAATCTGTTCATATTATTTTTGATGAAGCTAACATGTCTTTCAAGGAGAAGAATGCTTCTACCATAGAACCTTTGCAGGTACATTCTCTAGCTGAAGACTTGAACAAATTGCAAGTTGCTGAAAAGAATGAGAGCAGTGATGATGAAGAAGAAGTTCAGCATCTTGAAGAAAATCATCCTGAAGAGCCAGTTGCTGTCCCACTAGAGGAGATAACAACACAGGCTGGTGAACAATCAACACTCCCTGTTGATTTAGTAACAACAAGAGATCATCCAATCACCCAAGTAATTGGAGAGATCTCAGCTGGTGTGCAAACTAGAAATCAAGTCAACCAGAACCTGATGCACACTTGCTTCCTATCTCAAATTGAGCCTCAATCCATTCAAGATGCAGAGCAAGATCCACACTGGATCATTGCAATGCAAGAGGATTTGCATCAATTTGAAAGGAACAAGGTTTGGGAACTAGTGCCTAAGCCAAAGGATCATCCCATTGTTGGAACAAAGTGGGTATTCAGGAACAAGCTGGATGATCAAGGAGTTATAGTCAGAAACAAGGCAAGGCTAGTTGCTCAAGGGTACTCTCAACAAGAAGGAATAGACTATGATCAGACCTTTGCACCAGTTGCAAGGTTAGAAGCCATCAGAATATTCCTAGCCTATGCTGCCCACAAAAGTTTCAAAGTGTACCAAATGGATGTGAAGAGTGCATTTCTCAATGGGGACATCAAAGAGGAAGTCTATGTTAGACAACCTCCAGGTTTTATCTCTCTAACTCACCCTGATTATGTTTTCAAACTGCATAAAGCATTATATGGCCTCAAGCAAGCTCCTAGAGCATGGTATGAGACCCTAGCATGCTTTCTTATAGAAAATGATTTTGTTAGGGGGAGAGTAGACCAAACTCTTTTTATTAGAACCCATAAGTCCCATACCCTACTAGTGCAAATTTATGTAGATGACATTATTTTTGGTTCTACTTATTCAAATTTGTGCAAAAAGTTTTCCAAGCTTATGCATTCTAAATTTGAAATGAGTAGCATGGGTGAGCTGTCCTTCTTCTTAGGATTACAAGTCAAGCAACATGCTGAAGGCATATTTATTTCTCAAACCAAGTATGCTAAAGAATTGGTTAAGAGATTTGGTATGTCTGAGGCATCTTGTATGAAAACACCCATGCCTACCAATGCTGTATTGGATGCTGATGAACATGGGAAACCAGTTGATCAGACAACATATAGAGCAATGATTGGCTCTTTATTGTACCTTACAGCTAGTAGGCCTGATATAATGTTTGCTACATGCATTTGTGCTAGATTCCAAGTTAGCCCTAGAGAGTCACACTTAACTCTAGTTAAAAGGATTCTTAGGTATGTAAAAAGTTGTCCAAATCTAGGTCTCTGGTATCCAAAAGATTCAGCATTTGATTTAACTGGATTCTCAGATGCTGATTATGCTGGATGCAGAATAGACAGGAAAAGCACCAGTGGAACATGTCAGTTCCTTGGTGACAGACTTGTCTCCTAGTTTTGTAAGAAGCAAACATCTGTGTCAACCTCAACTGCTGAAGCTGAGTATATGGCTGCAGGCAGTTGCTGTTCACAAATATTGTGGATACAGAATCAGCTCTTAGACTATGGCTACAACTTAGAGAAGTCTAAAATTTTCTGTGATAATACTAGTGCTATCTCTATAGCACAAAATCCAGTCCTCCATAGTAGGACAAAACACATAGAAATTAGGCATCACTTTCTAAGAGACAATGTAGAGAAAAATAAAATTGAACTTCAATATATTCCTACTGATTTGCAAAGGGGAGATATTTTCACCAAACCCTTGGATGAAAAGAAACACAGGTTCTTCCTAAATCAGTTAGGCATGTTAGATGGAGGAAGCCTAAATTAAATTACAAGATTTTGAAAAGATAAAACAGACCAAGACTAGGCTTAAAAATCAATTCTTTTTGTGTCTGTAGAATAAGTTCTGTCTCCGAACGGAGATCGACGTTTTCCCATAAATCGTCGACCGGAGATCGACGGCCCTTGAGGCGTCGATCTGAGTTCAGCGCCGCCGTTAGATCTAGGCTTTCCTTCTGTCTGTTCCTTGGTCGTCGAGCGGAGATCGACGCTCTCAATAACGTCGAACGGAGTTCGACGCTATTGGCGTCTCTTCAAATTCCCTTTGTAGCCCAAATCGTCGAGCTGAGATCGACGTACTGTCGAACTGAGCACTACGATTTTCCTTTTTCGCGTCGAACCCTAATATAAAATCATTCTTCGGCCGCCGCTCGTCGTTTACGCCTTCATACTCTCTGCAAATTCTCTTTCCCTCCAAAACCTTCTACACTTGGTCGCGTTTGCTCAATCCTTGCAGGTACAGATGGCTTCAAATGTTGCCGCCCTTTCGAAGATGAAATTTGATACCGGTTTTGACATCGATATAAGCTCGTTTGATGGAAGCGATCAACGCTTCAAGGACATTCTCAGTTTGTTTAGAGATCAGCAGCTGTTGGAAATAATGACTACCAGAATGAAAATTGCTTCAGATGAAATAAAAGAATGGTGCTACTCTGCGACAGATGAGAATGAGAGTTCTGTCATCGGCTTCATAAAAGGGACCCAGGTACAACTGTCCCCGGCTCTCTTAACTGAAGTGTTTCATCTCAGTACTGGAGAAGACTCTATCGAATTATCTGGAGAAGAATATGATTCCATGCTTGATCGGATGGGTCACAATGCTGTGAATCCTAATAAACTGCTGAAGAAGAATCTGTCATTCGAATTTCAGTTTTTAGCTGATGTAGTTGGGAAAGTGCTGCTGGCCAAGCACTCTGCCCATGATACAATTTCAAGATATCAGTTTTGTCTGATGGGAGCTCTGCTGGATAAGAAACATCTGAACTGGGGATCAATTTTCTTCAATCTGATTAAGAAAA
Organism: Platanthera zijinensis; assembly: GCA_039513925.1. Taxonomy (NCBI): domain Eukaryota; kingdom Viridiplantae; phylum Streptophyta; class Magnoliopsida; order Asparagales; family Orchidaceae; genus Platanthera; species Platanthera zijinensis. The sequence continues at coordinate 52,436,753 of CM077078.1, read as the reverse complement.
AGCTGAATAAGACTGCTGTCAGCTTTGGGAGAATTCTAGGGGTCTATCTGCATTTCAGATGCCCTGAGTTGCTGACCTCTTCTGGGATGTTCATTAATGCATCCAAGAGGCTCTCCTGTGCCCTTTTTGGCAAATGGGACAGGCAGATCATCAATCCCTCCAGAGCTGCTGCATCGACTCCTGCTTCAGGCACAAGGACTGTCCTAGTCACTCCACCCCTGGTCTTTGCACCAGCAGAAGGGTTGCCTGCTCCTCCTTCTCCTTCAGCTGTCTCTACCCCAGCCATTTCATCCTCACCTCCAATCTCTACCATAGCCATATCTTCCCCAATCACCATTTCTTCACCAGTTTCATCCCCTCTAGCATCTACCTCTGAGGTATTCCTTCCTCTCTTCTCTTACCCATCCTTTTCCACTCCATCATATTCTCTTTTAGATGAATCCTTTATGGATGATTCTCATCCTTCCTCTCCTTCTGAGCCTCCCTCTACCTCCTCATTCCAACAAATGATGGAAGACATTTTCTCTCAACCTATCTTCACTCCTTCTCTTACCCCTTCTATCTCCACCTCACCTCATTCTATCTCCTCCTTTCCTATATCAGAACCATCCATTCCCTTACCTCCTATCTCCTTTTTCCCCATGCCACCAGCTCCAGCCAACATCCTTCCAACAACCTTCTCTCCTACCTCTGCTCAAGCCCCTCTTGAGCATGTAGATCTATCAGCCCTGGCTGACAGGTTATATGAGTTGTTAGCTCCAAAGCTAACCTCATTACTGGAGACCACTCTGGCTCCACTCCTGACTCATGTCAAGGAGCTGTCTTCCAAGCTATCATCTTTCATTTCCTCTCAGGAAACTTCATCTTCTGGGTGCCTTGATTTACCTATCTCTGAACCAAGGCAGGGGGAGATGCCATATGAAGTAGTTTTTGCAATGAACCTCCAGAGCCTGCTCTCCAAGTTTAATGCTGGATACTTCAGATTCCTGCCAGTTCCTCATACTGAAGATCTTTCTAAGGCCATTGTGCCAATTTCTGTCTGTAATCCCAGCCAAATTGAAGCATATATAAATTCTTGGAAGGCTGTGGATGTTGTTATCTCTGATGCTGCTACTAAGGCCATTGTGCCTCTTCTTGATGATGCTGCTACTGCTGTTGTAGATATTTCTGCTGATATGCTTGTTGATACTTCTGCTGCTGATTCTGTTTGCTCTGCTGCTGCTCTCTCTCCTCCTGCTCCTGCTGTTTCTGCAAAGCTCAAAGCTCAAGAAGAGTATATCAGAAGAATTGATGATCTGTATGATCAACCTCAGAGTTCTGAGAGTGATCAGTACAGGACAGATTCTGATGATTCTGCTAGCACTATTGCCAAGAAAAGGAAAGCAAGAAGCAAAGCAATGATGTCTGTTTCCCCAGCTCAAGCAAAGGACTCCAATGATATTCCCTACTATATCTTGCATGACTGCCCCTTATCTGAGCCTTGGATGCAATACTCCAAGAACCAATTAAAGGCTATAAAGAAGAAGAGGAAGCTAGACAAGTATGAAAAGGGATCTTCTCAATATCAGCCTCCTCCTCCTCCTCCTCCAGACTCTGGCTCAGGCTCAGCCCCTCAAGCTCCAGTTTCCAGACGCAATTCTTCCCAGTCCTATCAGAGATCCTATCAAAGGGGACAGCATCAAAAGGGATATCAATCCAGAAGAGATCAATATAGAGGAAATCAGAGAGGACAAAGATCTTATCAAAGGGAAGGACAAGGCCACTCTGACTCTTCTTCAGGTTCTTTCCCTTACAGGCTGAAAGACTCAATTGTTTCCAGGACCCCTCCTGCTTCTGAATCTCTCAACAGGTATGAACCTCCTGTTCCTTTTGAGGATCCTGAGAACAATCCTTTATCTTGGACAGCAAGAATGAAAGAACTAGCTGCTCTTGATCAATTAAAGAAAGCCAGAGAGCAAGGCATGGACATCTCAAATATAACAACTTTGTCAGATCAAAGGAAGAAAGAATTGGAAAGATATGCTTCTAGAAAGTTTTTTAATCCAGAAGACTATATGAAGCTGCACCCAGAGGCTGTAGTTCCTAGGCCAAGATCTCAAACTTCTCTAGGTGCAGAGGACGACAGAAGATCAAAGAAAGAAAGTCAGAATCCTAACAGAGAAATTTTGTTTAAAAAGGGAACTGAAAAGAAGTGATCTGTGTAAGCTGAACATCATTCTCCCTTGGAATATTTGCTGTCTTTTTATCTGTGATCTGCTTGGCTGCTATATATATCCTCTGCAGTATTGATTTAGCTTTTGTGTTGATGTATGCTTATTTATTTTCTAATTTTGTCTGTAAATAGTAATCCTAACCCAAATAGGGGGAGATTGTTGGAACACCCTATTACTAATTTGGGCAAGGATCACTATGTTTCTTTTAGGAAATCAGGTTGACCTAGTTGTATAGTGTAAAGGTCAACATTAGAATGAGTCTAGGGCTTAGAACTTAGGTTTGAAGCTGCCCCCAAGGACCATTCAAGCTCAGGATTTCAAGCTAAGTAAAGAGACAAAAATAGTCGAACGACGGTCGACTATCGTCGAGCTTAGGTCAACGATCGTCGAGCTTAGGTCGACTACTTGTGTCCTCAGCCTTCTGTTTGTTGCTGGCTTCGGTCGACTATCGTCGAGCTTTGGTCGACGATCTCTGTTTGCTTTAGGTCGACGTTTTCTGTTGAAGTCTAGGTCGACGATCTCTGTCTTAATCAGATCGACTATTTCTGCCAGACCAAGAACTTAGATAGTCGATCTCAGATCGAAGTTTTCTGTCTACTGCTTATCTTCAATATCTCTGAGCTCAGGTCAACGATCTTCGAGCTCAGGTCGACGATCTTCGAGCTCAGATCGACGTTTTCTGTCAGTATGATCTATTCCTTCTCTGAGCTCTGGTCGACGATCGTGGAGCTCAGATCGACGTTTATTTTGAGAGATCGACGTTCTTAAGGATTCAAATGCTGCCAGTCTTTGGAATGTTTTTGAATTCTCTCAGCATTTAATTTCAAGAAGATTTGCCAGCCGTTTTCATTTATTCTGGAACAAGTTTCAAGGAATTATTCAGGAATGTTTCATTGGACTTTCCTCTAGAAGACAAATCATTTATGGAAGGCATTTAATGTCTGATAACGGCTATCTTGGAAGAATTATATTCAGAGAATAAGATCGTCTTTTAAAACACTACTCTCCAAGAGAATCAATCTAGAGAAAAAATATACAATAGAATCAAGAGACACACACTGTTACAGAAGAACAAGAAGAATTAAGCTGTGAAAGATAACCATCCTCTTGCTTACAGAAAAGTGACCAAAGCTTCATCTCAAAGAACTCCAGACACCTCATCTTTCAGCCTCTTTGTTGAAATAATTCTTTGCTGGAGATCTAAAGATCTGAAGTCCTATCACCCTAGAGCAAAGCTTCCATTCCTGATTCATTCAACATCTCAGGGGGAGCCTTGACAACAAAAGATCCACTAGTCTTCTCTCAATTGATTGAGAACAGAGAAGACACCTTCAACTCTTACTTTTTCTTTTTCCTGCTGTAAAGGGTTCTTGAACTCCCTTCAAAAGTTTTGTCTGGTTCTGAGAGCCTTGTCAAAACTCAGTGGTGGCAAGACACCTTATCAAAAAATCCAGTTTTGGTTTTTGAGCACCTTATCAAAAGCTCATTGGTGTCAGGACACCTGATCAACTCATCCTGAGTGGATTCCTACCAAGGGTGGTAGAAGAGTGGATGTACCCAGGTTTTTGGGGAACCACTATATTTCCTTGTGTCTTCTGGTTTGTTTGTGTGATTTGTTTGCTGTGTGCTGTGCTCTTTACTTCTTGATTTTTAACTTCTTATTAGCACTCTACACTATATCATAAATTGAATTTTATATGTGCTGTTTATTTCAACTGTGAAAAATTATTTTAAAATACTCTATTCACCCCCCCCCCCTCTAGAGTTGAGATAGATCTTACCCTCACTTTCACGACTAACTGATCAAAAGATCATCGATTATTTGTATCGAGTACTTGTCCTATTTCTGCAAACTTATACAGCTCTCTGCCACAGATACAAAATTGCAAGCTCCCTTCCTTCTTCTTGGTAAAAAAGGACCGGTGCGCTTCAAGGCAACGAGCTTGGACGCACATACCCTTGCTCCATCAACTTTTCTAGTTGAACCTTTAACTCCGCCATCACCTTAGGCATCAACCTATAAGGAGAGCGTGACACAGGTTTGGCACCTGGCACAACTCAATCGTGAAATCGATCTCTCGCTATGGTGGGGCTCCAGGGAGATTGTTCGGGAACACATCGGGATACTCACAAACAATTGGGATACTACCCAGAGTGGACTTAGGCGTTACAGCCTCCACTAACGTGAAGAACAGCTCTGCGCCAGCACGAACTGTCTTGAACACTGGGAGGGTAGACGTCAGTGTCCTGCTCGATCCCTTCAGTTCCGCAAACGTTGTCTCCTATCCCAACTCCCAGCTAGGCCTCTTTACGGTTGCAAACGATAAAAGCCTTCTGCTCCGAAAGCCAGTCCATATCAAAGATGACGTCAAACTCTACTAGCGGCAACAGTGACGCTAGCAAATCGAATCCTTGACTTTCAATAAGACTCTTACCGCACAGACTGTATCTCCGCGTGCACTGGACGACTACTGGGCAATAACCCATCTAAATTATTCACTTTACCATCGAAGGGAAAACTCTGATGCGCGATACAGATTCTTCGGATAACAGGAATGTGAAGTTCCTGTATCGAAACTATGCTCTCTCCGGATTACCAAGATTCCAAAACAAAGCCTAGAACTTCCAGTTCTAAGTTAACACGCATAAGGTATCCGGCATAAGGAACTAGTTCGCTAACAATAAAAACCATACCTGACATCCCGACGGTCGGCCACATGGCCTCCTGCTGGCCAAGGATGTTCACTCCCGGTTGGGCCGGAGTAAACAGCGATGTAGTGGACGTCACCGCCTTGCCTTTCTCTTCAGATATCTCCCCCGACTTCTTTTCGGACATTGGGCGTCCACTTCGACAATCCCGGGCATAGTGCCCCGGCTTTCCAGAGGCAAAGCATGCATCCGGGGTTTGGACTGTAGTCGCTCCGGATGTGCTAGAAGAAGGGACTAGACCCAACCTCCTAGCCTTCTTGCACCACCTACGGTACCCAGATTTTGGGGTTGGCATTTTGAACATCGTTTCCTTTACACCAGAGGCTTCAACTGCTCCTGCCATAGCTTTCGTTGTCTTCTGAGCATCACCCCAACACTCTCTGGCAAAGTACCCTTTCTTGCTACAAGAATAACAATTGTAAGTGGTTTGGCTAGTAGATGATCTAGCCTCTTTACTCAGCGTTTTTCGGTAGACAGTCTTTTTAGGATCTGCAGGGTTCGGTACCCTATTCACTGGTACTTGGTGAGTTTTCCCCAACTCAACTTCTAAAGCTCTGGCCGACTCCACCAAATCTAGGAATCCCAATAACTTTGGTCCTAGCAGTAGGATACGCAACTCGCTGCGCAGACCATTATAAAATCTATCAGCTATAGATTGCTCGCTTTCCCATTCAAAGCCTGGGTATCGCCTTAATATAAGGAACGTCTGTAAGTATTCGTCAACTTAATGCGCTCCCTGCACCATAATCATGCTCATCTGCTGCCCTAATGGACCTTTAAATGCACTTTGCTCCAACATACCGCCCGGTGTTGGGGCCATCTAAGGGACAGAGGGCTGTACATTTCTCCCATGTTGTGCGTTGATCACAGCGAATACCGCTTCAACCACCCTTCTTATGGTTTCAAAAGATGTAGGGGTCTCAGGAACGTCACTTGGTGCAGTACTTTGCTCAGCAAACGTGTGTTCAAACTGTCACGCTCCACTTCCGGACACCTATAGTCGTACAAAACACCAATAAGTACCCGAACAAAATTACAAAAAGCAATTATAGGAACACGCAGGTTCCCCAAACATGTGTATTTTCATTCCTAAGTGAACATTCATGAGTTCTTTTCATGTTATAACGATGACGCACACACATGTGCTACACCCCTTAAAGTGAATTCGCCCACGAATTCATTTAAGCTTGACTGAAAACAGTAGTCTGATACCAATTTGTAACGCCCCTATCTGTCACATAGCATATAGCAGTAGGTCCGGTCGGGGCCCGACGCCATATACTACGGACAGACCGATTGGTTACTCATTGAAACCATTCAACCAAACACAACGTCCTACACAGAGCATCTAGCGGAAGCCATTCATTATGGTTGCAAAGAATAAAGAACCCTGCCAAGCATGAATGTCCACTACTCAAACCAAGAAGGAATATTTAATACACTAAAAGAAATGGCCTTACAAGAGTTTGCTTAATAAAAGTGTCTTCCAAACCTCGGCACGCAAACCGGTCACACATGAGTACAAAAGGAAAACACTCAAAAATTTTCCTTCGAGGGCCGGCACAGCAACTTGGGCTTTAGCCCGCTATTTACCGCTCGGCTCCGCAGCACCTGCAAGCAATAATCCACCACACAGTGGTAAACAAAGGAGAAGGTCAGCTATGTTGACCAAATTATAACGATTCCGCCCCAAAACCGGGGTGGCAAAGCTTCTTCCCTGCACTAGTTAGCAAAGCAAGCAACATAGCGAAATAAGCATCACATCACAGGTGCACGCTCACACGGCCGTACACCCCGTGCTCTCAGGGCACTTACTCGGCGAAGCCAGTCTGAACCCCGTCCGGTCCTTGACTCCACCACCACCCCCTTGGGGTGGCAACCTCGTGAGTATTTAGTCCTTTCAGCCGTAGCCTAGACTCGATCTCCAAACCTCAGCAAGTCCCACATAAAACTTTAGGTCGCTTTAACCAAGCAGATGGACCGGGTAGGGGTCCACCAGCCCGTTGCTCACCCCGTCGTTGCCATTCGGCCTTTGACGCGGGCTAAGCTTCCCCAGTCCCAAATATTGTTCAAACACGGTACATAGCCCCGCTATGTACCCGGTTGGCTCCCAGGCCACCGATATGACAGAAATGCGTTTCCGTCCAGATTTCCGGGTGCACCTCGGGGTTAATCCCCAAGATTCCCTGATACATTCTACCGCATAGCAACCCGAAAACAATCAAAACGCTCGGAGTCTTCTCCGGCTAACAATGCATAGCAAAATATCACCGATCCAGACCAACATGTCTGGGTAGGCTTCACACATCATGCTTATGTCCGTACTACGATTCCGGACTCTAACAAGGGGGACTTTACATATCTACCCCAAGGAATACCGCAATCTCGCCGCACACTCGCGGGAGAAGGGTTTTCCCATACAAAAGAAGAAGAGCTTCACATGCTCAAGAAGAGAATCGTTACCCTAGCATTTCTCCTCGGCGCCATGACGATCTAACCGGATGGAAAACACCGTATCGGCCTCGCCTTCGCGGATCTGGACTCGGATCGCGACTTGGAGCTCTGAAGCTCCGCCGGTGACCGGATCTTGGCCTTCTTCCTCCTCCTTGCTCTCCCTTCTCTCTAAAACTCTAGAAAGAGAATGGTTAGGAGAAATTAAGGGTTTCAAACCCTATTCCCCGGATATAACATACCAGCAACAACCCTGAGCCGTCGGATCCCAAATCAAGAAATCAAACGGCTGCGATCGGGGCCTAAAATAATAAAACTGGGCCAAACACGGCGTGCGACACACCCGTGTCCAGGGCCGTGTCGCCCATTCGTCGTCTCGCCTGATGCTCCGACCAGCACACAGCCTTCGACACGGCCTCCGACACGCCCGTGTCATATGTGACACGGCCGTGTCAAGACCCGTGTCACGCTTCGTGTGCAACTACCATTATTTTTTCCCGAGGAGGACACGGCCTGCGACACGGCACCCGACACGCCCGTATCACATGTGACATGCCCGTGTCTGTGCCCGTGTCATGGCTCGTGCGCATAACTCAGAAATCTCCCTAGCGTGACACTCCCTGGGACACGCCCATGTCCCAGGCCGTGTGCCTCAACCCGACGATCGTCGATCGCCAAAACGTCGACCACACGACCCGTGGCCGAACATGCCCGTGTCACGCCCGTGTCACGCCCGTGCCACGCCCGTGTCACGCCCGTGACACGCCCGTGTCACCTGCTCCACGTCCCAGACTTGGCTTAAAATGTCACCCGTCTCTCTTTTGAGTTTCGGGGTGTTACAGATTAGATCTCTGAGATCCTTGAAGAAGCTTCTCTCTGTACCGCAGCCTACCAGCAATGCACAACCCGCAATTATAATCGCAAGATGAAGCCCCGACCGATCAATGTGGGAGACTTGGTCCTCCGCACTCTGGAAGCGGTTGGGAAAGGAACGCATGGTGACAAGTTATCTCCAACCTGGGAAGGACCCTTCATCGCCACGGCTATGGTGAAACCAGGGACATACAAGTTGTGAAACACGGAAGGAAAGACTCTCCCCCGCACTTGGAATGCAAAAAACCTGCGCTGATTTTATCAATGATTCCCCTGCTTTGTGTGTTTTTGCTTGTGTTATGCACTTTTTATTTAAAGACTCTATGATGTGGGTAAGCTGCGAGCCTGATCTCATGCAAACTATTTTTTATCTAAGTACCATACTAGATTTCTGCAAATATTGTCTATTCAAACAGGAAAGACGATGCACTCAAATTCCCCATGGGGGCCTGGCTCCCTCATAACTAAGCCGCGAGCCTGACTCGTGCAACCTCACAAGGGTCTGCTCCCCTTTCGCGACAAAGCCGCCTACCTGAGCCATGCAAACTAAGCCACGAGCAATCCTCGTGCAAATAAAGTCGCGGACCTGAGCTGTACAAACTAAGCCGCGAGCCTGACTCGTGCAACCTTGCTAGGGCCTGCCCCCCTTTCGCGATAATCCGCGAACCTGAGCCGTGTAAACTAAGCCATGAGCAACCCTCGTGCAAATAAAGCCACGGACCTTATCCATGCAAACTAAGTCGCGAGTCTGACTCGTGCAACCTCGCAAGGGCCCCCCCCCTCGCGATAAAGCCGCGGACCTGAGCTGTACAAACTAAGTCGCGAGCCTGACTCGCGCAACCTCGCAAAGGCCTACCCCACTTTTGCGACAAAGCCGCTGACCTGAGCCATGCAAACAAAGTCGTGGACTAGATCCGCGCAAACAAAGCCATGGACCAGAGCCGCGTAAACAAAGCTGCGGACTAGAGTCGCGCAAACAAAGCCACGGACTAGAGCCGTGCAAACAAAATAGCTAATATGGAATAAAGAAAATAATGTCATACGAAATAGCTGGAATGATACAAAAAGGGCAATCAGCGCCTAAGGGCAACAATAATAAATGTTGAACAAAAAAGGCAAAATACAGTATGACTAACTAAACAAAAAATGTAAATACACAACTATAAAGATGTAAGAGCTACTACTCATCCTCGGCATCCGAGTCAGGATGCTGATCCTCAGAAATATTTGCAAAGCTGAAGCCGGATGTGTCACACCTCAAGCTCTTGCTCACCAGGTGGAAGGCCTTCGAGACACCGTGTCGGAGTGCTAACTCACGAACATTATCCATCTGAGACTCCACCTCCTTGGACCAGATCTCGTCATGAACTTCCTCTGAAATCAGACAACGGTCTCGCATGTTGTCCAATGATTCCAGGTACTCCGTAAGTCCCGCATCCTTCAACTATGACACGTGGCCATCGGAAGACAGCATCTCCACTTGGGCCTTCGTCGCCCGAAGCTGAGTCTCAAGGTCGGTGGCTTCCTCCTGTGTCGCCTGTAACTGGGTCTCCAAGCCCGAAGTCTCCTCCTTAGAGGGCTTCAACATCTGGGTAGTCCTTTCCACCAAGGTCTTCTCCACCTCCAGGTCCGCGCATGCGTCCTCTAGCTCAGATTTCAGCCCCGACCCGATCTGGCGGAACCGCGCAATGTCCCGATCATGCTCCTCCTTCCAGGAGGCAAACGAGCTCGACGTCGACCGGAGCTTCTCCTGAAGAGCAAGATACCCATCTTTCAAACTCACATAATGGTCATTCCAGGTTACCGTAATCTGGGTCTGAGTCTCTATCTGCACAAGGAAAAGGCCGAAGTTAGCACCAAATAACAAAGAAAAAATAAAGAAAGAAATCTTTACAACAAATCAAGGAGTTTACTGCACCACTCATTGCCCTCAAAGAAGAGGACATCCATGGAGACGCTGTCTCCGAAGACACCTGAGAAACTAGGGATGCAAGTATCTACACCTCGGGAGTCGACTCAGGACAAGCATAAGAAGGATCCGCCGCCACCACCGTATCAAGGTCACCAGGATGGGCCGCCACAGCTTTCCTCTTTCGTCCCCTCCTTGAGAAGTCCCAACAATCTGAGCTGCGTACGAAGATATGCCACACCGCAGCAAACGCTTCTCCTCCACATAGACAAAAATATTAAATAGACGGTTGGCTAGTTAACGAGGCTCTAAAAACCCAAGCACCGGAGAAAATTCATGTTCCTTCCCTCTCACGCGGCGACAGCGGTCAGGCAGTGTGTCCCACGCCTCGAGAAAGCCCCATGAATTTCTAACATACCCAAACAAGGTATTCCCATGTCAGCGATCTTTACGAGCCTCAAACTCCAACCAACTTTTGTTACTGTGAACCTCCACCCGCTTGCTGCCATCGGAGCGGACATCGCACCAATCTCGAAACTGGTCTAAGGAAAACCGCCCTCCATGCTCGCGAAAGAAGGCAACTAAGCCCATAATTCGGGCAATTCCAACCGGGATAAACTGAGAAATCGGCACCCCACGGAACTTCAAGATCTCGATCACCTCCTCACATAGCGGGAAGCGGAAGCTAGACCTCGGGGAAACTTCGCAAATCGTCAACCAGCCGTGGGGAGGATTCTGAACTCGCTCCTCGGAACGTGGAATCCTCACCTCCAAATCAGCAAGAAGCCCATACTTCTTCCTCCAGATTTCAACATCGTCATCGGTCAAAGAGGAGTGCATGCGCATTGGACCGGAAGAACGCTTCGAGACCTGCACAACGCAAAAGATAGAGGAATCAGGTTTGCCTAATAAAAAATAAAGTAAAGCTTGGAGTCGTGCATCCAAGCGCATGCAGCCTAAACCATGCGCAAACCGAGTGCGCACTCGCGCACAAGAACGCACGCGACCAAGGAAGAGCCTGCCCGCACGCACGAACAGGTACACGCGCACCCGCACGCGACCAGGTGCGCACGCGCACCCGTGCGCTAACAGGTGTGCGAGCACCCGCGCGCGCGGTCTGGTGCGCGCCCACTTGTGTGCGCCCACCCGTGCACGGACAGGTGCGCGTGCACCCGCACGCGCGGATAGGTGCGTGCGACCTGGTACGCGCGCATCCACGCGAGCGGCCTGGTAAGTGCGCACCTGCGCGCGCTGCCAAGACCGCGCGTGCCCGCGCGCGTGGTTAGCTGCGCGCGTACCGCCCGGGGCTCGCCCGCTTACGCGCGCTCCCCCACAAGGGGCTGGACGCGGGATTCCGGTCGCGTGGCTTAGCTCCGCATAGGCGGGCGCCTCCCTCGGCCTTGTTCGGCGTCTTCGCCGGCCGTCTCTCCTTCGACAAGTTTACTCCAGGTACCTTTGAAACACCGTCATTCACCGCCTCCGCCTTCTCGCCGGAGGTTGTCATGACAGCAGGGAAGAAGATGGCAGCAGGAAAATCTTTCTTCTCTCATTCGCTTCGTTCTCCAATAATAAGGATTTGGGGGGCAATTGATGGGTTACACCACCATTTATAAGGAGGATTCCCTCATGGTCTCCTCCCAAAGTGAGAGATCATGGGGTTGACTAGTCAACTCCACCTCCCATGAACTCCCCATAATGAGGGAAACATGGGGGGTCCACTCCCTCTCTCTCCACCAAAAAACCGCCCCCCTTTGAGGGGAAATCGCCGCCGACGACTGGGCCGCCGCCGACCGGCCCGCGGCCGCCGGCCGGGCCACCGCCACCGCCCAACCGCCACACCACCGTCGACGGCTAGCCGGCCATCCAATCGTGGTGGGCTCTCCTAGTCGTCTGATCTAGTGGGTAACCACCCACTAACCCACCAAGTTAGTAGTGGGACCCGCCATAATCCTCTCCCGGAGGCTATAAAAGGAGCCTCAGGGCCTCCTCATAATTCACCTTTTGGCTCCCGGTCATCTTCTTCCTCAAGCGATAGCTCTGTCGGACTCCTCCCTCGGGTCATCCTCCAACCACCTCGAGCCACCAGTGTGCCACTAGCAGGAAAACACCTAAGCCCTGAAACAAACGAAAGAAGGAGGAAGAGGATCACTGCAAGCGGACAAGCGCCGAAGCCGCGCTCCAAACTTCCAAGCACCAAAACCACTTCTCGGATTCCAGTGTCCAAGTCGCTCCCGCGGCACGGCCTGTTGCCCGTTGGGAGCGGAAATCTCTCTCTCACCCCACAAGTTGTAACGGGGAGCGGCATGTCGCCCCCGATTCTCCGAGCATATTGTAACCGCAAACAACTAGTGGACTTTGACCGGCACAGATCCGATCACGTGGTTTTTTACCCGGTTGAGGGGTTTTTCTACGTCGTCACATCTTGTGTCAACATTTTATTTTCATTGACTGTGTGCACACTCGACCGCTCCATAAGCTAAGACGATTCAAGTAAATCCGTAAATATAATCTGCGAAATCGAAAGAGTGTTTTAAAAGATAATCTATTTTTACAATACTTTTATAAATTATAATCTATTTCTAAATTCTAATGCACAAATGGCAGATAAATAGTTATCAGTAATTACTAATTAGTAAGCATTAAGTTAAATTATTTCGAGTAGAAATATATAACACTTAACTGTTGATGTTGATGGATGCTAATAAAGGAAAGATAGACCACTCCTGCTGTCCCCCCGCAAATCCGCGATAGAGTTCTCAAAGCCTACTGCCATGTTTGGCTATCTGATCGGCGATTTGTTGTGCTGGCAACTGTGTAAGAATATAGCTGTACATTAAGAGAGAGAGAGAAATTTTAGGGAGAGAATCAGTTCAGTTCTGATCTTCCGATTGAATCCAACGGTCAGATAATCTTCCCCTAAAATTAGTTCTACCACCTAGAAATATACAACGGTGGCGTGTTTCCGGGAGGCGTCCGACGGCTGCGAGCTCGCCGGCTACCGGCCGCCCTGGGCTCGCCGGCTACCGGCCGCCCTGGGCTCGCCGGCCGCCATGGGCTCGCCGGCTACCGGCCGCCCTGGGCTCGCCGGCCACCGGCCGCCCGGGGCTCATTATTTTTTGGGATGTCGTCGGCGGCCGTGAGCCGCCGGCACCGGTGAAATTTGTTGTTGTCGGATTCCATGGAGGGAGGATTCAATCGGGAGGCCTGGACTCACTGTGCGCACTGTGCGCATTGTGCGTATTTTAAAAATGCGCACATGAGTAGCCCCTACACACACACAAGTAACAGCATACGGGGGCATGGGGCATCTCATGTCCCGCGCGACAGTATCCGTCCCGCAGCGGCGGGCTCCGGCCGCCCCCGGCGGTTCTTAATATTGATATTTTTTGTAAATATGTTATTTTTTAATTTCTTAAATTTTTTAAAAATACTTTTTTATTTTTTAATGTAAAATTATATATATTTTTTATTAATTATTTATTTTCTTTAATATAATTTTGAAGAAATGAAAAATAAACCTTTTTATTATAGTTATTATATATAACTAGCTAAAAAATCAGAAATAATAATACTTTCATAAAACATTTATAAAACACAATTAGTTATAAAACATGAACATTTATCTCTATATAATAATATTATACAGACGGACGGTCCGGGCAGGTGGGGTTGATATCAAAGAAGCGGGCTCCAGGAGGCGGCCCCTAGTCCGGTGGGGTCTTTTTCCTCTTGTCCCAAGTCGCCACATTTAATTGACAATTCGACTATATATTAGTTCAATGCTTTGCCATAATTGAAATATATTATTATTAAGCTGAGCTGTCATATTTATTGAAAAATTTTCACCCTTAGGAGAAAAATTGTAAATTCAGATTGTAGGGTAGGTACTCTATAATATTTATAAATTTTGGACATCCTACTATCTTAGATTTAGTAGCCTTATGAAAATCCAGACGAACGGTCCTGACTGATTGTATTGTATGTCAGTGATCAAATAACTGCGATGTAATGACAAAACCAAATCGGACAATCTTGATTGATTTGAAGGTATACCGAGTTACACGGTATGCAACATAAATTATTTCTTTGTATAATAAATAGCGACAAGTGGTAAAATTGTAAATTCAAATTGTACGATAGGTGCTTTATAAAATTTATTTGTTTAGGACACTCTACTATCGTAGGTTTAGTAGCCCTATGAAAATTCAGACGGACGGTCCTGATTGATTGGATGGTATGTCATTGATCGAACGGCTGCGATGTTATGATCAAATCAGATTGGCCAGTTCAAATTGATTGGATGGTATGTTGAGTTACACGGTATGCAACCTAAATTATTTCTTTGTACAGTAAACACAAACACGAGCGGTTTTCGGCTGCCTGGAGGCATCCTTCGCCAGTCTTGCACGTGCTTGATGCTCCAGGATGTAAGACCCCCCCCCCCCCCCCCCCCAACCTTTGCCTAGGTCGGGTCAGAGGGGATCTTACTTGCCCAAGACGTCCACTCAGTGCTCCTTAAGGGGTAACACCCTACACTACTGAGCACTAGTTGGTCGTCTTGCTCGACTTGAATCACAACATTCGCATCTCATCACAGAGTATTGTGGAAGCATTAACATGAAATCACAACAAATATATATAACAACATATATTTAACATAAACCGCAAAAGGTCGTAGCCACTGTTTATACTTGGAGTTCGTAGGCTATAATAGTACCACCACTAGCAACTCCTCTCTTTCTCAACTCTGCACGGTAGTACTCATGTCTCGAAACTCGAGAGACTATGAGGGTGCATCTGCTTGGGTAGTCCTATCAGTTGGAGTGTCGTCCTGCAATGACTGATCCCTATGGTGTTTCATCTCCTGTGAATGGTTATTAAGATAATCGTTAGTCACAGAGCTAAGTGGAATCAAATCTCCTCCCCAGATCTATATCCTGGGGACGAACGCACGCACCCAACAAAATAAGATAACCAAAGCAAAAAATAGTTAGTACAATAGTTCATATATGAGCTAGGAGCAATCGTAAAGGAGGTGCATCATAGTATAACTAGAATAGCAGCAGTATACAACAGTTATAATTAAAGCTTCACTAGCACACCAGCACATCAGGTATTCACAACCTGTATTCATACCTCATGCATTCACAGCCTCGCACACTCTGCTGGCATTCACAGCCACACACACACCCTATGTCAACATAATATGGACCGCTTCTCTTCAAGCAAAGTAGCGAGTCCCGCGGGCCTCATCGATGTGGTCGTCGGTGATAGTGGACAGTCCTTCCACTTCTGGGGGTGGTCGTACTGCACAGCCCAGGCCCCAACGTACATCTCTGTGTACTCTTGGATGTAGGCGACATCCAATGATTCAACATTTTGGCCGACCAGCGGAGGAAATCCAACGGGGAAGAAAACATAATGATCGGTCACCCGTGGTACTCATCTCCCTGTCGCCTTGAGTCATCAAACTTCCCGCATCGGTACGAATGGTCTGCGGAAGTGACTGACCTGCCACAATTTACCACAAGTAATTTACAAGCAATCAAAATAATCAATTTCGCTAGCACGCACCGGGTCGGTAGCGGCCTGCCCTACTATGCTTTAAATAATTCGGGCAAACAACATTAAGCTCAATCTTTCGATAAGGAGCATGAGACTTGTACAACCCCGTGTTCGCCGAGGGAACCTGGGCGAGTAGGAGGGTCAGCCCCGGCCCGCGCCATCAGGCGGGTCAGCCCCGGCCTGCGCCCTCAGGCGGTCCAGCCCTCGACCTGCGCCCTCAGGCGGGCCAACCCTCGGCCTGCGCCCTTAGGCGGGTCAGCCCCGACCCGCGCCTTTTGACGGGTAAGTCTCGGCGGGAGGCGAGAGCTCGCCAAATAGTGGGCGGGTAGGACCGGCCGAGCTCACACTCGCCTAGTGCCAAGCCGGGGCGGCGAGTACCAGCTCCACCCGACTCCACCCGGTACTCAGCGCCCTTGTCGAGTACCAGCCATCATAGGGCCACTCGCCCCTCAGCCGTGAAGTATTCTTTTTTACCATTTTGCCCCCGCTAGTCTGCCCATAGCTAGTTAGAATAGCGGAGTTACGCTGTTGGCAGACCCAGCTGGGCTGCACATAGCTGTTTAGAATAGCGGAGGTTGGCTATTTGCAGGCCGTTTCCGGAAATCTATAAATAGGACCCAAGGGGGCACCTCAAAGGACACACAGACTTGTCTCCAGTATTCCAGTGCTTTCTGAGGTGCCTTAGTCCGGCTTTTTGGCTAAGGAGGGGAAGCACTCTGAGATCTTCCGGGATAGTGGTGGGACCTCCACGCCGGGCCCTTGGTCTAGTCCTTTGCACTCTTTCTCTTCTTGTCGTTTTTCTTGCAGGGGCGAAGTAGGAGTGCGACCACCCCTTCCCCAAGGGTTGAACTCCACAGAGACCGATTTTTGGTTTCAACATTTTGGTGCGGTGAGCGTGGAGCGTGGTCAACTCAGAAAACCTTCAGCGAGTTCAATGACTGGAGGAGAAGGGCAGGGATCGGACATGACCGACTCGCCACCCCCACCCTCTCTCGCCACCACAGGGAAGTTCGAGGAGTTCAGATAGGAGATGCTCGGCATGGTCCGACTCGCACTCGGCATGCGGGCCGAGAGTGCGACCCCGGTGATCCCGGTCCTCGCGGACCCGGCACTCGGCGAGGCAGCCCCCGTCAGACGAGCCGGGAAGGAAGTCACTGAAGAAGGTCGAGGTGCCGAACTCCCAGGGCGAGTGCTCTTCCCAGGCTCGGGGAGCGGCGGCCGGTTCGGTGAACTAGGGGTACGAGATCCTCCAACTCGCCTGGTGGGTAGAGGTAGTCCCTTCAGTGAATTGGTTTCTTCTGCGCCAGTCCCGGATGGGTTCAGAGAGCCCGAGATGTCCTACTACACCGGAAAAGGGGATCCGATCCAGCACGTCCAGTGGTTTGAGGACGTGGTCTCAATCCTGCAAATGTAGGACGAGTTCAAGTGCCGACTCTTCGCCATTACCCTTAGGGAGAAGGCGAGAGAGTGGTTCCATCAGCTGCCGTCCAACTCCATTTACTGCTTCGAAGATCTACGTTGGGGGTTCGTGCTGAGATTTACCACCTCTAAGAGGAGGAAGAGGGAGTCGGAATCCCTGTTCCGTATCAAGCAGGGGGTGAACGAGACCCTAGGAAGCTACGTCGACCGCTTCTAGGAGGATGTTGCCCAGGTCCAAGAGACGTCGGGCCATACCTTGATGATGGCCTTCACCCTAGGGTTGCAGCAGGGTTTCTTTCGCATGGAGTTGAAAAGGGTTACCCCCCTCTCCTACGAGGAGTTAATGGAGAGGGCGGCGAGAGAAGCCGATGGGGAGGCGTCGAACCCGGAGTTTGCCCAGAAGCTAGCCAGATGGGCTACGGAAGAGGAGAGGCCTAGAGGAGGTAGGGGCCAGGAAGAGAGGAGAGCTGAGCCCCGTCAGAGGGATGGGCAGCATCAGCAGCAACAACAGCAGCATCCCGGTTGGGGGCGCCAAGAGCCAAATCATCAGCTAGGATGGAGGCCCGAGTGGCAGGAGTAGAGGGCGAGGAGAGGGTTCCACGGAGGGGACCGTCGCCAGGGAGGCCAGGGCCAATTCTACCCTCCCGGAGGGAGGCGAGGCCAAAGGCCACCTCTCCCCGACCAAGAACAGGCAATGGCCATAGCCATGGGGGAGAGAAGAAGGCCGGCAAGGAGGAGGAGAAGGGAAGTCAGGGTAGAGTTGTCGTATTGCGACTTCCACTAGGAAGAAGGGCACTCCACCGTCACGTGCCCGGAGTTCCTCGAGATAAGGGGAAACAGGGAGCAGCAACACCAACAAGACCGCCAGGGAGTGCGGATCGAAGAAGTCTTGCCCCGGAGGGAGGAGGACAGATGCGAAGACCGGGCCGATGTGGGGTCCCGGGGAGGGATAGGAGCAATCCACGGGGGGGGGGGGGGGGGGGCAAGGGTCGAGGCCTCCCGCAAGGCGAGCCTCCACACCATGTATCGCAGGAGCGTTGGCTCCACATCCCAGACCCCCCCAGAAGATAGAATCACGTTCTCTGTCCAGGACATGCCAGGACATGAGGACCCCTTTTGCGATGCATTGGTCATCCAGACGGCCATCGAGGATTTCACCGTCTTCCGGATCCTCATCGACAACGGGAGCTCGGTCAACGTCATCTTTAAGAAGGCATTCGACGCAATGAAGGTGGAGTCTAGGAGGGTGTTGGCCTCAGACGGGCCCTTGTTTGGCTTCTCGGGGGAAAGGATGGAAGTCGAAGGAGGGGTGGGAATCAATGTTTCTCTGGGGGGGCAGTCCCGCAATTGCAAATTCGTCGTCGTGGACTCCCCCAGTAGCTACAGCACCATCTTCGGGAGGCCCCTCATCAGCGCCTTCCGTTGCGTCCCCTCGTCTTTTCACCAGTGCCTCAAGTTCAACATCGAGGGGGTTCAGGTCCGGGTCCGCGGAGACCCCAAAGTAGCGAGGGAGTGCTACGTCACGGCGGTGAACTCTATCTCTTGGCAGGAGGGAGCCGAGGAGATGGGGCGGAGGATGGAGGAGGCGGAGCAGGAGGCTGACAGAGAAGGTATGGAAGCGGAGGAGAGCCGCGCCCGAGAAGAAGTGGCGAAGGAAGTCCAGGGACCGGCCGAAGCAATGGCTGTGGAGGAAGTCGAGGAAGAAGTCTTCACCCCCAGAGGAGAGGATGCTGAGGAGTGGGGGAAGCAGTCCCGTTTGGAGGTTGAGGAAGAGATGGTAGAGATGGAGGTTCTCACTTTCGGCGGCAGGGTTGAGAAGGTTAGCGTCAGCGGAGGTCTTGTTGGTACCCTAGTTTGATTGAGTTTAGTCTTGTCTTTTTAGTCCCTTGACCCAAGAAATATCTATGGTCATTGGTTAGTGGTCTAGCTGTAGAGTCCCCGCTTTTCCAAATGAAGAATTTGGTTAAGTAGGTTTTTCGTTCGACTATAGTCGAACGCCGCTCGACTATCGTCTATCGGCTGATCGACTAACGTCTATCAGTTGGTCGACGCTCTGTCTGCGTTGATAGCTCGACTATCTGTTGATAGGTCGACTATCTGCTTGGTTTGGTAGTTCGACTATCTGTCCTGATAGTTCAACTATCTGATAGCTCGGCTATCTGTTGATAGGTCGACTATCTGTTCCGCTTTGATAGGTCGACTATCTGTTGATAGGTCGACTATCTGTCGTCTTTGATAGTTCGACTATCTGTCCTGATAGTTCAACTATCTGATAGCTCGACTATCTGTTGATAGATCGACTATCTGCTCTGTTTTTGATAGGTCGACTATCTATTGATAGGTCGACTATCTGGTTTCTGTGATAGGTCGACTATCTGCTGGATAGGTCGACTATCTGTTTGTGCTTGATAGTTCGACTATCTGTCCGGATAGATCGACTATCTGATAGTTCGACTATCTGCTCTGATAGGTCGACTATCTGCCGAGGTAGTTCGACTATCTTCTTTGATCGGTCGACTATCTGGATCGTTCGACTATCTGCCCGATAGGTCGACGATCTCCGTGCGTCGGTCGACGATCTCTGAGGGTCGTTCGATGTTTTCTGTCTGCCTTTTTATTTTGTATTTATTTATTTTATTTAATAAAATAATACATTATCTGACATGTTATTTCAGTTGTTTTATGATAATATTTCCAGGCAATATATGCTCCATCTCTTTTGCCTGTGTAAAATCTTTTCAGATAAAGTTGTTTGTCTTATTAGCTGTCATTATATTTTACTTTATCTGCTGTCAGTCCTTTATAGCCGTTAGACTGAAAAGTCTTCCTTTGCTATAAAGAGGTTATTTCTGATGTGATTTTATTTAGTACTTTATTATCAGATTGCTTCCTGCAGCTTCTTCGAAAGAGGTTTATTCCTTTTATAGAATATTTTTGCTGCAGAGTTTGTTTGTCCTTGTGATATTTGCAGCCCAGGTTTCAAGTTTCAGAAGAAGACAAACAGTTCAAATTGAAGAGAGCCGTTGCTTGTTGCTGTTATAAAAGGAATCCTTTGATGAAAGATTTCAGCGAGCTAACCAGTTATTTCACTTAAGCATTCAAGCCTTCATCAAGCTCAAGTTCTTTGCTCTCAGCAATATTGATTCAACTGAGAAGTGTTAAGCTCTTCTGCTCTTCTTCAACCTGAGTTCTCCTGCTTCCAGGAAGATTCTAACTCAGTGTTCTTTTGAAGAAGAAGAAGAAGAAGACTGCTGCTTGAAGATTTCTATTTTATTATTTATTATCTTCTTGTAGTTTTTCCTTCAGATTTTTCTGAAGAGTTTTCTGCACTGAAGCAAGACTTCACCTGGACATTCTTTGAGCCAGGGGGAGCCTTGATTCCTTTGAGCTTTCTAGCTCAGTGCAAGTCTTTGTGCTTCTCTAATCTTTGTAAAATAGAGAAGACATCTTAACCTTCTTTCCCCTTCCTGTACAGGGTTATTACTCCCTTCAAAAGTATCCCTTGGTGGCAGGGCACCTGATCAAAAACCTGTGTTCGGTTTTTAGACACCTGATCAAAAGTCTAAAGGGTTTCTAGATCTACCTGAAGCAGATCTTGTGGTGGCAGGGCACCTGATCAAAAACCTGTAGTGGATTCCTACCGTTTGGGTAGAAGAGTGGACGTACCCAAGTTGTTTGTGGAACCACTATAAACTCCTTGTGTCGTCTGGATTGCCTTGTTTAATTCCTGCATTGTGGCTGTGAATAGATATAACTAGGTTGCTAGTTGCTGATTAGGTTCTCCAAGCCTTAACTGTAATTACAGTTGGCTTGAGTTTGTGCACAACACTTGTGTTAGGCTATAGGGTTAATTCTATATCTATAATCTTTTCATTCCGCATTTCACTCCAAGGGAGTTGGGTAGACCATTAAGTTTTGTCTAGTGCAAAATTTGATAACTCTATTCACCCCCCCTCTAGAGTAGTAGTATCTATCCCTTCACTTTCAGGTCTGACTCCAGAGGCTCAAGGCAGGATGCTGGAATACATCCAAAAGAATGTGGACATCTTCGCCTGGAGTGCTGCGGAGATGTCAGGGATTGACGCCGACGTGGCTTGCCATCGCCTCAACCTGGATCCGGAGGCTCGCCCCATCTAGCAGAAGAAGAGGTCCACGGCAGACAGGCTGGCCGAGCCAATTCGAGAGGAGGTGGCCAAACTTATTAAGGCCGGTTTTGTATCCGAAATCCAATACCCCGTCTGGGTCTCCAACGTTGTAATGGTTAAAAAAGGAGACGGCCGGTGTAGAATGTGTGTTGATTTTTCTTTACTTAATAAAGCATGCCCTAAGGATTGTTACCCCTTGCCTCATATCGACGCGCTGGTTGATTCAGCCGTCGGTTTCCCTGTAATGAGCTTCCTAGATGCGTTTTCAGGTTATCATCAAATCAGGATGCACCCCCCGATGTCAAAGACGTTTCTTTCATCACGGGAGATGAGTGCTATTGCTATAAAATGATGCCCTTCGGGCTAAAGAATGCAGGTGCAACTTACCAAAAAATAATGTACAGGGTCTTCCGAGAGCAAAGGGGAAGAAATTTGGAGGTGTACGTGGATGACCTCATGGTCAAAAGCCTCGATGTTGATTCTCACCTCCGGGACTTGGAGGAGACTTTCGCTACCCTCCGAGAGTATAAAATGAGACTGAACCCCTCGAAGTGCATCTTCGGGGCGAGCAGGGGCAAATTCCTTGGACATCTCCTCACCCCCGTCGGTGTGGAACCCAATCCAGACAAGGTAAAGGCAATTTTGGAGTTGGGACCACTGCAAAATGCCAAAGAGGTACAACGGCTGACGGGAAAGCTAGCGGGGTTGAGTAGGTTCCTCTCTCGAGCCGGGGAGAAGTGCTCCCCCTTCTTCAAAACTTTGAGGGGAGGTCGGAAGTTCGAATGGACCTCGGAATGCGAGGAGGCGTTCCAGGCTCTGAAGAGGCAGTTGACTCAATCCCCCCTGCTCCAAGGGCCAAAGGAGGGGGAGGACTTATTTCTATACTTGGGCGTCGGGGCGGAGGCCCTGAGCTCCGTGTTGGTTCGGGAAGAGGGGAAGAAGCAGCTTCCAGTTTACTATTTTAGTAGGGTGTTGAGGAAGGTCGAGCTCCGCTACCCCATCCTGGAAAAGTTGGCATTCGCTCTAATCATCTCGGCCCGGAGGCTTCGGCCTTACTTCCAGGCACACTCGATCCGAGTAGTGACCGACCACCCCCTTCGCAACATCTTTGATGGGGTGGAGCATTCGGGTAGGTTGGCAAAGTGGTCGGTGGAATTAAGCGAGTTCGACATCTCCTTCGTCCCTCGCCTCTCGATCAAGGCACAAGCTATGGCAGATTTTCTAGCTGAATACGTGGTCGAAGTGGCGGAGGAAGGCCTCACTCGCCCGATTCCTTGGAAGATTATGGTGGACGGTGCTTCGGGGAGGCACTCCCTGGGAGTCAGGGTCATCCTAGAAAGCCCCCAAGGGACAAGGATAGAGCAGACGGTGGTAGTACACTTCCCCATCACCAACAACTAGGCTGAGTATAAAGCAGTGATTGCATGGCTACGCTTGGCCAGGGAGTTGGGGGGTGCATGATGTGGAGGTCCTCACTGACTCCATGGTGGTGGCCTCCCAGATCAAGGGGGAGTTCGAGGTCAGGGAGCCCACCCTGCAGCTGTACTTAACTAAGGTGAAGGGGGTTATCGGCGCGTTCCAGACTTTTTCCATCCGGCACGTGCCCCAGGAGGAAAATGAGCAGGTGGAACAACTTGCAAAATATGGTCCTCGGGCGGGAGGAATCATCACCGACTTATTTAGGCCTTCCATCGAGGAGGGGGAACTGATGGAGGTGGAGCAACGCCCCTCATGGATGGACCCGTTCACGACCTTCCTGTCCACGGGGAAATACCGCGAGGGGATGGATAGGAAGAAGCTCAAGTACAAGTCGGCATATTACCTCTTGCGAGATGGCCAGCTATACCGGAAGACCCTCTCGGGCATGTTGGCCCGATGCGTGGCCGAGGGGGAGGTCAGAAAAATCTTGGAGGAAGTTCACTCCGGGGAGTGCGGGAGCCACTCTGGGAGCCGGACACTAGAGGGGAGGATCATCAGACAAGGATACTTTTGGCCGACCTTAGGCCGCGATGCGGCAAGATTTGCCAAGGAGTGTCACAAGTGCCAGTTATTCGCTCCCCTTTAGCTGCAACCGGCCCAGCGCCTCAGGAGACCCACGGCCCCTTGGCCCTTCGCGATCTGGGGAATGGATTTGGTTGGACCCTTCCCCCAAGCCAGCGGCCAGAGGAGGTTCCTGCTCGTGATGATCGATTACTTCTCCAAGTGGCTGGAAGTTAAGGTGTTAGCCAAGGTGACCTCCCAAGTCGTGAGGAACTTCGTATGGGGGGAGATCATCTGCTGCCACGGGATGCCCCAAGCCATCGTCACGGATAATGGACCTCAGTTCACGAGCGCCAAATTCTTCGGCTTCTGCGAATAGCTCGGAATTTACCTTAGGTTCGCCTCGATCCATCGTCCGAGAAATAATGGGCAAGTGGAGGCAGCGAACAAGATTATCATCAACCTCCTCAATAAGAAAGTAGAAAACCTGAAAGGTAGTTGGGTGGAGCAGCTCCCCTCGGTCCTCTGGGCCCTCAGAACCATGCCCAACACATCCACAGGAGAGACCCCATTCAAGCTTTCCCACGGATGCGAGGCGGTGCTTCCCATAGAGTTCGAGGTCCGAACGTCCTGGGTAGTGGAGGCAGGAGAAGACAGGGAAGAGTGGAGAGTCGAGAACGAGGAGGAACTGCGGCTCTCCCTTGATATGGTAGAAGAATTGTGGGACCTCTCCACCATCAGGCAAGAGGAGGTGAAGAGAAGAATGGCCAAATATTTTGGCAAGCACGTCAGGATCAAACAATTTGCGGAAGGGGACTTGGTCTTGAGGAAGTTGGACGCCGCAGGGAGATCAGCCGCAGTAGGGAAACTCAACCCAAATTGGGAAGGGCCGTATATAGTGCAAGAGGTCTTGAAGTCAGGAGGTTATCGCCTTCGGAATGCGGGAGGCGAGACCCTGGGTCCCACCTGGAGTGGTGACGACCTGAAACATTTCTATCCCTAAATCATGTAAACTCTGTTCTATGAAATGAAATTCTTTGTCGAGATGCTCAGGTTCATATGTTTATGCAAGTTGAAGAGAGAGTCTGCCCCAGACCCCAAGCAGATCCCGCTGTCAGGCTCCCATCAAGCTGGCAGGGCTGGATGTCACTCGGAGGAGTCTGCCCCAGACCCCGAGCAGATCCCGCTGCCAGGCTCCCATCAAGCTGGCAGGGCTGGATGTCACTCGGAGGAGTCTGCCCCAGACCCCGAGCAGATCCCGCTGCCAGGATCCCATCAAGCTGGCAGGGCTGGATGTCACTCGGAGGAGTCTGCCCCAGACCCCGAGCAGATCCCGCTGCCAGGCTTCCACCAAGCTGGTAGGGCTGGATGTCACTCGGAGGAGTCTGCCCCAGACCCCGAGCAGATCCCGCTGTCAGGCTCCCATCAAGCTGGCAGGGCTGGATGTCACTCGGAGGAGTCTGCCCCAGACCCCGAGCAGATCCCGCTTCCAGGCTCCCATCAAGCTGACAGGGCTGGATGTCACTCGGAGGAGTCTGCCCCAGACCCCGAGTAGATCTCGCTGTAAGGCTTCCATCAAGCTGGCAGGGCTGGATGTCACTCAGAGGAGTCTGCCCCAGACCCCGAGCAGATCTCGCTGTTAGGCTCCCATCAAGCTGACAGGGCTGGATGTCACTCGGAGGAGTCTGTCCCAGACCCCGAGCAGATCCCGCTTCCAGGCTCCCATCAAGCTGGTAGGGCTGGATGTCACTCTGAAGAGTCTGCCCTAGACCCCGAGAAGATCCCGCTGCCAGGCTTCCACCAAGCTGGCAGGGCTGGATGTCACTCGGAGGAGTCTGCCCCAGACCCCGAGCAGATCCCGCTGTCAGGCTCCCATCAAGATGGCAGTGCTGGATGTCACTCGGAGGAGTCTGCCCCAGATCCCGAGCAGATCCCGCTGCCAGGCTCCCATCAAGCTGACAGGGTTGGATGTCACTCGGAGGAGTCTGCCCCAGATCCCGAGCAGATCCCGCTGCCAGGCTTCCACCAAGTTGGCAGGGCTGGATGTCACTCGGAGGAGTCTGCCCCAGACCCCGAGCGGATCCCGCTGTCAGGTTCCCATCAAGCTGGCAGGGCTGGATGTCACTCGGAGGAGTCTGCCCGAGACCCCGAGCAGATTCTGCTGCCAGGCTCCCACCAAGCTGGCAGGACTGGATGTCACTCGGAGGAGTCTGCCTCAGACCCTGAGCAGATCCCGCTGCCGGGTTTCCACCAAGCTGGAAGGGATGGGTGATACTCGGAGGAGCAAGTTTAAACTCCAGCCGGTTTCAGTTGATGGACCCCGCCAAGCCACAGGGATCGGGCGGACATCACTCCAGGAGTCCGCCCGGGCCCTCCCGCCGTCCGGCTGAGGCGGGACGCTCTAGAAGGCGCAGCGCATAAGGGAAGGAGTTCGCCGCCCGCGTCATGAACGATTGGGCCGACGGGCCGGCGAGAAGACCCCGACGAATCGGCGAGCTGGGAGTGTCAGTCGCGGCCTGTCGTTCGACGAGCCTCGAGGAAAGGACACGGGTGCCGAGAATTTGGCTGCACCAAGACTCCCAGAAAGGCCGACCTCCGCGAGGCCCTTTAGCGCAACAGCCCGGCCTTACTCGCCCGCTCCACGGCAAGAGCATAGTAGCGAGCCCGGACGGAGGATGCGAGTCTCCCATCTGCGCCGCAACTATCCCAACTATCCTCGCGCTCCTAAGTCAAGATTCCCAATCTAGAGCGAACAGACGGCCTCCCTCACTCGCGGCAGTAAAGTCAAAGAATGAACATTCGAGGCAGAATATAAACAACGAACGCGAGAAGCAAGCGGCGAAGCGCGGAAAAAGAAAATATTTACATTACAGCAAAAGGAAAGAATCAAAGGTTTCTGATTACACTAAGACTTATCAAAAAAAAAAAATACAAAAACCCAGGCATGGGCCCTCGGCACTGCTTCAAAGAAAATAAAGCGAGCGCAAGCCCTCGGCGAGGCGAGCCCTAAGCGGCAAGCCCCCTCATATAGGATGAAAGGGGGAGCCGCCCGGCTTTGGTACCGGGAGGAATAGCTCCGGTACCACCTCGTTTGCCGAGAGCTTAACACAACTGCTCCTGAGGAGGTTGGCCCGCTGCAGCGTCTGAAAAGTGTACTTCGCCGCGCTGTCCATGTTCTTCTGCATCATCACCTCGATCTTGTAATCACTGTAATGAGCGAGCTGACAGCCGCTTGTAGACGACGGCTGCGCAGCCGCGGCAGCCTCCAGTGCATCCACCCGCGCCTGTAGTGCCTGCTTCTCATGCTGAAGGGTGACGATCTCAGTACCCAGCCGGCTAGCCGTCGCCGCGTCCTGTGAAAAGGAAAGTCACTGGGTCAAACCGTGCAAAACAATGGAAGGCCAACGCGAGTCAGCTAACTTACCACCCCCCAAGTTCTGCGCAAGGGCGGCATCGGATGCCTCGGCCCGCTTCCGCAGTTCGTCCGCCTCCTCCCGAGCGAGCTTGCGGGTCGCTTCCTTCTCATCGATTATCTTGTTAAGTGGCAGGACGTTCTTGTCCAACCGAAGGCACCGCCGGTCGACCATATGGGCCAGCTCGAGGCTACGAAGCTGGGCTCGCGCGCTTTCGAAGATCAGCACCCGCGTCGCCTCCTCGCCATAGACAGCAGCATCCTCTCGCCCGTAGACGCCGAAGGAGAGGTTGTACGCATCCCTGCTGCTGGTTTCCTGGTCCACAAAACTCGGCAGTGCCGAGGATAAGAAGACCCGGTTGGTCTCCTTGTTCCACTGAAGTAGTGGGAATCCGAGCTCATCCAAGGGCCCCTCCCCGTATCCGAAGTTGCAGTGCCCCCAGGGGACTAGTTTCCCTGCGGGCTAGCCCTCTTCTTGCGGCCACGACGTACCTGCCCCCGCATCAGCTGGGCCGATGGCCGTAGTGGCTGAGGGGCGAGGGGGAAGAGAATTAGTGGGTGGTTGATCATCAGGAGCCTTGCCATTGTCACGAGCCGGGAGAGGCACACCACTCGTTTTCTTCGATTTCTTGGGCGGTGGCGGCTCCTTGGCTCGCTCGCGACTGGGTCTCTTTGGGGGAGCGGGGACCGATAGCTCACGGTGTGCGGCGGCCGCCGCCTCAGCCCGGGCAAGCTCGCCAGACGCGAGTCGCGTGCTCTCATAGGGGGGATGGAGAGGAATGTCGCGCTCGCCTGCAAAAGCGTGGGACTTAAGATTTTTCTAAGGATGGTTTTTTGAAAAAAAACGGAAGCAGTCGAATCACTTACCTTCACCGGGCGGGACGGGGACGAGGTCGTCCAGGTTCCTGCGGAGGTAGGCCACTTCAAAGTTCTTCCCGGCGAAGAACCCGAATAGTGCCGCCTCATGGCCCCCCAAAGTCGGGGGGAGGTAGCTCGCCTCGCCGAGCTGGATCGGCGAGAAGGGGACGTTGCCGAAGTCCCCCTTGACGAAGATGAACTTCTTTAGCCAATTGTGTCTCTTGTTCACTGTCTCCCGCACCTTCGTCTGGCTGCTGGCGAAGCAAGCAGTTCCATCCTTGTTCGTCCGAAAGGAGAATAGCTTGCGGAAGACCGCGAGGCTGAACTCGATCCTCTCCTCCCGAAGGAAGCAAGCGAACCCGACCGCCACCGCGACAGAGTTAGGGGTCATCTGTCCAGGGACAACCCCATAGTATTTGAAGATCTGACGGATTTCCGGCCACAAGGGCAGCCGGAGACCCGCCTTAAAGTGGGCGGTGGGAATTGCGAGCTCCTTTGCCGAAAGATCGTTTATGCGCTCGCTCGCCTCAGGCCTCCTCGCCTCAAAGCCTGGCGGGACGAATTGGCCAAGGGCCTCGTGGAATTCCCGCTCAGTGATAACGGCAGGAGGGAAATCGTGCTCGGAAAAGGCCCAAGCACACTTTCCCCTCCCGTCCGCCTCGCCGCTGCCGCCGTTGCCAACCATCTTGCGAGGGGTTCACTAAGCAAAAGAAAGGAAGGTCCTCGCGGGGAAAGAAAAAAGAAGCTTTTAATGCGGTGGGTGAAAAGTAGATTGGCGGAGCCTATTTATAGAGCTAAGAGGGGCGGGAAAAAACCTCAGTGGCGGGAAAAGTACGGATAGCAAGATTAACCCCGACGCTTCGACTTCTGAACCCGACCGGGATCCTCGTCGACTCGCAGGACGGCCGCGAGAGGTTCTCGGCCGCAAGCCGCCCGCACCCGCTCCCGCATGAGAGAGTAACGAGCGACGCGAGCCTCGCCAAGAGTGGCGCGCGAGCCCTTAAGAGGAAGACCCGCGGGAAGTCGGCCCGCTACCGCCAGAATAGATGCGATCAAGGCCCAAGAGGGCCAACTCTGCGATGCCGAGCAAGCAAGAAGGCGAACTGGCGGAGCCGGCTCGCCTCGCCCGCATCTCTTAAAAAGTTAGAACAGAGTAGCCAAAAGAAAAAGCACAGCAAGCGGACGCCCATAAGCGGGCGGGACAGGTCCTGAATTATTACAGACAAATAATTATTTTCAAGCAAATGTTTGCGATTCCGATAGTTTTGATCAACATGCGAGGCAACTCGGACCCAGCGAATAGCAGCAGGCA
The DNA here is from genome assembly GCA_039513925.1 of Platanthera zijinensis. NCBI lineage: Eukaryota > Viridiplantae > Streptophyta > Magnoliopsida > Asparagales > Orchidaceae > Platanthera > Platanthera zijinensis. Next base: position 52,407,907 of record CM077078.1, on the reverse strand, counting down.
CCGACGGGAGCGAGGCAGGCGGCTCAGTACTGAATCCATTTCCATCTGCCCCGCCCCCGCTTTCCGGATTGGGGTGGCACGCGAGGATAGTGATACTCGCGAACCGCCGTCAGCTCTCGCTGGGTCAGGTCGACCTGCTCCGAGACCTACCTAAGCCGCTCCTCGGCCCGCGTAATGTGCGTGCCCGGCGATGTTGCCCCGTCCTCTTTAGCAGTTCGCCCAGCTCCCTCTAGAGCCGCAAGTCGCTCCTCCGTCTCAGCTTTGTCTTTCTCTACTCTATCGAAGATTTCCTGTAGTAGCAGCGTGTGTTTCTGAAATAATCGCGTCACTTGCGTCTTCATCTTCGCGGCATCTAGCGGGTCACCCAGATTACCTGCGATGCCGTCCAGCTCGGGGGGAGGCGAATATCCCTCGCTCATTTCGACGTCAGAAGAGACTGTGTTGTAACCTGCGAAGTCAAAGTTAGAGGAAGCCGACAATTGATAAGCGGGCTAAAGCAAGGGAGTTACACGGCGTCGGCACGTCCCCCACAACATCAGTGGGTCGGGAAGAGCCCGGTCGACCCTGGAATGCTGGTCCTCCGGGGGTGATAAGTGGTTTCCCTAGGCCAGGGGGTCTTGGTGACGGAGGAGTTGCAGGAGGAAAATGCGCCTGAGAAGAGGGACTGACAGCCCGACTCGTCACAATCAAAGGGGATTTCCCTGGTCCCCCCCTATCCTCCCTGTCGTCGTGAGGCGCCTCCTGCCAAAAAGAAAAGAAAAGTCAAGAGGGGTGACAGATCGAATAAGGAAACCTCATACCTCAGGAGCGACCTCAGCATTGCCGGCCGAATCGGAAGCAGGGTCACCACTTGGTGGGAGCCGACGGATGATCTTTCCTTTTACTGGCTTGAATAGGGGACCGGGCGATCTGCGCGCCAACCACTACAACAAACTGCACCTGTTGTAAGGACTGAAATATAACTAAAACACAGTTTGTTACTAATAATTATATTTAGTAACAAATTTTTTTGTTGTTACCAAAAAGTACTTTGTTGTAACGAATATTTTAAATTTTGTTACAATAATAATTAATTCGTTACTATAACTGTAAGTATTTGTAACAACACTAATGTTACGTTACAAATAGAAAAAAATTCTCACAATAAGTATCAATTGTAACCATATCATGGAAGTTTTTTGTGACAAAGACATTGTCCTTACTAATAGTAATATTTTATTATTAACATCCGTGCGCGGCTGTCGCAGATATGTGGTACTATTGCAACATGTATTTTTGCACGTACGGGGTTTTTTATAAATCTTTAACTTCTTATAAAAGTTTTTCTGCCTCTCTTCCATGCAGCTCTATCTCTCTCTCACATGAATGAATGAAATATATGGAGGGAAATTTCCCTCCATAAAATTTTGCACAAAACAAATCAAAAAATTTAAAATAAATCTCAGGAGCTAGCTCGATCAACTGACAGTGCACATGAGGCCCATGTTCCCCGCTCGACAATACCCTCGCCTTGACATTGCCGGACAGTGCATATGAGCTTTAAATAAGATTTATGTATTTTTAAATAAGGTTTATCCGTTTATGTATTTTTTAAAAGTAAGAATTACCCCGCTCAATTTCGTTCGCTCTCGGGCGTTCGATCAACTGAATAAAAAATAATTGAATATTAATTTAATTTTCTCACCGGACACAAACACACACACACACACACACATAGACAAACACAGACACGCAAACAAAAACACAGTCACAGACATAGATACAGACTGATATAGACACGGACATAGTCAAACACAAGCACAAACACACATAGACACGCAAGCAACAAAGACATAAACACGCACAAACACACATAAACACAGACACAGACACGCAATTAAGACACATAGATACGCAAACACAGACACACACAAGCACAGACAAACATGCATAAACAAACAAACACTCACACACAACCCAAATACACAGTCACAGACAAGCATGTGTACATACAGACATAGACACATAGACACAAACACATGGATACATACACAGACTTGTATAGATACATGGACACATACACAGACACATGGACCGACACACATACGTACGTACATAGACACAGACACATACAGACACAAACACATGGACACAAACACAGACACATGGACCGACACATATACGTACACAGACACTCACAGACCCAGACAGTCACAGTCGTAGACACAGACACATACATACACACACACAATAACGCCACGACACACACACACAAACACCAAAGACAGACAGACATGATATTGTGCATGAAATTTTTGGCGAGAAATTTCCCTCCAATAAAAAATTCCCTCCAATAAAACTCCATCTAATCTAATCTGCCTGGGAGAAAACCCGCCGGTCTCCCTCAAACCCTACCCCCAAAATATCCCGCTATCCCACTGCCCTCGCGATCTCCCTCTCCCCCGCCGTCGCGATCTCCCCTACCCAGCGCCTCCTCGCATCGCCTGCTCCACGGGAAAACTCCCGATAACAGCAAAGCGAAACCCCTCATCGCCTCGCCCTATCCCCTCCCCGCTGCTCACCGCCGGCCAGCAACGCCTGGGAGAAAACCCGCCGGTCTTCATCATCTGTTCGCCGCACCTTCCTGGGAGAAAACCCGCCGGTATAAATTATTTGGTATCTATAGTTAATAGGATGCACCTCTTTGGGTAAAAATTAGTTGCTTTGGTTGGAAAGCTAGATACTATAGAGAGATGTATTCTAGGTTTGGCATTATAACGCAATCTTTAGTTAATAGGATGCACCTCATTCGTACTGCAATATAGTTCTACTCATCTCTTGCATGTATTCTAGGTACCAATTTATTCCTCATCTCATGTTCCTCAATAGTTTTGGGTACCTCTCTCCTTATTATTGTGAAATGGTGCACTGGTGCTAAGGCTCATCTATATCATTTGATGATATATATGTTCCTTAGTCCAACTGATGCCATCTATATGTTCCTTAGTCCAACTCATCTATATCATCTATATGTTCCTTAGTCCAACTGAAAACATTGCGTTTGAAGTGTTTGATATGTGTATTGCTGTAAATAGTCACCTTAACATATGGAGAGCTTGGTTCTTAGAATTGATTGACAGGTACTAAAACATGGATGATACTTTTTAAAATCCAGATTGACCTTGACTTGCTTACTTTATAAGTTTGTATACATTATATGGAGATACGTGCATCAGTTCAAAATCTTGTTCAACCTAATAAATTGTTTTCAGATGCATTTTTTTAAAGACACTTGCTTACTTTGTAAGTTTGGCATTGATTTCCATATGGATATGTATATGTATGTGTGTTTGTATATGTCTATGTATGTGTGTATGGTCATCAATGTGTGTGTATATGTATATGTATGTGTGTGTGTGTGTATATGTATATTTGTGTGTGTGTATATGTTTGTGCATGTACTAGTTTTTTATTTTCATGATATTGTGTTATCCCATTCTTTTTTTGTTAGGTATGGATAAAAGCTGGATTTATGAACCAGATAGATTCAGTTCTACCTATACTAGAGGCGTGGATTTATTTTTAGAGTTTGCACGGGAAAATGCTATTTACTTTGAAGATAAAATTCTTTGCCCATGCAATGTATGTCGAAACACTAAAACAAAGAGCCTCATTGAAGTTAAAGCAGACTTGCATTTGAAAGGGTTTTACAAATATTATAAAGAGTGGATACATCATGGAGAAGCTAAAATGACTAGTTCTTTTGTGTTCAGTTCTAATAGTAATAATAGTGGACCTTCTCAAAGTCATGAAAGTAACGATGATATTGAAGCCATCGATGATTTAGTTGATTTGATACATGAGATTGGAGATGCAGAACTTCCTGAACATTCTAACGAAGATAGTACTGGAACTTTTTTAAGTCTGTTATGTAATGTCAGACGTGAACTATACCCAGGTTGCAAAAAATACTCTTTGTTAGCATTCATTGTTAAACTGCTGCATATCAAAGTAATGAACAAGATGTCAGATAAGTCAGTTAACATGCTTCTTGAATTGCTAAAGGACGTGATGCAAGACAAGTTTTATTTTTGGGAAATTTTACTTTCTATACTATCTAATAATCTAAACAGAGATATTGCTTTTATGTTTTGTAGGGGGATTGAGAGAATTAGTATATGTAGGTTCAGATTTGAGGATCCAAGACCTGCACAAGCTCAAGAACTTGAGGTATTTTTTAATGTACCAAGTCCAATTTGTTTTTTAGTTCTTGTTTTCCCCTTGCACATTTGTATTGATGTAAAATGGGCAATCTTTGTTTCATGCGCAGCCATTCCAACCTGTAGTCTCCCCCTAGAAGTGCCATAGCTGGATGGATGTCTACTGCCAATCCAACTTTATCTCATGCTGCTGTGGCTCAAGCACCTCCAGGTCTTGTGCAATCTCCAAATATTCCATCTGGTGGGCATAAGTTTTAAGTTTTAACATCAATATTTATAATTCTTTATTGTTCTTGACTGCATCATCTCATGTTCAATGTAGCTGCATTTCTAAAGCACTCTAGAGCTCCTAGTAGTGCACCAGGCATGGATTATCAACCTATTGATTCTGAGCACCTGTCGAAGAAAATTCGGGCCGGTCAATCCGATGAAGTATGCAATAATAAGTTTTTCTTGTGATTGAAGAATTATTTGTATCTATTAGATGATTGATTTCTATTCTAGATCCATCATTTTTACTTAGTGTTTGGAATATTATTTAGGTGTCATTCTCTGGTGCCATTCATCTGGGTAATGTTTACTCCCAGGATGATCTTCCCAGAGTGGTTGTGCGGACACTAAATCAGGGTTCTAATGTTATTGTGCGAATAGAAACAAGAGACCGGAAAAACTGGAGTAATGGAATTTTTATTATCCAAAAAACTGAGTATTACAAAGGTATAGCCTCCCTTATATAGAATGGAGGAGATGAGAGAGATTACAAATACCCAATGTGGGACTAAATACACACATACATCATCTACAAATCTAACCGCCAAACCGCCCAGGAGACCGCCTAACCGCGCGGTTAGTAGGCACTAACCGCCCGGTCACCACCATCAGAGCACGCCGCCAATCCACTGAGATCCCAGAGATTAGCCGGCAGACCGCCCGGCTACCAACCCGCCATAGACTAGCCGGCTGACCGCCCGGCTACCAAACCGCCAGTCAAGCCGCCTGTCCGCCCAGGCTTATACAGCAACACTCCCCCTCAAGCTGGAGCATAGATGTCAATCATGCCTAGCTTGTTGCAAATGTGGAAGAAAGAGGCGGACACAGGTTTTGTGAATATATCTGCCAGCTCTTTCTCCGAGGTAACAAACGGAGTGCAAATCTGGTTCTTCAACACTTCTTCTCGAACGAAGTGACAATCAACCTCTATGTGCTTTGTTCGCTCATGGAAGACCGGATTTTTAGAAATGTAGATCGCGGCTTTGTTGTCGCAGAACATGGGAAGAGGATGGTTATAGACCTCTCCAAGATCTAGCATGAGAGCCCGCAACCATTTTAACTCACATGTGGTTGACGCCATGCTACGGTATTCAGCTTCCGCACTAGACCTGGAGACGACTGACTGCTTCTTGCTCTTCCAGCTAACCAAGTTTCCTCCAACAAACGTGCAAAAACCGGAAGTCGACTTGCGGTCCCCTTTGTCGTCCGCATAGCTAGCATCGGAGTACGCTTCGACTCTTAGGTGACCGTTTTTCTGAAAGAGAAGACCTTTCCCAGGTGCGGACTTCACATACTCCAATATCCTGAGAGCAGATTGAAGATGACATTCCCTAGGCGACTGCATAAACTGGCTGACCTTTCCCACTGCATAGGAGATGTCAGGTCTGGTCACCGTAAGGTAGATGAGTTTGCCAACAAGACGCCGATACCTCGTAGTGTCCAATAAAGGTGGAGATTCGTCTGTCCATGTCTTGTCTTCTCCAGGAGCCATAGGACACCTGGCAGGTTTAGCACCCGTCAACCCTGCTTCTTTCAACAAATCAAGAGCATACTTCCGTTGGGAGAGAACCAAGGAACCCGGTTTCCGAGAGATTTCAATTCCCAAGAAGTATTTTGGAGAACCCATATCCTTCGTGACTAGGTGTTGGCGGAGATGGACCTTTGTCAAGGCTACACCAGCTTGATCGTTGCCAGTAAGAAGAATATCGTCCACGTAAACAGCTAGCACAACCAGACCGGAAGCGGTCTTGCGAATGAACAAGGAGTGATCAGCCGAACTCCTGGTGAAACCGATAGCCCCAACGATGCTACTGAACTTATCGAACCACGCCCTGGGACTCTGCTTTAGGCCATAGATGGCCTTCTTCAACTTGCATACTTGAGTCTCCCCCTGAGCAACATACCCAGGAGGTTGCTCCATGTAGACGTCCTCGTGAAGGTCACCATAGAGGAAGGCATTCTTGACGTCTAACTGCGAAATAGGCCAATCCTTGTTGACCGCCACCGACAAAAGGACTCGAATTGTGCTGAGGCGAGCAACGGGCGAGAACGTGTCAAAGTAATCAACTCCATAGGTCTGAGTAAACCCTTTTGCAACAAGTCGGGCTTTGTACCGGTCCACACTGCCATCGGGACGGAACTTAACGACAAACACCCATCGACAACCAACCACATCCGTGCCACAAGGAGGAGGCACAAGGGTCCAAGTGCCCCGGTCAGAGAGAGTAGTAATCTCCTCATCCATGGCAGCCTTCCAGTGAGGAATACCAAGAGCTTCCTGGTAAGTGCGAGGTGTGGTAGTCGCTGAGATAGCTAGGGCGAAGTCCCTGCGAGAAGGTGTTAGCTGATCATAAGAAACAACAGCTGCCAGCGAGTGCTGGGTGCACGTCCGAACCCCTTTGCGAAGGGCAATGGGCAGCTCCAAGTCCTCGAGTTCCTCAGTCGCCGGTGCATCCGTGGCGGAGAGAGCTGGCCCGGGAGAAGAGAGAGACGGCCGAGGAGACGAGGGAGAAGGAGCATGAGCAATAGAAGGAGGGGCCGGTAGAGGTGGTGATGGAGGAATCTCAAGAGGCGTGGATGTGGTGGAGAGAATGGGTGGAGAGGTCGAGTCGGTAGGAGGAAGAGGGAGGTTCGATCCATCGACCTGTGGGAGGTCAGAAGAGAAGTAGGCGGCATTTTCAAAGAATGTCACATCCGCCGAGACGAACTGCTTGCGAGTAACAGGGTCAAAGCAGCAGTAACCTTTTTGAGTGGTGGAGTAGCCCAAAAAGATACACTTCGTGGCACGAGGGGACAATTTGTCGCGAGTTGCGGCAGGGCTATGAACAAAGGCAGTGCACCCAAAAATGCGGAGAGGTAAGGGAAAGGGTTCTTTGGAGGGATAGAGGATGGAAAACGGGGTTTTGCCTTTGAGGACAGTAGAGGGAATGCGATTGATGAGGTAGCAGGAGATGAGGACCGCGTAGCCCCAATAGCTACGAGGAACCTGCATCTGCGTCATGAGAGTGCGAGCGACATCAAGGAGGTGACGGTTTTTACGTTCCGCCACCCCATTTTGCTGGGAGGTATAGACACAGCTAGTTTGGTGAATGATGCCATGTTGCGTACAAAAAGAAGCGAAATCACTACTCAGATATTCTTTTGCATTATCAGAGCGAAAAATTTTCACAGAGGCAGCAAATTGATTTTTAATCATATAGTAAAATGATGTCCATACAGAGAAAAGTTCGGAGCGATCCTTTAATAGATACACCCACGTACATCTAGAATAATCATCAATAAATGTTACAAAATATGAACTCCCACGCCCTATGGTGAGGGTAGGGGAAGGTCCCCAAACATCAGAGTGAATAAGGTCGAACGGCTTGGAAGAGCCACGACCTTGCCTAGGAGGAAAGGGGGAACGGTGATGTTTGCCCAGTTGACAGGCATCACAGTTGAGAGGAGAGTTGTGCTGAGGTAGATGAGGGAACAGTTGGTAGATGAGACGTGAGGGAGGATGCCCCAATCGAAGGTGCCACTGAAGAAGATCTGTAGAAGCTGGAGAGAAGACGGTAAGGGCGGATACATCATCAAGGAAGTAGAGACCGCCCCGCTCAGTCCCAGTAGCAATCGTCCGCTTGGAGTCCGGGTCCTGAAACGAACAAGAAGAAGGAGTAAATGTTACCGAACACTGAAGTTGCTTGCAAAGAGAAGTAACCGACAATAAATTGCACGGAAACTTGGGCACATAGAGGGTATCCGCCAGGCGAAGTGACGGAGTAACTTGAACCATGCCCGTTCCATGCACCGGAGAGGGAGAACCATCCGCAACTAGAACAGGGGGCAACCGATCATGTGTTTCTAGGAGAGAAAAACACTGAGGATTGCCCGTCATATGATTAGTGGCGCCAGAGTCGATTAGCCATTTACCTTGGGTAACCACGTGGGCACTACCTGAGGTCGTGGCCACGGAGGCAGATGGCTTGGAAGTAGTAGGAGCATCACCAGCGGGGCGAAGATGTGGATGCTTTGTCCAGCAGCGGTCAATCAGGTGTCCTGTGCGACCACAATGAGTACAGAGGTAGCGAGAAGGGCCACGCCCGCCAGAGTGGGTACCACGGCCACTAAATCCACCACGATGAGCCTGGTGGGCATAGGCATCCGGAGCCGGAGGAGCGGCAAGCACGGGGCGTTGGAGCAGAGAGGTAACAGCGGCAATGCGGGCAGCAGTAGCATCCAGGGTAGGAGACTCAGCCTCTCCAAGAATTTGCTGCCGGATCATATCGTATGAGTCCGGAAGCCGCAGAAGGTAACAAACCACGAGGAGTTCCTGGAAGTGCTTCAGCTGAGTGGCCACATCTGCAGAGAGAGGACGATTTTGTAGAATCTCAGCGCCAAGGGCTTGGACCTGTTGGTAAGCTGCAGGAGGGGACATGGACTGGCGAGAAAAGAGATCCGCGTAGAGAGTATAGATGCGAGAGGTTTGGCCCCCCTTGGAGTAGAGAGCGGCCAAGTGATTCCAAGCTTGTTTGACCGTCTCATCGTGACGGATGACAGGAAGACATTCATCAGACAGGCTGTTCGCCAGCCAAGTGCGAACCAGTGCATCATTCGCATCCCAATCATTAAACTCGGCAGAGTCAGTAGGCGGAGGGTCATCAGTAAGATGATGACGCTTGCGCTGAGAGCGGAGAAGAAAAGTAAATGAGACACTCCAGTCGGGATAATTGGGCCCCAGAAGCTTAGAGACGGTGCCAAGATTCCCAGAAGCAGGAGAAGGAGGAGGCGGTGGGACAACGACAGTAGACGAGGTGGAGCCATCAGAATTGGTCATCCTGGAAGAGAGGTCGCGCGGTTAAGAGGAGAGACCGGGCGAGCAAGAGAAGGAGAGATCGCAGCGGTCACACAGAGACCAGCGGCTAGCACAAGAAGAGAGGCCGCACGGTTAACAAAGGAAACCGGGCGGGAACGCACGCGAACAGAGAGAAATCGCGCGGATAGGAAGAAACGATCTGCAGCGGTCACGATGACAGACACCAGCGGCCAGAAAAGCCACGACCAAGCCGCAGAACCAAACAGAGGGAGAGAAGTCGGGCGGCTAGCAGACAGACCGCGCGAACAGAAGAGGAGAAACTAGGAGGCAAAAGGCAACAGGTCGTGCAGGCAGAGAGCAACGACAAGGAAAGAAGCCGCGCGAGCAGAATGCAAGCCGGCGAAGGAGACAAGCCGCGGAAACAGGCCGCGAGAAGAGGACACAGAGGCCGCGCGGACAGGAGAAGACCCAATCAGGATGAGTAGACCGAGTCCTCTGATACCATGTGCGAATAGAAACAAGAGACCGGAAAAACTGGAGTAATGGAATTTTTATTATCCAAAAAACTGAGTATTACAAAGGTATAGCCTCCCTTATATAGAATGGAGGAGATGAGAGAGATTACAAATACCCAATGTGGGACTAAATACACACATACATCATCTACAAATCTAACCGCCAAACCGCCCAGGAGACCGCCTAACCGCGCGGTTAGTAGGCACTAACCGCCCGGTCACCACCATCAGAGCACGCCGCCAATCCACTGAGATCCCAGAGATTAGCCGGCAGACCGCCCGGCTACCAACCCGCCATAGACTAGCCGGCTGACCGCCCGGCTACCAAACCGCCAGTCAAGCCGCCTGTCCGCCCAGGCTTATACAGCAACAGTTATGAGCGTGGATTTTCATCCTCAATACCAAAGTTATTGGATGAAGTATCTGCATTGGGTTCTAATGTTCAATCCTCAGTACCAAAGTTATGAGCCTGGTAATGTTTACTCCCAGGAAGTTCTAATGTTCAATCCAAGAAGTTCTAATGTTCAATCCTCAGCCTGGATTTTCAACCAGTACCAAAGTTTTCTCCCAGGATGTTCAATCCAGGAAGTTCTAATGTTCAATCCTCAGCCTGGATTTTCATCCTCAGTACCAAAGTTATGAGCCTGGTAATGTTTACTCCCAGGAAGTTCTAATGTTCAATCCACCATTTCTTATTTGCCCGAGAACTCGGGTGCAGAGTTATTGGATGAAGTATCTGCATTTGAAGAAGATGGTTAGTTGTCAACCTGTTTCTGTTTTCAATTTTCTGCCAGTTGATGGTTGTGCAACATTTTTCCGAAGAGATAGGTTTTCTCATGTCAAGAAATATGAGGTATTATTTGAATAATTACTCTTTTTTATTTTCATGATTTTTTCTCATGCTTGATATCTATTTTATATAGGTTGAATTTAATAAAGCTGCACAATCATTGACCGATGTTGTTATTCCTACTGGTCAGAAGAAAATTGCTTGTTTAATGGGGTGTGTATGGATTATGTATGTGTGGATGTGAGTTTGTATGGATGTTTCTACTCTCTCATTTATTTGTAGGGTGATCTTAATTGCTCTCTTTTATTTGTAGGGTGCTCGAGCATTGACCGGCAAGTGACGAAAGATTCATTAGTCAGAAAGTGATGGACGATTTATTTTTCGAAAAATGACGGAAGATTTATTAACAACATGTTGATCTTGTAATGTAATATTGTATTATTTTAGAAGAGATGATAATAACTTATACTCTATGTAATACTTTTTGGTGTGAATAAATACATGTTGATCTTGTTACGAAATATTAAATATATGTGTGCTTTCAAGATTATTATTTGTAATAAAATCTCAGTTACACAAAAAATAGAAATGGAATATTTTTGATATATAAATGAATTGCCTGTAGTAAGAAGAATGGAAAACAAATGTAACAATTTTTTCGTTACTATTGTTTAATCTATTGTAACGAAATAATGTTTATTTTACTTTATTGTAACGAAGTTAGTTTATTTTTAGTGAGGAAAAAATAGAACATTTGTAACGAAATAGTTTTAATCGTAACTGTTTTTTTGTAAGGAAAAAAACATTCGTAACGAAATAATATTTATTGTGACCAATTTATTGTGAGGAAGAATCTCTTTTTGGTGAGAAAGTATCGTTTGTTACAATTAATTTATTTGTAACGACATGCATACATTCGTTACAAAAACCTTTAGCGTCGAGCTTTAGAGGAGGATCGTTACTTAAAGGTATTGTCGTTTCCAAAGATTTTTTGTAACGAATTTTGGCACTTATTGTAACGATTTAGGTCCTCACTATAAGTGCATTTTGTTGTAGTGAACCACGGGGCTGCTTCGAGAGCTGCTTCCCGGGCACCCTCCCTCGCAGCCGCCAAGCGAGCCCGCATCACCTCGGACATAGGCATCTTTCGGATTTTAAATCACGGAAGGGGGCAAAGAAAAAGAGTAGTCTTCAAAAGTCCAGCAACTTATTTATAGAGCAAAGGTGGGACCCCCCTCCAAAGATTCCCTCCAGCTCAGCAGGGCCCCCGCCGAACACGTGGGGTTAGATGTTTCTTTCCGAGCTCCTGCGAAGCTCGGAAAGAGCAGGGATTGTGTACAACCCCGTGTTCGCCGAGGGAACCTGGGCGAGTAGGCGGGTCAGCCCCGGCCCGCGCCATCAGGCGGGTCAGCCCCGGCCCGCACCCTCAGGCGGGCCAGTCCTCGGCCTGCGCCCTCAGGCGGGCCAACCCTCGGCCTGCGCCCTTAGGCGGGTCAGCCCAGACCCGCGCCTTTTGGCGGGTCAGTCCCGGCGGGAGGCGAGAGCTCGCCAAATAGTGGGCGGGTAGGACCGGCCGAGCTCACACTCGCCTAGTGCCAAGTCGGGGTGGCGAGTACCAGCTCTACCCGACTCCACCCGGTACTCAGCGCCCTTGCCGAGTACCAGCCATCATAGGGCCACTCGCCCCTCAGCCGTGAAGTATTTTCTTTTTTACCATTTTGCCCCCGCTGGTCTGCCCATAGCCAGTTAGAACAGCGGAGTTACGCTGTTTGCAGACCCAGCTGGGCTGCACATAGCTGTTTAGAACAGCGGAGGTTGGCTATTTGCAGGCCGTTTCCGGAAATCTATAAATAGGACCAAAGGGGGCACCTCAAAGGACACACAGACTTGTCTCCAGTATTCCAGTGCTTTCTGAGGTGCCATAGCCCGGCTTTTTGGCTAAGGAGGGAAGCGCTCTGAGATCTTCCGGGATAGTGGTGGGACCTCCGCGCCGGGCCCTTGGTCTAGTCCTTTGCACTCTTTCTCTTCTTGTCATTTTTCTTGCAGGGGCGAAGTAGGAGTGCGACCACCCCTTCCCCAAGGGTTGAACTCCACAGAGACCGATTTTCGGTTTCAACAGGAGCACTTTATTTGAGGCTAACTCGGGGGGAATACCTCAACTCCCATTATTCCTAACTAAGGCTCAACCTAACAGAAGATTGCTCGTCAGAGCAAAACCCGTGCTTAAAATGGTAAAATGCAAGAATAAAAGTGCGGTAATAAAAGCTGTTGAGAATATAAGCTGCAGAATTGAAATGCTGAAATAAAGTGGGACCAGTATGAAACTGGAGTAGTATTAAACTTAAAGAATAAAAATGAAAGTAAGTACTGAAAAGAACCTGACTAGTACGAGACGGGAATAGTACTTAAATAAAAAAAACTAAAATGAAGGTAAATAAGCAGGACCAGTACGAGACTGGAGTAGTACTTAAATAAAAGAACTGAACTGAAGGTAAATAAGTAGGACCAGTACGAGACTGAAATGTTGAAACGGAAATACTGCACTTAAATGAACTGGATAAGTACGAGACTGGATTAAAACATAAAAAAAAGTGTTAGTAGTTATAACACCCCAAATTGTTGTAGGAGCGACGGGGATCGTTTTTGGGCCAGGTCGGGTTTTTGGTGCAGGTGACACGGGCCCCGACACGGGCGTGTCGGAGGCCGTGTCGGGTGTGTCGAGCTCGAGCCGTGTCGTCGACCAGTTCAGGTCGACGATGGTTGTGTGGTGGAACACGGCCTAGGACACGGGCATGTCCCAGGCCGTGTCACACCTGTGCTGTGCGGTTGGGTGCACGGGTAGTGACACGAGCACGAACACGGGCATGTCCGGTTTGACACGGGCGTGTTCGATGCCGTGTCACCAAGCCGTGTACCCCTCTGACTCCAAACTGGTGATTTATTGCACACGGGGGGCGTGACACGGGTCCCGACACGGGCGTGTCGCAGGCGACACGGGCGTGTCGGAGGCCATGTCACATGCCGTGTGCTGGTTTTCAATTCGGGGTCGAGACGGCGAATGAGCTACACGGCCAGGCACACGGCCGTGTGCCAACCCGTGTTCGGCCCAGATTTTATAATTTGAGGCTTAATCGTGGCCGTTCTTTTCCTTGGCTTTGGATCCGACGGTGGGGGGCTGCTCCTGGATGGTTTTACCCGGGAATAGGGTTTAGAAACCCTCATTTTCTCTTGAGTGGTTCTCTTTCTAAAGCTAGAGAGAGGAGAGAGCAAGGAGGAGGAAGAAGGACTAGATCCGGCCGCCGGAGGAGCTTCGGAGTTCCGAATCACGATCCGAGTCCAGATCCGCGGAGGCGACGCCGTTGCGGTGCTTTCCAACCGTATAGTTTTCGATGGCGCCGCGGAAGAATGCAAGGGTAACGATTTCTCATCCTTGGGCATGTGAAGCCCTCTTTTCCTTTGCATAGGAAGCCCGCTCTCGCGAGTGAGCGAAGAGTTGGAGCGTTCCTTGGGGTAGATATGTGAAGTCCCCCTTGTGTAGAGTCCGTATGCGAAAACGGACATAGGCATTGTGTGTGAAGCCTATCCGGACAAGTAGAGCCGGATCGGTGATGTTGCATTGCATACGAACCGGGGAAGACTCCGGGTGTTTGGGTGTTTTTCGGGTTTTTCTACGTGGTAGATTGCATCAGGGAGCCTTGGAGATTAACTCCAAGGTGCACCCGGAAAACTGGGCAAAGGCGGGTTTTGCCAACACGGTGGCCGGGGAGCCAACGTGAACATAACCGGGTTATGTGATTGTTGTGGCGGAATCGGGACTCGGTGAGTCTTGACCTGCGCATATGGCTTAAATTGTCGTTGCGGTATGAGCACGGGTCAGGCGGAACCATACCCGGTCTATGTCGTTCGGTAGGACCGTTGGCATGGATGAGGGTCTTCGGCGGTCTATGGCTTAAATTGCCGTGACCAAGGCCAGGAAGGCAAAATGCTCATATGGACGACCGTTCAAGAGGCGGTGGTGGATTGGGAACGTCTATGGCTTGAATTGACGTGACGTTGGCCGTTTCGCCGAGAATGTGCCCTGAGTGCACGGGGTGTGTGGCCGTGCGAGCCTACGCCTGTGTTGATGTGTGTTCACTTTAATAGCATTGCCTATACTAATGAAGTGCAGGGAAAGAGCATCACCGCCCCGATTTTGGGGGCGGGATCGTTATAATTTGGTCAGCATTGCTGACCGTTGCTATTGTTTGCCACCGGGCGGTGGTTTGTGGCTTGCAGGTGCTGCGGAGCAGAGCGGGAAATAACGGGCTAAATCCCTTGTTGCTGTGCCGGCCCTCGAAGGCCTAATTGCTTATGTATCTTTCCCGTTTTCATGTATGGCCGGCCTGCGTGCCGAAGTTTGGAAAACACTATTTTGTTAAGTGAACAATGTAAGGCCTTAAGGCCAGTTCTCTTTTGTGTATGATTACATTCCTGAGTTGGTAGTGGACATTCATGCTTTGTAGCAGGGTTCTTATTTTTGTTTTGCAACTTAATAATTTGCTTCCGCTAGGTGTTGTGTAGGACGACATGATTGGTTGAATGGTTTCAACGCGTAACCGACCGGTCTGTCCGTAGTATATGGCGTCGGGCCCCGACCGGACCTACTGCTATATGCTATGTGACGGATAGGGGTGTTACAAATTGGTATCAGACTACTGGTTTCGGTCAAGCTTAAATGAATTCGTGGACGAATTCACTTTAAGGGGTGGTGAGCACATGTGTGCGTCATCGTTATAACATGAAAAGAACCCATGAATGTCCACTTAGGAATGAAAATATACATGTTTGAGGAACCTGCGTGTTCCTATAATTGCTGTTTGCAGTAATTTTTGGGTCGCTTATCGGTGTTTTGCACGATTATAGGTGACCAGAAGTGGTGCTGGGCCGTCTGAACGGCCAGGTTTTGAGGCGAGCAGTGCGCCAAGCGATGCGCCTACAACACCTCCGTCTGCCGAGACCATTAGGTTAGTGGCAGAATCGGTCATGGCAATGATCAATGCGCAGCCTGCAAGGCAGGTGCAGCAGCCCGCTCCTGCTACGGAGCAAGTACCGCTTCAGACGGCAGAGCAAAGGAGGGTTGAGCAAGTAGTGTTGGAGGCAGAGTTGCCTAGGAGAGCAACGGAAAGACAACTGAAGCACGTGATGGGCTTTCACCCACCTGTATTCACGGGAGCAGAAACCCCGACCCAAGCAGAGGATTGGCTCTCAAGGGTCAACAGGGTGATGACTGCGACGGAAACGGAAGAGTGGCAGAAGACCACTATAGCGACGTTCCTTTTGGATGGGGACGCAAGGTTATGGTGGGAAGGCCTAGAGCTACATCAGTTGCGGGGAAGGCCGTTGGCCGAAGTTTCGATGGAGGAGTTTGCGAGACTGTTCATGGCTCGATACCTCCCCTCGGCGCAAAGGATTGCGCTAGAAAGCGAATTTCAGAAGTTGGTGCAAGGGGATTGTACCGTTGATGAGTACCTCCACGAGTTTACTCGGTTGGGGAGATATGTCGGCGCTACCTTCGCAGACGAGGAGCGCAAGACGAGTCGCTTCTATGAAGGGCTAAGAGATGATTTAAGGTTGCTTCTGTCGGGCCCAAGGCGCAGGGTTTCATGACCCTGGTCAATTCGGCCCGGTCCTTGGAGAAGGACATGAAGAATGTCCAAGCAAAGAAAGAATCCGGTAGCAAGAAAGCGGAGTTCAAGGAACCGACTACGTCGAAGTCGGGCTATCGCAAATTCTATAAGAAAGCTAAGACGTCGGGTCCAGCTACTTCAGGTGCCTCGGGGACAACTACCAATCGAACCCCGGGCGCTTGTTTCACGTGTGGGAAGCCGGGGCACTTTGCCCGTGATTGCTGGAGTGGACGCTCAAAGTCCGAAAGGAAACAAGGAGCTACCTACGAGGAGAAGGGCAAAGCGGTGGAGTCGACCGCGTCCCACTATGCTCCGACTCAGCCTAGAGTCTATAACTTGGGCCAGCAGGAGGCCATCAATCAAGCGGATGTGGTGACAGGTATGAGTTAATTTATAGCAAGTTAGCTTTAATACCGTTATCTATTGCTTGTTAGCCTAATATTGTTTGTATAGGCTTTGTTGTGATTAGCGATAGTCCGGCACGGGCACTGTTCGATACGGGAGCTTCACACTCCTTCTTGTCCGAAAGCTTTATTTCGCGCATCGGAGTCCCTTCTTCGATGGCGAAGGACAAGTTGGATGTGCTGCTACCGAATGGGTGCTCGATGCGTGCGGACAGGGTGTGCGCCGTAAAGGTTCACATTGGGAGCCAAGAGTTCGACTTGCTAGCGTCATTGCTGCCGCTAGTAGAGTTCGACGTGATCTTTGGAATGGATTGGCTGTCAGAGCAGAAAGCTTGGATTGACTGTGACCGGAAGGAGGTCAAGCTGGGTGTAGGGCGGGAGACTACATTCGAGGGGTTAAAGGGGTCGAGCAGGACACTGATGTCTGCTCTTCAGGTGGTGAAGGCAGTTCGTGCTGGTGCAGAGCTGTTCTTTGCAATAGTGGGGGCTGTGGAGCCAAAGTCCCCGTTGGATAGCATCCCCGTGGTTTGCGAATACCCCGATGTGTTCCCGGATAGCCTTCCCGGAGCCCCACCGCAGCGGGAGATTGATTTCACCATCGAGCTCGTACCGGGGGCCAAACCGGTGTCACGTGCTCCGTATAGGTTGGCGCCTAAGGAGATGGCAGAGTTGAAAGTTCAGCTAGAGGAGCTGATGGAGCAAGGATATGTGCGTCCAAGCTCGTCGCCTTGGAGCGCACCGGTCCTCTTCGTTAAGAAGAAGGACGGGAGTATGCGGCTGTGTATCGACTACAGAGAGTTGAACAAGCTGACGGAGAAGAATAAGTACCCGATCCCGAGGATTGATGATCTCTTTGATCAGTTAGTCGGATCGTCGGTATACTCCAAGTTGGACTTGAAGTCGGGGTACTATCAGCTGAGGATCAGGGAGTGTGATATCCCGAAGACGGCGTTCAGTACGAGGTATGGGCATTTCGAGTTCACGGTCATGCCGTTTGGACTGACGAATGCGCCATCGGTGTTTATGGATCTGATGAACAGGACGTTCAGAGATTTCCTGGATCGCTTTGTGATCGTCTTTATTGACGATATTTTGGTATACTCGCAGTGCGAAGAAGACCACTTCAAGCATTTGCATTTGGTGTTGGAGACTTTGAGGAGGAATGAGCTTTACGCAAAGTTCTCCAAGTGCGTGTTCTGGCTACCCTCGGTAGCGTTCCTTGGTCATATAGTGAGTGGGGAAGGTATAGCGGTGGATCCGGCGAAGATTGTTGTGATACGGGAGTGGCCTGCGTTATCTTCTGTCGCGGAAGTCCGTAGTTTTCTCGGGCTTGCCGGATATTACAGGCGCTTCGTAGAGAACTTCTCGCGGGTAGCGTTACCTCTCACGAAGTTGACAAGGAAGGATCAGAAATTCTTGTGGACGCAAGAGTGCGCGCAAGCTTTTGAGGAGCTGAAGAGGCGGTTGACCACGGCGCCAGTGCTTAGTTCGCCGAGTGGGACTGAGGGCTTTGAGGTGTATAGCGACGCTTCGGGTAGTGGCTTGGGCTGCGTGTTGTTGCAGCATGGAAGTGTGATCGCGTATGGATCGCGTCAGCTGAAAGTGCATGAAAGAAATTATCCGGTGCACGACTTGGAGTTGGCGGCCGTGATTTTTGCACTCAAGTTGTGGAGGCACTACCTATACGGCGTAAGGGTCGATATATACACCGATCACAAGAGCTTAAAATACTTGTTGGATCAAAAGGACCTTAATATGAGGCAGAGGAGGTGGATGGAGTTCCTGGGGGACTACACCTTCAAGATACATTATGTACCCGGGAAGGGCAACGCAGTTGTGGATGCGCTGAGCCGCAGGGCTCCCTCCCGAGCCAACTGGTTGTCGGTGCATGATGAGCGGCTAGTACGGGAGTTGGAGGAGCTTGAGATCTGTTGCGTTGACAAGCAGACGAGCGCCAAAGCAATGTTAAACTGGACAGAGGTGCAGTATGACCTGGCTGACCGGGTTCGGCAGGCATTGGAGTTAGATGACTCCATGAAAGAGCTTATGGAGGCCGCTCTTGATGGGTCAAATTCCCAGTTCTCGATGGTTGATGGTTTGTTAAGGAAGGATCATCGGTTGTGCGTCCCGAGTGGGGGTAACCTCCGGGCGGAGTTAATGTACGAGGCTCATCATACCAAGTACTCAATCCACCCAGGGAGCACGAAGATGTATCGTGATCTCAAGAAGCTGTTTTGGTGGCCGGGGCTTAAGAAAGATGTGGCGTTGTACGTGGCTAAATGCCAAACGTGCGCCTTGGTGAAGGCGGAGTGCCAAAAGCCAGGAGGATTTCTGAAGTCCTTGCCTATACCGGAGTGGAAATTCGATGATATATCTATGGACTTTGTGCACGGGTTGCCAAGGTCGCAGAAGGGGAACGACGTCATCTGGGTGATCGTAGATCGACTAACCAAGGTGTCGCATTTCATTCCGCATAGGAAGGATGATCCAGTGGAGAAATTGGCAAAGTTGTATGTCGACAATATTGTTAGGCTACATGGTGTGCCCCATAGCATTGTGAGTGATCGCGATGGGCGGTTCACGTCAAATGATTGGAGGTTGGTGCAGCAGATGCTGGGGACAAAGTTAAAGTTCAGCACAGCTTTCCATCCACAGATGGATGGGCAGACCGAGAGGGTCAATAGAACGATGGAGGACATGCTCCGCATGTGTGTTCTAGACTTCGGGAAGCATTGGGAAGACCACCTTTATTTGGTGGAGTTCGCGTACAACAACAGCTACCAAGCGAGTATACAAATGGCGCCCTTCGAGGCCCTGTATGGTAGGAAGTGTCGCACGCCGTTATCGTGGCTTGAAGCGGGTGAGGCAAGGTTGTACAAGAAACAGGAGGTGGAGAGTGCTACCTCGTTAGTACGGATCATTCGGGAGCGCTTGTTGATCGCTCAGGACCGGCAGGCGAAGTATTACAATGCCAAGCACCGGAACGTGGAGTTCGCGGTAGGCGATTGGGTATACCTGAAAGTGAAGCCGTTCAAGGGGGTTTCGCGGGTGAGACGCTTGAAGAAGCTGAGCCCAAGATACCTTGGACCTTTTGAGGTTCTAGAGTGAGTCGGCGAAGCTGCATACCGTTTGAAGCTATCGGTGGAGTTGAGTGGATAACATGATGTGTTCCACATTCTGTGTTGCGGAAGGCGGTGCAAGAGCCTTCGCAGGTGATCGCGGTTGACCAAGTGTCGGTGGACGAAGGGTTGACGACAAGGGTCAAGCCCGTTCGTATTGAAGATGTTGAGGTCAAGAGGCTTCGTAACAAGGAGATCCGGATGGTTAAGGTCCGATGGGATAACTGCGGGCGTGAGGAGCTCTCTTGGGAACGGGAGCAGACTATGCTCGAGGAGTACCCGGAATTATTCCGCTCAGGTACTGTTTTACGTTAAGTCCTGTTTTCCTTTATTAATTTTGTGGACGAAATTCTTTAAGGGGGTAGAATTGTAACACCCCAAATTGTTGTAGGAGCGACGGGGATCGTTTTTGGGCCAGGTCGGGTTTTTGGTGCAGGTGACACGGGCCCCGACACGGGCGTGTCGGAGGCCGTGTCGGGCGTGTCGAGCTCGAGCCGTGTCGTCGACCAGTTCAGGTCGATGATGGTCGTGTGGTGGAACACGGCCTAGGACACGGGCGTGTCCCAGGCCGTGTCACACCTGTGCTGTGCGGTTGGGTGCACGGGTAGTGACACGGGCACGAACACGGGCGTGTCCGGTTTGACACGGGCGTGTCCGATGCCGTGTCACCAAGTCGTGTACCCCTCTGACTCCAAACTGGTGATTTATTGCACACGGGGGGCGTGACACGGGTCCCGACACGGGCGTGTCGCAGGCGACACGGGCGTGTCGGAGGCCGTGTCACATGCCGTGTGCTGGTTTTCAATTCGGGGTCGAGACGGCGAATGAGCTACACGGCCAGGCACACGGCCGTGTGCCAACCCGTGTTCGGCCCAGATTTTATAATTTGAGGCTTAATCGTGGCCGTTCTTTTCCTTGGCTTTGGATCCGACGGTGGGGGGCTGCTCCTGGATGGTTTTACCCGGGAATAGGGTTTAGAAACCCTCATTTTCTCTTGAGTGGTTCTCTTTCTAAAGCTAGAGAGAGGAGAGAGCAAGGAGGAGGAAGAAGGGCTAGATCCGGCCGCCGGAGGAGCTTCGGAGTTCCGAATCACGATCCGAGTCCAGATCCGCGGAGGCGACGCCGTTGCGGTGCTTTCCAACCGTATAGTTTTCGATGGCGCCACGGAAGAATGCAAGGGTAACGATTTCTCATCCTTTGGCATGTGAAGCCCTCTTTTCCTTTGCATAGGAAGCCCGCTCTCGCGAGTGAGCGAAGAGTTGGAGCGTTCCTTGGGGTAGATATGTGAAGTCCCCCTTGTGTAGAGTCCGTATGCGAAAACGGACATAGGCATTGTGTGTGAAGCCTATCCGGACAAGTAGAGCCGGATCAGTGATGTTGCATTGCATACGAACCGGGGAAGACTCCGGGTGTTTAGGTGTTTTTCGGGTTTTTCTACGTGGTAGATTGCATCAGGGAGCCTTGGAGATTAACTCCAAGGTGCACCCGAAAAACTGGGCAAAAGCGGGTTTTGCCAACACGGTGGCCGGGGAGCCAACGTGAACATAACCGGGTTATGTGATTGTTGTGGCGGAAACGGGACTCGGTGAGTCTTGACCTGCGCATATGGCTTAAATTGTCGTTGCGGTATGAGCACGGGTCAGGCGGAACCGTACCCGATCTATGTCGTTCGGTAGGACCGTTGGCATGGATGAGGGTCTTCGGCGGTCTATGGCTTAAATTGCCGTGACCAAGGCCAGGAAGGCAAAATGCTCATATGGACGACCGTTCAAGAGGCGGTGGTGGATTGGGAACGTCTATGGCTTGAATTGACGTGACGTTGGCCGGTTCACCGAGAATGTGCCCTGAGTGCACGGGGTGTGTGGCCGTGCGAGCCTACGCCTGTGCTGATGTGTGTTCACATTAATAGCATTGCCTATACTAATGAAGTGCAGGGAAAGAGCATCGCCGCCCCGATTTTGGGGGCGGGATCGTTATAATTTGGTCAGCATTGCTGACCATTGCTATTGTTTGCCACCGGGCGGTGGTTTGTGGCCTGCAGGTGCTGCGGAGCAGAGCGGGAAATAGCGGGCTAAAGCCCTTGTTGCTGTGCCGGCCCTCGAAGGCCTAATTGCTTATGTATCTTTCCCGTTTTCATGTATGGCCGGCCTGCGTGCCGAAGTTTGGAAAACACTATTTTGTTAAGTGAACAATGTAAGACCTTAAGTCCAGTTCTCTTTTGTGTATGATTACATTCCTGAGTTGGTAGTGGACATTCATGCTTTGTAGCAGGGTTCTTATTTTTGTTTTGCAACTTAATAATTTGCTTCCGCTAGGTGTTGTGTAGGACGACATGATTGGTTGAATGGTTTCAACGCGTAACCGACCGGTCTGTCCGTAGTATATGGCGTCGGGCCCCGGCCGGACCTACTGCTATATGCTATGTGACGGATAGGGGTGTTACAGTAGTCCTGAAAGTCCACCTAGTGCCAACTACCTTCACCTATGGGGGGGGGGGAATAGGTGTTTTGCAGCGTTTTTGCTGAATTAAAATTGTACCTGCACAAATAAACCAAACAACACAGCACAGAAAGACACAGGCAAATTATAGTGGTTCCCCAATTTGGGTACGTCCACTCTCCCCCTTCAACCTATCTCCCAACTAGGGACGACTCGGTCACTTCACCAACAGGATTGAAATCCAATCCTCACACTAACGGAAGGAACCCTTCCAAACGAAGGAGTCACCACTCCTACATCACGGGTTGCACCCAACCCTTACAACTAGGAACCAACGTTCCTTTACAACAAAATTGAAAATGGAGTGTATAAGAAATACAAACTACTTATGGAGAATAAGGTGTCCCTCTTCGTTCAATAATGTGTTCTTGAAGACGACGAAGAGTCCACGACCTTAGATCTCACTTGGAAAGGATCTTCTCTAGATCGGCGGCAAAGAATGAGGCGGCGACGCTATGTAGATCCAAACTTCGTAGCTAAGACGGCAAGGTCTACCAACGGTCTTTCTTGGATCAATCGTCTCAATCGATTCGGATTGGGAAGGTATTCCCGATCTATAAATCAAGAGACAAAGGTTCTCAAGAAGGACTCGTGAGACGCGTTGCGTGACAGAGCTTCTGTCGCCGGGAGATCAGGAAGTAACCCCGATCAGCGGCGGCGACCAACTAACACGAGCGGCGATGGCGACGGAACTAGCCTCACGATCTAGGTCACGTCGGCGGCTCGACTTTTCTTCTTCTCTTTTCATTTTTTTTACTGTTCAAAATACCAATGTATTTATACAATAGGATGATCCAATATGACCGTTGTGGGCCCCACCAGAAAGAAACCCTAAGTCCGGCTCCAAACAACACGAGTTAACTTGGACCGGTCCAGAGAATAGCAGAAATTTGCCCAAGACAAATTCGGCGAGAATCGAAGGTGATTCTCGACGAATCGACGAGAATCACCTACGATTCATGCCGAATTCTACTTAGCAGAATTCTAGCTTCATTGAAATAGCAAGCCGGACAGAATCGGCGAGAATCACAATTGATTCTTGCCGAATCGGCGAGAATGCAAGATCATTCTCGACGATTCGGCGAGAGTCACTTAGTGATTCTCGCCAATTCTGCCTTAGCAGAATTCTGGGCGGCGTTGAGACGACCGGCTGCATACGGCGAGAATCAGCGAGTGATTCTCGTCGATTCGGCGAGAATCACTTAGTGATTCTCGATGATTTCTACTTAGACGATTTTCGTCTTTTCTTCCCGTGATCAGGTCTTTGGCCCATCCTTGCTCCTTATCTGCTCTTGATTTTTCTTAACCCTATGCTTGAAAGCAAGTACACTCCAATAGAGAGAGTACACGTAAGCCAACACACTGATCTGCTCAACGAGGGATTACGTTGCACAGACCCGTGTATATTGACCTACTGCACCCTGACATTGGTGTGTACTTAGCGAGGAATAACTGCAAGCACAACTTGAAAGATTTCATCGAATACATTGTGAATTCATCTTAGCTTGAAAGGAGGCTTCCTCAAATCCAGATAATTGTGGATACAATACCCAACAATCTCCCCCTATTTGAAGAAGCCAAAATCCTACTAGCTAAGATGAATTGCACCAATCCAGATAATACAAACATTGAATCAAGAGAAAGATAATAAAAGCAACCAGAGCAATATGAGAGTCAATCATCAAATCACACACACACATATATATATATATATATATAGATATCCACAAATATTGTTTATATGTTTACATGATGATAATAATAAGAACATAAGGAGTACATTAGCTAAATTCCTAAATCTCTTTATCCTTAGCTATTTCGTCTTTTAGCTGCTGCGCCAAGTACTTGCTGCTTTGACATTCAAAGAATTACTTTGGCTTAGGGTAGTATCTGGGAGGGGGAGCTTTATTTGCCACAGTATTGGACCTGAAGAAGATGTTTCTTTTGGCTTCAAAGGTCTTGTGCAGCTCCCACTCGTACTGACTGTAGACATCGTTCCTGTTTATCTCCCCTCTCTGTTGCAACGCAAATGTGTCCAAAATGATGCTTCTTGATACTGAGCTCCACCTTTCATTTCACACCTCATCCTCCTTCAGTCTGATTCTCTTTTCAGTTGGCGTTTCCTTTGAGGTTCCTTCTTGATTTTTTTCCTTTTGCCTTTAGCTTTTGCTAGGGCTTCTTGATCAAACCAGCCACTGCGTTCTGCTCTTGCAGCAGCCCTAGCAGCCTTCTTGGCTTCAGCCTCACTCAGTATAACTTCTTCAATACTTGTCTCTTCTTCAGCAGCAGCAGTAGTATACTCCTCTTGCTCCGGAGGAGCAACAGGAACGTGTATGCCTGAGGCTCGTTGTACTAACCAATGGGCCGTTTCAAACACATACCTATTCGAATGACCGAATTTGTCAATTATTATCTATTAGATTGATTGAAGGCATCAATTATGATTTTGTTAGAGTTTAAGAGCATACCTATTAGACTGATCGAAATTTTCGATGATTATCTGTTGAAGCCCGGCCATCTTAGCTTTGTAGTCTTCCTCCCCCTTTTTGGCTTCTACAACAACTGAGTTTGCGTAAGCGTGCAGGGACTCATCGATGTGCTTCACAGTTTTTGAAAATTCATTCAGCAGGGTCTTTTGATCCGCGTTCAGAATCACTACGTTGGCATCAAATTTTTGGATGTTGTTAGCCACAACATGTGCATTCTGATTTACGACAGCCAGATCATCTGTGTTCTTTTTAAGACCTTACATCAGCAGAGAGACAGCTGTGCCGGCTTCAGTATACTTTTCCTCGAATTTCTTTTCCATAACATTCAACTTGTGATTGACTTCCACAATGTTCTTTAACATTAGATCCTCAGATTCTTTTACCCTTTTTAGCACTACGTCTTGTGCTTTCACAAACGAGGCCTTCAGCTCATTCACAATTCCTTGAACAATATTGACCGTATGATTTGCCAGATTGGCTTGCAGTGGATGATATTCAGGCAAGCCTTGATCTGGCTCTTCAGCAGATGCACTTGGTGAGCTGGACACAAGTACTGTTTCCACGGGGGGAATTTGGGCAGCCTCGGTAGGTTTTTCAGGAATGCTTCCCGATAGTTGCTGGGAGGACTCCCCCTCCATTCGAGCACCAGACTCCTCAGGAGCTCGTTCCCCAGATGGAACTTCAGCATCATCCAGATGATCCATCTCTTCACTCCTCTCATTTCCTTCTTCCTCCTCCTCATCATCCATATTCTCATTCTCATCAGCAGCAGCATCCACATCCAGTTCATCATCCTCCTGAACATCACCTCCATCTCCCATATCATTATTGTCTAGGGCCTCCCCATCTTTCGCCACATCCACACTTTCTTCTTGCAGGTTCTCAACTGCATCCCTAGCTATCTGAGAGATATCAGATATGACATCAGCAGGAGCGGGTCGAGGCTCCCCCTCAGTTCCTGCAGTCAGTACATCAGGAACTTCACCGAGGACAGCCATAGAATCTGCTGGAGTTCTATTGTCCTCAACCCTATGTAACACCTCCGGAGATTCATCTCGTTCTTATCCCACGGAAACTTTCCCTATCCGTCTCTCCCATCTGTCGAATACACTGGAGTCCATCTTCTTCAGATAGTGGATGGGAACTCCTTTGCTCATATCAAAATTATCTCCATCCAGTTGGTTCAGATAGAGACTGATGATCCGTCCAAAGTTGGGGGAGCGCAGAGTATCCTTTATTTTCTCAAATAGCATGGCCCCCCAGTTGAATCGCTTCCTACAGACGATGACCATTAGAATCTTAAACATCTCCCCTGAGATGTGATCGTGGGAGCCTGGTTTACATATCAGGACTTTCCCAATAATGTCAGATAGAAGCTTGCCTTCCTCGTTCATCTCCTTCCTTTTGATGGATTTGATTCCTCTGGGTAGGCCGCAGAACAGAAGAGTTCTGGCTCTATCTTGTTCTTCCAGATAATCCTCGTGATCAGAGCTGGAAAGCTGCAAGTATCGAGTCAGTTTCCTTGCAGACATCTTGATCCTAGCACCGGCAATCTTACACTTGATGACAGTGTCTTCATCCCGAAGTTTGGCGGTCGCAAAGAACTCCATCACCGCCTTATCCAATATCTTGCAGGGGTGCTCCAGTATAAAGGTGAGTCCAGCCTCTTCAAGCATGAGGATGATGTTCCTGAACTCATCTGAGGCATGTGAAAAACCGGTTCGAACTAGTTCACATCCAGTGACCAGGCCGGCGGTGGTTCTTGGAGCCATTATAGACCTAGGGAGGAAATACCCAAATCGATATCTTATCAGCGATCCAAGTAGGAGACCACACATTAGACAAGCCACTAAAACGGAGGAAGAACGGGAGTGGACAGTTACCCTAATGTCGAGTGGAAGCCCTTCCGTCCTTTGTTCTTAGTCGTCGAAGGCACAAAGGAGATCCTTGGCGGTCGCAGTTGTGATCGACGGGATGGTGTCGGGATTGTGCGATTTCGTTGGGTTCGGGCGATCGAAGGGAATCCACTGTCCAGGCGAATCGACGGGAAGAACACGATCCAGCGAATCGGCGGAATGTTAGGGTAATGGGAAGGAGAATCGGCGGGATTAACGCGTAGGGAGAAATCGGCGGGATTTACGCGATCTATATGTATAGAAGCGAACCGGGCAGGTTCGACGTGATTCCGACAGATTTTCCTAACTGTTTTCTACCGAGAGTTTAGACTGAATTTTTCACACATCGTTATGAGGCATAAGGACTATGTTATACCCTAGTTCAATAATTTTGTGAGGATGCAAATTAATTCTGGTGCACCCTAGACAATAACCGAGGCAGGCACAGTTATTAAGTTATTGCTCGATCGTGATGAACACAATATTCTGATATCAGTTGTAATCGTTGGTAACTCCCATTGACGTACTTTCTTAATTTTCAGTGGGCTGACTTATGCCTGTTGAGGTTCATTTTCAAATGTATAGGTGTGTATCTACCAAGAATTCTTTAATATTGTATCTAAAGGTCATTTTACACTTTTAATCTTTTCTTAGGGGTACCAGCATATATGTGTATATATACACATAACCATTTACTTTCGAGAGAAGGAATTCACAAATTTGTGTGGATATGTAAATATACATATATATATATATACATATCGATACAATATGACTCAAATATTGAAACTGAATGCAAGTACCTGGGATTATAAGATTTATCATTTAGATTTTCCATTTAAGGCACACCAGGTGGTCAAATTGAGTATGCCTTTGAAGATAGGACAGCTCTTATTTCAATGACACGTTCCAAGACATTCTTGGAACATCTCCTGTCTAGTTCCCATCATGTTTACGGGAACCTAGACTACCCTGCAAAATAGAATTACCTTTCCTTAGGAACCCAAACTGACTTGGGTCCTAGGTTCTTGTTAGCATAAAAACTCGAATGCCTTCCCACAGGAATCCTGTCAGGAAGGCTAACTCTGCCCAGAGGATGTGGATGTACCCTTGCCCTTGACACAGAGGGGTTGTGCCAACAATCTATGGCAAAGTGACCCACCTTGCCACAGCACCAACACTCGTGAATGTTGTATCGCCTTTTCAGACCTGACCTACTGACTGAGGTAGTCATGATCTCAGGTTTAAATGGGAGAGAGCCGGTTCTGCTCACAACTTTGCCTTTTCCACCTTGACACATGGGAGGGAGGAAAGAATGCATGTGGTGCGATTCATGAGACCTGGGAGGTGGTGCCTTCCTTTCAGTCATCACGCTCCCAAAGGCCCCACAGGAGCTTACCACATTTTTCCAGACCCCCCTTTCCTGTGTCCTAGGGTGGACAGAGCTGCCGTGAGAGCTGGTTCCAGCAGATTCATGACGAGTTGGGGCAGTGGCCGAGAATACAAATGGTTCAGGATGAGCCTTAGGTATTCTCTCATGGGTGGCCATGACAGCCCTTGCACTGTGGGTGTTTCCACATGAGGGCTGGTCATCCTTGCAGTGGCCACGATTGTTCTTGTGGTCATACCTGAAGGCATGATGAGTGCCCTTCCTACTTGGGGTGGGAGGTCTGAACACAGTCTCCCCATTTCTCCATGAATTAATAATTCGGGAGATCCACCCATTTTCATTTTTTCTCTTGATAGCATCTACCTTGGAAAAGTTAGACACTATTCTCTTCTCATTATCTAGACGACTCTCTAGATCAGAGATTTTTGAGTCCTTTATCTTGATGGATTCCAATTGGAGATCCATCAAGGTCTTCTGTCGAGCAATCTCCTGAGCTTGCTCCTCAATGAGTAGGTTGCTTTTCTGAAGGGCACTCAGCAGGGAATCAGGATTTTCAATCTTTTGATTGAAATTCAACATATCTCGTACATCATTAGATACACAGCCATCAGAACTATTCCTGTCTTCAGGAACATCAAGGGAAGAGGGGCAAGAAAAGGAAGTTACCTGCTCCTAATTCAGCTCTTCAGAGTTACTGTTAAGATCGGCAGAGACCGTTGAGTCAGTTTCATCAGAACTGCTTTCCTCAATTTCTTCTTCAGTCTCCGATAAGGACACTGGAGCCCTGATACTGACAGATTGGTCATTACCTTCTTCAGAGACGAGGACCCCCACATAGGCTTCATCCTCTTATTGACAACTAGTCCCTGCTTTCTCTGATCCCTCCATGAGGTCTGAGATGGTTTGCCACATTGCCTTGGCCGTCCTACATTTTTCCAGTCTAGATCGAGAATGTCCAGACCATACATCAATGATGATCTGACGAATCACCTTATCCAGATTATACAATGAGAGTTCAGTCTCAGACATCTCAGTAATGCACTTGGGGATTTGGATATCCTTTCCAGAGCTGGAGGTCTTCATGGGGATGAATGGACCCTCTTCCAAGATGAGTGATGCCCGAGGATCGATAGCCTCCAAGTGAAAAGACACTCTCATATTCCAGATGGGATAATACTCCTTTGTGCACGTGGGGAGTCTTAACGGAGAGATATCATAATCCAGCTCCATTCTTGTTGACACTGGTGGCAGGATTCTACTCAAGGTGTGAACCTTTTTGATGAGTAACCTCGCTCTGATATCACTTGAAAGTCCACATAGTGCCAACTACTTTCACCTATGGGGGGGAATAGGTGTTTTGCAGCGTTTTTGCGGAATTAAAATTGTACCTGCACAAATAAACCAAACAACACAGCACAGAAAGACAGGCAAATTATAATGGTTCCCCGATTTGGGTACGTCCACTCTCCCCCTTCGACCTATCTCCCAACCAGGGATGACTCGGTCACTTCACCAACAGTTCTGAAATCCAATCCTCACACTAACGGAAGGAACCCTTCCAAACGAAGGAGTCACCACTCCTACACCACGGGTTGCACCCAACCCTTACAACTAGGAACCAACGTTCCTTTACAACAAAATTGAAAATGGAGTGTATAAGAAATACAAACTACTTATGGAGAATAAGGTATCCCTCTTCGTTCAATGACGTGTTCTTGAAGACGACGAAGAGTCCACGACCTTAGATCTCACTTGGAAAGGATCTTCTCTAGATCGGCGGCAAAGAATGAGGCGGCGACGCTATGTAGATCCAAACTTCGTAGCTAAGACGGCAAGGTCTACCAACGGTCTTTCTTGGATCAATCGTCTCAATCGATTCGGATTGGGAAGGTATTCCCGATCTACAAATCAAGAGACAAAGGTTCTCAAGAAGGACTCATGAGATGCGTTGCGTGACAGAGCTTCTATCGACGGGAGATCAGTAAGTAACCCCGATCAGCGGCGGCGACCAACTAACACGAGCGGCGACGGCGACGGTGACGGAACTAGCCTCGCGATCTAGGTCACGTCGGCGGCTCGGCTTTTCTTCTTCTCTTTTCGTTTTTTTTACTGTTAAAAATACCGATGTATTTATACAATAGGATGATCCAATATGACCGTTGTGGGCCCCACCAGAAAGAAACCCTAAGTCCGGCTCCAAACAGCACGAGTTAACTTGGACCGGTCCAGAGAATAGCAGAAATTTGCCCAAGTCAAATTCGGCGAGAATCGAAGGTGATTCTCGACGAATCGGCGAGAATCACCTACGATTCACGCCGAATTCTACTTAGCAGAATTCTAGCTTCATTGAAATAGCAAGCCGGAGAGAATCGGCGAGAATCACAATTGATTCTCGCCGAATCGGCGAGAATGCAAGATCATTCTCGACGATTCGGCGAGAGTCACTTGGTGATTCTCGCCGATTCTGTCTTAGCAGAATTCAGGGCGGCGTTGAGACGGCCGGCTGCATACGGCGAGAATCACTTAGATGATTTTCGTCTTTTCTTCCCGTGATCAGGTCTTTGGCCCATCCTTGCTCCTTGTCTGCTCTTGATTTTTCTTAACCCTGTGCTTGAAAGCAAGTACACTCCAATAGAGAGAGTACACGTAAGCCAACACACTGATCTGCTCAACGAGGGATTACGTTGCACAGACCCGTGTATATTGACCTACTGCACCCTGACATTGGTGTGTACTTAGCGAGGAATAACTGCAAGCACAACTTGAAAGATTTCATCAAATACATTGTGAATTCATCTTAGCTTGAAAGGAGGCTTCCTCAAATCCAGATAATTGTGGATACAATACCCAACAAGTCCAATCACTCCATTAAGGAGACTTTAGTTTCATCCCCGTTCTTAGGAGGTTTTGTTCAGTTCAAACTCCGTTCTCAGGAGGATTAGTTCAGTTCTATCTCCGTTCTCAAGAGGTTTAGTTCAGTTCAAACTCCGTTCTCAGGAGATTTCATTTGGGTTTCACCCATTATTTAGGTCTGATAA
This sequence comes from Platanthera zijinensis, assembly GCA_039513925.1. Lineage (NCBI taxonomy): Eukaryota > Viridiplantae > Streptophyta > Magnoliopsida > Asparagales > Orchidaceae > Platanthera > Platanthera zijinensis. The sequence continues at coordinate 52,376,838 of CM077078.1, read as the reverse complement.
TAGTTCTGTTGCCCCCTTTATTGTTGTGGCTTAATCAGACCTAAAGAATTTAAGGGTTGCACCTTTATTATTCTTCGAGCATGATTGCTCATATTTCCATTTTCCAAACTGTTCAAGTTACCCGAGAGTTTTTATAACAGAGAGAAACGAGACGCTCAATAGTTCAACGAAACTTCGGAATACTCAGAGCATGGGCACCTGCCTCGATCACTCTCGTTGGTAAAATAATTTGAACTTATTATTAGACACAAAAGGATGGTCACACGCTCAAATTTCGTTTTGAGAAAATCGGACGCATTAAATTTTTTAGCGCGACTCTAAGCTTCCATTAAATTAGAAAAACTCCAATTTTTCTCCCAAGATTCACAAATATTAATACAACCCTTAGGGAGGCCTAAAATGAGCACACAATTTTTCTCAAAAAATTTCGAACAATTTTGAGCCTCTAATTGGGCAATTTAAAACTCATTTGGGATTTTAAAAATACCAAATAAATTCCAAAAATTCTCAAACATTTTGGGTAGAAGGCCCTTATTAAGTGGAATAATTTTCATGTTCAAAACTTTTCCCTATGAGCCTATATTATTTTTATAAAAAATATCCAAGGTTCTGAGTGGAATTTGGTCAGCATATAGCAGATCAGCTTGATCCTGTGGCCAGGATTGCGCCAGACACGGGATCTGGCTAGCGTTTCCCCACAGCGTATCGGCCGTGGATCCGCTGTGGGGGCACATAAGAGGAGGAGGGGGAGGGAATTAAGGCTATCATAGCTGTTCATCTCATTCCGTGAGAAGAACAGCGGTGATCTCTCCCGCCGGAGAAGAAGGTGGTGGCCCTCTGCCACCGCCAGCCGGCCACTGCCGGACATCAGTACTGCCCCTGATCAAATCTTCGGGGGCCGGCGAGTCTCTGGGTGGTGGTCCGGCGGCCTACCGCCGCCGGGCACCACCGAAAATTGAGAACCCGAAAGCAGGGTGGCAGTGGCTCTACTCCCAGTGTCGTCGCGCCACCCTGTCTCTCTGGTGGCTATGCTGCCCCCGAAACCACCCCCGGCCGACACGCTGGGGGCAAAGCTCCTCTCCGGTGGTGGCTCGACGTCCTACCGCCGCCGGAGCAAAATACAGAGAAAACCTCTGTTTCTCGGATGCCGCCGGAGAGGCGTTTTCTAGAGGCACCATGGTCTTCCACCACCGGGGAAAGACATCCCCAGTGGTTAAGCCCTTCCCCAGCGCCACCACCGACGCTGGGAGAGGCTAAACTTTTGCGGACACCACCCGACCCGAAGCTTGGCTCGGGTGGTGCTGGCGGCGCTCTGGCCGCCGGGAGACGCATGCAAGACGTCGAAATGCTTAAGAAGGGGGAGGAAGAAAGTTTCTACCTGGGCGAAGGGGGCTTGGGAGGGTCCCGGCCAAGCCTCCATTGGAGGTGGTGGTGGAGCTTGGGTGGTGGAAAAATTCCGACGAGTTGGGGCTCCGACAGAGGGGGCCCTTGCTCGTTTGGGTTTGTGTGGAGGGAAGAAGGATGGGCAAGGCCTTTATAGGCTTGGGGAGGGTGGCCACCCCTCCCCTAGCCGATGTGCAATAAATCCTATGAGGGGAGGAGCTACTCTCCTCCCCTCCACTTGGTCTGGCCAGGTGGCATCATCTGGTTGGCCCTAAGTGGCAGCCATCTGGTGGGAAGGGGTTTGGTGGGCTTTTGGGCCTTGGTTCCTAAGAAGAGGAAAAAGGAAGGGGGAGGAGAGGTGGTGGGATTTTGTCCAAAGGCCCATCCACCAAGTCTTGCTGGTTTGGGTGGCCCAAGAAGTGAGGAGGGTAAGGCCCTAATCAACCATGGAGAGTAGGTGAGCTCCTCCATGAGAAAAATTCCAAAAAAATGGACTTTTAGGGTGGTTTGACCAAAGTCAACCCTAGGGTGGTTCCCCCTTACTAGTCAAAGTCAAAATAGGTCTATGTCATCGTGAGTCGGGTCAAAGTTGGGGTGTCGTGTCATAAATTGTGTGTGCACGCTTTTCGGTGCATCACTATGTTTGATTTGACCACGGGTTGACTATCCGTCACTGAAATTGACCGGAACGTACTCGGTTGACTTCTTATTACCACACGGGTCCAATGCCACTAACTGGGGTCGAATCAGAGTTTGTTTGCTAAATATCCAAAATCTGCGCGTCGTAGCGCACTAAAACGGTCAAAATGCTTATATTTATCGTTAGACTTCGAGTTGTGACGTAACGAGTTCCAATGGATTTGTATTGACTACATGAAGCCATGAGAACTGACATAATTCAAATCAGAGTTCTCTAAATCATTATCCAAAAATCTTTTTTGGGACGTTCTACGAGGAACAACCATATCCACCATATGACCTTGGAATTCAACGGAACAAATTCCAACACACTTGTATTGACTATACGAGACCACAAGAACTGACAAAACTCCAAACTGAGTTCTCTAGCTCTTTGTACCATGCCTAGGGTTACCCCCTACCTGGGTGTGGGTCGTGGGAAGGGGTTCGAGTCACTTTTATTGGGCTCACTAGGGTTCTGGTGGCCCAATAAAACTTGGGATGTTACACAGGAGGCCTTCGACTACATAGAAGTGGGTTTCACTCGCTTCCACGCAATTCACCAGCTCGATGTCGTACCCGTCACTCGCTGCTCTCTTAAGCATCAAGCACGGACGTAACCCGTGCAAAGATGCTCATATCTTAGAGAAGATAATTTAACTCTTCGTCCGTCTGAGAATTTATTTTTATATATGATTTTATATTTATAATTGTATCTTAATTTATTTATTTTACTTTTATATTTATTACTTTACTGTTTACTTCTTTTTAATATATTTTATTTTATTTTAATTTACTTTTAAATTATTTATTATTTATTTTACTTGTATACTATTTATTATTTCTTTATTTTAATTACTGCAACATTTCAAATATAATCCTCCGCAACTGCCGTAGGTGAAGCCGGTGGCGGCCTGATTGGACCTCACCGACGGGATCACCAGACATAGGCGACCCCAACGGGGGTGGGCCGGAGGCGGTCCGGCGGGACCACCGCCGACGGTGGCCTGAATGTTACCGCTGAAACTGGCAGTCAAGGTCAGGGACTACCGTTTATGGCCCTACCGGACCTCCTCCGGCCTACCCCCCGCCGGGGTCTCCGACGACCCCAAAGGTGAGGTCTGGTCAGGCCGCCGCAGGCTTCATCTGCAGTAGTGGCCTCCACCGTGAGTGCTTTGTTTTTAAAAAAAAATGGCGACGGCAGGCCCTCACGTTGTGACATGCGCACTGCCGAAAGACCCACGCTGGGGTCCGGCGACCCCGACAATGGGGCCAAATCAACCCGCCCGTAGCTCCACCGCTGTTGGAGGCTGTCAATCTTTTCTCCCCTCTCTCTCCCTCTCTCTTTCTCCCCCACCCCTCCTCTGCTCTCTTGTCCTCTCCCCCCCCCCATCACCTTTGCGACAGACATTCCTACTGTAGCAAGTTAAATATCTTTATATAATAAGAGATATATATATATATCATATACGGGGCTTATTAATATGCGGGCGTGCAGACTGTGAAAATTAAGATGGAGGTCGGCGATTCCCGAGCTTGCGGGTTCAGATACGGCGGTGGTTGGGCTTCGATTCGAACGGGCATGTGGGCTTTGATACAGCGGTGGTCATCGATTCCGTGGCTTGCGGGTTCCGATACGGCGGTGGTCGTGATATGGGCAGTGGTTGGACTTCGATCGATTCGGTGGGGCTCCCAGAAGCTTTTTGGTTCCTTCCAAAGCCCACGCTGTGATTTTGTTCGTACTCGACTAATTCTGGTTGACATTTCTATTACGTAATTATAGATTTAGGTCTTTGATTGAAATATGAAATACGGTCATTTTGAATATCATATCATGTTTAGATTCTCCAGTTAGGTTAAATCCATTTGTCTCTATCTCATTTGGGGTTTGCTGATATTCAGATTTCTCTTCTGTAGCAGATACTTGTGTATCTCATTTGGGAGAATTGCTTATAAAGTTTTTGATTTTATTCCCCGACATAATTGAGACCAATTTTCATTGGCCTTATTTAGGATTCACTATTGAAAGATAATTCTAATTTTTGGTTTGTTGATAGGATGAAATGTTTAGGTATGTAAACTTTCTCTTGCAATTTATTACTGTTAATAAAATGCATCTACATGCTAATATGTTTTATAACAGATTCTAACAATCTTGGGTCTAATTCCGTCAAAACACCAACAAAGTCCAAGGTATTACATTTATATGGCAAAAATCAATCTATTTTAATCTTATACTTTCATTTTAATAGTTATTAAGTTTATTGCATAGGAATTTGAAAATATACCTCCATGTGATGAAGGTATAAAACAAACTGTAAGTCATTTATTTGATTATGTAAAAGAATTTGAATCTTCTTACAAGGATTATGCTCATACTGTTGGATTCAGTGTTCGTAGTTGGTCCGTATAAATGAATTCAAATAATGTATTACAATATAAGTACTTTATATGCTCAAAACAAGGATATAAAAAATGAACTTAACTTGAGTAATATGGACAAAGGGAAAAGAGTTTGTAGGAAAAGAGAAAACATAAGATGTGGTTGTAATGCACAAGCAGCGGTGAAATGTACGCTAGAAGAAAAATATGTTGTCAATACATTCTATGAGCGCCATAACCATGATTTATGCACTCCTAGAAAAAAAACAATTCCTAAGATCTAATAGGAAATTAGAGGATGCACACAAACACATGATTTGTTCTTTAGATCGAGTAATTGTGGGCGTCATTAAAGCGTTTCATATTATAAAAGACTAGGTTGGATGGTTTGAAAATATTGGTTGTACATTGAAAGATGCTCTAAAATTATCGAGAGACTTAAAAACATTGATCCAAAATTCAGATTCTCAGATTTTTATACAAAACTTTAAAATGCAATAGAATAAGCATCCAACATTTTACTATACATATGAATTAAATTAGGAATCACATTTGAAGTCTGTGTTTTGGCAGACGGAATTGTGCGACACAATTACTCTATGTTTGGAGATCTTGTTTCTTTTGATACTACATATAGAACCAACAAGTATTCTATGATTTTTGCACCTTCCACTGGCATTAATCGTTTTAGATTATACATAAATTTTGGCACTGACTTTCTTTCTAATGAAACTATGGAATCATTTTCATGGTTATTCAATTAATTTGTGGATTGTATGAGCATCGAGCCTACTTTAATTGTGACCGGTCAGAATCTTGTCATGACTAGTGCAATTCACAAAACTTTCAAATCTACAAAGCATAGGTATTGTATGTGGCATATATTGAAAAAAATTTCAGAGAAAGTTAGAGGTCATATTATATATGACGACAAATTTCACAGTAAATTAAAGCCTTATGTGTGGAAGTTAGAGACTGCTGATGAGTTTGAGTACAGTTGGTATTCTTTAATCTCTAAATTTAAATTTGAAAGCAACGCTTGGTTAACACATATTTTTAATATTCAGTCAATGTGGATCCCAACATACTTTAGAGATATACCTTTATTTGGTTTGATGTGCACAACTTCTAGATCGAAGAGTGAAAAATCTTTCTTCAACTCATTTGTAAATAACAAGCTTGGGTTGGTTGAGTTTTATTCTAGATTTGAAAATGTTATTGACTATCAAAGTCACAAAGAGTTGAAGGCCAATTATGATACATTAAATGGTGACCCTATGTTGAAAACTAGTTTGGGGTTAGAAAAGCACGCAAGTCAGATATATACGCACAAAATTTTTTATATTTTTCAAGAAGAATTATGGGCATCATGTATGACATGCGGTGTTAGAAAAGTAAATATGATTGAGGTAGATGATGATCACGGCTCAACAATATTCACCATCTTTGACGGTGAAAATCTGTTGCATAGCTTATGAGAGGTGTTTATCAATAGCTCAACTATATCATGCAGTTGCAAAATGTATGAAGCCCAAGGAATCATATGTCGTCGTTTTATAACTGTTTTAAGAGATCAAGGACTTAACGATTTGTCATTGCATTGTATATTACAAAGATGGACTAAAACTATTTCTGGTCAACCAATCTATGACATGGATGTGGCGGAGAAGATTTATTGCTAATGTTTGGAATAATCTAACTTGTTGTATGGAAATTGTTAAGGACAATGATGAAGCTCTAGCCTAGCTAGCAAATGCTGCATCTAAATGGAAAAATCTACTATGTTAAAATGCAAAGATTGATGATCAGTCTTCAAACATAGTGAAATATTTTAGTTCTGAAATTCTCAATCAAATAAATATCTTGCCTCCACTTCTCTTAAAAATAAAAGGCAGGGGAAAAAGAATTAAGAGCGGTGATGCGCAGATACGGCAAGTGTACCGGTCGCACAAGTAATATGGGAGCAAATCCCCAAGTATCGATCTCAGAGGAATGCAATTAAGGTGCGTGATTCAATTGTTCGGAAAAGCGTTTGTAAGTGCGCAAACAGAGCAATTAGGGGTTTTGATTTGGTTTACTAAAATTATAAAACCTAATTTATCTACGCTGGTCGCCTTCACCGCTTTGCTCGGGTGAATTACCTAATTGGGTAATGATTCGGATGGTGGATCGAGTGAGGGTCGTAGTCACCTCTTCGCTACGCTCGCTCCTAGCAATCGCTAGGACGACACAAACACACAGGAATCTAACACACGGTGGATGGAGGCGCACCATGAAATTAACAACCACACATAATCACCACATAAACATAGTGAGAAACATGAAAATACATTTAGGGTTATTCAAAATCATTCCAAACATCCAAAAAATATCAAATAGTCTACCACAAAGAAGGAGGAGAGAATACAACCAACACACGAAGACTCGTCTTGGTTCTCGGCCAGAATCGAGATTTGTCACTCCTCGTCCGCGCTCAGACTTCGAATGACGTCCGGGGTAGAGAAGGGTTGTCATAGCCTCCCAATGACTTGTCTTTTTTGCGAATCACTGTCGGTCACGTTCACACCGGAGAACTTCAGAGATGTACAGAAATCGCTTGAAACAAGGCTTGAATGGTTGGAGATGATGGCGGGGCCCGGAGAGGAATCCCTAGCAAAGGTTTGCACCTTTACGACGACCGGAGTTCCTCCCTAAGGTGGGCGGCAAGGTAGGGCGAAAAACGGCGAATTTGGGCATCCCCGACGCACCCATTCAATCCAATTATGAGCAATAAACTATCAATAATGTAGTGCACGTGCATGAAAACTATCTCAGATGAGTCCGAAAAACCCTATATAATTCGGACTTATCAAACGGCATGGAGATTTCAAATGAAAAGCACCAAAAAACAACTCGACTTTGTAAATCATTTGATTAACAATCAATGCACGATAGCCGGATTTGTCCAAAAAAAAAGAAGTTATAATTTGGGTAATATTTTTTTGTTATATTATTTTACAATTTTAATATCATGAGATAATATTTTTTTAATATTTTGAATGATTTTATCATTGAGGTTCTAGTGTTCTACATGAGTGGGATGTTCCATAGATTTCTGATTTTGGATTTTATAATGTGTTTTCTTTCTTCTGATTTTCTGATTTTAGTAATTTCAAAATACGACAATTCATCATATCATTTGTTCTAATAAAAACATTGATCAGATTTTATTAGGGAATTTATATACGCAGACCTTAAACGACTATTCGCAGCACAGTTATATTAGCAGCCCAAAAAACGATATTTGCAGCCCAATGGCTATTCACAACCCAAATTTTTTTTCCCTAAGCAAACAAATAACAGTCTATTGTTCATCAAAATAAAAGATAATAGCACATAATAACAGTCCATTGTAACACTCTATTGTTCATCAAAATTATATGTCCATAATCATGTTGGGTTCCCAAAATATAATCCACCTGCAAAATAAAAGTAATGCAAGTTTAGTTTAGTAAATAACATGGGCCAAAAATTATCATATTATGTAGTGATTACCATATTTTTCCTATCCATGTTCTTTGAAAGTAAAGTACTGCTCAAATGATCCATAAATCGCAAACAGCACATGTATTATAAGTAAGAATAATGTTGAAGCAACATTATTATTCATTTACGTAATAGAAAAATAAGTATGTTTACCTACTAATCTTGGAGCCGAGTTATGAAAGGTATGTCCCATTGCTCGGCCACTTCTGTGTGGTATGTTAGCCAAACAGGAAAAACTCGTGGCATTGGACATTCTTCACCCACTTTCAAATGTATGTAATGGTTTCCATTAATAAAACTAATGCAAATTAGCTTTCGGGTGTCTTGTGGAGCCGAGTGTAGCGGAAGGAAGGTAAACAAATGCTCCAATGAGAAATTCACAAGTTGGACATTGTAGCAAGATGCAACAACAAGTCCCATGTCCGACATTGTCATCCACTTCTCTACCGGCGCCGGAACCATTTCACAATCTAAAGACTTCAACAATTCGTCTTTCCTAGCCAGTCTAAAAACTTGATTGTACAACAACTCATTCTGATGTAGCTCTTGGGAAAGATCATGCCAAACTTGACTCCAGTCATCATTTCTGTACACTGCAGCACTTATGACCCTATATCCACAATGCCCATCGCTCATCACATCAATGACATCTATGATATGCGAAGAGATATAAGATGGCATTTGGGCTCTAATTTTTTCGAGAAAGTTGCCTCTAGTCAATACCTTTCTTGCGACCTTTTTTATATTGGTATGTTGTGATTTTTCCTCAAGCATCAAGACATGTTCAAAGTAGGAAGGATCTCTCTTTGTAGATTTCTCATCATTTTTGAATTTTTTCCAACTACCTTTTGGACGACCCCTTGTTTTAGGAGAAACTGTGGGTTCTAATGTTTGAGTAAGTGAAGGGTAAACAATCTCGCGTATCTTATTTTTCATTTCCTTTCGTTGAATCTCACTAATGTTGTTATACCTCTTTAATAATCCATCAAGTTCACTCTCAAGATCATTTTTCTCATTTGTCTCATTTACTTCCTCCGTAGATTGAGGATCAGTTAAATTCTCATTTAAACATAGGACTCTCCAATGTTTGTGAATTAATCTCAATGGAAAAGCACTTCTTTGATTGACGTATGATACTAGTTCATGTGCACATGGAAGGTCAAGTGTATATCTTGTCTTATGCCTACACAAATGTTGTTCTACACAAATATCTTTAAGGGAGAGCTCTTCTTTCCTAATAAGCTCCAAAGCTGCCAAAGAAACATGACCAATTAACTCGGCGTACAACACAGTTTTAAAAGTTGTGCTAACTTGCATCTGACTTTGGCCAAACATTTTTTTAATTTCTGTATGTTGAAGTATAATCATCTGGTTAAAAGCTTTCCAAACTGTGGGAAGACTGCCGATAGAAACCTCAAGGAATTTCTTAAGCTGACTATGCCCTCCTTCAACCCGGTTTGTGCTCGTGTTGCTCAAATGCAAATACATATTAATCCAATAAGATACAAAATATTCCTTATATGGATCTAACCATTAGAGCTATCACTTAAATCCAAAAACCGCAAATCGAACCGGAACTGAATCGGAACCGCAAAGAACCGGACCGAACCGTTGGCAAATTATTCGGGTTCCGGTTTGAATTTTGGAACCGTGAACAACATTGGTCCGGGTGTGGTTCTTACATTTTATTATCCAGACCGGAACCGGAACCGGAACCGCAACATACAACTCTCAAGCGGTTTCAAGATTTTTAGACCCGATCCGAACCGGACCGAAGTAGAGCCGAACCGCAACCTGTTTATTATTATTATTATTATATTATTATTATTTTATAATTTATCTATAATATTTATACTTACTATCACGAGTGAAACTGGTGCAGTTTGAACCCAAACCGCAATCGCACTAAAGGTGATCGATTTTGGACCGAACAAAACTTCACCGCATAAAATCTGTATGACATGATTTGACATTGATGCAGTTTAGAGTCAATTTTTGCAGTGCATTTTTTTTATTTTTATACAGTTATATATTATATATTTAATTTTACTTACATATTTTTTTGAAATATTTTATTTAAAAAATATAGAAGATATATTTATTAGTAATCATGAAAGACAACTAATTGTAGGCGATTGTAACGGTTGAGCATGTCGATGAGACGTTCGCAAGCTAAATAGAATTCGTGACAAGTCTACACGCGTAGGAAGACAATTGATACTATCCCACCAATCGCGGAAATGACCGTAGAGAAGTGCGCAACATAATTATTTCTATTTCGATGTTGTTTTGAGTTTTACTATTTGTAACCCGCTTTTATTTCATTCCGCCAAGCTTGACCTTGGTTTTAGTTGGAACCGATTGGAACCAAACCGAACCGCATGGAACCGGACCGAACCGATAGTGACCGGTTTGGTTTTGGTTCTTGTTGAACCGTAACTGGAACCGTTGACATGACGGTTCCAAAAATTAAGCTGGAACCGGAACCAGAACCGGAACCGATCAAACCAAATAAGGTTTTGGTTCTAATTTGAAGAACCGTTACCTTAGTGGCTCGGTTCATGGTTTTAGTAGAACCGGAACCGAACCGGAACCATGACAGCTCTACTAACCATGTACTTGTAACATATGAAATAACCGCAGAAAAGTTCACAGCAAAATCATTAAGCAGATGGTTGAAACGCATATTATATTCATTTTCGGTCTCCGAGTTCACCAAATACTGCCATGCACTCAAAAAATTGTCACAATCCTTACCACATTGGAAAAATTTCCTACAATGTGCCAAGATGTTTCTATTAATGTGCACTCTACATAATATATGCTCTGCTTGAGGGAACACAAGCTTGATTGCATTCATTAAAGCAATCTCTCTGTCGGTGACAAATACATTTGGCATGCTATTTTCATTGAAAATGCGCTTAAAGCACTGCAAGGCCCATTAGTAACTGGCTTCCTTCTCATTAGATAAAAAAGTAAAAGACGAGAAGAATGATTGATTTGTAGATGTAATACCAACAATGCAAAGAAGCGGCAATCGGTAACGGTTGGTCTTGTATGTACAATCTATCAAAAATGTATTTGGAAACATATTGCTTAACTTCACTGCAGGTGGATGACTAAAAAATATACTATCTAAGTGATTAGTCTCATTCACTTTATTGTAACTATTGTAACCTGATTCACAGATGCACTTATACAAATATTGAATCGGCATACTACCCTCCAATTCTTGTCTATAAATCTTAGTCTTCTCATTGTAGATAGTTCTCATCGACGTAGTGTTTAAAGGATCTCTACTTTTCAATGCTGGCAGTATCTTTCTTGCTTTTACCCCTACGCTATGCATATCTTTGACCATGCTCGCCTCACTTTCATTTAGCCTCCCGGCATATGCATGTGCTTCTAGATGAACCAAGGCATGATTATGAACACCACACATAACATCAACTTTTCATTCATCACTACATTCTCTACGGCCTCTCAGAGCAAACTTGCAACCACAACGCTTTGAACTTGATTTTCTCTTTTTTTTTTAACCCAACCCTTTCTACTTTGACTTTCCCTTACGAACCCAGATCGATCACAACCTAGCATAACTCTAGGTTTTGCCCTTGAGTCAATTTTGTCGGCCTTCGTGATGATCACAACAAACCCCAATTCTTTCCCAACATTTCTCTCCCATTCAACCATTTCCTCCTTACTACGGAAAGATCTAGTTGTAATGAAATGTGCTCCGACATCGACTGAATTTTCTTCCGGACAATCTCCATACGTCAACATTTTCATACTTTCATCAGAACTAATTTTAATCTATATTAAAAAATACTTTTATATCACCATTACGCAATGAACAAAAACTAATATATGCAAGTGAAATTTTTTTCATAAAAACAAGAGCTAATACCTTCAAAAAGCTATAATAATCTCTTGCAAATATTGACAAAGCTTCAACAAAATCAATAGAGAACCCTAGATATGGAGAAACACAAACAAATTTTTTTTAGAACCCTACATATGGACAAACACCCATTTTTTTAAAAAATCAAAAAAATTCTCTCTAAATCGGTTGAGAACAACTAAAATATTGTTTAATAGGAAGAGATTTGAAAACAATAGAGAAATCATACTAGATTTTACGGTTTTGGGCGAAAAATTCAGCGAAACTCGGAAGGGGCTGCGACGGAGGAACTCGAGAATGGCGTCGGCGGCGGTCCGACAAGCGTGGTGGCTGTCCGACGACGGCGGCGGCGGTCCGACGAGGGTGGTGGCACGATCGCAACGGAGAAGGCGCGGCTGGGCGACGGAATGGCTGAAGGAGCGGGAGGAATTTGGAGGCTGCGCTTAGGGTTAGGAAAAAAGAAGCGGATTGATTTTTTTTAAGTTGAGTTGGGCTGCGAATAGCCATTTAAGAGCTGCGTTTATAAATTCCCTTTTATTATTATTCGGAAAATAATGTGACAAATTAGTTTACTGAATTGGATTTTCCACTAGCCGCGTTGATCTGATTTTAGATTTCTACTACCCCGCAAGCCCGTATTTAACTCTTGCATGCACATAATCCCCTATATGATTTTGTTTGGGACAGCTTATGCAGATGAATAATCTCTATTTAAAATGCAAACGCAGTTTTTCAGCTGTTTGTTTATGCAGCTTATAGAAAATCATTTATTTTAAAATTGATGATAAGTTGCTTTTTCATAAGCTATTCGGGTCCAGTTTATGTCTTCTCATAACTCATAAGCGTTTATCCCTTAAAAAAACCCAAAGTTGATTTTTTCGCCCGAGCGTGATTTTTTCGTCATTGCACGATTTTTTCGCCATGACACGCATTTTTCTCTCGTGGGAGAATTTTTCACCCGAGCGCGGTTTTGTCGCCCGGGCGCGGTTTTTTCGCTCGGGCGCGGTTTATTCTCCCAGGCGTGGTTTTTTTCGCCCGAGCTCGATTTTTTTGCCCGGGCGTGATTTTTCCGTTCGGGAGCGTTTTTTCCGCCCGGTCGCATTTTTTTCGTCCGGACGAGAATTTTCCGCCCGGGCGCGAATTTTCCGCCCAACGCGAAATTTCCGCCCATCACGAATGTTTCGCCCGGACGCGGTATTTCGCCCGGGACCGGTTTTTTCTCTCGGGCGCGATTTTTTTTACCCGATAGCGATTTTTTCGCCCACATGCGTTTTTTTCGGCCGATGCGATTTTTTCAGCATAACGCATTTTTCTCTCTTCCGGGCAATAAAAATCGCGACCGGGCGGAAAATTCACGCCCGGGCGAAAAAACGGGGCCGAACGGAAAATTCGCGCCCGGGCGGAAAAATCCCGCTCGGGCGACAAAACCGCGCCCAGGCGAAAAAACACGTCCGGGACAAATATTCGCGCCCGGGAGAAAAAATCGCCCCCGTGTGAAAAATTCGCGTCCGTGCGAAAAAAATTCTCGGGTGAAAAAATCGCGTCCGAGCAAAAAAAAAACACTTCCAAATGAACGGACTTTTATGAATGAATGAAACTTTAAATAAGCACTTATAGACAAACTATCCAAACAGTCTATTACTTATTCATCATTGTTTTTATAAAACCACTATGCAAACATCAATTTTCAATTAACTGCTTAATAATCATCATAAGTTGTCTCAAACAGAGCTTATATATAAACCATATACAAAGATACATTTTTATATATCTATTTAATTTTTTTAAAAATTGTAAGGGTAAAATAATAAATTCACTTTATAGGATAAGAGTTCTAGAAAATTTCTAGATTTAGGAGATCTAGGAAAAAAGTTATGAACGGTTCTGATTCGTTCGTTCCTGTGATACAACGATCGAGATCTTATGATTTGGTCAAATCGGACAGGTTCAGATTGATCTGGCGGAGGTACACTGTTACACTGAGCTTTTTGATTGCCCGGTGATATACCTTATACACGCGCCTCTTTGTATAGTAAGATATATATATATACACACATGAGTGACAGACACGGGCCTCCGGCCCGATATCCACATGTCACTGTAACTGGCCGACAAGACTTTGCTGGCGTGGAGTGCTCTCAGCGCCAAAATCTTGGCGTTGAGTGCTCTCAACGCCAAAATCTTGACATTGAAAGCACTCAACACCAAGATCTTGGCTTTGAGAGCACTCAAAGCCATGTATCCTTGCTTGGCGTCGCGTCGAGTGATCTTGCACGAGCGTATCTATGCGGTTGAAGGCCGCCCGGAGCATCATGCACGGGCAAAGCCCGCCTGATGAGGCCAAAGGCCGCCTGATGAGGCCAAAGGCCGCCCGAGAGCATCGAGCACGGGTGTAGCCCGTGCGAAGATGTTCTTGTGTATATATATATATATATCTTTAACACTTATAAAAGAAATATTAGATGATTTTTAAAACCATGAATTTAAAAGTCATCGGAGAAATCTCATCCGTTAATTTTTCAAATGAAAAATAACTGTTCAATCTTTTGTACCGTACAAAATAAAAATCTTAGATCTTTTACGGCTATAGAGAGATAGAGATCGGAGAGAGAGAGAAAGAGAAGGAGAGAGAGAGCAGAGAGAGTGAGGCGGGCTATGGTATATATTATTATTATATATATTTTTTATTACAAAATATATATTGGGCAAAGAGGAAGAGAGAGAGAGAGGGGGAGAGAGAGAGGAAGAGAGGGAGGGAGAGAGAGAGGAGATAAAATAATTATTTTACGTAAAATAATATATTTTATAATAAAATAAATATTGTAATATTGATTTATATTTTTTTACGGTCATTTTGAGTACTTATATGTATATGTTGCGGTCGAGGCCCGCGTTGATGCGGGTGCCGCCCGCAGACGAATCGAGCACGTGCAGAGGCGAGTGAAACCCGCCTGGATGTGGTCGAAAGCCGTTCGAGAGCATCGAGCCGGGGGCAGGCGTAGTCCGCCGTCGTCGGCCGGATACTGTGGCGCGTAGCCATCAGGCCGGAGGCCCGTGCCTGTCACTCGTATGTGTGTGTATATATATATACTATATTATAAAAAATTTACCCTATATACAGTATTGTCCGTCAAAAATTCAAATTAATTTTATAAAAAACATATACCTATATAAATATTAAAAAGAAATTCTTGATTGCTACAGTGTCGCGTCGGTTATTTCCCCTCTTTCGATTTTGCCCCTACAGCTCTGTCAGTTCGCCGTTTTATATAAAAAAAATTTATTTCAGCTTCCGACCGCCGGCGGAGGAGGCGGCTGCCTCACCGGACCCCACCAACGGGGTCGCCGGACGCGGGCAACCCCGACGGGTGTAGGCCGGAGCTGTCCCGGCAGGGCCACCGCCGGCGGTGGCCCTGATCGTGAGCCCCCGTTTTAGGGCTCGCGACCAGGGCCACAGCTAGGGCCACAGCCGGGGCCACCACCGTCGGCAGCCTGACCGGACCCCACAAACGGGGTCGCCGGACGCGGGCGACCCCGGCGGGGGTAGGCCGGAGCCGTCCCGGCAGGGCCACCGCCGACGGTGGCCCTGACCGTGAGCCCCAATTTTAGGGCTCACGGCCAGGGCCACTTCCGGCGGTGGCCCTGCCAGTTCGCCGCCGGAGAAACCACGGCGAGTTCGTCGGGCCACGGCGAACACGCCGGTGGTATACGACCAAGATGTCGGTGGCTCTGTCCCTAATCCCGGCGTCGGCGGTTCCGTAGCTACAGTTACCCGACGCCTGCGACTATTAGTCCCACATCGCAAATAAACAAATTTTTAGGGTGTATAAATTTAGTTTATCTTGATTGTTATTCGAATTGGTTAATCGAATGTGTTAAAGTGAGTCATGTGTTCGATGTGGGCTGGGCTAGCCAGCTCCCGCTCAATTTGGACTGGGCTTGCTCTTACCTATTGTTAGACCCCCGTTAAGATTTGTTCGTGATTCTCGGCCTGCATTGTGGGTTGGGCCGGCTTCGTGCTCTGTTGTTGTTTCGGCCCGCCTGAGCCGGCTTACTGCTCGGTTCATCTTTCGGCCCACCTGGGCCGGTTTTGTAAAAAAAATTCTCTATTTTTTATTAAGTTACTGAAAGCTGCAGCGATTGGACTATTCTTGATGCAGAATATATCTATATTTATGTTTAATTAAATATATATTAGTATAGTTGTATAGATATAAATGTGGAGCAGAATATTCTATTTTGATGTAAAATAGATTTGTTACCGACCAACTCGAGTTGAAGCCCATTTCAATACTGTTTCGGCCGCAACAGGCGGGCTTCGCCCGTCTGCCCATGGACTTCGCTCGCGCTTGATGCTCCGGGCGGCCTTCGGCTTCATAGTCGCCTGCTTCGATGCAGTGCACAAGCTCGGCGTCGCACCCGCCACTCGCGGCCCCCGGTGCACTCAGGCGCCGCACCAGCACTGAATTGGAAACATGAACCAAGCAGTAAGTGCACTAAACGCCTGATGAACAGGCGTTGAGTGCACTCAACGCCTGATGCTCGGCCCGCATTGAGGGTTGGGTCAGCTTTGTGCTCTTTTGCTGTTTCGGCCCGCCTGAGCCGACTTCCTGCTTGGTTCATCTTTCGGCCCGCCTGCGCTGGTTTTTTTTAAAAAAAATTCCCAATTTTTTGTAAAGTCACTGGAAGCTGCAGCGATTGGACAATTCCTGATGCAGAATATATCTATTTTTATGTTTAATTAAATATATATTACTATAGTTGTATAGATATAAACGTGGAGTAGAATATACTATTTTGATGTAAAATAGATTTGTTATCGGCCAACTCGAGTTGAAGCTCATTTCAATACTGTTTCGGCCGCAACAGGCGGGCTTCCCCGTCTGCCAACGGGCTTCGCCCGCGCTTGATGCTTCGGGCGGCCTTCGACCGCATATTCGCCCGCTTCGACGAAGTGCACCAGCTCGACATCGCACCCGCCACTCGCGGCCCTCGAAGCACTCAGGCGCAGCACCAACACTGAACTGAAAACATGAACCAAACAGTAAGTGCACTCAACGCCTGATGAACAGGCGTTGAGTGCACTGAGTTCACTCAACGTCTGATCACTCAACAGGCATTGAGTGCACTCAGTGCACTCAACACCTGTTCAATCAACAGGCGTTGGGTGCACTGAGTATTGAACAGGTGTTAAGTGCACTCAACGCCTGATCACTCAACAGGCGTTGAGTGCACTCAGGGCACTCAACGCCTGATGAACAGGCGTTGAGTGCACAAAGTTCACTCAACGCCTGATCACTCAACATGCGTTGAGTGCACTCAACATGCGTTGAGTGCACTCAACGCCTGTTCAATCAACAGGCGTTGAGTGCACTCAACGCCTGGTCACTCATCATGCGTTTAGTGCACTCAGTGCACTCAACACCTGATGAACAGACATTGAGTGCACTCAGTGCACTCAACACCTGATCAATCAACATGCGTTGAGTGAATTCGAGGGTTCTCGCGCGTTGGATCTGTGGAGTTTCCCATGAACTCCAGAGGATCCGCAATTGTAATGGTACGAACGCGGTGATTATGAACAGTTGTCCGTGAACATCCCACCTCATCTAAGGAACTTCATTCACTTTTATATTTAAAATTAATATTCTTTTCATGGTAGAAATTATAACCATTGTCATGTCAAACACATTCTATTGTGGTGGCATTTTTGTTCAAACTCAATTAAGCAAAAACATCACACCAACCGAAATCATTGTGCATGCGGACAAAAACAACACCGCTATAAAATATTTGTTTGACATGCCAACGCTCATGACCGCTGCCATAGAGAAAGCTCGCTTTGAACCCTAAATCTAAAAAATACGGGGGTTATCGCGCGTTGGATTTCAATCCAACGCGCGAGAACCCCCAAACTCCACGCTGGAGTTGTCCATACGAACTCCAAAGGACCCGAATTCACCAAAGAGAGTCTAGGGTAGGGAGAAGCTGCCAGCCAAAAAAATAAACAATATTAGATTTTAAGCAAAATACAAAATTTAAATTAAAAGTTAAAACACGTGGACTGACTTTGATGAGTCTCTTTTACAAAGACTCAAGTCAGCCAATCTTTATTATATATGAGCATCTTCGCACGGGCTACGCCTGTGCTCGATGCCCTCGGGCGGGCTTCGGCCGCATCAGGCACGCTTCGCCCGCCTTCGCACGGGCTTCGCCCGCGCTTGATGCTCCGGGCGGCCTGCGGCCGCATAGTCGCCCGCCTAGACGCAATGCACCAGCTCGGCGTTGCACCCGCCACTCGCGGCCCCCGGAGCACTTTGGTGCTGGTGCGGCGCCTGAGTGCTCCGGGGGGCCCACTGCAACAAAAATACAAATTAGCTACGAAAATTAGAAATGCTCAAAATTTTCTTGATAATTAATAACAAAATTTGCAAGGGATCGCAATATTTTCTCATTTATAAAATTTGAAAGAAGATTTTTTGTTGCTAAATTAGCAACAAATAATTTGATGGCAAAAAATACGTTGCTAATTTAACAACAAAAAATTTTGTTTCTAATATTATATTAGATAAAAAATTTATTGTTATTGCTAAATTTGTTGTTAATTATCTTGAAATTATTTTTTTCTTTCTAATTTTTCTTGCAAATTAACATGTGTGATAAAATTAAAATATTGATTTTAAATATACATAGTTATTCATTTCAATGGAATATATGAAAATAATATTTTGAGTAACTTTATTCTTAAAATTTATAGCTCAAAATATATAAAAAATTTAAATTGATAATAAAATTATCTTATCATTTTGCAAAAATTGAAGATAAATAATATTATTATTAGCAAAAAAATTCAACTTAAATTTTAATTTAAAATGATTTATTATCTTATATATATATATATATGTATTATATATGTGTGTGTAAGATAATTAAGGAGATAAGTACTCCTAAAATATATACATAAAGTTAAATTATATTTACTTATATACTATATTTATAGTACAATAATATTTATTTAATATATGTTCTTTAACAACATATATAAAACTTTTCGATTATAATTAATGTAACTGCTTTGGCTTAATGTAGCTCTTATTTGTTAAAGGTTTCCAAATGAAGTGGATTGGGTTTGACCCCTAGCGGAATCCACAAGGTATAGTTTTTTGTTGGTTTTTAAAATATTTATTTATTATAATTTATATTAAAAAATTAGCCCGTCGGGAGCCGTAGTCTCTCTCTCTCTCCCCCTAAGTTGTAGCTGGAGCGGCCTGTGGCCCCGATTCTGCAACACACTATAATCACCGGAAGCTAGTGGAATTTGATCGACGCAGACCCGGTCACGTGGTTTTTTACCCATTTAAGGGGTTTTTCCACGTCATCACATCTTGTGTCAACCTTCTACTTTAATTGACTGTGTGCACGCTCGACCGTCTCGTGAGCTTAGACGGTCCAAGTAAATCCGGTCCGACCGAGTCATCGAGTTAGTCCGAAACAATATTCAAAAAAATATGCAATAATGAATATATATACGGTATAAAATTATATATACTCTTCAAGTATATAATATACATATTCATACTTAATATATATATTTATATATAACGGTTCGATCCCGGTTGAACCTTTCGCTTCACCGGTTCGATGACCGATCCGATTTTCAAAACGTTGGTATATATACACACACACACACACACACACGAGTGCCCGACACGGGGCTCCGCCCCTATGGCTACGCATCACAGTACCCGGCCCGTGACGGCGGGCTTCGCCCGCACCCGGCTGGCGAAGCGGCCCACGACGGGTCGAAGCGGGCTGCGCCCGCATCAATGCGAGTGCCAAGCCGGTGCTCGCCCCCCGGCGGGCTGCGCCCCCCCCGGCGGCGGGACCTGCCCGCCCCCCCTGACGGCGGGCTGCGCCCGCTCCATGCCTAAGTAGGCAGGGAAATCCCGCCGGGATTGAATCCAGCGGGATTAATCCAGCGGGCTGGATATATTAATCCCAGCCGATTAATCCCGCGGGATTAATTCCAGCTGGGTTAGTTAATCCAGTGGGATGGATTAATCCAGCGGGATTAATCCCGCCTAAGTAGGCTGGATTAAATCCCTCCTAAGTCAGCGGGATTAAATCCCACACTTAGGCGGGATTTAATCCCGCCTGGGATTGTATTAATCCCAGGCGAGATTTAGTCCCACACCGCCATTTAATTTTGCTCTTTCTGGTATATATTTGTTTTTGTGCTGTAAGAAGAAGTGTTGTTATGGCAGACCTTAATCTGGCGGGCCTTAACCTGGCGGGCTTGCGGGCGAGGCAGGCGGGCGAGCGGGCGTTGTTGGCGGGCAGGCGGTCCTCCTTTGGTCAATTTTTAAAATATTTAAAATAGGTTTAGGGTTGTCCTACAGTAGGTTTAGGAGCCCTATAAAAAAATCTGGAGAGAGGGTTGATTTGATCGGACGACAGCTGAATTTTGCATCCATGATCCGACGGCTGAGATTACTCAATTGGCTTTTAAAAGCATGGTTTTAAAAACCATTTCATATATCTTTATAATTGTTAAAGTATATATAAATATATATATATATATATATATATATATAAATATATAAATATATATATATATATATATATATATATATATAAATATATATATATATATATATATATATATATATATATATATATATATATATATATATATATATATATATTGCGAAGCCCTCCTGAATGCGGCTGAAGCTCGCCCGAGAGTATCTAGTACGGGCGTAGCATGTGCGAAGATGCTCGTATAAATTATTTTATTTTATTTTAAATTTTAATTTTATACTTATTATATATTACTTTATTCATCTTAATTTTATTTTATTTATTTACATATTATATAATATTTTAAATCTATAATCTGATCCAAATTTATAACCTGATTCAAATTTATTATAACTTGATCCAAATCATATTATAATATAATCTATAAATTGACTATAACCTGATTCAAATCATATTATTTTATCCATCTTAATTTTATTTTATCATAAAAAATTACATCTTCTCCGGCATCCCGAACCCAAAGTCGACGTCGTAAACCCTGAGCCTCGGTGAGCTTCCCACGACGACGCAGTTAACGTCGGCATCAGTGAAGTATCGCATCTTCAGATTCGCTTCTTAACAGTGGCGTCGTCGTGGTCGTCGATGGCCTTCTACAGAAGTCCAGCTAGCGGCGAACTGAGGCGGGCGGTGAGCAGCGCATCGACGACGGTGTCGGTGAAAACTGCTTGAATGAGGTTGCTGAAGTAGGAGTTGGGGATGGAGGGTTGGATGCGGAGGCGACAGTCGGCGAAGACGGCAAAGATGGTGATGGCTTCCGAAGGGAGGCGGCGAGCGTGGGAGACGAAGTGTCGGGCGTGGGTGGTGAGGGACTGGAAGGTGGAAAAAGGCTTGGTGTTGTCTGGGAAGGAGGAGTTGGTGGAGGATTTGAGGCGGAGGACAATGGACTTCCGGAAGTAGGAGACGCGGGCTCGGACGACGGTAGGCGGCGTTGGATTGGAGTCGACGAGCTCGTGGGCTGCGGCAGCTGCGACGGCAGTTGCGCCCGTGCTCGAAGCTCTCGCTTCCACACAATTCACCGGCTAGATGCCGCAACCGTCACTCGCAACCCCCCGGAACGCGTATGCAAAATCATATTATATTATTATATAATATGATTTACATAACAATCTATATTTTATATTAATAAACTATATTATATTAGAATATTAGATAATATAAAGTATATATTATATTAATATAATATATATAATGTTACTGTACGCCTCCTCCTCCACCCGTGAAAAACTCCAGCCGCCCCTTGCTGATCCTAGCTCCTCCCTCCTCCAAGATCGATCCTCCCTCCTCCCTTCTCCAAGAACTGACGAAGTCAACTCTCCCTTCTCCAATGCACATCCTCACGACAAGCTCTCCCTCTGGCGTTGTCTCTCTTTCTACAACCTTCATGGCCGAACCTTTCAATGACCGAACTCTTCTCCTCCTCCTCCAGATTGAAGCTATGGCCGCCGACGCCACCGGCGGATCAGGCGGGGGCGCCCTCCACCGTCGAAATCAAATTTTTTTAATTTTTATCTCTCTCCCTCCTCTATCTCCCTGCCTTTTTCTTTCTCTCTCCTCATCACATGTGAGTCCATTTTTAAAAAAAAATAATCGTGAATTTTTGATTGACAAAACACTGTAGATAGGATATATATATATATATATATATATATATATATATATATATATATATATATATATATATATATTTATATAACATATACAAGATAACAAGGATACATCTTTACATATCTATTGGATTTTTTTCAAAATTGAAAGGGTAAAACAATAAATTCACTTTATAAGATAAGAGTTCTATAAAATTTCTAGATTTAGGAGACCTAGGAAAAAAATATGGATGGATCTGATTCATTATTGTGGTCGAACGGTTGAGATCTTATGATTTGATCAAATCAGACGGTTCAGATTAATCTGGCGGAGGTATGCTGTTACACCGAGCTTTTTGATCGCCAGTTAATATATCTTTGTATATATACACACACACACGAGTGACAGGCACGGGCCTCCGGCCCGATGAGCACGCGCCACAGTACCCGGCCGGCGACGGCGGGCTTCGCCCGCCCCCCGGCGGACTTCGCAACAGTACCAGACCGCCTGTTTTTATAATTAAGTAAAAATAAAACAAATAATAAAAAAATAAAAAACTAAACATTAAAAACCTTATTAAAAAATAAATTAAGTAAAAATAAAACAAATAATAAAAAAACAAAACATTCAAAAGCAGGCGGGTGAACAGTGGCGTGAGCACTGTTCTGAGCACTGTTCACCCGCCTACTTTTTAAAAGTTTAATTCTAATAAACAATGTTAAACAATTTTTAAAAAAACAAAACAAAGTTTTAATTTAAAATATAACAGGCGGGTGAACAGTGGGCCTGTTATAGTCTCACACCGCATGTACAATTAATCTTTTCTGGTTTAAATATAGTTTTCCGCAGTAAATGTTTGAAATCAGGCGGGCTAACGGGCTGGCCTGCTTGCGGGCTGTGGCGGGCTGTGCTTAAAATTCCTATACTGTTTGGGCGGGTTTGCGGGTTGCGCTTCTTAAATCGCGGGCTTTAGCGGGTGAGCTTGGCGAGTTTTTTTTATTTAACCTACATAACTTTAGGACCCCTTTAGTAGGTTTATGACCCCTTCGAAAAAGTGGAGAGAGGGGGTTCATTTGATCAAACAGCTGCTGCAAAATGGATTCAGACCGGACGGCCCAAATCACTCTAATGAATTTAAAATTCATGTCGTTGATATTTCTATTATAGTGGTAGAGATATATAGAAATTTTAGATAGAGAACCGGTTTTCTGAAACCTTACACAGAGAACCACAAAATTGACTCTCAATTGTATCTTATTTCAAAAAGTGATCAACATAAAAGTTATAGATCTCGATGAGATCTACAACTTTCATGTTGATCACGTTTTGATTTGAAGCCGTTTATGTCTCATTGTCAAAAAAATTTATGCTAAAGATTTCAGCGAGCATGAAATTTATGTGTTGAATACTCTGTTGCAGTATTATCAGCTTGATATTTCTTCTGACAAGAACTTCAAGAATTTGCCTACAATTTCTAAGTTTTATCAGAAATTGGTAAAAACGAAAAAAATCAAAAACCTACTATCTTATTGACAAAATGATTCGACTCATTTTGACTATTTTGGTATCATCAGCAATCATAGAAAGATCATTTTCGGCTATGAAATTTGTAAAGATGAGACTACGCTACAAGATAGGGAACGAATTTTTTGCAAATTGCATGACTTTATACATAGAGTGAGAAATAGTGAAAAAAATTGACAAAGATTATATCATAGATGAATTCTATGAGGTGAAAAATCACCGTGCACAATTGAAGTAACATACATATGTATGAGATTGTTTGAATCTTTTTTGGTTATTTAAGATATATAATATACATTTTTTCTTATATTTAATATTGTATTTTAAAAAAAATGGCTTCGCTTGGTGACTGTCCCCTAGCCAAAAATTTTGGATCTGCCCAAGCCGGCGATGGTTTTGGGAGGCTGCTAATGGATACCTTCGTATATCGTCCGAAGAACAGTTGTAAATCACACATGAATGGTCAATTTTGAGCAAAAAAATATGGGGTTTTTGCTCTGCCAGACGGTGAAATTTTCTGGTACGTATTTTTGCTTGTGCGCGAGCAAATACAGCCATATGATCCGTGATTTCAAGAGTGTAGATTCTTCGCTAAAAAATACTAATGTATTTCTAAAATAGGGCCATATTAAAAAAAAAGTGTACTACGGTTCAAAAAAAATCTTCACCTTTAACATCAAGATCATACTGCTATATTTACTATCACACAAAAATAAATGCATTACACGTACCCCGAATTTTCTCGGTGCCAAGCGAGAAAAAAAACGCCCACCAAAAATGGTGCAGGCTATTGTCATTGCACAGTGCACACTATTATATAAAGACGGCACGATAATTTAGTTTATTATAAAAGAAATAGATAAATAAGATGTATGTATAATGAATATTTAAATTCTGATATTTTATATTAGAGCTTATCCTTAAGTCTTAGTGGTGTGCATAAAAATCGGGCCCGTGCCCGGTAAAAGCCCGGCTAGGCCCAAGCCCGGGTTAGGTCCGCCCCGGACCCAGGCCGGGTCATGGGGCCTAACAAGGCCCCATGTATAAGCATTTGCCCGGCCCGGTACCCAGCCTGGGCCGGGCCGGGCAAAGCCCGGTTTCTAGGCCCGGGCTAAGCCCGACCCCCTTTAACAATCAACAGCTCTTAGAGCCGTTGTTGAAGAAGTTTTCAGCCCTATTAAATAGGGCTGGCAACTATTATTAAAATTATTAAATAAATAATTTAATTAATATATATATATATATTTAAATCTTATAACCCCCCCTCCCACTCACAAGTCCTGAAAAGGGCCCGGGCTAAGCCTAGGCCCGGCCCTGGGGGCCTTAGCAGGCCCCCTCCCGGTGCCAGAAGCCCGACCTGACCCTGGGGCCTTAGCAGACCCCCTCCCGGAGCCAGAAGCCCGGCCCGACTGTAATCAGGGCACGGGGCCGGGCACGGGGCCGGGCCCGGGAGGCCCGGTTTAGGCCCGGGCCCGGGAGGCCCGGTTTAGGCCCGGGCCCGGGGGCTTTATGAACACGACTATCCTTAACTGGTCAATTCTTTAGATAATGTTTGTAGGAGTGTATTTGCTCAGCTTTTTTTGTGGGTCAAAAACTTTAATTAATAATAAAAAACTGTTTGACTTTGTTGCAGTCTAACTCGAAGTCCCGGACCGGAATATTTGGACCTCTTTATCTCTCGGAACAGTCGAGCGCCCACACAGTCAATGAAATAGATCGATCGTACACATGAAGTTTTAACGTGAAAAAACCCCTCAATCGGATAAAAAACCACGTGATTGGATCTATGCCTGTCAAAGTACACTATTTCCTTGTTGTTACAGCTTGCTAGTTGAATCTAGGGCGACATACTGCTCCTCGTTACAATTCTGGGGTGAGAGAGAACACTTTTGCACTCGGCGAACGACAAACCGTCGCGCCCGACTATTGTTACAGATTTTACTTTGCAGCGATGGGCTTCAGTGGGCGTCCCGCTGGCTCTGAACGTGGGAGCGCAGAATTTGGATGTGTGGTTGCGATGGTCTCTTGGAAACGGTGAGATTGGGCTTCTTCAGGTGACTCGTACGTATCTCGGGTGCAGCTTGAGAGCGGCTCGAGTGCTGCTCGTAGGAGAAATCTGGCAGAGCTTCGACCTGAGGAAGAAGAAGACTCAGAGGAAAAAAGGTGAGAAATGAGGAGACCTGAGGCTTCTTTTATAGGCTCTAGGAGGTGGTTACGGTGGTTATGCAGTTATCCGCACACCGTAACCACCCAAAATGAATATTTTCTCATAGTTTAAGGATACGCATTTATGATAATTAATACCTACTGTTTGCACCCCCTAAATAAATAATTAAATTCCCCCACTAACCTGATGGTTAGTGGGTGTTTACACGCGAATCAGACAGCCGACAACGCCCCCAACCGATTGGACGATGGGGGCGGAACTCCACGAGCGGCTGGCGAACTCGCTGCCGAGTTTGCCAATGAGGGGAGGACCGCGGACGGCGGTGGGGGAGGAGCGGAAGGCATGGCCGCCTCCCTTGGTCGTACACTGGCGGCCGCGGGAGGGGGCGGCCCGGGCGGCCGCTCCCTCGGCCGCGACCGGCGGCCGAGGGAGGGAGCGGCCCGGGGGGTCGCTCCCTTGGCCGCGACCACCGGATGAAAGAGGGAGCGGCCCCGGCGGCCGCTCCCTCGGCCAAGGCCGGCGGCCGCTCCCTCGGCCACGGCCGGCGGCCCGGGCGGCCGCTCCCTCGACCGCGATCGGCGGCCGGGGGAGGGCGGCCCGAGAGGCCGCTCTCCCGACCGCGGCCAGCGTCCGGGGAGGAGGTCGCATGCCCGCCGCCGACAAGGCGGGGCTCGCGGTGGTTTGCCCACTACGCGCGATGGGATCGATACACTGGGGGATCGAGCGTGGTGATTGCGCACGCAGTCGACCCCATGATCTTACAACTTTTTAGGTGGAGATCGTGGGTTTGTGGTTATGTGCACACCCAATCTTATAAAATGGGTATCATCCCTAATAATTGCCCCCCAGATCCTTGTTGCACGAGACCGGATCGGACGAAGAAAAATAAGGATCATTCTCTGCTAATTTTTACGGTGACAACGATGACGAACGATAAAGGACTTGATGTAACATCCCATTTTCGGTTAGACCCCTAGGAGTCGGTCTGTCGTGACAGAACCCTAGAGGCCCAAGAATTGCAGTACATCGACCGAGATTTCGGGTCACGGGTTGGTCACGCCCGTGACCTATGTGTCACGCCCGTGACCTATGTGTCACGCCCGTGACCTAGGGCGTGACTCCTTCGACGATCATCGATCTCCGTGAGACGATCGTCGAATTTGCAACCTGGGCCTGTCACGCCCGTGACCTATGTGTCACGCCCGTGACCTAGGGCGTGACCCCTTCGACAATCGTCGATCTCAGCAGGACGATCGTCGAAGCGCAAAATTTGCGTCATGGCCCTGTCACGCCCGTGACCCAGGGGTCACGCCTGTAACCAAGGGCGTGACCCCCCTTCGGCGATCATCGATCTCAGCGAGACGATCGCCGAGCGCGGAATTGGCATCTTGACCCTGTCACGCCCGTGACCCATGTGTCACGCCCGTGATCTAGGGCGTGACCACCCTTCGACGATCGTCGATCTCAGTTTGACGATCGTCGAACTCAGAATTGGCCACCCGGGCCTGTCACGCCCGTGACCTATGTGTCACGCCCGTGACCAAGGCCGAAACGTCAGCCAGGCTGGAAATTTCTGTAACCGAAGTCATAATCAATTCTGAGTATGAGAATTTACAGCAGGAGTATTTATGAGCCATTTCTTTCTTTAATTACTTAATAAGAAAGAGAGATTGAGGTCCAATAGGGAATCGCCACTTGGTAAAGGCCTCTTCTTATTCCACCGTTTCCTTCCCTGCACCATAACCGAAATAATATTAAGAGAGAGAGAGAGGGCATTCATGGCCATGAATGTTTTATCCTTTCCCCTCCCCACTTGGAGATCTATAAAAGCCCCCTTAGAGCAAGAGGAGATGGTTACACGCTCGATCAAACGGATTCAGATTTCATCTCTTGCTGTAGGAGAAAGTTTGGGAACGCCACCACCGCGCCATGACAATCCGACGTTCATCTCGTCTTCAAACCGCGAACAAGGTCCTCCTCTACTTCTCTTATGGGTAGATCTTAGGATCTTAGAAATGAAGTTCGTGCTCAACGGAGCCGAACCTATCTCGAGTTTTCATGGATAAACCATGAAAAAAATATATTTTCGGGTACGCCGGAAACCGCCACCTCCGGCGGCCAAACCACCGCCGACCGATAGCCATCGCCTCGACGAAGGTGGTGGTGGTGGTGGATGGCTAGGGAAGTGATCGGACGACTGGCGACGGATCGCGAAAGAGCTACAGGAAATATGAGTTTTCTGTGTTCTGATTTTCGGATTCTGTAGAAGATGAACAGTAAAATCAATTTATAATATATAAATTATGTATATAGTACATAATGAAAAGTTAAATTAATTGAGTACATTTTGAGGCTGCAAAACGAGGAACTTAGAGGCCGATTTAGGAAAAATAACCAGTCACGAAAGTTGTAACTCTTCGAGTCTAGATTAATTTAAAATTCGTTTCAACTCGTTTGGGTAAGCGGTTCAACCGCAGAACCTGTTTTAATGGGGGCTGTACCTAGAGTTGGGCAGAAATTAAAATGGATGCCCACTCTTTGTCCTTTGTCCAAATAACCTGAAATTTGGGCAGAAGGTTACCCTTAGCCATATTTAGAGGCTATCCAAAAATGGGAATATTTGGAGACACTTTGCCTAAAGTTTTTGTTTTAATTTAATTAAGTTGGAGGAATTTATTTAAGTGGTCAAATGACCTCCAAACCCTCCCAAATTTTGGTGAGTGGTCCCTGGCTATAAAACTTAGCTCTGTACAAATTTTCAACTCACTTGGATTAGTTTTGGGTAGGGAGTCACCTATTCTTAACTAGGCAATAGTGATACATTTTTGAGTAAAAAGTGCACTAGAGGTTAGAATGGTCATATCACCTCAATAGAGATTGATATCTTGACCACTGACTTGGAGGGGTTATTATAACCCACTTGAAGAAAATGGTGTGGTTTAGGGTTGATTTACCCTAGGATCCAAGCTCAAACCCTAAATGGAGGGTTTTGAGGGTTGAGAAGGACATGGGGGCAATTGCTCTTGTATTGCCTTGAAACTCTGTAGAGTTGACATTAGCATGATAAGAATCATCTGAATGGAATCTTGGAGAATTTGGAGACAAGTAGATACCTCAAAACCTTAATCTTAGCTTTAGGGTAAAATACTAATTAAACACAATCCATCACTAAACTTTATCTAAAGGCTGTGAAATTAGGGTAGAGTAAGTTTTGGAGTGGTTAGAAGCTATAGAGATTTTACTGGAATTTTATGATATTTATTTCCAGCACTTCATTTGTAAAGTTTATTATAGCCCTAATTGATGTTTTAATTATTTGGATCTTTATGTTCATTAAAACCCCATGCAATCTTGGAAATAAATGTTTTAGGACAGAATGGTTACCCTTGAATTTTTGTATAATTTTTAGTTGAGTAAATCCAGTACTTCCTTCACAAATGTTAAAGAGGGGTTTTATGCTTTGAAAATTAATTAGGGATGATATTATTACTGAAAAATTATGAAATTGGGCCAATGCTATTTTTAAGGCTTTATCTGCATATTTTAATTTATTTATAATTTTTGGAAGAATATTCTCTGTACTTGGTTCATAAATAATGGAAGATAGTAAATATTGCTAAAATAGTTGTAGTGCCCTTTTGATGATAGAAAATTATGATACTTTGGATTTACCCTATTGAGATAACCTACTATTTATTATAAATTTGCTGGACATCTTGCATGAGAACTTAGGGTAGTTCATGTTCAAACCGGTAGCCCTTGGAATTTTTGAGGAAATTAATTAAATGCCAGATAAATTAGAAAAATTACCACATTCTGGATTTAGGCTATTTATATCATGATAAGTTTTCAGTAAATAGTTTAGGGCATTTGGATGAGTTTTGGGATCATTGCATAACCGGTTCGACATATAGTCTAGGTTGGTCTGCATATAGCAAATTTGTGAATTGCAATAGGACATGATCTGAGAAAGTCGTTAGAGTTAGTGATTTGGTCTGGATGGACAATTGTGGATGATATCACAATAGGATGATATGAAGAGTAGAGAGAAGTAGTGATAGCTAGGGTTAAGAGGTGCTCGGGTTCGACGAAAGATCGTCTTTCCCGAAGAGAGGAAGGTTAAAAATCACCCTAGGATAGTCTATCGTAATATGAGAAGGGAATGGGTAAAGGGGATCAACCAATAATAATAAATGCCTTGCGAAAGGGAACGATGGGCTTCAGCTACCATCATAGTTCCTAGTGCCCTTTGAGAGCCCTTCACGGGGAATACCGGGGGCAGTCTTGGGTTAACGTAAACTGCAATAACAAACTGACAAGAGTAACTTAGTAATTAGGGTTGCACCTTTCACAAACACTGTTAGCACAGGAAGATTTATGGGAGCTTCGACTCGGTGGGTTAAGAGACGGACGGAATGGTCCGGGGAGCTCGGCTCGGTTGGTTAAGAGACGGACGGAATGATCCGGGGAGCTTCGGCTCGGTTGGTTAAGAGACGGACGTTTTAGTCTGGGGGGCTTCGGCTCGGTTTTTATGTGTTTACGATTAAATTTGCATGTGCATAAAAGGAATGAAAATTAAGGTGGTGGGTCTTCGGTATTGGAGGGTCGATGCACCGACGCCAATACACTGACTCGGCAAGTGTGGTTAGCACTTCGCCAACAGAAGTCCGGTGCGCCAGCCGGCAAGAGTACGCAGGAGTCCGCTTAGTGCACCAAGTGGTGAGGCGTACGATAGGTCTGACCGGTAGTGCTTTACTAGTTTAGAGGTGGGTGAGTCCCAACCCACCTCTTCCGTCTGCAACTACGGAGGTATCCTGGGAGGTAACGGCTCTGAAAGGGGGAACTAAAGGTCTGTGTGCACAGAGTTGGGTGTGTGAGTTGCACTTGCATGTTTCATCATACCCACTTGCATGTCATAGCATAATCGATTCATTTAACCCTGACACCTAAAGTATAAGTGGTATGAGACGCCTATACATTAGGACCTGCAAAACGACCCCTTGGTCTATAAGCTCTTGTGGGCAAGTTTATAAATTAAGGTTGAATTCTATATATATATATATGCTGCTGTTTGATAACCGACACCCCAATGTATAAGTGGTATGGAACACTCTATACGATGAGAGCCTTGCAGAAGATCCCTTGGCTTATGCGCTTTCGCACATAAGTTAAGGTTACCTTTCCTACAATCTATTATTGACATATTTATTATAGAATTGCTAGATTAGTTCCGCTGCCACCTATTTATTTCATTAAATCTCCACCTTCATGTCCTTCCCTTTCTTCTTCTCCGCTCGGTACCTAGGAGCCATAAGGGAAGGGGTAGGGGATGATAGGGCTTAGTCTTTATGACTAACGGTTTTCGGACCGCATCATTTTAGGGGATCGTGGAGCCCAACATGGAGGAGCAGCCCCAGAGACCGGTGCGCTTGGAGATGGGGCAGTCTAGCTCTTGAGTTCATACAGTCGGGACCGTGAGTCTCGACCTTGAGTAGTTTTGTTTTTGCTTCCGCATGAGCGTTTTGTAGTGAGGACATGATGTACCGGGCATAAGCCCGTATTTTTAGTACTCTGATGTATTATTCTGTGGACACTCCCTTCGTGGAGATTTTATTCTATATATGTGATTTACTTTCAGTGGATTTGCTCTTACTTCAATTATTGTGCTACCATTCTGTGATCGAATTGGCCGGCAGAATCGGCACCTTGTGGTGATGACCCTTCAGGACGTGAAGGTGTCACCGCAAAGCGGCGATTCTGGGCCTAAGACCCCGGGTTTTAAAAAGAAAAAAAAGGGGGGGTCTTACACTTGAGATGGCGAGTAGTAGCGCCCTGCAAACTCGGGTAAAAATGTTAGAATATACTACGGTGGAGGGGAGGCGACGAACGTGCTAGGAGAAGGAAGCTGGCACACTCGCGATCGCGAGGGTGCGTGCGGATGCGCGTGCGGGCTCGCACAGGTGATACGCGAAAAGTGGTTTATATGCAAGTGCATGTGTCGGATCAAGTAATAAAGTGTGAGTAGAGATCGTTTCCTCGGAGAAGTGGTTGATCTAAAGATTACAAATACTAGATACTCCGTTTTTTAAATTCAAACAGATCTAATGAGATGATTTTTATAAGTAATAAAAATTCCAACAATGATTTAAACTAAATATATTGTTCAAAGAGATATCTTTTTATCAGTTGAAGAGAAAGTCTTGTATTTTTGATTTCCTATTTGCGTTAAAGTGATGCATGAAAATAATATCTTGTAATAATGTTTGATCAAGTTCTTGGAATAATTTTTATAGAAGAAATGCTCATCTCTTGAATCTCGGAAATCCTTATATCTTATATTCCTCTAGTCATCTCTAACTTAGATAGAATGAATGATACTGCGAAGAATTAAAATCAGAGTGGTTAGCAAGAAAGGGAAATCTCTTTCTCCTCTTTAAAGCATAGCGAACTTAAAAACATTTACACCTCTCCTCTCTCGAATCTCGAAGCACAGTATAAAAGTAGAAACTTTAAGTTAAAAATTCACATCACTCGTCTCTCGATTCTTGAGGTGCGATAAGATAGCCTTCAAACTAATATTACGTCACTTATCTCTCGATTCTCGCAACGCAATAGAAGATGAAAGCATAACTTAAAATTTTCAACATCAAATTCAAAAGTTCCACCAAGATAAATTATCAAATAAATTCAAACATAAGAAAGATTCACCATCAAAATACACACAGTACTCTCTCCATACAAGACTAGGAGAGTGTAGTTCATAACGGAGATAAAATGCCACAAAACTAGAGAGATCTTACAGTACATGACATCAGAAATTCGGATCTACCCTCTCCAGTGACTGAAACACAGATTCTCTAGTCCAGAAACCCTAGCCGCAATCTCCTCTCTTCTCCAAAATGACAAAAGATCCTTTATTTTCCTTCTCCCCCTCTATTTATGAGTGTAAACGGCCCATATGGACTCCAGGAATTCTGAAAGGAAGCCTTCTTTCATTTCCATAACTGCCATTTTTAAATACGTTCAGATTTTCGAAATTCAACTTCGCAGATTTGTTGTAATAATTTTAAATTTTGTTGCAATAAATTTTTATCTATATTTCAACAAAAACTTCTTCGAAATTCATGTAATTTTCTGCAACATTTCCTGAATGCTCTCTATGCTTAACATCAATCGCGCAAGTTAATTTCTCCATGATTACCTATCATAAAAATAAATTAAAACATTAATAATACATGAATTTTCTCACAAATAATGATTTGCTCATTTATATATGCTTTTAATCATTATTTTTCAAATAAATTAGACAAAATGAGACGAATTGACGCACAAAATAACATCATTGTATGAAGTTATCACACCGTCACACCAAAACTTTTGCTAGTCTCTAGCAAAGACTAAACATTACACCTCATTGACTGGGCAAATCTCTATCAAACTGCCAGTTCAACTCTCTTTACTCTTGAGCAAAATAAGACTAATTGAGCTTGCAATAACAATTGATAAATGGATCAATCATTAAAATTTCAGAAATACATAGATTCATTAGTTCGATACGGGTTAAAGCTCCATAACAATTTCCTAGTGTTGTGTGTGTTATTCCTTAGAATTATCCACTCCCAAACAACTTAACTCATGAAATTTTCTCATAGATAGGAGAAGCTAAAAATAAGTTAAGTCTTCGAGTTAGCCTCGACAAGAGTTTTGATAGTTGAAAGAAAATCATAAGAACTAGAAATATGATAGACTTTTGCTTGATTAGGAATTTATGATTCAATTTTGATTTGGTCAAGATATTTCCCTAGCAAAAATTCTTAATAATTATACCTACTATGGAGTTACTTTCAAAATCTTTGATTGTTTTTTTCAAAAGTCCATAGTAGGGATCATTCCAAGTGGGTGTACATATACTTAAGCCGCATATCACTATGACATTTTCACACACATTTTCATTTTTCATTTCATTTTTTTAAATCACAGTTGAGATCATTTCAAGTAGGTATACACACACTCAGGCCACATATCACTATGATACAAACTTTTTTTTCTTTTTAACGCATATTTTTGTTTCACACCCATAGTTGGAAATCTTATTAAGAAATAACTAGAGGAAATTTAGGAAAATTATACAAAGATAATATGGATCAAAATGACAAGACTCAAGCTCAAAGAGGCTATAGATGATATAAAGGTGGTAGATCTTAATCATCTTTATCAATTAACTACTTAAATTCAATGTCTTAGCTTACATCATCGACTCAGTTCTTGTCCACCCTTCCCTCATTATGTTTGGAAATTAATATAATTACTTTGTATGACGCAAATAACTTTAAAGAATAATGTGCCTAGTGGAAATACGACATAGAGCTCTAATATATCTTACTAACTTCGAAAACAATATTTTGAACTTTCATACTTTGGACAAAGAATAAGGATCTCTAAATGAATGTCAATAAGCTATTCACCACTCAATCAGTGAAGGTTACTTCATACACCCTCACATCTAGACCTTTGCTAGTCCCTAGTAAAGATGTGTCATTAATTATTTTCTAATTCGGGTGAAGTCTACAATTTGACAATTGAAGTAAAATATATGTAAATAAATGCCATAAAAATAAAGCACTCCCCTAAAGTATGCAGACCAAAGTAGCAATCCATTGCATCCTTTCCGTCTGATTATATAATGTTATGGTTCAAAAGTTAACAACGAAAACTAGTCTCCATATTTAGATATCTCATCATTTTCATAGAAATTCTCAAATCTAATCAAACTCAATATGTGCTATTTAATTTTATTCAAAAATACGTAGCAAAAAATGTATCCAAGTAGCACACTAACCACAATCAAAAAATGCAAGAAAGTAATGAACTGCCCAAATCAATTCATAATATTAAAGTAGTTGCATGAGTGTTCTAAGTCAGTACATGCAATGATGATTGTGGCCTCCTTTCATGCATATCATACCAAAAACTTGGTCAACATATTAATCAATAGTGCATATAAAAAACAAAATAAATTGAGCTAGGAACCAAAGCATATCATACCACAATAAGCAGAACTGAGTTTTGTCCAAAATATTACAACGCAGTAGTTAAAAGACCAAAATATACTGGTTTTTATTTAAACCATCCTAGAAAGTTAACCATAACGCAGAATCAAAATAAACAAGTATAATAGCAACCATAGTCCCAAAGAGAACCCTTAAAAGGGTAGATAGTCAACAAAAATAATAAACTATTCAGTTAGCTAAAAGGTAGACGTGCAAGTGCGCATCAATCCTTTGTGCTTCTAACACTTTCTTCGTCTTCATCGTCTTCTTCGTCATTCCTACTCTCATCGTCTTCTTCGCCGTCCCCACTCTCATCATCTTCATCAGTCGCCTCGTCTTCATCAGTCGCCTCGTCTTCATCAATAATGTCAGCGATCGAAGGATCTGCTCATTTGCCACGAGCATTAAGCATGTACCCATCAGGATCGAACGGTGAAAGGAATGGTAGAGATTGGTCACCATTCGGGAGTTGTTCATGTCGCAATATTTGTTGTTGATTCCTGTTCAGAGTTGTTAATTGTGCGACAACGACGTTGTGATGGCGCCTTTGATATTCCGTGAGATGTTTTAAATTTGCTAGAATTTGTGATGAATTAGGATGTCCATTTTCGTGTTGCTGAGAGGATTGAGGTGTTGTTTTTGTAGAGGAGGGCAATAGTTTTGGCATGACCTGGCGCTCATTCTGCTTAGAAGATACCTTTATGTTAGAGGAAATAACTGTTTGAGTAATGTGATGTCCAATTGGTGTGACGATGTCGTCCATTTCTCCTAATCCGTGATAACAACATAAAGCGGTAATCAAAATCGGGAACCACAATTGTTGGCCGACCTTAGATTGTACCCTTTCATAAAGTTGACCCGCTATAATCCGTCCCACATTGATCCTTATTCCCTTTAAAATACAATAAATAAGCAATGTCCGCGAGAATGACACTTGATTTGGGTGCTTGGTAGGGAGAATGCTTGCATTAACAAACAATAACGACACTTTTGCCTCACGCTTGAAGCCAGCGGAGCGGAGAACATTCTTGGATTGATTGGCCCACGATATATCTGATGACATGGACAAGGTAGTTGCAACCTCGAGAGGGGATATCGATTCTCGTAAGTGCTCATATCTATGATCCTCGAAATTCTCCATGTCAAAGAAATTTTTAATGGCCTACGGCGAGCAGTTGATTTCCTTTCCCCTCACGAGTACCTTGTCATTCAGATGGAAGGGGGCATTTGAATAGAACTCATAAACCCATGGTAAAATGGTTTCATCCCTTGGATGGAAAAAGGAGTTCCATCCCTGCTGTCGAATCTGTTCGATATATTTCATGCTCCAACCTCGAACATCAATCTGAAACCCTCTCTCATATATGAACGGCTTTACCCTCAACATCTCATAGCGGCTCTCAACCTCATCATTAATAAAACGGTTTCCCTTAGAAATGCCCAACTTCTTCTTGACCTTGTGGCCGGACATTGCACACAACTAGAAATAATTTTGCATAAGACAAACCCTAGTGTAGGGGAATACATAATACCGGGGTAAAGAGCTTCAAAACCACTTAAAGAGGAATGAGAGACTAGGTGAATGGTTCAAGAAAGCAGATGCTCAACGCCGTCTATGTCCACGGGTGGTGTTGCCGCTCGGGATTCTCCGGAAGTGGGATTTGCTGCTCGGGTTCCTGGTTTGTGTCCTCGCTTGAGATGTCGCCGAATGCCAGACGATCGCCGCCCGCTGTGAACTCGCCGCGCTCCCTCGATCGCTGCTCGCGACGCGCCTCTCCTGTATCACCGCTCGCGATTTTGCCCTAGGGTGAGATGTTGGAGATCAAGATACTTGGAAGAGAAGAACCGCCTTTTTGATCTTAGGCTTTTAATCACCCTCATTAAACCGGCCAAGACACCAAAAGGGCTTCGGTTCAATTGGACCGGTGTCGCACGTAAAACTGGGTCATCTATCCATGAAATGGCAGTAAAAGTATTGTTATGACAAAATTTTTATGCTGGCCGAAGTTGTTACAACAAATTCTGCTTTGTCTGAAACCCTATGCACCGATTTTTTTATTATATTATTATTATTTGTAAAAATTAAAGATTTTTTATATGTATATAGATAAAATACTGTAGCTAAAGAAATACTAAATAATTAGAATATCAAACTTCGTAGATATTTTTTTAAAATTAAATTTCTCTTTTTATATATATAAAAATTAAGTACTTTGCTATGAAAATAATCAAAACTTAGGGTACTCCCAACGTAGATTCGAAAAATAAAAATTCGAGTTACTAATGCGAATTAAAAAAAAGTAATAATTAGGTTGCCTCCCAAGCAACGCCTAATTTTAAGTCCCGGTAGAACTTTAAACCTTTATTTCGTTATTTTAGTTGAATGGACGATATCACTCAATCATTGTCATCACTCCTTTAGATTTTAAGTCATTCTCCATTCACTTTAAACTCTGAATTATCATTCTCATTTAAGATGACGATCGTGTCATACGGGTGTACTTCTTTTACAC
Organism: Platanthera zijinensis; assembly: GCA_039513925.1. Taxonomy (NCBI): domain Eukaryota; kingdom Viridiplantae; phylum Streptophyta; class Magnoliopsida; order Asparagales; family Orchidaceae; genus Platanthera; species Platanthera zijinensis. The sequence continues at coordinate 52,339,530 of CM077078.1, read as the reverse complement.
TGAATGGTCCCGACCAACGAGACTTAAGCTTTCCTTGAATAATTTAAGATGAGAGTTGAACAATAGAACTAATTGTCCCTGAAAGTCTCTAGTGTCGACTAAATCCACCTATGGGGGGATAGGTGTTGTGCAGTCTTTTGCGGAATTAAATTAACCTGCACAAATTAACAAACACAGCACAGAAAACACACAAAGAGTTATAGTGGTTCCCCGATTTGGGTACGTCCACTTTCCCCCTTCGACCTATCTCCCACCAAGGGACGACTCGGTCACTTCTCCAAACGGATTGAAATCCAATCCTCACACTACAGAAGGAACCCTTCCAACAAAGGAGTCACAACTCCACCACCACGGGTTGCACCCAACCCTTACAACAAGGAATTAAAATTCTTTTATAACAAATCAAAATTGAATGTAAAAGAAAATACAAACAAAGCTTTTGGAGATTCCGATGCCATTCTTTGTTCGTAGAAGCTTTCTTGAAAGTTACGAAGAGTCCACAACCGGAGTTCTCTCTTGGAGAGGATCTTGAAAAGATCGGCGGCGGCAAGTGAATGCGGCAACAATACTTTGTGGATCCAAACTTCTTGACGAAGCATGCAAGGTCTACCAATGATCTCAGTCGGATAAATCGTCTTCACCGATTCGGAATGGAGAACTAGTCTCGTTCAACGAATCGAGAGGCAAGAGATCTCAAGAGAGATGCGTGAGACACACTGCTAGCCTTGGGGCTGTCGCTAGATGATCAAAGGTGATCGGAGATTATCGGCGACGATGAACTGCGAGCGGCGACAAGCGATCGGCGGTTTCCGCGATCGGCTAGGGCACGGCGTTGGCTACTCTTGATTTCACGTGAAAAAGATTGTTGTAGAAGTTCAACATACGCGAGTATATATACCAGAGGCAACCCTAATGACCATTGTGGGGCCCACAGGGAGAAACCCTAGTCCCGACCGAAACAGCGCACGACCTCTTGGTTCGTTCCAGCGAACGGAGGAAAATTGCCTAAGGAAAAATAAGCGGTAATCGTTGGTGATTCCCGTCGAAGTCGGCGGGAATCATTCACGATTCCTGTCGATTCTGCCTTAGCAGAATCCCTGTCTGGAAAATAGTCAGCCGAAAGAAATCGGCGGGAGAGGCTAGCTGATTCCCGACGAATCGGCGGGAATCACTAACGATTCCCGTCGATTCTGCCTTGGCAGAATTCCTGTTGGATAACTGTCAGCTGGAAGGAAGTCGGCAGGAATACAGTCTGATTCTTGATGAATCGACGAGAATCACAAGTGACTCCCATCGAAGTCGGCGGGAATGACTTAGTGATTCCCGTCGATTTTGACTTAGAAGATTTTTCTCTTCCTTCATATGAAGACTTAGTCTTTGACCCATCTTTTCTCCTCTTCTGCTCTTGATCTACCTCGACCCTGTACTTGAAAATAAGTACACTCCAATAGATAGAGCACACGTGAGTCAACACACTGATCTACTCAACAAGGGATTACATTGCACAGACCCGTGTATATTGACCCACTACACCCTGACATTGGTGTGTACTTAGCATGGAAGAGCTACAAGCACAACTTGATAGAAGATCGTCAAATATATTGTCAATTCAACTTAGCTTGTTCAGGGGCTTTTTCAAATTAGGTACATTATGGATACAATACCCAACAATCTCCCCCTATTTGAAGAAGCCTAAACCCTACAAGCTAAGGTGAATAGAACAGATGGGAATGAAAATCGTAAAATGAAAATTCAGTTGAGAGTGAAATTCATTACCATTTTTCTGAGAGCATACTTAACAATTGGCAGCCACCTTAGCCTTAGTTGAGAGGGTAGTCTCCCCCTTTTTGGCTTCTGCAAATCTGGGACTTCACTTGGAGCATAAAGATCCCCCTCAGTTCTTGCATCTGTGCCCGATCTTGAATTCCTAGCAGATGCTCCCTCTTGATCCAAGAGCCTTGAGCCCTTCAGTCTTCAATCTTCATAGTTCAGCATGCCGAGTTTAGTTTTTAAGAGACTGAACTTGGCCTCGTTTAGGGGCTTTGTGAAGATATCTGCAATCTGCTTATCCATGGGGACATAGCAGAGAGATATATCTTTGTTTTCCACATGCTCCCGAATGAAGTGGTATCGCACTTCAATATGCTTTGTTCTGCTGTGCGACACTGGATTTTTCGCAATTGCTATTGCGCTCGAGGAGTCGCAATACATAGGAACTTCTCTGAATTGCAAGTCATAATCTTCGAGTTGATTTCTGATCCATAGATGTTGTGCGCAATAGCTGCCTGCTGAGATGTACTCAGATTCAGCCGTGGAGGTTGCGACACAGTTCTGCTTTTTACTGTTCCACAAAATAAGCCTTCTTCCGAGGAATTGGCACGTCCCAGAAGTGCTTTTCCTATCATCCCTGCTTCCTGCAAAGTCAGCATCTGAAAATCCTATCAGCTCGACATCATTGTTTCTTGGGTACCACAAGCCAAGATTTCGTGTACCTTTAAGGTATCTAAGAATTCGCTTTGCAGCGACATAATGAGATTCTTTAGTATTCACCTGATATCTGGCACAAACGCATGTGGAAAACATAATATCCGGTCTACTAGTAGTAAGGTAGAGCAGGGATCCAATTATGCTTCTGTATTTGGTTTCATCAAAAGGTTTCCCTTTCTCATCCTTGTCCAGAGACACAGTAGATCCCATTGGAGTCCTCATAGAGGCTGCATTCTCTATTCTGAATTTATTGAGGAGTTCATTTGTGAACTTCGTCTGAGAAATGAAATTTCCATCCTCAGACTATTTCACTTGAAGTCCCAAGAAATACTTTAGCTCACCCATGCTGCTCATTTCAAACTTTCCTTGCATAAGTTTAGAAAACTTGTTGCAAAGATTGTTGTCCGTTGAGCCGAATATTATGTCATCGACATAGATTTGCACCAGCAGAATCTTGCCTTTGACTTCCCTAAGAAACAATGTCTTATCTATTTTTCCTCTCGAGAACTTGTTCTCAAGAAGAAAACTAGACAGAGTCTCATACCAAGCTCGAGGAGCTTGTTTTAAGCCATATAATACTTTATTAAGAAAGTAAACATGATTAGGGAATGATGGATTAACAAAACATGGGGGTTGCGCGACATATACTTTATCTTTCAAATTTCCATTTAGGAACGCAGATTTCACGTCAATCTTATATACAGTGAATCCTTTGTTAGAGGCATACGCCAGGAACAATCTGATCGCCTCCAGCCTTGCAACTGGTGCAAAGGTTTGGTCAAAGTCAATACCCTCCTCTTGTCTGTAACCTTGAGCCACCAGTCTGGCCTTATTCTTGATAATGACCCCGTGTTCATCCAGTTTATTTCTGAAGATCCACTTGGTGCCGATCACATTCTGTTTCTTTGGTCTGGGAACAAGCGTCCAGACATTGCATCGTTCGAATTGATGCAGTTTATCTTGCATGGCTATATCCATGACGCATCTTTGTTCGCTTCGTCGAACTTCTTTGGCTCAACCTATGACAGAAAACTAAGGTGCAAAATCTCGTTAATTATACCTCTATGAGTTCTGACACCGTCATGAGGATCTCCTATGATCTGATCTCTAGGATGATCCCTCATGTGTCGGAGCTCTAAGAGTCTGGCATCTGGAGCTCTAACAGCTTCTCCGGCTCCTCCATCTTTTGGGAGATTTTCTCCATCCTGATCGTCATCCTCTCCAGTTGGCGTTGAGGTGGAGACCTTGACGTACTTAGGGGTTGCACCTGTAGCAGTCTCATCGAGACTTAGTTATTCAAGCCTTGCACCTGCATCTTCAAGAATGCCACTGGAAGAATTGCTATGAAGCAAGCTTCCTTCATCAAAAACAACTGTAATGTACTCCTCTACCACTAGGGTTTTCTTATTGAAGACCCTATATGCCCGACTATGGCTACTATAGCCCATGAAGATGCCTTCGAAGCATTTTTCTCCGAATTTAGTACGTGGGTACTTCCCATTATTGAGTACATAGCATCTGCAGCCAAAAATCCTTAAATAGGACATGGTCGGTTTCCTGCCTTTTAATTACTCATAAGGCATCTTACAATGATCCTTGTTGATCAATGCTCGGTTCTGCACATGACAAGTCGTATTGACAGCCTCTGCCCAGAAGTACTCTTGAAGAGAAGCGTCATTCAACATTGTCGTACATGCTTCAATGAGCATTCTATTTCTCCTCTCCACAACTCCGTTTTGCTGAGGAGTATGCGGGGAGGAAAACTCATGAAAGATACCATGTTCTTCACAGAATTCTGTCATAGCACCAGACTCGAATTCTGTTCCATGGTCACTTCTGATTTTGACCACGGAGCAGTTAAGTTTGTTCTGAATCTGCTTGATAAAACTAGTAAAGATGTCAAACGTATCTGACTTTCGTTTCAAGAAGAACACCCATGTAAACCGAGAGCGATCATCAATAATCACTAGCGTATACGATTTGTCTCCTAAGCTATGAACTTGTACTGGACCGAACAAGTCCATATGCAGAAGATAAAGACATCTGGAAGAGTCATTGTCTGCAATGCCCTTAAAGGTAGCCCGAGTCTGTTTGCCCATCTGGCATGCAGGACAAGGGCTATCTTTGATGCACTTAATAGTAGGGGCATCCCTTACTAAATTCTTGGAAAACAACATATTAATAGTCTTGAAATTAATATGTGTTAAACTCGTGTGCCATTGTTCACAAAGAGATGCACTGCCTTTTGTTACTAGGCACACGGGGGTAGAAGAGTATAAACTAAGAAAATCTAAGCAAAAGATATTTCGGCTCCTAATGCCAGTTAATACCGTCTCCGAAGAGGCACACGATATTATCAAGCACTTCTCCTTGCAGAACTTAACGTCGTATCCTTTATCACACAACTGGCTTACACTGATCAGGTTATGGTTTAACCCTTCAACATAAGCCACGTCTGTGATAGAGAATACACCGTTGGAAATCATACCATAACCCCTGGTGACTCCTCGATCAGATCCTCCAAAGATGACTTTGGGTCCATTTTCGACTGGGGAGTAATCACGCAACAGGCTTCTTGTCCCGGTCATAAGTCGGGAACATCCACTGTCCAAGTACCAAATTGATGTTTTGGTGGCCATTAGACATACCTGCAAAATAGAATTAGTTTCCCTTAGGAACCCAATAAAACTTGGGTCCTAGATTCCTTGTTAGCACACTCCCCCTCAGTTGGTTAACTCTACGAGTGGTCGGCCTCGCATTGCTAACAAAAGGAGTCTCATTGTATCTTAGATTAAACCAGCGATCCATGGCAAAGTGACCAACTTTTCCATAGCACCAACAGTCAAACCTGTTGTACCGTTTCCTAGGCTCCTGCTTCACCCTTGGAATGGTGGGTCCAGCCGGGGCCTTAGATCTGGAGGTGGAGGCATCATGATTACAACAGTCACACGACTTCTTCACTTCATGTTCCTTCAGTATAACAGGCTTGGCCATTGGTGTCTGCTTCCTCTTATGGCCGCTAGAGAAGTGGCCATAATTCTCCACATGGATTTCCTCATAAGGTGCCTTGAAGACACTCTCACCGTAGTTGTGGGGGAAGGTCCAACCATCATGCCAGCTCTTGGGCTTTTCAACCGAGGGCCGGAAGAAGTGGCCATAGGTTGACTCAAAGTCCTGCTCATTGCAATGAAAGCCAGGCTTTCTGAATGAAACAAGATTGAGTGGGGCCTTTCCCTTGTCTGCAGCAGAGGCCTTCTTAGCAACCTTATTTTTCCTCTGATTTCTATTTCTCCTAGATGATTTACCAGGCACACCCACATGCCCTAAGCCAGCCCCTTTGCCTGAGCAGAGAATTCATCAACTAGAGGAAGAACGGTCTTGGGCATAGAGAAGCTTTTGATAATCTTTCTCTCTACTACAAGCTGTTCTTCCAACTTGTTGATTTCTTCTTGTTTTTGGTCAGGGAGCCTTAGAGAATATGAGTACTCAGAAGTAAGGTCCAGGTGTTCCTGTCGGAGATAAATCAAGCTAGTGATCTCTTCTCTTAGGGACACACCCTCAGCCTTAAGGAATTTGACTTCCTTTTTCTGAGCCCTCAACCTCTTGCGGCATTCCTCAAAGGTACTGAGCAGAAGCTCATACTTTTCGAGGAGCTCAGCTTCACGGGTAGATGGGCTGTCCTCGAGATCATCATCAGGAGACTCAGAGTCAGAGTCAGAGAGGAGGGTACGATCTTTTACCTTCCCAGTAAATGGGGGGCAGTCTCCTTCTAAGTCGGAGCGACACATTAGCCCGAAGTAGGCTTCCTCATCATCACTGGAGTCTGAAGAATCAGATTCACTCAGTGTCTTTGGCTTTTTAGCAAGGTATCTCCTCTCCTTCTTCTTATCTCTAGAGGACCTGTGCTCCTCTCCCTTCCCCTTATCTCTCTTGCTTTGGTGACAATCAGCAATGACGTGGCCTGGCTTATTGCATCCAAAGAAAATAATGTCAGCAGAACGATGTTTGTTCTATTTGGATGCATACCTGTCAGAAGAGTAATTCTTCTTCTGATGTCTGGAGGAGGAGCCGTCTCTCTTTCTTTGATTCCTCAACTTGAGGAACTTCTTGAACTCTCGAGTGATGAAGGAGAATTCTTCTTCAGATAGCTCTGAGTCGGAAGATCATGGCTCAGAGTCTTCTTCCTCATCCTTTTTCCAAGAGCGGGACGAGGTTGCACCCTTGCCTTTCCTTGAGTGATTGGCTTTCAGGGCTATAGTCTTGTCTTTAGCAGCGGCTTTATCGGCTTCTTCTTCAGCTTTTCGGGTGTTCAGCTGAAGCTCATAGGACATAAGCTTCCCAAACAGAATATGGGGATCAGTTTTTGCCAGCTTGCCAAATTCTCTGATGGCGCAGATCTTGGTGTCCCATTCCTTAGTAAGGGATCTAAGGAATTTGTCATTTAGTTCACCATCGGTGAACACTCTGCCATAACCCTTCAGGGCATTGACGATCTTCAGGAAGTTCTCGAATGTCACTCCAATTTCTTCCTTGGGACCTTGCCTGAAGGCCTCATATTTTTGGTTCAGAAGGGATCTTCGATCATCCCTTACTTCATCTATGCCTTCCATCAAAATGATCAGGCAGTGCCATATGTCCTTGACAGTCCTGTAGTTGCTGAAATTCTGCATCATGGAATCATCGACGACACTTACTAAGATGTTTTGAGCTTTCTTGTCTAGTCCGACAAGCACCATTTCATCCTTATCCAATTCAGAGAGCTTCTTGGGCACCATCTTGGTAGGATCAATGGTGGAGGCCTTCGTGGGGATATACGGGCCCTCCTCCACTACCATGAAGAGTCGAGGGTTGACTGCTTCCATGTAGAACCTGATCCTTTCCTTCCAGATAGGAAAGTTCAGCTTGGTGCATACTGGGATCTTTCCTGAATACTTGAGTCCGTCCATTCCCAAGATCTTCTTTCCTCTTGACACTAGACACAGGATCTTACTCAAGGTGTTAACCTTATTGATGAGTAACCTGCCTCTTATACCACTTGAAAGTCTCTAGTGTCGACTAAATCCACCTATGGGGGGATACGTGTCGTGCGGTCTTTTGTGGAATTAAATTAACCTGCACAAATTAACAAACACAGCACAGAAAATACACAAAGAGTTATAGTGGTTCCCCGATTTTGGTACGTCCACTTTCCCCCTTCGACCTATCTCCCACCAAGGGACGACTCGGTCACTTATCCAAACGGATTGAAATCCAATCCTCACACTACGGAAGGATCCTTCCAACAAAGGAGTCATAACTCCACCACCACGGGTTGCACCCAACCCTTACAACAAGGAATTAAAATTCCTTTACAACAAATCAAAATTGAATGTAAAAGAAAATACAAACAAAGCTTTTGGAGATTCCGATGTCCTTCTTCGTTCGTAGAAGCTTTCTTGAAAGTTACGAAGAGTCCACAACCGGAGTTCTCTCTTGGAGAGGATCTTGACAAGATCGGCGGCGGCAAGTGAATGCGGCAGTAATACTTTGTGGATCCAAACTTCTTGACGAAGCATGCAAGGTCTACCAACGATCTCAGTCGGATCAATCGCCTTCACCGATTCGGAATGGAGAACTAGTCTCGTTCAACGAATCGAGAGACAAGAGATCTCAAGAGAGATGTGTGAGACGCACTGCTAGCCTCGGTGATGTCGCTGGAAGATCAAAGGTGATCGGAGATTATCGGCGACGACGAACTGCGAGCGGCGACAAGCGATCGGCGATTTCCACGATCGGCTAGGGCACGACGTCGGCTACTCTTGATTTCACGTGAAAAAGATTGCTGTAAAAGTTTAAAATACGCGAGTATATATACCATAGGCAACCCTAATGACCGTTGTGGGGCCCACAAGGAGAAACCCTAGCCCCGGCCGAAATAGCGCACGACCTCTTGGTTCGGTCCAGCGAACGGAGGAAAATTTCCTAAGGAAAAATTGGCGGGAATCGTTGGTGATTCCCGTCGAAGTCGGCGGGAATCATTCACGATTCCCGTCAATTCTGCCTTAGCGGAATCCCTGTCTGGAAAACAGTCAGCCGAAAGAAATCGGCGGGAGAGGCTAGCTGATACTCGACGAATCGGCGGGAATCACTAACGATTCTCGTCGATTTTGCCTTGGCAGAATTCCTGTTGGATAACTGTCAGCTGGAAGGAAGTCGGCGGGAATACAGACTGATTCTTGACGAATCGGCGAGAATCACAAGCAACTCCCGTCTAAGTCGGCGGGAATGACTTAGTGATTCCCGTCGATTTTGACTTAGAAGATTTTTCTCTTCCTTCCTATGAAGACTTGGTCTTTGACCCATCTTTGCTCCTCTTCTGCTTTTGATCTACCTCGACCCTGTACTTGAAAATAAGCACACTCCAATAGATAGAGCACACGTGAGTAAACACACTGATCTACTCAACGAGGGATTACGTTGCGCAGACCCATGTATATTGACTCACTGCACCCTGACATTGGTGTGTACTTAGCATGGAATAGCTGCAAGCACAACTTGATAGAAGATCGTCAAATACATTGTCAATTCAACTTAGTTTGTTCAGGGGCTTCTTCAAATCAGGTACATTGTAAATACAATACTCAACAGTCCCGGTTCGAAGATTTTTGTATTTAAGCGTCGGTCGTGTCATTTTTTTTGTGCGCACTTTGTACATTCGTGAGTTCTCGTATGCATTCATTCTTATTTCTTCCAAATCATTTAATTGTAAAAGTTTGTGCTTCCCTGCAGCCTAAAAATCAATTTTTTTATGGTCTAATGTGCTCGGTTTTCTAACTCTAGAGGTAATGACATGCTTTTTCGTAAACTAGCCGATGGGGAGTTAGACCAATGGGTGTCTTATAAGTTGTCCTATAAGCCCACAAAGCGTCATTGACTTTTGAGACCAATCTTTACAGTTGACGCTAACAGTCTTTGCGAGAATTTTCTTTATTTCACGGTTCGACACCTATACTAAACCATTCGTTTGAGGATGATATGATAATGCTACTTTATGAGTAACTCCATACTTCTATAGTAATGCGGCAAATTGATTGTTGCAGAAGTGGCTCCCTTCATCACTTATAATAGCTCTTGGTGTGCCAAACCGATTAAATATATAATTCTTTAAGAAGTGTAAAACCACTTTAGCATCATTTTTTATAGTGGCTATGTCTTCAACCAATTTAGAGACATAATCGATAGCTAGAAGAATAAATAAATTACCGTTCGAGTTCACAAATTGCCCCATAAAATCTATACCCCAAATATTAAAGAGTTCAACTTCTAGAATCATGTTCAATGGCATAGAATTAGTTTTCTTGATATTTTCATTTCTTTGACATCAATCACATTGGCTCACAAATTCTTTAGAGTCTCGGAATAAAGTTGGCCAATAAATTCCTCCTTCTAATACCTTCATTGCCGTTTTATTTCCCCTAAAATGTCCTCCATAAGGAGAGCTATAACATTTGTCCAAAATAGATTTCATTTCTCCTTCTGGTATGCATCGTCGCACTACACCATCTGCTCCGATTTTAAATAAATAAGGTTCAGACCAAAGATAAGAGCGCACTTGATGCAGAAATCTCTTCTTTTGTTGATATAGCAAATCGGGTGGGAAACTTTACTAACTATATAATTAATGTAGTCAGCATACCAAGTCAATGATTTTTCAGAAATAGTCAAAATCCACTCATCAGGGAACTTTTCTTCAATTTCAGAACATAACTCGGGATTCGAACTCTCAATCCTCGATAAATGATCTGCGACAGGGTTGTCGACACCTTTCCTGTCCTTAATTTTTAAGTCAAATTCCTATAGCAGCAAAACCCAACGAATGAGTCGAGGTTTAGCATCTTTCTTTTCCATAAGGTAACGAATAGCTGCATGATCTGTGTAAACTTTGACTTTGGTGCACAAAAGATATGATCTGAACTTTTCAAAAGCAAACACTACGACGAGTATTTCTTTTTCGGTAGTGGTATAATGGATTTGAGCCTCAATTAAAGTTTTGCTAGCATAGGCTATGGTGTGGAAGACCTTCTCCCGCACTTGCCCTAGGACAATGCCAATGGTGTAATCACTAGCATCACACATTAGTACAAAGGGCTCTCCCCAGTCGGGAGCCACTATAATGGGTGACGTAGTTAAATGAGTCTTAAGTTGGTTAAACGCACTTAAACAACCTTCATAAAAATTAAACTTTACATCTTTTTCTAACAGTCCACTTAGAGGCTTGGCGATTTTTGCAAAATCCTTGATGAACCTTCTGTAGAATCCCGCGTGACCTAAGAAACTTCACAATGTTTTTACATTTTTTGGAGGTGGTAGTTTTTCAATCACCTCAATCTTACCCCGATCTACTTATAACCCCTTTCTAGACACATGGTGCCCTAGTACTATACATTCACACACCATAAAGTGACATTTTTCCCAATTCAAAACAAGGTTAGTTTAAACGCAGCGAGAGAGCACTTTTTTTTAACATGTCAAGCATTCGTCGAATGGTTTACCGAAGATGGAAAAACAATCCATAAAGATTTATATGCCATGCTCCATAATATCAGAGAATATAGCTATCATACAACATTGAAAAGTGGTCGACACATTACACAGGTCAAACAGCATTCTCCTAAAAGCAAACGTTCCATAAGGGCATGTGAAATTTGTCTTTTCTTGGTCTTCTGGATCTACCGTAATCTGATTATAGTCGGATTATCCATTTAAAAAGCAAAATAAATCATTTCCAGATAGTTTATCTAAGACTTGATCTATGAATGGTAACAGGAAATGGTCTTTTCTAGTGGCTTTGTTCAATTTCCGGTAGTCCATGCAAATACACCAACTCGTGATTGTTCTTGTGGGGATTAGTTCATTTTTGTGATTTTCTACTACGGCCATCCCTCCCTTCTTAGGAACACATTGGACCGGGGAAACCCACAAACTATCCGAAATAGGATATATGATTCCAGCATCTAACCATTTGATAATCTCTTTTTTTACTACTCCTTTCATGGGTGAACTAAGGCGATGTTGAGGTTCTATGGACCCTTTATAAGATTCCTCTAAAAGTATTTTGTGCATACATAGAGAAGGGCTAATTCCCCGAATGTTAGCGATGGTCCATCCTATGGCTAGTTTATATTGTCTTAAAAGATCTAATAATTTATCTTTTTGTGTCGGTAATAATTTAGAGTTAACAATGACCGATAGTGCATCATTCTCTCCCAAATAGGCATAAGATAGATGCTCAGGAAGTGATTTTAAATCCAAAATGGGTGTGCTAACAATAGATGGTTTATCCGCCAATGACTTTTCCAGCATATCAAGTGGTTCCGGCTTACGGAATGATATCGGTCGATGCTCAAACACTTGCAAACAATCTTGAATTTCTTCTTCTTCATCAGATTCTTCATCATGAGTTATTATACTTGTTACATCTTTATCCGAGCTATCCCACCCAACATTTAAATCACAATCATAAAGTGATATGCTATTAATCTTCTCAATTTCATCTTCTTTTCTATACGGGAATTTCATTGCCTTGAGGATGTTGAAAGTTACTTGCTCATTGTTTACCCTCACAGTTAGCTCCCCTTTATGAACATCGATTAGAGTTCTTCTGATTTCCAAGAAGAGTCTACCTACAATAATTGGCACCTCCTTATCTTCTTCCATATCCAACATAATGAAATCCGCTGGAAAAATAAAATTTTCCACCTTAACTAAAACATCCTCTATAATTCCTTTTGGAAAAGTAAATGATTTATCGGCTAACTGTAAAGTTAGTGATGTTTTAGAAATTTTACCAAACCCCAATTTCTTGTAAATAGAAAGAGGCATCAAATTGATATTTACCCCTAAATCGCAAAAAGCCTTTCCTTCAAATTGATATCCAATAGAACATGGAATTGTGAAACTTCCAGGATCTTTCAACTTTGGTGGAAGTTTCTTTTGAAGGATAGCACTACACACATGGGTAAGCGTCAATGTTTCATTCACATCAAATTTTCTTTTCTTATTTAAGATATCATTCATGAATTTAACGTAGTTGGGCATTTGCTCCAAGGCTTCAGCAAAAGGGATGTTAATTTGTAATTTTTTAAATATTTCAAGAAATTTCTGAAATTGATGATCTAATTTACTTTTCCTTAGCCTTTAGGGAAATGGTGGCAGTGGGTAGACAATATCTTTTTCATTCTTCTTGGACAACTCTACATTCTTTTCATTCTTACCTTCATCTACTACTTATAATTCTTCCTCACCATTATTACTAAGTTCTCGATTTAGTTCTTCAGTAGACCTATTAAGATTGTTGTTTTCCACCTTATCTTGAACATTATTATTTATAAATTGATTGTTGACATGAACACTTACTAACTCCTTTCCACTCCTCAATGTGACAGTCTTACAATGTTGATTGTCACCCTTAGGATTAGGTGTTGTATCCGTTGGTAATGTGTCTTGTGGTCTAATGTTCAAAGCGGATGCAATTTGTCCCAATTAGGATTCAATTAAGCGTACAAACCCTTCCAAACTAGAGAAACATTCTTTTGTAAAGATTCTATGATGACTTCATCGGATAACTTCCTAGAAGGTCCCGCTTGATTATGATTATGATGTTGATGAGAAGGATTAGAACTTGAGTTGAATAAATAAGAAGGGGTTGATCCAGAATAGTTCTTCCACGAAAAATTAGGATGGTTTCTCCATTCAGGATTATAATAATTTGCATAAGCATTATGATTTAGTTTATATTGCCCATTTATATAGTTAGCTTCTTCATTGTGATTAACAAGTTGCCTAATGGTCAAAGTAGGACTAACGGTAGGTGAAACTATGTTGTTAACTTGTGGATTCATTTGATTTTGGTGTAGCATTAACACATCTAGCCTCTTATTTATTAAATTAAATTGGGATGTCATTTGGGCCGCAAATGAAGTTAACTGATCCACTTGATATAACCCAGCTGTGGCAAAAGATCCTTGTCGATCAATGAGTTGATAATTATTAGAGGATAAATCCTCTAATATCGCATATGCTTCTTCTGGGTATTTGTTCATAAGTGATTCTCCTGCAGCTCTATCTACTTGGATCATTATAGATGTCTGGAGGCCGTTGTATAAGGTACACACTATTGATGAATAGCTAAGTCGTGGTGAGGACACTTCCGCAATAATTCCTTAAAACGCTCATAAGCGTCGTAAAGGGTCTCTCCATTCCCTTGCATAAATGTCTAGATATCTCGTTTAAGTTTAGCATTTTTAGATGGAGGAAAATACTTGGCTAAAAATTTTTCTATCAAAAGGGTACAAGTGGTAACGAATCCATTTGGTAACGAGTTCAGCCAATCTTTTGCCCTTCCCTCCAAAGAGAAAGGAAACAACCGTAGTTTAATGGCTTCTTCTGATGCGCCATTAATCTTGAATGTATCGCAGATTTCTATGAACGTCCTTAAATGAGAATTGAGGTCTTCATGATTGAGGCCACCAAATTTGTTATTTTGAACAAGTTGCATAACAGTAAAATCGATTTTAAAGTTATTAGCTTCGATAGCGGGTCTAGCGATACTAAATTGCACCCCTTCCAGTAAAGGCATATTATAGTCGCGACATGTTCTTCTTTGTTCAATTGGGTGTCCATTATGTTCTACCTGACCCCCTAAATCTTGGCCTTCTTGATGATTCTCATCCGGATTCATAGTTGAAGAATGAATTTGTTCTAGTCGAAATGTATTACGATTTTTCCTACACAGCTATTCAATCTCTAAATTTAAAGGTAATAGTTCTGCAGATTGAAATCTGGACATGCATTGATAGATCAATAACTAACAGTAAAAATAATTAAAATAAAACAAAATTAAAAGTTTGAGCTCTAAATACTAGGGATTACTAATATTGTAAGAAAATAGAATAATAGATCAAACACACCTCCTCGATAACGGTGTCAAAAACTTGATATGCAAAAAGGGATTTATACGCAAGTGCACGTGTCCGATCAAGTAATAAAGTGTGAGTAGAGATCGTTCCCTCAGAGAAATGGTTGATCTAAAACTTACAAATATTAGATACTCCGTTTCTTTAAATTCAAACAGATCTAATGGTATGATTTTTATAAGTAATAAAAATTCCAACAATGATTTAAACTAAATATATTGTTCAAAGAGATGTCTTTTTATCAGTTGAAGAGAAAGTCTTTTATTTTTGATTTCCTATGTGCGTTGAGGTGATGTATGAAAATAATATCTTGTAATAATGTTTGATCAAGTTATCTTGCAACGATTTTTATAGAAGAAATCCTCATCTCTCGAATCTCAGAAATCTTGATATCTTATATTCCTCTAGTCATCTCTAACTTAGATAGAATAAAGGATACTGCGAAGAATTAAAATCGGAGTTGCTAGCAAGAAAGGAAAATCTATTTCTCCTCTCTAAACCTTAGCGGACTTAAGAGCACTTAAACTTCTCCTCTCTCGAATCTCGAAGAGCAGTATAAAAGTAGAAACTTTATGTTAAAAATTCACACCACTCGTCTCTCGATTCTTGTGGTGCGATAAGATAGCCTTCAAACTAATAATAAGCCAGTCATCTCTCGATTCTCACAACGCAATAGAAGATGAAAGCATAACTTAAAAGTTTCAACATCAAATTCAAAAATTTCACCAAGAAAAATTATCAAACAAATTCAAACATAAGAAAGATTCACCACCAAAACACACAGTACTCTTTCCATACAAGATTAGGAGAGTTTAGTTCATAACAGAGATAAAATGCGGCAAAATTAGAGAGATCATACAGTATATGACGACAGAAATTCGGATCTACCCTCTCCAGTGACTGAAACGCGGATCCTGCAGTCCATAAACCCTAGCCGCAATCTCTTCTTTTCTCCAAAATGACAAAAGATCTTTTATTTTCCTTCTTCCCCTCTATTTATGAGTGTAAACGCCCCATATGGACTCCAGAAAATCTGAAAGGAAGCCTTCTTTCATTTCCATAACTGTCATATTTAAATACGTTTAGATTTTTGAAATTCAAATTCGCGGATTTGTTGTAACAAATTTATATTTGTTGCAACAATTTTTTCTGTCCAGATTTTAGTAAAAACTGATCCGAAATACATGTAAATTTTCTGCCATATTTCTTGAATGTTCTCTATGTTTAACATCAGCCGTACAAGTTAATTTCTCCATGATTACATATTATATTAACAAATTAAAACATTTAAAATACATGAAATTTCTCACAAATAATGATTTGTTGGTTTACATATGCTTTTAATCATTATTTTTCAAATAAATTAGTCAAAATGAAACGAATTGACTCACAAAATAACTTCATTGTGTGAAGTTATCAGCAGGGGCGCGTGCGGGCTTGCTCGTGCGCGAGCATGCGCGTGTGCTGATGCGCGTGTGATAGCGCGTGGGCGCGCCCGCATGGGCGCTCGCGGGTCTGATCGCGCGCCCACGCTTATCCGGGTGTAGGCACGCACGGGCGCACATCTAACCGCGCGCGCGGGAACGCGTGTATGGTGAAGGCGTGTGGCTACGCGCGGGCGCGTGCCAGTATGCACGCGCATTTTATCGCGCACGCTCCTGACCGCGTGCGGGCGCTTGCGTGACTGTGTGTCCCGGTGCGCATTGTATAGTTTTGATTTTATCGAGTGACATGCCTTTATACGCACGACGGGAGCGGGTGACTTTCGATTTGCAAACTTTTCATCTAATTTTAGTTTTAATTTTTTATGTCAGGGCTCAAAGCATACTGCGAGACCGATGCGTCTTCTCTCCTCCCTTACTGACAATCAGGTTGCAATTTGGAGGAGAAGGTTCTACCTGCCTGTCGATCTTGAAGTGAAGATACCGCATGTTGAGGACAGTATCCAAAATCCTCATCGTGGTTGGTTGACGATTTGCGAGACCACTTTGAGATCGGGTTTCCGATTCCCCCCATGCGAGAAAGTGATCGAGATTTTGAAATTTTGCGGCATACTGATTTCCCAGTTTACTCCCTTGGGGGTAGTACGCCTCATGGGTTTGGTTGTCTTCTTTCGCGAACATGGCGGAAAATTCTCTTTGGACTGCTTCCGAGATTAGTGCGATGTTTGCTCTGATGGTAGTGAGCGTGTGAAAATTCATAGTAACAAAAGCTGGCTTGATTTTGAGACTCGGACGAACCGCCGCCATGGAAATACTTTATTTGGTTATGTCAGAAACTCTTGGGGCTTGCCGGAGCTTTGGAACGAATTTCCTGAACGTTGACGTCATCAAAAGGGGGAGAGAGCGAGAGTTTTCTCCAATGCTTGGATTTTCAGAGCCTAGCGAGTTGGCGAACCGGCTGTTCAGTATTTCTTCAGTTATGGGAGAGAAGCGTTTGCTGCGGTGGGGCAATTCTTCAGACTCTGGGCGGATTACTGAGACATCTTCGGATTGTGGTCGGAAACGGAAGGTCATTGTAGTTTCTCGGGGTAGCGATAGTGTGACGCTTAGTTCGGCTTCTCTGGATAGTGACTCTCTTTCTGGTGTCCGTGGCAGTTCACCTCCCGAGGTTCAGGTGCTTGGATCATCTGCCCCCCCCGGCTTCCCCGCAGAGGCGGCAGCTCCGAGGTTATCTTCTTCTTTGAAGGCAATGAATGAAGTGGTAAGCAAGCTTGATTATTCTTAGTTCTTTTTTGTTGTCGTGTTGTACTGACTTTCCTTCGCCTTTTCTCTTTTAAATTGAGGCTCAGGTTCAAATTGATGTTACCTGGAATGATCATTAAGTGAGCTTGAAGGATGGGTATTTGGCCCTTCAGGAGAAGTTTCGGGCAGCGGCGGGCTTGCTTGTCACTCTGAGGGATAATCATGACCGGGACATTTCTCGATTTTGCCGGATTTGATCGGAGCTGAAGGAGAAATTGGAAGAGACTCGAGCATCTTTGGAGGTGGAGAAATCTCTGGTGGAAATAACTACCCAAATGTTGAAGCATGCTCAAGAGGAGACTTCTCGTTTAGAGACAGAGCTTTGTGAGACAAAGGCCCAAGTGGTGGTGTTATCTTCTGATAGCTGTGTGTCAGAGTTGAAGGTTGCTGGACTTGCGGAGTACATGGAGTCTCTGGATTATATGCGAGATCGTTGTTTGATTAGCGAGTAGGTTCGTGATGAGATCTGGAGCAAGGAATTGGAGCTTCAGATGGAGGCTGTTCGGGAGCTGGCGCTTAGACGCGGAGTTTCAAAAGCTTTTCGTTTCGTTGGAAGGATCATGGGATGCGATGTATCTGGCCTTAGTTTTGATGATATCTCTGGCGACGAGAGTTCTGATGTTGACGCAGTTGATATATGTAGCGGCGCTATCTCCTTGTATTAGTGTGTTTGCAACTTTTGCTTTTCTAATATGATATCTTGTATGTCGTTTTTATTGTTTGACGGTTCTGATTGGCACGTTTGCGCATATACTTGCATGTTGCTGTGATGATCGCATTCTTTTTCTTCTTTTTGTCCGAGCGTTGTTTGACTCGTAGTGTTGCTTTGTGCGTACTGTAATTGCGCATGTGGCTGGTTAGTGACCTAATTTGCACGATTATCACTAGCGGCTTAATTTGCATGAGGATCGCTCGCGACTTATTCGTGAGGGTGGAGGCCCTGACGATGTCGTGACGTAGAAAGGTAGGTTCGGTGAATAGCTTTTGTATTCAAATCGCATGTACAATCTTACCGTTTTGCACTAGGATCACTCGCGACTTGTTTGTGAGGGGGGCATGCCGTGACAACGTCCTGACGTAGAAAGGCAGGTTCGGTGAGTTGCTTTTGTATTCAAACCGCATGCGCAGTCTTACTATTTTGCATGAGGATCGCTCGCAGCTTGATCGTGTGGGGGGGGGGGGGGGAGGCCCTAACGACGTCCTGGCATAGAAAGGCAGGTTCAGTGAATAGCTTTTATATTCAAACCGCATGCACAGTCTTACCGTTTTGCACGAGGATCGCTCGTGGCTTTACTTACTTGAAACAAGTCGGGCACTGTTGAAAAGGAAACACAATATTTGAATAATTGATTGTCTACACACGTCTGGCCATGCGGTCCTTACACGCCATAGAGTTCAAATGCGATAAAAAAATTTTTAGGAAGTTCAAAACAAGGAGTCACTGGTAGAATCGACGCAGGTTCTATGCATTCCAGGTTCGGGGTAGGATCTTTCCCTCTTCATTCCTTAGCTTGTAGGTTCCTGGTTTCACAATTGTGGTGACGACGAATGGTCCTTCCCATGAGGGAGAGAGCTTATATCCTTGTGGTCCTTTTCCAGCAACTTCTATACTTCGAAGAACTAAATCTCCTATGTTGATAGGTCGGGATTTTACCTTTCGATTGCAATGTCGTACAACTTGTTGCTGATAGGCGGCGGTGCGAAGAGCCGACACATCTCGAAGTTCATGGATAAGATCCAGATTTTTTCGGAGGGTTTCATAATTCTTTTCTTGGTCGAAGTTGGAGACTCGCGGGCTTGGGATGCTGATATCGACTGGTATGATCGCTTCTGTCCTATAGCAGAGGTTGTATGGCGTTTCTCCAGTCGGGGTTCTTTCTGTGGTATGGTATGCCCACAAAATGTTGGGGAGTGCATTGACCCATTGCCCCCCCCCCCGACTTCCTGCAGTCGGGTTTTTAGTCTTTTAAGATTGTTCAATTGGTCACCTCAATTTTTCTATTGGTTTGGGGGTGCGCCACAGCAGTGTTCCGTAGATAAATCTTCAAGTCCTTACACATATTTGTGAAGGATTTTCCTGTGAATTGGGTCCCATTGTCTGTAATGATGATTGTTGGGATGCCGAAACGACAGATATTGTTCTTCCACATGAATTGTTTGGCATTCTCTTCAGTGATTTTGGCCAAAGGTTCCGCCTCGACCCATTTAGTGAAATAGTCGATAGCCATTATGATGAACTTCCTCTACCCCGAGGCTTGGGGTAAGGGACCATGGAGGTCGATTCCCCACTGTGCGAAAGTCCGTGCTCCTTGAAATGTGGAGAGGGTGACTAGCGGTTGTCGAGGAACGCTTGCATGCAACTAACAGCTTTTGCATCTTTGGACAAACTCAGTGGCCTTCTTCTTCATCGTGGGCCAGTAGAAGCTTTGGCATAATATTTTACGCGTCAAGGCATTTCCACCTAGATGCTCTCCGCAGACTTCTTCGTGAACTTCTAGAAAGGCGCACTCTACATCGGGCTCTGTTAAACACTTCAAGTATGGTCTTTAAAAGGATCGTTTATACAACTCCCTATTGATTAGGGTGAAGATGGCCTCTCGCATCCTCAGGCGTCGCGCCTCCCCTGGTCTTCTGGCAATGACTGGTGTTCCAGGTAATCCAATAGCGGGTCGATCCATGATCCTTTTGTTTCTTCGATCTCCATGATTTCCCAAGGCCCTTGGATGCTGGGAATGACGATCTCTTACACTTGGCGCCTCATAGACTGATATTGGGTAGGTGAAATGGCCATCTTTGAAAGGGTGTCTGCCCTTGAATTCTGCTCCCTAGGGATGTGAAGAATTTGGTACCGCGACACCTTAAAAAAGAGAGATCACTAGTGAAAGATATTGAGCTAGTTGCTCATTCTTTGCTTCGTATTCGTCTTCTACTTGCAAGACGATGAGTTGAGAGTCTGAATAGATGGTCAAGTTTCTTACAGTAGATGGCGATTCACATCCTTGCGATCAAGGCCTCGTACTCCGCTATATTGTTGGTAGTTGCAAATTTTAGCCTAAGTTTGTACTCTTGGATGACCAACTCTGGGCTTATCAAAAGTATTCCTGCGCCAGCTCCTTCGATCCCTGATGTTCTGTCGACATATAATATCCATTGAAGGTTGTTCGCAGCTTGTGCAGTGGTTGTTTCTGATGGGATAGTATTCTCTACAATGAAGTCCGCTAGCACCTATGACTTGATGACCGATCGAGGTAGGAAATGGATATCGAATTCACTTAACTCGACTGCCCATTTTACAAATCTGTCGGAGGCCTCTGGCTTCTGGAGGATTGTGTGAAGGGGGAGTTCCATCAACACTTTGACCGTGTGGGATTGGAAATATGGTCGGAGCTTTCTAGCCGAGAAGATGAGTGTCAGCGCTATCTTGTCTGTTGTAGGGTATCGGGTTTCCGTGTCTGAGAGAATCTTGCTTAGGTAGTAGATCGTACGCTGAACTCCTCCCTCCTCTTTAACCAACACCGAAATCAATGTTGCGGGCGTGACTGCTAGGTATAAATAGAATGTTTCACCAGGGACAAGTTTCGAGAGGAGTGGCGGAGAGGCTAGGTATCACTTTAGGGATTCGAAGGCGGCCGACACTCATCCATCCACTGGAATCCTGTGCTCTTTGCTCCCCTAAGGATTTTAAAAAATGGTAGATACTTATCTTCGTTTCATGCTAGGAATCGTGAGAGCGCAGTAATTCTAGCGTTTAGGCAATGTACTTCCTTCAAAGACCAAGGGGGTGCCATATTTTTGATGGCTTTGATCTTCTCTGGATTTGCCTCTATCCCTCACTGTGTTACCATGAATCCCATAAATTTTCCAGATGTTACTCCAAATGCGCATTTGCTTGGGTTGAGTCTCATGACGTGTTGTTGGAGAATTTTGAAACACTTTTACAGGTCCTCCACATGGTCTTCTCGCCGAACACTTTTTACTAGCATTTCGTTTACATATACCTCCATGGACTTTCTGATGTGATCCTTGAACACCATGTTCATCAGTCGTTGGTAAGTGGCTCCAGCGTTCTTAAGACCAAATGGCATTACCTTATAGCAGTATATTCCTTTGTATGCTCGAAACGTTGTATGCTCTTCATTCGCAAGATTCATTCTGTTGGAACACCCTATTACTAATTTGAGTAAGAATCACTATGTCCATAGGATTGTGTCTTGACCTCATTGTATAGATTTAAAGGTCAACTAGAATAGGTCTAAGGCTTAGAACTTAGGTTTGAAAACTGCCCCCAAGACCTCCTATTTCAGATTACAAGTGCAGAAGACCAAAGGCAATTTTCGTCGAGCTCAGATCGACGAGGCGTCGAACTCGGTTCGACGATCTCCGAGCTCAGATCGACGATTTCTGTCTCAAGTCAAACTCCAGATCTCTGAGCTCAGATCAACGATAGTCGAGCTCAGATTGACGATTTTTTTGAGAGATCGACGATTTCAGGATTTCAAATCAGACTGTTATGGAATTCAAATATCTTCAATATCCAGCATTTAATGCAGAATATTTTGTAGCTATTTCATCAATCTGGAGCAAGTTTCAAGGAGACTGAAAGGGAATGTTTCTTAGGACTTTCCTCCAGAGACAGCTACCAATTAAGGAAGTCATTTATGACTGGCTAACGACTATCTAGGAGATTGGATTTCATAATATCATTACAGACAGTAGAGACAGATAACCAAGGATATATCTCTCAAGAATTCTACAGGATTATACAGTTAGAGTTTTACAGAACACAAGGAATAGAACAGAGAAGGAGATCAACACATAGAGAAGAATCTCTTCTATTCTTTCAGATCTCTTCTCTGATTCAAGTTTTCCAGGCTTCATCAATCAAAGAATCCAGACACAACACATTTCAGCCTTTACTGAAATTATAAATTGCTGGAGATCTCAACTTACTGAAGGCCTATCACCCTGTGCAAAGCTTCTTCTCCTGACCAACTGCTAATCTCAGGGGGAGCTTTGACATCAACAAATCCACTAGTCTTCTCTTTGATTGTTGACAGATAAGAACACCTTTAACTCTTTTTATTTTCTTTTGCTATAAAAGGGTTATTCAAAACTCCCTTCAAAAGTTTTGTGTTTGGTTCCTGAGACCTTCTCAAAACTCAGTGGTGGCAAGACACCCGATCAAAAAATCTGGTTTGGTTTATGAGCACCTTATCAAAAGCTCATTGGTGCCCGGGACACTTGATCAACTCATCCTATATTGGATTCCTACCTAGGGTGGTAGAAGAGTGGATATAGCTAGGTTGATTGAGGAACCACTATAGCTCCTTGTGTCATCTGGTTTGCTTGTGTATTGGTTGTTGTGTGCTGTGTTTTTTATATCTTGCTTTACTTTGTTTTATTTACTGCAAGCACAATACACTATAAATAAATTAAGTTTCCACTACCAATTAGTTTTTAATTTACAAAATTATTTTAAAATACTCTATTCACCCTCCCCCCTCTAGAGTAAAGGTAGATCTTACCCTCACTTTCAATTGGTATCAGAGGGAGGTTGGTTGTTTTTATAGGCTAACACCTGAACCAAAAGATCTCTGATAAGATCAACCTTTAATAGAGAGTTGTTATTTCTTTTATAATTATTTTAATATAAATCCATGGCATAGAACAAAGACTATGCAAGCACCAGACCTCTAGTGTGCAATCTTTCTAAGTTTGCACTTTGGAAGGCAGGGATTAAATATACATGAATTCTATTGATGATGATATCTTTAATTCTGTTTTAACAGTTGTCCAAGACCTCCAGAAACCACAAGCACAAATGTTGTTCCACCCCCTTGAGGAACAGATGCAGACATCAAGAAGTGGAAAGTTGCTGATGCAAAGGCAATGAATATATTGGCTCAGACAATGTCTGATGATATATTTCAGAAAGTAGTTGAATGCAACTCAGCAAAGGAAATCTGGGACAAGCTATTTGAGCTCGTGTCAGGATCTGCTAATGAGAGAAAGGACAGAAGATCTCATCTCATAACCCAGTATGAGAACTTCAAGAAGGGAGAAACTGAGTCAGTAGCTGACATGTATAACAGACTCAGTCTGATTTTCAGTGAATTAAAAACTTTGGACAAGGAGATCTCATTGACTGAACTCAATGATAAGATCCTAATGTGCTTTCCCAGCACTTGGGACTCAAGGATCTGGCCAATCAAGGATGCCAGAAGCTTGAATGAGATCATCACTGAAGCTCTATTGGGCAAGCTCAAGTCTTATGAGCTACTCATCAAAAATAGAGAGGAAGAGCAAAAGACAGCTTCTCCAGCAACAGGGAAGGAGAAGACAATTGCTTTTAAAGCTATAGAAGAATAGCCTGAAGACAAGGTCACAGGCAATGAAGAGCTAATGAGCCTACTAGCCAAAAGATTCTACAAGATGGCTAGAAAAGGCTTCAGGAAAAGGTCATCCAGAGGCCATGAAAAGCCAAGGTATGACAAATCCAGTAATAAAGAGATTATCTATTTTGGATGCAGGAAACCAGCCTGACTGTCCAGAGAACCAAAACAAGGACAAGAAAGATAAGAGACAAAGAAAAAGAGACAAAGGCTCAAGGAGAAACAACTATGACAAATCCTCCTCTAGTAAGAACAAGCATACCAGGAAAGGATTTGTAGCTGAGACCTGGAGTGAGACTGAAGAAGAATCAGATACTTCATCAAGCTCAAGTTATGATGAAGATGATGCCCAAGAGAAGGACTTCTACATGATGGCTATCAATACCTCTCAACACAATTCAGATGCAGAACAAGTGTCAGGATCTAAATCTGAACCTGAAGCTGAAGAAGATCAGGTAATAGACTCTTTTGATTTTAATTTAGAGGACTTTAAATTTGAGTTTAATGCACTGTGTTTAGACCTACTCAAGTCTGAGAAAGAGATTATTTCTCTTAGAAATCAACTGTCTGAACACAGCACCTTAAAATCAGATAACCTCAAACTCTCTGAGGAGTTAGAATGTTGTAGGGAGCAGATAGCTTCACTGAAAAGTGAACTATCTGAGGCAAAGAAGTTTGAAGAATTCCTCAATGGGAGAAGCATCAAACTGATGGACATCACAAGCACAGTGAATTCAAGACTTAACAGTACACTGGACTTGGGTGCTTCATCCAACCAACCTATAGTATTAACAACCCCAATCAAATTTATCTCAAATAAAGGAAAGGGAGTTGTAGAGGAAGCTAGGAAGAATTCTGATATACCTAAGGAAAATAAGGTTCAACAGAAAACGTCGAATGGAGCTCGACGATCTCTGAACGGAGCTCAGCGATCTCAAGCTGAATCGTCGAACTCAGGTCGATGATCTCTGAACTCTGAACTCAGGCAAAGTCGATCTTCGAACGGAGCTCGACGATCTGTCCCAAGATCGTCGAACTCATCTAAGAGATCGTCGAACAGAGCTCAGAGCTTTGAACAATCTTTTAAGGGTAAGTCAAAATTCAATTCTAGAGGTCCTACATCCCAAGGCTTCAACCCTTATGCTTAATGGATAATACCTCCTAGGAGATATCATCTTGAAGGCTATAAGAGTCAACCAGGGATGTCTTTTATTTCAGATTTTAAAGGTTATCAACCTAGACCTAAGGTAAACTGGGTCAAAAACAAATAAATTGTTATATGTGCAGGTGAAGACCTATCCAACAATAAACCAGCAATGGTATCTGGATAGTGGGTGCTCAAAGCACATGACAGGGAGCAAGGATAATCTTACATCCTTCAAAGCCAAGCCTGGACCCAAGGTCATATTTGGAGACTCAAACTTTGGACAGACCAAGGGATATGTTACAGTCCAGATAGGGTCAGTCACATTCAAGAAGGTGGCCTATGTAGAAGGACTGAAGCACAACTTAATCAGCATCAGTCAATTGTGTGATGAAGGCTACCAGGTGACTTTCAACAAATCTTCATGCAAAATCAAATCAGAGGACAACACAACTGTATTGACAGGTAAAAGGAAAGGTAACATGTATCTTGTAGATTTTCAATCAACTAAGGTAGATATTTGTTTGTTCATCTCTGTTAGTAAACCAAATGAGCTATGACATAAGAGATTAGAACATGTAAACTTTAGAACCATTGCTAGGCTATCCAAGGATAACCTTGTTAGAGGACTACCTTCTGGCCCCTACAAGAAGGAAGGACTTTGTAGGGCTTGTCAATTAGGCAAGCAAACTAAAAATAGCTTTAAGTCACTTAGTAAGAGTGATTCACCTAGGATTTTGTATCTGTTACACATGGATCTATTTGGACCCATTACTGTACAAAGTCTAGGAGGGAAATCTTACACTTTAGTAGTTGTAGATGACTTCTCTAGATTCACATGGGTGTTCTTTCTGAGGAAGAAGTCTGATAACTTTAAGTGTTTGATAGAGTTTCTCAAATACATACAGATTGAGGTCAATACTCACATTGCCCTGATCATAAGTGATCATGGGACAGAGTTTGATTCTCTTCTTATGCAAGAGTTCTGTCAGATTGAAGGGATCAGACACACTTTCTCAGCTCCTAGAACTCCTCAATAAAATGGGGTAGCTGAAAGGAAAAATAGAACCCTTATTGAATCTGCTACTACATTATTGACAGATGCTCACCTTCCTCTATCCTTTTGGGCAGAGGCAGTGAACACCTCAAACTATGTGTTGAATAGAAGTTTGATACATAAGCTAAAGGACAACACTCCCTATGAATTACTCAAAGGGAAGAAACCTAAAGTAGACTATTTCAGAATTTTTGGTTGTATTTATTACATACATAATAATAACAAGAAATATATAGCAAAATTTCAAGCCAAAGCTGATGAAGGAGTGTTTCTGAGATACTCCATGATCAGTAAGGCTTATAGGGTATATAACAAATCATCTCTTAAAATTGAAGAATCTGTACATGTGTCCTTTGATGAAACTAACATGTCTTTCAAGGAGAAGAATACTTCTACCATAAATCCTTTGCAGGTACATTCTCTTTCAGAGAATTTAGATAGGATAAACATCATTGAAGAGGATACAACACCTTCACCTATCTAACAAAAAGGTGAAAGCAGTGAAGATGAAGAAGACATTCAACATCCTGGTGAGAATTACATTGAAGAGCCAGTTGTTGTTCCACAAGAGAAAACAACAACACAGGTTGGTGAATAATCAACACCCCTTGTTGATTTAGTAACATCAAGAGATCATCCAATCTCCCAAGTGATTGGATACATCTAAGCTGGTATGCAAACCAGAAATCAGGTCAACCAAAACCTGATGCACACCTGCTTTCTTTCTCAAATTGAGCCTAAATCCATATAAGATGCAGAACAAGATCCACACTGGATCATTGCAATGCAAGAGGAGTTAAATCAATTTGAAAGAAACAAGGTTTGGGAGCTAGTGTCAAGGCCAAAGGATTATCCCATTGTTGGAACAAAATGGGTATTCAGGAACAAACTAGATGATCAAGGTATTATTGTAAGGAACAAGGCAAGGCTAGTTGCACAAGGATACTCTCAAGAAGAAGGAATAGATTATGACCAGACCTTTGCACCATTTGCAAGGTTAGAGGCCATAAGAATATTCCTAGCCTATGCAGCTCACAAGAGATTCAAAGTTTATCAAATGGATGTGAAGAGTGCATTTCTAAATGGAGATATCAAGGAAGAAGTCCATGTCAGACAACCCCCAGGTTTTATCTCTCCTACTCATCCTGATCATGTTTTTAAACTTCATAAAGCATTATATGGTCTAAAGCAAGCTCCTCGAGCATGGTATGAGACCTTAGCATGCTTTCTTTTGGAAAATGATTTTAAAAGGGGTAGAGTAGACCAAACTCTTTTCATTAGAACCCATAAGTCCAATATCCTACTAGTACAAATTTATGTAGATGACATTATCTTTGGATCTACTGATTCAAACTTGTGCAAGAGGTTTTCCAACCTAATGTATTCAAAATTTGAAATGAGTAGCATGGGTGAGCTTTCCTTTTTCTAGGATTGCAAGTCAAATAACATGCTGATGGCATATTCATTTCTCAAACCAAGTATGCAAAAGAGTTAGTTAAGAAATTTGGTATGTCTGAAGCATCATCTATGAAAACACCTATGCCTACTAATGTTATATTAGATGTTGATGAACATGGGAAACCTGTTGATCAGACAACTTATAGAGCAATGATTGGCTCTTTATTGTATCTTACAGATAGTAGACCTGACATAATGTTTGCTACATGCATCTATGCTAGATTCCAAGTAAGCCCTAGAGAGTCACACCTAACATTAGTAAAAAGGATTCTTAGGTAAGTGAAAAGTTGTCCAAATCTAGGTCTCTGGTATCCAAAAATTTAGGATTTGAATTAACTGGATTTTCAGATGCTGATTATGCTGGATGTAGAGTAGACAGGAAAAGCACCAGTGGAACTTGTCAGTTTATTGGTGACAGACTTGTCTCCTGGTTTTGTAAGAAACAAACATCGGTGTCCACATCAACTACTAAAGCTGAATACATGGCAGTAGGTAGTTGTTGCTCACAGATATTGTGGATTCAAAATCAGCTCCTAGACTATGGTTACAACTTAGATAAGTCAAAAATCTTTTGTGATAACACCAGTGCTATTTCTATAGCCCAAAATCCAGTCCTCCATAGTAGGACTTCAATATATCCTAACTGATTTGCAAAGGGGAGATATTTTCACCAAACCCTTGGATGAAATGAAACACACATTCTTCCTGAATCAGTTAGGAATGTTAGATGGAGGAAGTCTAAATTAAGATCCAATAGTTTTTAAAAAAAACCTTAAAATTGACAAAGACTAGGCTAAAAACTTGATTTTTCTAGTGTCTATAGGTTCTTTCTTAAACTCTGAACTGTGCTCGACATTTTTCCTAAAGATCGTCGAACGGAGCTCGCCGTTCTCATGAAAGCGTCGAACGGAGCTCAGCGTTTCCCAGATAGTGCTAGGCCATCTCTTTCCGGTCACAGATCATCGAACGGAGCTCGACGCTCTCCAATATCATCGAACAGATCGACGATGTTGAAGACCTTTCAGATTCCTTTAGAAGCCCAGATCATCGAACTGAGTTCAATAATCTTTCCATTTCAGCGTCGAACCCTGATATAAAATCATTTTCGGTCGTCGTTCTCTTTTGCGCATTCATACTTTTTGCAGAGCTTTCTTTCCCTCCAAACCCCTCTATACTTGGTCTTATTTGGTTTGTTTTTGCAGGAAAGTCATGGCCGTTTCAGTTGCTGTCCTAGCCGCCATGAAATTCGACACAAGATTTGACATTGATATGGATTCATTTGAAGGCACCGATCAGATTTTTAAGGACATCCTAGAGTTATTCAAAGAACAACAGCTGGTCACCATTATGACTTCAAGGATTAAGCTTGCTGCCGACGAAATCAAGGAATGGGTATACACAGCCCATAACCTAGATCAGAATACAGTGGTCGGGACTATCTCGGGAACCCAGGTATCCCTCACTCCCGTAATTTTGATAGAGTTATTTAACCTAAGTACTGGAAATGATAGCGTTGAGTTGTCCGGAGAAGAGTTTTCTAATATGCTAGATAGAATGGGTCATAATACAACAAACCCCAATAGGTTACTTAAGAAAAATCTATCAGTAGAATATAGATTTCTGGCTGATGTAATGGGCAAAGTCATTTTAGCAAAACACTCTGCCCATGATACTATTTCTAAGTATCAGTTCTATCTAATGGCTGCTATTATAGATAAGAAATAGTTGAACTGGGGAGAGATTTTCTTTGATCTGATTAAAAAGAAAATCAATAAGAATTTTGTAAATTTTGGGAGAATAGTGGGATTGTTTTTGAACAACATATCCCCCCAACTGCTGGTCTCAAATGGCATGCATATTAATGCCTCCAAGAGGTTGTCCTCTGCCTTATTTGGCAGATGGGAGAGGACAATTGTCAACCCCAGCAGGACCCCCTCAGCAACTACTACTTCAGGCACTAGGACTGCTTTAGTCACTTCCCCTCAAGCAACTGCCCCATTAGAGGATTTGCCTTTATCCTCCATCTCATCTCCACCATCTACACCTCCAGTTTCCTCAACCATCCCTACATCCCTCATCACAATTTCATCTCCAACAATCTCTACCCCTCCTCCAGCCACTCTTCAAGAACAATTTCATCCACTTCATTACTATCCCCCACTAGAACTTGACTCATCCATCCATATTCCATCATTCAACCTCCTAGATGACTCCTATATGGATGATTCAACTTCTTCTCCACAAGAACTTCCATCTTCTTCCACCTCCTACCAACAGCTTCTTCAAGATATCTTAGCTCAGCCCTCATTCACACCATCCATCTCCACAGTCACACCATCCATCACCATCCCAGTTTCATCCATCACCACCATCCCTATATCTGAACCATTCATACCACTTCAATCAACATCACCTCCACACATTTTTGCAGCTCCACCAACAACATCCACTTCTGCAACATTCTTCTCTACCTCTACTCAAGCCTCCCTTGAGCAAGTAGATGTTCCTGCACTTGCAGATAGGTTATATGAGATATTAGCTCCCAGGCTAACACTCCTGCTGGAAGCCTCCTTGGCACCTCTTCTAAAATCTATCAATGATTTCTCTACAAGGCTATCTTCTTCTTATCCTCCTCAGGCAATCCCTTCTTTTGGGTGCCTAGATCCAGTTTCTACTGAATCCAGGCAGGAAGAAATGCCCAATGAAGAAGCCATGCTGCCTGCTGAAGTTTCAGATTTCATGCTAAGTTCAGAAGCAGTGCCAGATGTTTCAGCTCCAGCCCCAGTCCCATCTTTCAGTGAAGTTAATCTAAGGTTCCTGCTTTCAGTTTTTGTTGTTCTATATAGCAGATATCTTGCAGCTCCAGATGCTGAAGATCTTTCTAAGGCCATTGTGCCTGTTTAAATTTGTGATCCCAGCTTGATCCAATCATATATTGATTCAATCAAGTCTGTGGAAGTTCTAACTGCTGATGGTGCTTTTGTTGATGATGATGATGATGATGTGATGATCACAGAGGCTATTGTTGAGCCTGTTGTTTTTCCAATTGCTGCTGCTGATGTTGTTTCAGAGGCTGTTGTTATTATTTCAGAAGCTGCTGTTGTACATATTATTCCAACTTCTTCTGTTGTTATTCCTACTATTGCACTGCCTGCTTCTGCTCCTGTTTCCCCCACCAAGGCAGCTTACAAGGAAATAGATGCTATGTATGCTAAGCCCCAGAGTTCTGATAGTGATGAATATAGGACAGATTCTGATGATTCCTCTGCAACTATTGCAAGGAAGAGGAAAGCTAGAAGTAAAGCAATGAGGAGAGTTCCTGCAAAGAAAGACACTTCTGAAAATGACATTCCTTATTATATATTGCATGATTGTCCCATTACAGAACATTGGATGAAATATTCTATGAATCAGCTGAAGGCTATGAAGAAGAAAAAGAGATGCAATGAAAGATCTCTTCCATTTATTCCTCCTCATCATCCTCCTTCTCCTGGTGCAGGATCTAGTGCTGATTCAGCCTCCAATATTTCTACTCAAAGATCTGCCCAGTCTCATGTTCAAGCAAGAGGTTCTCAGTCCAGAAGCTACATCTCAAGGGGAAATCAATCAAGAGGAAGCCAGCAGAGAGGCAATCAGAGAGGTCAGCAAGTATACACCAGAGGACAGTCAAGATACAGGCCATATGAAAGAATAAGACAAGCTGCTTCCAGTGATACTACTGCAGGGTTATTCCCTTATAAACTCAGAGAAGGATTTCATGAAAAAGCTGCTCCTTCAGATACTATTAACAAATATGAGCCTCCTATTCCATTTGAAGATCCAGAGAACAATCCAGTCTCTTGGACAGCCAGGATGAAGGAGCTAGCTGCTTTAGATCAGATGAGGAAAGCCAGAGAGCAAGGGAAAGACACCTCCAATATCTCAACATTTTCTGAGCAAAGAAAGAAAGAACTTGAAAGGTATTCATCCAGGAAATTCTTTGACCCAGAAAGGTATATGGAATTGCACCCAGAGGCAGTTGTTCCTAGAGCTAAATCTCAAACTACACTTGGTGCTACTGAAGATAGAAGATCAAAGAAAGAAGTAGAAAACCCCAATAGGGAAATTCTTTTCAAGAAAGGCAAGGAAAAGGACTGCTAGTGTAAGCTGAACTATATATCTCACTCTGAACAATTTGCTGTGTGTTATATATATGCTTCTGCAATGCTGTTGTCTATAATTCTGCAATGTTGTATTTATTTCTGCTTATTTGTATTTAAATTCCTATAAATCATGTAAATAGTAATCCTAACCCAAATAGGGGGAGATTGTTGGAACACCCTATTACTAATTTGGATAAGGATCATTATGTCCATTGGAATGTGTCTTGACCTCATTGTATAGATTTAAAGGTAAACTAGAATAGGTCTAAGGCTTAGAACTTAGGTTTGAAAACTGCCCCCAAGACCTCCTAGTTCAGATTACAAGTCCAGAAGACCAAAGGCAATTTTCGTCGAGCTCAGATCGACGAGGCGTCGAACTCGGTTCGACGATCTCCGAGCTTAGATTGACGATTTCTATCTCAAGTCAAACTCCAGATCTTTGAGCTCAGATCGACGATAGTCGAGCTCAGATCGACGATTTTTTTGAGAGATTGACGATTTAGGGACTTCAAATCAAACTGTTATGGAATTCAAATATCTTCAATATCTAGCATTTAATGCAGAAGATTCTGTAGCCATTTCATCAATCTGGAGCAAGTTTAAAGGAGACTGAAAGGGAATGTTTCTTAGGACTTTCCTCTAGAGACAGCTACCAATTAAGGAAGTCATTTATGACTGGCTAAACGGCTATCTAGGAGATTGGATTTCATAATATCATTACAGACAATAGAGACAGATAACCAAGGATATATCTCTCAAGAATTCTACAGGATTATACAGTTAGAGTTTTATAGAACACAAGGAATAGAACAGAGAAGGAGATCAACACACAGAGAAGAATCTCTTCTATTCTTTCATATCTCTTCTCTGATTCAAGTTTTCCAGGCTTCATCAATCAAAGAATCCAGACACAACACATTTCAGCCTTTGCTGAAATTATCAATTGCTGGAGATCTCAACTTACTGAAGGCCTATCACCCTGTGCAAAGCTTCTTCTCCTGACCTACTGCTAATCTCAGGGGGAGCTTTGACATCAACAAATACACTAGTCTTCTCTTTGATTGTTGTCAGAGAAGAACACCTTCAACTCTTTTTATTTTCTTTTACTGTAAAAGGGTTATTCAAAACTCCCTTCAAAAGTGTACAACCCCGTATTCGCGACGGGAGGACCCAAGCAAGGCATAAGGCATGCTAGTAAGTTTTAAGCTTTTGAGCCCCTTTGAGGGGCGGGGGCGGCGAGTAGGCAGACACCCGTCCCTGCATGATAGGCGTGAGGGGAAGCTGCGGGAACGGCCGGAGTCCAGAGGCGCACCCCTGCCTTGCGGCTGGGCGAGGGCAGGCGGGGCGAGATCGGCCCGGGGCCGGGTTCTCGCCCCTGCCTTGCGGCTAGGCGAGGGCAGGCAGGGCGAGACCGGCCCGGGGCCGGGTTCTCGCCCCTGCCTTGCGGCTAGTCGAGGGCAGGCGGGGCGAGACCGGCCCGGGGCCGGGTTCTCGCCCCTGCCTCACGGCTAGGCGAGGGCAGGCGGGGCGAGACCGGCCCGGGGCCGGGTTCTCGCCCCTGCCTTGCGGCTAGGCGAGGGCAGGCGGGGCGAGACCGGCCTGGGGCCGGGTTCTCGCCCCTGCCTCGCGGCCAGGCGAGAGCAGGCGGGGCGAGACCGGCCCGGGGCCGGGTTCTCGCCCCTGCCTCGCGGCCAGGCGAGAGCGGGCGGGGCGAGACCGGCCCGGGGCCGGGTTCTCGCCCCTGCCTCGCGGCCAGGCGAGGGCAGGCGGGGCGAGACCGGCCCATGGCCGGGTTCTCGCCCCTGCCTCGCGGTCAGGCCGGGCGAGACCGACCAGGGGGGGGGGGCCTGAGGGCGTAACCTCTCATGCTTTTACCGTTTTACCCCCGAGGTGGATTTTCCCTTTTTGCCCCCCGGTGTGGAGGTTTTCTATTGGCTGGAGGCATTTTTGTCCTAAGGGCATTTTGGTCATTTTACCCCCAAGACTTGGAAAAACTATAAATAGACCCTTAGGGGTGCCTTGGAGGGGAGGATCTGGTCATTCTTTCCTTAGCCACTATTTTCTCTTTGGCTTTCCTCCAAGGCGCCTAGCTCAAGCATTGGCTAGGGAGGGGGAGACCTCAAAGGTCTTCTGGGTGTGAGGTGGGACCTCCGCGCTAGAGCTAAGGGTCGGTTCATAGCTTCCTAGGTCTTAAGTCCGTGACATTCTTCCGAGTGTAGTAGGTGTGAGGTCACCCCTTTCCCCAAGGGTCGAACTCCACGGAAGTCAATTTTGGCTTCGGTCATTTTTGGCTTCAACAGTTTTGGTGCGGTGAGCGTGGAGAGTGACCAGCACAGAAGATCTCAGGAGAGTGTCATGACTAGAGATCAGGGAGGTAGTGATGACCTCGGTGGTCTCCCCAACCTAGGACCCTTTGTAGGAAGAGAGGAGTTCATGGCTGTAAAAGTAGAGAGAAAACGACTAGAAAACAAGCCGGAATTTTGAATAATGAAAATTTTATTATCCAAAAAGATATCATTTACAAAGGTATGGCCTCCCTTTTATAGAATGGAGGAGATAGAGGAGAGTACAAACTAACAATGTGGGACTAAATAAATGTACAAAGACTGGGCGGTTTGATATGTACAGACCGCACAGTCCGCGCGGTTAGATAACAGGCTAACCGCCCGGACAGACCAGAGGGAGATGCAGAAGGAGACCGCCAGACTGCCAGACCGCCAGACCGCCAAATATCCAAGTCGTTGTAGACAAACCGCTAGACCGCCGAACCATAGCAGCAACCACCTGGATATGCAACTGCTGGAGAGAAACCGCTAGACCGCACGGTCAACAACTCGCCAGATACAAACCGCTAGACCGCACAGTCAACAATCCGCCAGGTCCAAACCGCAGATCGCCCGGTCTCATGCTTCAACACTCCCCCTCAAGCTGGAGCATAGATATCAATCATGCCCAGCTTGTCACAGATGTGGAAGAATGAAGTAGAAACCGGCTTGGTAAAGATATCCGCCAGCTCTTTGTCAGAGGTGACGAACGGAGTGCAAATCTGTCCCTTCAAGACTTCTTCCCGGATGAAATGGCAGTCAACTTCTATATGCTTCGTTCTCTCATGGAAGACCGGATTTTTAGATATGTATATAGCGGCCTTGTTATCACAGAACATAGGAAGAGGATAGTCGTAGACCTCTCCTAGGTCAAACATGAGAGCCCTCATCCATTTTAGTTCACACGTGGTTGACGCCATACTCCGATATTCAGCTTCTGCACTCGACCTTGAGACAACAGACTGCTTCTTGCTCTTCCAACTCACAAGATTACCTCCAATAAAGGTGCAAAACCCAGATGTAGACTTCCGATCACCTTTATCATCCGCATAGCTTGAGTCTGAATAGGCTTCAACTCTCAGATGACCATGCTTCTGAAAGAGTAACCCTTTTCCCGGTGCTGCTTTGACATACTCTAATATCTTTAAGGCAGATTGAAGATGACATTCCCTGGGAGCCTGCATGAACTGACTAACCTTGCCAACAGCATATGAGATGTCGGGTCTGGTCACTGTGAGATAAATGAGTTTGCCTACCAGACGTCTATACCTCGTGACATCAGATACAAGAGGTGAGTCATCTGTCCATGTCTTGTCTTCTCCAGTAGCCATGGGATACCGAGCTGGTTTGGCACCGGTCAGTCCTGCATCTTGTAGAAGATCAAGAGCATACTTCCGTTGAGAGAGGACCAGCGAGTCAGGCTTCCGAGAGATTTCTATCCCCAAAAAGTACTTTGGGGAGCCCATGTCCTTCGTAACAAGGTGTCGACGGAGGTGTTTCTTTGTTAAGTCCACCCCAGCTTGGTCATCGCCGGTCAGAAGAATATCGTCTACATAAACTGCCAAAACCACAAGGCCCGATACGGTTTTGCGAATAAACAGAGAGTGATCAGCTGAACTTCTCGCAAAGCCAATAACAGCCACAATGCTACTGAACTTGTCGAACCATGCCCGAGGGCTCTGTTTTAGTCCATAGATGGCCTTCTTCAACTGACATACACGTGTCTCCCCCTGAGCAACATACCCGGAGGTTGCTCCATGTAAACATCCTCGTGAAGATCCCCATATAGAAAAGCATTTTTGACATCAAGCTGAGAAATAGGCCAATCCCGGTTGACGGCCACAGAGAGAAGAACACGGATGGTGCTGAGGCGAGCAACTGGGGAAAACGTATCAAAGTAGTCAACCCCATAAGTCTGAGTATAGCCCTTGGCCACCAGTCGGGCCTTGTAGCGTTCCACAGAGCCATCGGGGCGAAATTTCACAACAAACACCCAGCGACAGCCAACCACATCAGTGCCCACTGGTGGAGAAACAAGGGTCCAGGTACCTCGTTCAGTAAGAGTGGCGATTTCCTCATCCATGGCAGATTTCCAGTGAGGAATAGCAAGAGCCTCCTGGTAGGTGCGAGGAGTAGTAGTAGCCGAGATCGCCAAAGCAAAATGCCTGCGAGAAGGAGTAAGCTGATCATAGGAAACAACAGCCGCAAGCGGATGTTGGGTGCACGCCCGCACCCATTTGCGAAGAGCAACAGGGAGATCTAGGTCGTCGTGAGCCTCAGGAACCGGAGCGTCCGTGGCGGAGAAAGCTGGCCCGGGACTTGAGAGAGACGGCGGTGGAGAAACGGGAGAAGGGGAAAGGGGTATAACAGGTAGAGGCGGCGGAGCAGACATGGGAGGGGAGACGTCGATATGCATGGAAGGAACACAAGGGAATGGTGGAGAGGAAGAGAGGTCAGGAGGAGGAGGAGATGGAGATGAGAAGTAGGAAGCATTTTCAAAGAAGGTGATGTCCGCGGAAACAAACTGTTTCCGCAGAATGGGGTCAAAGCAACAATAGCCTTTTTGAGTGGTGGAGTAACCCAAAAAGACACATTTGGTGGAGCGGGGGGAAAGTTTATCCCGGGTAGCGGACGGAGCATGCACAAACGCCGTACACCCAAAGATACGAAGGGGGAGAGGAAAGGGTTCCTTGCCGGGGTAGAGAATGGAGAAGGGAGTCTTGCCATGAAGGACAGTAGAGGGAATACGATTGATGAGATAGCAGGCAAGAACAACAGCATAGCCCCAATAGGAGCGAGGCACATGTATCTGCGTCATAAGAGTGCGAGCGACGTCGAGGAGATGACGGTTTTTACGTTCCGCCACCCCATTTTGTTGGGAGGTGTAAACACAGCTGGTCTGATGGAGAAGACCATGTTGCATACAAAAGGAAGAAAACTCATGACTAAGGTATTCTTTAGCATTGTCAGAGCGAAGAAATTTAATAGAAACCTCAAATTGAGTTTTAATCATATTATAAAAAGTTTGCCATACAGAAAAGAGTTCAGAGCGATCTTTTAACAGATACACCCAAGTACAGCGAGAGAAATCATCAATAAAAGTTACAAAATAAGAGCTACCCC
The DNA here is from genome assembly GCA_039513925.1 of Platanthera zijinensis. Classification (NCBI taxonomy): domain Eukaryota; kingdom Viridiplantae; phylum Streptophyta; class Magnoliopsida; order Asparagales; family Orchidaceae; genus Platanthera; species Platanthera zijinensis. The sequence continues at coordinate 52,302,705 of CM077078.1, read as the reverse complement.
GCCCAACGGTGAGAGTAGGAGCAGGTCCCCAGACATCAGAATGGATGAGATCAAAAGGGCGAGAGGAACCACGGCCTTGCTTCGGTGGGAAGGGGGAACGGTGATGTTTGCCCAACTGACATGCGTCACAGTCGAGCGGAGGACCCGTGGAGGGTAAGTGGGGAAGAAGCTGACGAAGAATCCGAGCTGGAGGATGGCCAAGGCGAAGATGCCATTGAAGCAGGTCGGTGGACGAGGAAGAGAAGGCGGACAGAGCAGAGACATTGTCGAGGAAATAGAGGCCGCCGCTCTCAGTCTCAGTAGCAATCGTCCGCTGGGTCCTCGGGTCCTGAAAACAACAAGAAGAAGGAGTGAATAAGACGGAGCACTGAAGTTGCTTGCATAAGGTAGTAACAGAGAGTAAGTTGCAGGGAAATTTCGGGACATAGAGAGTGTCCATTAAACAAAGCGACGGGGTAACTTGCACCATGCCCGTCCCATGAACTGGGGAAGGAGAACCATCCGCAACAAGAACTGGGGGTAACCGATCATGTGTTTCAAGAAGAGAGAAACATTGAGGATTGCCGGTCATGTGATTTGTAGCACCAGAGTCAATCAGCCATTTACCTTGGGTAACGACGTGAGCACTACCTGAGGTCGTGGCCACAGAGGCAGAGGGCCGAGAGGAAGAATCAGCAGAGGGGCGAAGGTGAGGGTGTTTTTGCCAGCAGCGGTCAACAGTGTGGCCGGTACGACCACAATGAGAACAAAGAAACCTGGACAGTCCGCGCGGCCCGGTGTGACTACGGCCACTAGTGCCGCCCCGCTGAGTTTGGAGAGCATAGGTCTCTGGGGGAGGAGGGGAGGCCAACAGAGGGCGCTGGAGAAGCGAAGTAACGGCGGCGATGCGAGCCGCGGTGGCATCCAAGGTGGGAGATTCGGCTTCACCCAAGATCTGCTGGCGGATCATATCAAAGGACTCGGGAAGCCGCAGAAGATAACAAACAACCAGGAGTTCCTGGAAGTGTTTGTGTTGGGTGGCCACGTCCGTGGAGAAGGGCCGATTTTGAAGAATCTCGGCGCCAAGAGCCTGAACTTGCTGATAGGCTGCTGCAGGAGTCATGGAAGGACGGGCGAAGAGGTCGGCATAAAGAGTGTAGATCCGGGACGTCTGGGTCCCCTTAGAGTAAAGAGCGGCAAGGTGAAGCCAAGCGGCCTTGACCGTCTCATCATGGCGGATGACGGGAAGGCATTCATCAGAGAGGCTGTTAGCCAGCCAAGTGCGGACAAGAGCATCACTCGCATCCCATTCGTCAAATTGAGCAGAATCTGGAGGGGGAGGGTCATCGGTAAGGTGATGACGTTTGCGCTGAGAGCGAAGGAGAAAGGTGAAAGAAACGCTCCAATCCGGATAATTGGAGCCAACAAGTTTAGAAACAGTGCCAAGATTTCCGGAAAGAGTAGGAGGAGGGGGGGAGCCGGATTGGCAACAGGAGTGGTGGCAGTAGAAGTCTCAGAGAGAGCCATAGAGGGAAAACAAAGGGAAGCCGCGCGGTTAAGAAACAAGCCGCGGGAAGAAGAGATGCAGCGGTCAAGATGTCAGACACCAGCGGCCAGAGAGGCCACGACCAAGCCGCAGAACAAGCAGAGGGAGAGAGGTCGGGCGGTAAGAGAGCAGACCGCGCGAACAGACGGGAAAGGCGATAAGGCAGGTCGTGGCGACTAAAGAAGAGAAGAAGAGCACAGCGACTAGAACAGGTCGCGGCAAAGGACAGGTCGCGGGTAGACAGAACAAGCCGCGCGGAAGGAGCGGACAGAATCAGGAGCCAGAAATCGAAGGCTCTGATACCATGTAAAAGTAGAGAGAAAACGACTAGAAAACAAGCCGGAATTTTGAATAATGAAAATTTTATTATCCAAAAAGATATCATTTACAAAGGTATGGCCTCCCTTTTATAGAATGGAGGAGATAGAGGAGAGTACAAACTAACAATGTGGGACTAAATAAATGTACAAAGACTGGGCGGTTTGATATGTACAGACCGCACAGTCCGCGCGGTTAGATAACAGGCTAACCGCCCGGACAGACCAGAGGGAGATGCAGAAGGAGACCGCCAGACTGCCAGACCGCCAGACCGCCAAATATCCAAGTCGTTGTAGACAAACCGCTAGACCGCCGAACCATAGCAGCAACCACCTGGATATGCAACTGCTGGAGAGAAACCGCTAGACCGCACGGTCAACAACTCGCCAGATACAAACCGCTAGACCGCACAGTCAACAATCCGCCAGGTCCAAACCGCAGACCGCCCGGTCTCATGCTTCAACAATGGCTTCCATCGAAGGCATCATGGGGATGCTTAGAAGCATTGCCCCTCAGGCTGACAGCTCAACCCCCACCCCCCAGGGACTAGCTCCCAGGGGTCTCGGCGAGCTAACTCAGAGTGGTCTCGGCGAGCTGGCTCCTAGGGGGCAAGGCGAGATCACCCCAGCAGGGGGAGAAGTGAGTATGTCGGATAGGAGGCCTGGGAAGGAGCGGATGGTAGAAGGGGTTGAGCGAGACCTCTCAGGCCGGGAGCTGTTCCCAAGCCCGGCGAGAGCTAACCCCCCAGGCGAGCAGGTCACGCGAGTGGAGGTGGCGAGAGCTCCCCTTAGGGGGTCACCCTTCAGTGAGTTGATCACCTCAGCTCCCGTTCCCGAGGGGTTCAGAGAGCCAGACATGGTTTACTATACCGGGAAGGATGACCCCGTCCAGCATCTGCAATGGTTCGAGGATGCCGTCTCCATCAGGCCGATGACGGATGCCTTCAAGTGTCGCCTCTTTGCGATCACGTTGAAGGAGAAGGCAAGGGACTGGTTTCATCAACTCCCCCCGAGGTCCATCTTCGGGTTCGAAGACTTGAGCCGGAGCTTTCAGCTTCGCTTCTCCACCTCCAAGAAGAGGAAGAAGGGTCCTGAGTCCCTCTTCCTGTTAAAGCAAAGGGCTGAGGAGTCGCTGGCCCACTACGTTGACAGGTTCCAGGAGGAGGTCCTTGACATCCAGGAGGTGCCAGGGTATGCCCTCCAGATGGCGTTCACGGTGGGGTTGCGCGAAGGGTTCTTCAAGATGAGCTTGACTCGGAAGGCCCCTCTTTCCTTTGAGGAGCTGATGGAAAGGGCGGCAGAGGAGATAGCCATGGAGGCAGCCAACCCGGCCTTTGTGAAGAAGTTGGCAAGGTTGACAGAGGTGGAGTCAAAGGAGCAAGGCGGCTCGAGGCATCATGAAGGGAGAAGGAGAGAGGAGCATAGAGCTCAAGGGTTCCAGAGACAGGAGGGTCCAGAGCCAGGCTGGAGGCAGCAGGGAGGACCTGCCCATGGTCCAGGAAGGGCTCTCATCCAGGATGGAGGGAACCATCATGGGGGCCAAGGGAGGTTCAACTTCCAAAGGCAGGCCCCAAGACATCTCCTGCCCCCACCCCAGCAAGCGATGGTGATTGGCCGAAGAGATAGGAGGAACCACAAGGGAAGAGGGGGAGGCAGGGTAGAGTTGCCGTACTGTGACTTCCACCAGTTGGAAGGTCACGCCACGGCTACCTGCCCCGAGTACCTGGAGGTGAGAGGGGCGAGAGCTCCAGCCCAGCAGCAGCCGGAGCGGATTGAAGCTCTACCCCAAGGAGGGGGTGATGATGTGTGTGAGGACCGGGTCGATGTAGGACCCCGAGGCGGTATAGCTGTGATCCACGGGGGGGTGGGGATCGAAGCCGCTCGGAAGGCAAGTCTCCATGTGATGTATCGGCGGAGCGTTGCCTCGACATCCCAGACCCCTCCCCCGGAGGAAAGGGTCACCTTCTCATCAAAGGATATGCCAGAGCATGAGGATCCCTTCTGCGACGCCCTGGTCATCCAAGCAGCCGTCGAAGGCTTCACCGTCTCCCGGATTTTGATTGATAACGGAAGCTCGGTCAACGTCATTTTCAAGAAAGCGTTCGAGGGGATGAAGGTGGAGCCAAGGAGGATAGTGGCGTCGGATGGACCTCTGTTTGGATTCTCAGGGGAGAGGAAGGAGGTGGAAGGTGGAGTCGGACTCCAGATGAAGTTGGGGGGGACCTTAAGGAACTGCAGGTTCGTCATTGTTGACGCTCCAAGCAGCTACAACGCCATCTTCGGAAGGCCCCTCATCAGCGCCTTCCGGTGCGTGCCCTCATCTTTCCACCAATGTCTCAAGTTCAACTCAGATGGGATCCAGGTCAGGATCAAGGGAGACTCCAGGATGGCGAGGCAGTGCTACGTCACGGCAGTCAACACCATCTCTTGGTTGGCTAAGGCAGAAGAGATGGAGAAGATCATGGAGAGCCTGAGCAGGATGGAGGTATCTAGTGGGAAGTAATCGGAGGGCGACCACCATGCCCGGACCCCCTGAAGAAGCCTCGCCTCGGCGGAGTAATGTATCTTTCTTTTATGTTATTGTAATGAGTCCAACCCCCGGCCGATAGGGTCAAGAGGGTCATGTAACCCAACCTTTTTCCCCTTTTGAGGATGTTGAATTTTGGCAGGAGTTCAGGTAACATGCCCCAAGCCCCTTAGCTCCGAGATGATTCCGCTGTCAGGCTCTCACTAGCTGGTGGGTTCAGGTTGATCTCTCGTGGGAGCCAAGCCCTTTGCTCCGAGATGATTCCGCTGCCAGGCTCTCACTAGCTGGTGGGTTCAGGTTGATCTCTCGTGGGAGCCAAGCCCTTTGCTCCGAGATGATCCCGCTGCCAGGCTCTCACTAGCTGGTGGGTTCAGGTTGATCTCTCGTGGGAGCCAAGCCCCTTAGCTCCAAGATGATTCCGCTGCCAGGCTCTCACTAGCTGGTGGGTTCAGGTTGATCTCTCGTGGGAGCCAAGCCCCTTAGCTCCGAGATGATTCCGCTGCCAGGCTCTCACTAGCTGGTGGGTTCAGGTTGATCTCTCGTAGGAGCCAAGCCCTTTGCTCCGAGATGATCCCGCTGCCAGGCTCTCACTAGCTGGTGGGTTCAGGTTGATCTCTCGTGGGAGCCAAGCCCCTTAGCTCCGAGATGATTCCGCTGCCAGGCTCTCACTAGCTGGTGGGTTCAGGTTGATCTCTCGTGGGAGCCAAGCCCCTTAGCTCCGAGATGATTCCGCTGCCAGGCTCTCACTAGCTGGTGGGTTCAGGTTGATCTCTCGTGGGAGCCAAGCCCTTTGCTCCGAGATGATTCCGCTGCCAGGCTCTCACTAGCTGGTGGGTTCAGGTTGATCTCTCGTGGGAGCCAAGCCCCTTAGCTCCGAGATGATTCCGCTGCCAGGCTCTCACTAGCTGGTGGGTTCAGGTTGATCTCTCGTGGGAGCCAAGCCCCTTTGCTCCGAGATGATTCCGCTGCCAGGCTCTCACTAGCTGGTGGGTTCAGGTTGATCTCTCGTGGGAGCCAAGCCCTTTGCTCCGAGATGATTCCGCTGCCAGGCTCTCACTAGCTGGTGGGTTCAGGTTGATCTCTCGTGGGAGCCAAGCCCCTTAGCTCCGAGATGATTCCGCTGCCAGGCTCTCACTAGCTGGTGGGTTCAGGTTGATCTCTCGTGGGAGCCAAGCCCTTTGCTCCGAGATGATTCCGCTGCCAGGCTCTCACTAGCTGGTGGGTTCAGGTTGATCTCTCGTGGGAGCCAAGCCCCTTTGCTCCGAGATGATTTCGCTGCCAGGCTCTCACTAGCTGGTGGGTTCAGGTTGATCTCTCGTGGGAGCCAAGCCCCTTAGCTCCGAGATGATTCCGCTGCCAGGCTCTCACTAGCTGGTGGGTTCAGGTTGATCTCTCGTTGAGGTGATCTTTTTACCCTGAGGGGGTCTCGTCACCCAGGCTCTCATCAGCTGGCATGGCAGGTTGACCCCCCCAGGAGGTTAGATTCTTTTACCCTGAGGGGGTCTCGACACCCAGGCTCTCATCAGCTGGCATGGCAGGTTGACCCCCCCAGGAGGTTAGATCCTTTTACCCTGAGGGGGTCTCGCCACCCAGGCTCTCATCAGCTGGCATGGCAGGTTGACCCCCCCCAGGAGGTTAGATCCTTTTACCCTGAGGGGGTCTCGTCACCCAGGCTCTCATCAGCTGGCATGGCAGGTTGACCCCCCCAGGAGGTTAGATCCTTTTACCCTGAGGGGGTCTCGCCACCCAGGCTCTCATCAGCTGGCATGGCAGGTTGACCCCCCCAGGAGGTTAGATTCTTTTACCCTGAGGGGGTCTCGTCACCCAGGCTCTCATCAGCTGGCATGGCAGGTTGACCCCCCCAGGAGGTTAGATCCTTTTACCCTGAGGGGGTCTCGCCACCCAGGCTCTCATCAGCTGGCATGGCAGGTTGACCCCCCCAGGAGGTTAGATCTTTTTACCCTGAGGGGGTCTCGTCACCCAGGCTCTCATCAGCTGGCATGGCAGGTTGACCCCCCCAGGAGGTTAGATCTTTTTACCCTGAGGGGGTCTCGTCACCCAGGCTCTCATCAGCTGGCATGGCAGGTTGACCCCCCCAGGAGGTTAGATCTTTTTACCCTGAGGGGGTCTCGCCACCCAGGCTCTCATCAGCTGGCATGGCAGGTTGACCCCCCCCCCCCCAGGAGGTTAGATTCTTTTACCCTGAGGGGGTCTTGCCACCCAGGCTCTCATCAGCTGGCATGGCAGGTTGACCCCCCCAGGAGGTTAGATCCTTTTATCCTGAGGGGGTCTCGCCACCCAGGCTCTCATCAGCTGGCATGGCAGGTTGACCCCTCGGAAGAGGCCTCAGTCTTTCGATACCGCGAGAGCAAGCTTCGCTCAGCGAATACGTTGGGTTGGATGTTTCTTTCCGAGCTTGTACCAACCTCGAAAAGAGCGGGGATTGTGTACAACCCCGTATTCGCGACGGGAGGACCCAAGCAAGGCATAAGGCATGCTAGTAAGTTTTAAGCTTTTGAGCCCCTTTGAGGGGCGGGGGCGGCGAGTAGGCAGACACCCGTCCCTGCATGATAGGCGTGAGGGGAAGCTGCGGGAACGGCCGGAGTCCAGAGGCGCACCCCTGCCTTGCGGCTGGGCGAGGGCAGGCGGGGCGAGACCGGCCCGGGGCCGGGTTCTCGCCCCTGCCTTGCGGCTAGGCGAGGGCAGGCGGGGCGAGACCGGCCCGGGGCCGGGTTCTCGCCCCTGCCTTGCGGCTAGTCGAGGGCAGGCGGGGCGAGACCGGCCCGGGGCCGGGTTCTCGCCCCTGCCTCACGGCTAGGCGAGGGCAGGCGGGGCGAGACCGGCCCGGGGCCGGGTTCTCGCCCCTGCCTTGCGGCTAGGCGAGGGCAGGCGGGGCGAGACCGGCCTGGGGCCGGGTTCTCGCCCCTGCCTCGCGGCCAGGCGAGAGCAGGCGGGGCGAGACCGGCCCGGGGCCGGGTTCTCGCCCCTGCCTCGCGGCCAGGCGAGAGCGGGCGGGGCGAGACCGGCCCGGGGCCGGGTTCTCGCCCCTGCCTCGCGGCCAGGCGAGGGCAGGCGGGGCGAGACCGGCCCATGGCCGGGTTCTCGCCCCTGCCTCGCGGTCAGGCCGGGCGAGACCGACCAGGGGGGGGGGGGCCTGAGGGCGTAACCTCTCATGCTTTTACTGTTTTACCCCCGAGGTGGATTTTCCCTTTTTGCCCCCCGGTGTGGAGGTTTTCTATTGGCTGGAGGCATTTTTGTCCTAAGGGCATTTTGGTCATTTTACCCCCAAGACTTGGAAAAACTATAAATAGACCCTTAGGGGTGCCTTGGAGGGGAGGATCTGGTCATTCTTTCTTTAGCCACTATTTTCTCTTTGGCTTTCCTCCAAGGCGCCTAGCTCAAGCATTGGCTAGGGAGGGGGAGACCTCAAAGGTCTTCTGGGTGTGAGGTGGGACCTCCGCGCTAGAGCTAAGGGTCGGTTCATAGCTTCCTAGGTCTTAAGTCCGTGACATTCTTCCGAGTGTAGTAGGTGTGAGGTCACCCCTTTCCCCAAGGGTCGAACTCCACGGAAGTCAATTTTGGCTTCGGTCATTTTTGGCTTCAACAAAAAGTTTTGTGTTTGGTTCCTGAGACCTTGTCAAAACTCAGTGGTAGCAAGATACCTGATCAAAAAATCTGGTTTGATTTTTGAGCACCTTATCAAAAGCTCATTGGTGCCCGGGACACCTGATCAACTCATCCTGCAGTGGATTCCTACCTAGGGTGGTAGAAGAGTGGATGTACCTTGGTTGATTGGGGAACCACTGTTGCTGTATAGGCCTGGGCGGACAGGCGGTTAAAGACCGGGCGGTTTGGTAACCACGCGGGTTGGCGGGTTGTCTCCGGCGGTCTGATATATGAGCAACGATAGCGGGTTGGCATGGCGGTTTGGTAACCGGACGGTTAGCCGGTTACTCTCTGGGATATCGATGGTCGGCGGCTCGTCTCCTGGTGGTAACCGAGCGGTTAGTGTTCTTACTAACCGCGCAGTTAGGCGGTTAGCTTTGTATATGCTGTATTTCTGTATTTAGTCCCACATTGGGTATTTCTACTCTATCTCATCTCATCCATTCTATATATGGGAGGCTATACCTTTGTAATAGATAGTTTTTTGGATAATAAAATTTCCTTACTCCATTTTCCGGACTGTTTTGGTTCTATTCGCACATGGTATCAGAGGGAGTGATCTAGTCCCTCTATTTGCGTTTGCCTTCAGCTCGTGCGATCTGCTTGTCTCGCGATCTCCTCTTCTCGCCCGAACAATCTGTTCGTGCGATCTGCTTGTCTCGTGCGACCTGTCTTGTCATACGACCTTCTTCCCATTGGTTGTCCGCAGTTGGTCGTGGTTTTTTTCTAGCCGCTGCTCTCTCCTTTGATCGCTGCGATCTTCTCCTTCTGCTGCTCGCCCGGTTTACTTTTTTAACCGCGCGACCTCTCTTCCAGAATGACTACTTCTGATGTCTCCACCTCGACTACTGTCGTTACCCACCCTCCTCCTCCTCTTGCTGCGTCCGGGAACCTTGGAACAGTTTCTAAGCTTCTCGGCCCCAATTATCCCGACTGAAGTGTCTCGTTTACCTTTCTTCTCCGCTCTCACCGCAAGCGTCATCATCTTACCGATGACCCTCCTCCTGCGGACTCTGACCAGTTTAATGACTGGGATGCGAATGATGCTCTTGTTCGTACGTGGCTGGCAAACAGCTTGTCCGATGAATGTCTTCCGGTCATCCGTCACGATGAGACGGTCAAGCAAGCTTGACTTCACTTAGCCGCCCTCTACTCCAAAGGGGGTCAAACATCTCGCATCTATACTTTGTATGCGGATCTCTTTGCTCGCCAATCCATGTCTCCTGCTGCGGCTTACCAACAGGTCCAAGCCCTTGGAGCGGAGATTCTTCAACATCGTCCCCTCTCTGCGGACGTGGCCATCCAATTGAAGCACTTCCAGGAACTCCTGGTTGTTTGTTACCTTCTGAGGCTCCCGGATTCCTATGATATGATCCGGCAGCAAATTCTTGGAGAAGCTGAATCTCCCACCCTGGATGCTACAGCTGCCCGCATTGCCGCTATTACCTCTCTGCTCAATCGTTCTTTGCTTGCCGCTCCTCCTGCTCCGGATGCCTATGCCCACCAAGCACATCGTGGTGGCTCGGGTGGACGTGGTCACCAGTCCGGCGGGCACGGCCCTTCTCGCTATCTCTGTTCTCACTATGGCCGTACAGGCCACTTGATTGACCGATGCTGGACAAAGCATCCGCACCTTCGTCCCTCTGGTGATGCCCCCCACTCATCCAACTCATCTGCCTCGGTGGCCACGACTTCAGGTAGCGCCCATGTGGTGACTCAAGGTAAATGGATAATCGACTCTGGCGCCACTAATCATATGACGGGCAATCCTTAGTGTTTTTCTCTCTTAGAAACACATGATCGATTGCCCCCAGTTCTCGTTGCGGATGGCTCTCCCTCTACGGTGCATGGGACTGGCATGGTTCAAGTTACTCCGTCCCTTCGCCTAGCGGATACTCTCTATGTGCCCAAGTTCCCGTGCAATTTATTGTCGGTTACTTCCCTTTGCAAGCAACATCAGTGTTCAGTAACGTTTACTCCTGTTTCTTGTTCTTTTCAGGACCCGGACTCCAAGCAGACGATTTCTACTGGGACTGAGAGAGGCGGCCTTTACTTCCTTGATGATGTATCCGCTCTTTCAGCATTCTCATCCGCTTCTACAGATCTTCTTCAGTGGCACCTTCGTCTTGGGCATCCTCCATCTCGTCTCATCCACCAACTGTTACCCCACCTACCTCATCATGCTTCTCCTATCAACTGTGATGCTTGTCAGCTTGGCAAGCATCATCGCTCCCCCTTTCCTCCTAAGCAAGGTCGTGGCTCTTCTAAGCCGTTTGACCTTGTTCACTCTGATGTATGGGGTCCTGCCCCCACCCTTACCATAGGGCGGCGTAGTTCCTATTTTGTAACCTTTATTGATGATTTCTCTCGATGTACATGGGTGTATCTTTTAAAAGAACGCTCTGAACTATTTTCTGTATGGCAATCCTTCTATTTTATGATTAAAACTCAGTTTGGTGCTTCTGTGAAAGTTTTTCGTTCAGATAATGCTAAAGAATACCTGAGTAATGATTTTTCTTCTTTCTGTATGCAACACAACATCATTCATCAAACTAGCTGCGTATATACCTCCCAGCAAAATGGGGTGGAGGAACGTAAAAACCGTCACTTCCTCGATGTCGCTCGCACTCTCATGGCACAGATGCAGGTTCCTCGTAGCTACTGGGGCTATGTAGTTGTCATCTCCCGCTTCCTCATCAATCGTCTTCCCTCGACAGTTCTTAAAGGCAAAACACCTTTTTCCATTCTCTATCCGGCCAAGAATGCCTTTCCCTTACCTCTACGTATTTTTGGCTGCACCGCCTTTGTTCACAACCATTCCGCAACTCGCGACAAGTTATCCCCACGTTCCACCAAGTGTATCTTTTTGGGTTATTCTACTACTCAAAAAGGTTACTGTTGCTTTGACCCTATCCATCGCAAACAGTTCGTTTAGGCGGATGTGACGTTCTTTGAAAATGCCTCATACTTCTCCTCTGACCTTACTCTTTCTCCGGCTGACTTGCCCTCTCCAACCATTCCCTCCGTCCCATCCACTCCTCTTGAGATTCCTCCATCACCAACTCCACCGCACACTCAGTCTGTTGATCCCCTGCCATCTTTCTCCTCTCCTCGGCTGTCTCTCTCCTCTCCCGAGCCATCCTTCTCCGCCACGGATGCACCGACGACTGGGGAACTAGATGACCTGGAACTGCCCATTGCTCTTCGCAAAGGGGTTTGGACGTGCACCCAGCACTCGCTGGCCGCTGTTGTTTCTTATGATCGGCTAACACCTTCTCGCAGGGACTTCGCCCTAGCCATCTCGGCGACTTCCACTCCTCGCAACTACCAGGAAGCCCTTGATGTTCCTCACTGGAAGGCGGCCATGGATGAAGAAATTGCTACTCTCTCTGAGCGGGGCACTTGGACTCTTGTGCCTCCTCCTTTTGGCACGGATGTGGTTGGATATCGCTGGGTCTTTGTCGTCAAGTTCCGTCCGAATGGCAGTGTGGACCGGTACAAGGCTCGTCTTGTGGCCAAGGGATTTAACCAGACTTACGGTGTTGATTACTTCGACACGTTCTCTTCGGTTGCTCGTCTCAGCACTATTCGAGTTCTTCTATCGGTGGAGGTCAACAAGGATTGGCCTATTTCCCAGTTGGATGTCAAGAATGCCTTCCTCTATGGTGATCTTCATGAGGATGTCTACATGGAGCAACCTCCTGGGTATGTTGCTCAGGGGGAGACTCGAGTATGCCGGTTGAAAAAGGCCATCTATGGTCTAAAGCAGAGTCCTCGGGCATGGTTCGACAAGTTCAGTGGCATAGTTGGGGCAATCGATTTCACAAGGAGTTCGGCGGATCACTCCTTATTCATTCGCAAGACATCCTCGGGTCTGGTTGTGCTAGCCGTTTATGTGGATGACATACTTCTTATTGGCGACGACCAAGCTGGTGTAGCCTTGACGAAGGTCCATCTCCGCCAACACCTTGTCATGAAGGATATGGGTTCTCCAAAATACTTCTTGGGAATTGAAATCTCTCGGAAACCGTGCTCCTTGGTTCTCTCCCAATGCAAGTATGCTCTTGACTTATTGAAAGAGGCAGGATTGACGGGTGCTAAACCTGCTCGGTTTCTCATGGCTCCTGGAGAAGACAAAACATGGACTGACGAATCACCTCCTCTATCAGACACTACGAGGTATCGACATCTTATTGGCAAACTCATTTACCTCACGGTGACTAGACCAGACATCTCTTATGCAGTAGGAAAGGTCAGCCAGTTTATGTAGTCTCCTAGGGAATGCCATCTTCAATCCGCTCTAAGAATTCTGGAGTATGTAAAGTCATCTCCTGGGAAAGGTCTCCTCTTTCAGAAGAATGGCCATTTGAGAGTTGAAGCGTACTCCGATGCTAGCTATGCGGACGACAAAGGGGATCGCAAATCGACATCTGGCTTTTGCACGTTTGTTGGAGGAAATCTGGTTAGTTGGAAGAGCAATAAGCAATCTGTTGTCTCCAGATCTAGTGCGGAAGCAGAATATCAAAGTATGGCGTCAACCACGTGCGAGTTGAAATGGTTGCGGGCTCTCATGCTGGATTTAGGAGAGGTCTACAACTATCCGCTTCCCATGTTTTGCGACAACAAGGCGGCCATCTATATTTCCAAGAACCCGGTCTTTCATGAGCGGACAAAACACATAGAGGTTGACTGTCACTTCATTCGGGAAGAAGTGTTAAAGAACCAGATTTGCACTCTGTTTGTTACGTCAGAGAAAGAGTTAGCAGATATCTTCACAAAGCTTGTATCCGCTTCCTTTTTCCACATTTACAGCAAGCTGGGCATGATCGACATATATGCTCCAGCTTGAGGGGGAGTGATGTTGTATAGGCCTGGGCGGACAGGCGGTTAAAGACCGGGTGGTCTGGTAACCGCGCGGGTTGGCGGGTTGTCTCCGGCAGTCTGATATCTGAGCAACGATAGTGGGTTGGCATGGCGGTTTGGTAACCGGACGGTTAGCCGGTTACTCTCTGGGATATCGATGGTCGGCGGCTCGTCTCCTGGTGGTAACCGAGCGGTTAGTGTTCTTACTAACCGCGCGGTTAGGCGGTTAGGCGGTTAGCTTTGTATATGCTGTATTTCTGTATTTAATCCCACATTGGGTATTTATACTCTATCTCATCTCCTCCATTCTATATAAGGGAGGCTATACCTTTGTAATAGATAGTTTTTTTGGATAATAAAATTTCCATTACTCCAGTTTCCGGACTGTTTTGGTTCTATTCGCACAACCACTATAGCTCCTTGTGTCATCTGGTTTGCTTGTGTATTGGTTGTTGTGTGCTGTGTTTTTTATATCTAGCTTTACTTTGTTTTATTTACTGCAAGCATAATACACTATAAATAAATTAAGTCTTCCACTGCCAATTAGTTTTTAATTTGCAAAATTATTTTAAAATACCCTATTCACTCCCCCTCTAGAGTAAAGGTAGATCTTACCCTCACTTTCACATTCTGATTTGGTTATAACCAGAGTAAGCATCCATGAAGCTAAGGAGTTGGTGTCCTGCGGTCGAGTCGACAAGCTGGTCGATTCTGGGCAGGGGGAAGCTGTCTTCGGGTAGGCTTGATTGAGGTTTTTGTAATCCAAACACATTCTCCATTTTTCGGAGGATTTCTTTACCATTACCACATTTGCCAACCAAATGGGGTACTCTACCTCTCATATGAACCGCGCTTCGAGAGCTTTCCTACTTCCTCTTCGATGGCTTGAAGTCGTTCAGGAGAGAAATTCCTTTTCTTTTAGATGACCGGCCTACATGTCGGGTTAATGTTCAGAGAATGTTGAATGAATTGTGGATCTATACCGGGCATATCTTCAGAACTCCAAGCAAAAATGTCCTTATTCACCTGAAGGTAGCAGTCAATTCTTCCTTTTCCTTCTGCGGGACGAGCGATCCAAGTTGGACGGTACGGCTTGGGACTGCCTGTGACAGAGGGACCTCGATTAATTCCTCAGTTGGCGCTCAAAGTTGTAAGATTGCCTCGTCTCGTAGGTCGAAGTCGTCGATCTTTATGGTTGTGGCTTTAACCTACTGGGCTTGCTTAGAATAACAAGTCCTGGCGGCTTCTTGGTTCCCCCCACACAACCCCTACCCCTCCAGTAGTGGGAAACTTCATGGTGAGGTACGAGATTGAAGGAACGGCTTTGAAGATTGACTGAATGGGTCTTCCAAAGATCGCGTTGTAGGCTGAGCTTGAATCTACTACGGCGAACTGGATTTCGTGTGTGGCTTGCCCCAGGAACTCTCCTATGGTGACTGGCAGAGTTATCATCTCATGTACTTAGACTGGATGGTTATCGAATCCATACACAGGCCCTACTGCCGAAGCGAGGTGTTGGCTAGTAAGCTTCATGTTCTGTAGGGCGAAGAGGAACATGACGTTGACCAAACTCCCGTTGTTGATGAGTATTCGCTTGACATTATAACAGGGGTTGTTGATCCCCGTATAGATCACTAGAGGATCTTGGTGGGGTGTTCGGATCCCCTCAATATCCTCGTCCCCAAATGCTATAGTGGAATCTTGCTTGCATCTCTTCTCTTCGTGGACGTCTTTTTGCACGGTCACTGAGAGTACCTGGGTAGGGAAAACCGGAGATCCGACGATGGTTTCGATGTTCCCGATCGTTTGCCTGTCGCCAGCTCCTCCTAACAGGGCATTTTGCTGATCCCTTGTCTTCCTAGGAGGAGCTTGTTGATACTGTTGACATCCTTGTAAGAACCTACCCAGGAACCCCTGGCGAACCAGGCGTTCGATTTCGTCCTTCAGTCTTATGCACTCCTCTGTGGTGTGCCCGGTTGCTCGATGGAATTCACAATACTATGACTGGTCATTTCTGGGATTAGGGGCTGACTGTGTGGGGCAGTGTAGTGCTGGATCGTTCTTGATGGCGTAAAGCACGTTTGTGCGGGTGGTATTTAACGGAGTGTATTCTCGGGGTGGCTGGTTCCTTTGAAAGTCGCTCCAACGCTGGCCATTCTGACACTCTTCCTGGAATCTTCCTTCCTAGACTTTTGAAGACTATTCCCTGTCCCTTTTGCATCTATGGTCTCCCTCGAACTGCTGACGATCTGCTTCGATGGCCTCATCCTCCGTTATTTGCACTTTCACGCGATGTACAAGGTCTGGGTAGCTAGGGACAATTTCGCTCATCAAAGCCGAGTAGAAACCACTAGGGCGATGCCCTCCAAGAAATACTCCCCTCAAGAGTTAGTGGTCAGCTCCCAGAATCTGGCGAGCTTCTGTGGTAAACCAACGGAAAAACTCCTTTGTCGAATCCCTGACAAATATGAAGGGTCCTGAGGAATTCTTCAGTTGGCAATGAACTGGTCAGCGAATTACCTTATCAATTCCGTGAAGTTTGTGATAGTTCCCTCCCTCAGGGAGTGGAACCAGGTCCGAGCTTGGCCTTTGAGAGTGGCTAGGAAGACTTGGTAGAGTAGCTGGTCTGGCATATTATAGATCCTCATGATCGTAGTAAAGTGATTGATGTGTTCTAACGGGTCGCCTGTCCCGTCGGAAGTTTCGATATTCGGCAGTTTGAAGCCATGAGGGATTGGATGAGCCAAAACCGGGGGTGCAAGTGGAGATCCTTGGTGAAGTGGTCTACGGGTGAGAATATCCCGTCGGCCAGCATATCTATATTCCTAGGCGCTCACCTCCCATATCTCTTCCCGGGTGAATCTTTCGGGCGATGGTAAGCGGGGTTCTTCTTCCAAGATTTGGTCGCGACGACCGGCTCCGGTTGCTCTGAGGACCGGGTGAGTGGAACTAGCAGCATCGGAGAGTTCTTCTAACGCTTCTATTTGCGGGGCTTCTCTTGCTAGTCCACGGCTTGGTGGAGGCAGGGGATTGGTCGATGCAGGCGGTTGAGCGGGAGGCGCTCCCATATATCTGAGCAGAGCGAGCATCTCGGTTTGTTGCTCCTCCATCTATCGAACTCAGCCTTCCAATGTTGTTACTGGGGCGAGAACAGTTTCTGCTTCGAGGGGCACATTCACGAGTGAATGGGAGTGGATTGGTTCAGCGCGTCCTCCCGAGATGGATGCTTCAGCTATTCGGGCACTCATCTTTGCCATTGAAGTTGTTCCTTGGAAACTGTTGGGTTGAAATTTCTACCTTTTGGAGGATGCTGGGAAATACGTTCCCCATAGACAGCGTCAAACTATTGCGGTCTGACTCGACGTCCCGGTCGGACCGGAATACTTGGACTTCCATAGCTCTCGGAATGGTCGAGCGCGCACACAGTCAATGAAATAGATCGATCGTACACACGAAGTTTTAACATGAAAAAACCCCTCAACCGGGTAAAAAACTAAGTGACTGGATCTGTGCCGGTCAAAATCCACTATTTCCTTGTTGTTACTGCTTGCTAGTTGAATCGAGGGCGATAGGCCGCTCCTCGTTACAATTCTGGCATGAGAGAGAGAACAATTTTGCACTTGGCGGACGACAGACCTTCATGCCCGACTATTGTTACAGATTTCACTTTGCGGCAATGAGCTTCACTGGGCGTCTCGCTGTCTCTGAATGTGAGAGCGGAGCACTTGGATGTGCGCTTACGAAGGTCACTTGGAAACTATGATATTGGGCTTCGTCAGGTGGCTCGTACTTGGCTCGTACGTATCTCGGGTGCAGCTTGAGTGCGGCTCCGGTGCTGCTCGTAGAAGGAATCCGACAAAGCTTCGACCTGAGGATAAAGAAAACTCGGAGGAAAGAAAGTGAGAAATGATGAGAACTGAGGCTTCTTGTATAGGCTTCGGAGGTTGGTTACGGTGATTATGCGGCTATCCGCACACCGTAACCACCCAAAATTAATATTTTCCCATATTTTAAGGGCGCGCATTTATGATAATTAATACATGTTGTTTGCACCCATAAATAAATAATTAAATTACTAATTAAATCCCCCCCACTAACCTAATGGTTAGTGGGTGGTTACACGTGAATCGGACAGCCGGGAACACCCCCAACTGATGGGACAACGGGGGCGGAACTCCATGGGCGGCCGGCAAACTCGTCGTCGAGTTTGCCGGCGAGGGGGGGACTGCCGACGGCGGCGGGGGAGAGAGCGGCCCTCGGCCGCTCCCTCGGCCACGACCGGCGGCCAAGGGAGGGAGCGGCCCGGGCGAGCGGCTTGGGAGGCCGCTCCCTCGGCCGCGACCGGAGGCCGGGAGGGAGCGCCCGGGCAGCCGCTCCCTCGGCCGCGGCCGGCAGCCGAAGGAGGGAGCGGCCAGGGCGGCCGCTTCCTCGACCGCGGTCGGGGGAGGGCAGCCCGGGCGG
Organism: Platanthera zijinensis; assembly: GCA_039513925.1. NCBI lineage: Eukaryota > Viridiplantae > Streptophyta > Magnoliopsida > Asparagales > Orchidaceae > Platanthera > Platanthera zijinensis. The sequence continues at coordinate 52,285,346 of CM077078.1, read as the reverse complement.
CTACTCTCCCGGCCGCGGTCGACGTCCAGGGAGGAGGCAAGCCGCCCGCCGCCGGCAAGGTGGGGCTCGCGGAGGTTTGCCCACTACACTCGATGGGATCGGCGCGCGGGGAGATCGGGTGCGGTGATCGCTCGCGCGGTCGACCCCATGATCCCACTACTTAATTTTTTTTATAATGTGATTAGACATTTGTGAGATTATGACAAAAGATAGAGCACAATGACGACAAAGGATTCATATAGCCGACATCATTATAGTGGGATAAAGACTTGAGTGTTGTTGTTATTGTTTTGATTGTTAACCTTAATTTATTTTGGGCTAATCTGGGACCTTCTTTAGGCTCTGTTTGGCGCGGCGTTTTGAGAGCGGCGGACTGCGAATTTTCCAAACGCTGCGCCAAATATGATTTGGAGGGTACCACGGTGGCATCAGCCACCGTGGATTTTAGCGGGGGGCCGCTGTTTTTGAGTCGCGGAATTTTTCCGCGACTCAAAAACAGCAGCAGCGCTGCAGGCCTGCAGCCTTGGCTGCAGCGCTGCTGCCCCCCCTTTTATATTGTTTTTATAATATATTTTATAATATATTTTATATTATAATTTAGATTATATTTTATAGTATAATTTATAAACATTATAATAATATAATTATAATAATTTATATTATAATTTATAAATGTTAAAATAATATAAGTTATATAACTTATTGTAAAAGAATTTTTTGATTGATTTTTAAAAAGTTTTGGTTCATGTGATTGTGTCTTATATGTTTGAAACAGCACTGCAAACGCTGTTCTTCCAAACAGATTCACAAATTCTGTCACAACTCTGCAAAACAGCTGATTATTCCACCACTGCTTCCCACCACTGCTTCTCCAGTCGCTGCAGCCGCGCCAAACAGAGCCTTAATCACAAATGGTAGATTTTTAAAAATTTAATCACCAAAAAGTGGAATTGAGCCGGCTCGTGAGCTCGATGTGTCGGCTCGAAAAAAAACTTGACATGAGCTTGAGTCTATGGAACTCGAAATGGAGCTCGATTTCAAGCCCAGCATGAGCACGCATGCTTTTGTTCATCAGCTTGTGAGTCGGCTTACAGGCTTTTTCTAAAAATTTGTTTAAAAAATTATAAGTATAAAGAAAATAAGACTCATGGGAATAAAAACTCCTGATCTCATGGAGCTCAATATTTTGGACTCCAGCTTGAGATCGAGCCATGTAGCTCAAGTTTTAAATGGTTAGCTAGAACTCCATGACATTCAATTATTTATCCGAATTAAAAAAAAAGTTAAACAAATACTGACAATGCGCAAAAAAATAAAACAAAAGACTGGTCTAAATTTTATTCATTTAATAAATCTATGGCAATGTTAATAGCACTTCTTTATTAACTAATAGCACCTCAAAAAAAAAAGGTTAAAATAACATATTGAAATAGCTGTTAATAGCAGCATCATGGGTGCTATTAACATTTCTCTCAATCTAACTAGACTTAATTTTTATTAATTAGTAAGTAGATTAAAATTTAGGATTCATTTTTATTGCATCTCACTCAAGCCTCTTAGTAGACCGGATTAAATTGAACCAGCTTATCCCGGGAGCGGTCGAGCATGCAAACAGTCACAAAAAATGAGTCAGATTGCAAGATAATTTTTTAACGTGAAAAATCCCGAAAAGAGGTGAAAATCACGTGGTTGGAGTTATGTCGACCACACCACCATTATTTGATGGTTGTTGTATATGCTTTTAAGAGAATCGAGCGTGACAGACCGCTTCTCGTTATATCTTGCAAAGAGAGGGGGAGATAAACGCTCGGAGAGTGACAGACCACCACTCACGGAGCTGAGTTATTTGACCGCTTTGGTGGGGAGTGTCGCTCTTTGAGAATCCTGGAAGCTTCGACTGTTGCTTGAAAACTTGTGAAGCATGTCCCACGTTCCTTAGTTTTTGTGGCTTGCCTCCTATTGCGTGCAAATAGGTCTAGAGTGCTGGACTTGTTGGTGGTTAGAATGCTTGATCTTGAGTGTACGGAGTGCTTGTTGTTGAGTGTGCGACGTGCTTGTTGTTGAGGACACGACGCACTTGTTGCGGAACGCGCGGTGGCGCGCTTGGAGCGTTCTTGAGAACGGAGCGCACAAAGACGCACTTGGAGCGGTCTGGAGAGCGGAGCGCGCGGAGACGTGCTTAGTGCGGTCTTGAGAGCGGAGCGCACAAAGGAGCGCTTGGAGCGGTCTGGAGAGTGAAGCGCGCGGAGGCGCGCTTGGTGCGGTCTTGAGAGCGGAGCGCACAAAGGAGCGCTTGGAGCGGTCTGGAGAGTGAAGCGTGCGGAGGCGCGCTTGGTACGGTCTTGAGAGTAGAGTGCACGAGGTGCGCTTAGTGCGACGCGCACGGGAGCGCTCGAGGAGGAGGTGTGCGCAAGGAGTAGGCACGCACAAGGTAGACGCGCGCAAGAGCGCCCAGAGAGGAAGCGTGCGCAAAAGCGCGCAGGGACGATGCACGTGCAAGAGCGCGTAAGGAGGAAGCACGTAGGGAGGAAGAGTGTGCAAGAGCGTGTAAGGAGAAAGCGTGCGTAAGAGCGCACAAGGAGGAAACGTGCGCAAGATTGCGCAAAGTGGAGAAAAGGAGGGAGAAACTCGTAAGAAGAATTTCCCCGAAGAGAAGATCCTCCAAATAAAGAAGGCATGCGACCCTATTTATAGATTTTAGGAGGAGCGACCCGGTAATTTTTCCCCGAATAATATCTTACGAACGAATAGGAACGTCTGAAGCGGGGCACACGCATCGCCAATTTTATGAAGATGAAGACATTGCCCTCGGACGGTTTGAGCCAACCGGGAAAACTAATTTCCCATCCCGCGAGGGGAAGGGCGGTCCGGCGAGGTCGGTGTCCAGGGCAAAGCGGACCCGGCCAAGGTCGGGCTGCCTAGGGGCCAGTGGCGTATCCAGAAAATTAATAATGGGGGTGCACAAATTTTTTTTTTTGAATGCGTCACTGGGTTCTAAAAATTATAACATGGGAGGTCAAACATCAACTTCCTTCAAAAAAATTTTAAACGTTTCAATCTTATCGGAGTTGTTTCTCACTCATCTGGCAACCGTTTTTGACGAATAAGTAGTCAAAATTCATTGTCTCGACGAGAGCAATCCAAATACACTAACTATTTTGAAAAATATTGGGGGTGCCAGTGTCCCTCGGGCCCCCCTCTAAATCCGCCCCTGCTAGGGGCCGTCGAATTTGGGGGTCGCGCCCCTCATGGGGGCGCCAGCGAGGGGGCGGGCGGCCTTGACACCGCCCGCCCGAGGCGGAAAGAAGGTCGCCGAGATTGGGCGGCCTTGCCCCGGTTGTAGGGGGAGGGGCGGCGAGGGCGTGGGCGGCAACGTTGCTGCTCTCCCTAGACGGAAAGGTGGCCGCCTAAATCGGGTTGCCCTCTGGCAGCCCGATATGGGCGGCCAGGTTGTGCTTGCCCTAGACGGAAAGGTGGTCGCCTAGATCAGGTGCCAGAGGGCAGCCCAGATCCCCCGCTGCGGGGGGGGGGGGGATGTTGTTGCCCGCCCTAGGAGGAAAAGAGGTCACCCAGATCAAGCGGCCAATAGGGCGGCCAGAGGGCTGCCCGATCTAGGCGACCTTGCCCCAGCTGCGGGGGGGGGGGGGGGGGGCATGGGGGCGGGCGTCCACGTTACCACGCGCCTTAGGCGAAAAGAAGGACGCCCAGATCGAACGGCCTGAGGACCGTCCGATCTGGACAGCCTTGCCCCCACTGTGGGGAACCTGCAAGGGGGCGGGTGTAACGTCTCTACCCGTTACATGACAAATAATAGAAGGTCTGTCCGGGACCCCACGCTATATACCACAAACAGGCGGCGAGGTTACATGTTAATATCAAAAACTAGTACACGTATTCTAACTCAGAGCATTCTAGTGAAAGCATTAGGGGCAGTGGCGGATCCAGAGGGGGGCAAGGGGGCTCATGCCCCCCTAAGGATTTTGAAGTTTATGTATGTTTAGTTTTTATTACTTATAAAATATAAGTTATGTATATAATATAAGTGATGAAATTTATAAATTATAAAATATAAGTTATGTATATAATATAAATTGGGGAGATATCAAATGCGGGCAGCCTTAAATGCGGGCGTACGGGCAAGGAGTTTGGGGGGTCAAGGAGGCTTCAAATCGAAAAGCGATCAACATGAAAGTTGTAGATCTCGGTGATCCGAACAACTTTCATGTTGATCACTTTTTGATTTGGAGCCATCTTGGACCTCGATTTGGGACCCGAAATCTGGGGCGGCGGACGCTTTACTGTAGCAGTTCCGCCGCCCAAGATTTCGGGGCCCAAATCGAGGTCCAAGACGGCTCCAAATCAAAAAGTGATCAACATGAAAGTTGTTCGTCTCGCCGAGATCTACAACTTTTATGTTTATCACTTTTTGATTTGAATCCTCCTTGACCCTTGCTCGTACGCCCGTACGCCCGCACTAGAGTAACCCCCAATATAAATATATTTATGTATATACAGTTAATAACTCCTATGAACTTATTTTCAGATCCAATTTCTCTCTCCTAGACAGAAAGAGATCGTCTCTCTCGTTTCTCTCGTCTGAGTTATCTCCCTCTCCCCTTTCCACTAGGGCTCGCTGAGAGCCTCTTAGGAAGAGTTCTTCCCTAACAGTGGCCACCGGTTGACAAACTAATTCGGCTAATTTTGACAAACTAATTCGGCTAATTTTGACAACCTAATTCGGCTATTTTTGACACTTCCGGTCTCAACAACGACTACAGAACGGTCATTTTCTGCTATGAAGTTTATTAAAACAAGACTGCACAACAAAATGGAGGATGAATTTCTGGCAAATTATATGACTCTCTACATAGAATGGGAAATAAGTAAATAACAGAGAAGATCGAGAAAGATGTGATCATTGATAAATTCTATGAGTTGAAAAATAGCGTGCACAACTAAAATAAGGTAACATATATATTGTAATTTTTCTTTTATTGTTAATGCTAAAATTTCAAATTAGAAAATTTTTTGCTTATTATATTTTGATTCACAATTTTTTTGAGCCCCCCTTAATTCGAATCCTGGATCGTCCCTGAATTTAGGGGTTAATTATGAACTCATCAACCATGAATGTCCACTATATATATAAACTAACACATTTATATATCTCAAAAGAATGTATACAAAATACACAAAAAGTTTGGCATTAAGGGCTTACAGTTAAGCTTCACAGGTGTGGATTACAAACATCCGCACGCAGCCGACCACACATGAAAACAGCAAAGTTCTTCACTCAGCCTTCGAGGGCCAGCAGCAGTAGCAAGGGCTTCAGCCCGCAATTTCCCGATCGGCTCTCCAGCACCTGCACATGGACAGCCCACCGCAATGATGGCAAACAAGGCAACGGTCAGCATTCAGCAAACCAATTTATAACGACCCTACCCCTTTTTTGGGGAAGTGGTATTCCTTCCCTGCAGGCATACCATTTCACAAGCATACATATCACAAGATGTGCACTCACGCACAATCAATATATAACAAACGTCGGTCACGCGGCCCGACGGTCCGTGCACTCAGGGCACATTATTGGTGTACCGGAAAACCAGGGTCTCACCACCGTTCAAGGTCCAAAACCCAACGGTAAACTTTGAGCATTGCGCTCCACGGCCTATAGCCGGAGACTTTAGTCTTAATGGCGCGCGGTCCTAAGACTCTCATTATGAGCTCCAACAAATGCCCAATAACCCGGGAAACTCAAGTTGGCAACCATAACGCGGAGACAGGTCATTCGTTTCCTATTGCTCAAATCGCCATAACTGACGTGGGTCGACTTCCCCTTATCTGTTCGGCACAAAGCCTTTTAAGAGCACGTAGCTCACAATAGCCACACTGTCTCCTCGAAAGACTGGATTCACAATCATAGGTTAGCTAGGAGCTATCGCCAGCAACAACCACTATCGCCAGACGTTAGTAACAGAACTCTCTTTCTATACCCAGCTCTAACAATAACTGGACCAACTATCCATAAATCCCTACAGCCACTTGCAGTACCAGAAACACTGAACTTACATGGCATACAACTCATAAATTTTGAGGGTATTTTCCTAGAATTCCAATCCAGTACTTCCTGTTACTCCGCTTCACAGGCATAACCCGCCGACCCCACAAAATACTCGTTTATACACGGAGTCTTCTCCGGTGCGCAAAATAAATCATCACCAATCCAGGCCAACCTGTCCAGATGGGCTTCACACAACATGTCTATTCCGTACTACACATTTCTGGATCTATATACAAGACTTCTTGGGGATTTCACGAATAAACCCAACGGAAATCCCTCAACATTCCACCTTTTGTTGGCGGAAATCGATGCACATGCCAAAATAAGGACTTCACATGTCCAAGAAGAAAGATCGTTACCCTTGACATCCTCTTTGGAACCATGACAAAGCGTTTCTACGCGGATGGAAATGAGCACCTCGCTTTTCCCTTCGCGAATTTAGCTTCAGCCCTTGATTCCGGCCTCAAGATCTTCTCCAGCAAGCAACCTTAGCACCAGTCGAAGGTTTTCTACTCCAAAACTTGGGAAGCAAGGAAGAGAGAGAGAGAGAAAAGGAAATAATGATTTTCTCTTTCCATTCATCTACAGATAAGGCCTCGGGTTACAACCCAGCCACACAACAAAATCATCAAAACCAAGTAACGGCTCGGATTGGAGCTGAAAAGTCAACCACTGCTCAGTGGTCGCGCACCAGCCACCTGACACGATGTGACAGCTAATTTCGACATTTCGTCAAACGGAATCGAAAATAGGTCAAAAGCGTCGAGCTGCCCTCGACAATCATCGAGCTTCGCTCGACGATTTTCGTCGAGCTGCCCTCGATGATTTTCGTTGAGCTGGCCAGCACACCAGACAGCACGCTTTTCATCGAGCTCAGCTCGACGATTTTCGTCGAGCTCAGCTCGACGATTTATGTCGAGCCCTGTTAAACGATTTTTGTCGAGCTCTGCTCGATGATTTTTCGTCGAGCTCAGCTTGACGTTTCGTTGAGCTCAGCTCGACGATTTTCATACAGAAATTTCTTCTAGCATTCTTCCTTATTGGGGTGTTACAAACCTCCCCCCTTTACAGAAATTTCGTCCCGAAATTTGCATACAGCACTAGAACACAGTAACCAACATGTTATAACATAACTTTTCTTCAACAAAAATTTGTTACAATATTTTATGTTTTGTATAAAATAAAACAAAAAATGTTATACCAGTTTAGACAAACAATTCGGGAAATTCAGCACGCATAGTCTGCTCGCGCTCCCATGTTAGCTTCTCACGGCCACAATTATCCCACCGGACCTTGACCATCCCGATTGGCTTAGTCCGTAGTTGCTTAACTATCGTATCCTCAATCTGGATGGGCCTAACCTTCGTCATTAGCCCAGACTCGACCGGTACGCGATCATTCCCAATTACCTGAGCTGGATCTTTCACGGCTTTCCGAAGCACAGATATATGGAACACATCATGCAATCCACTCAATTATGCCAAAAGAGCTAGCCGATAGGCAGCTTCTCCAACTCGCACCACCACTTTAAACGGACCAAGATACCTCAAGCTTAACTTTTTCAAGCGCCGAATCCTGGATACGCCCTTGAAGGGTTTAATTTTCAAATATACCCAATCGCAAACCGCAAATTCCACATTTCGGTGCTTGGAGTTGTAGTATTTGGCTTGCCTATATTGGGCTATTAGTAGTCTATCCTGGATAGAGCGTATCGTAGAATTAGCTTCTTCGACTTCTTTACGCATATACAATTTTGACTCGCCTATTTCCTCTCATGTTAATGGTGTACGATAATTCCTACCATACAAAGCTTTAAACGGTGTCATATTTAAGCTAGCCTGATAGCTATTATTGTAGGCAAACTCTACCATATAGAGATGATCTTCCCATCTCTTCCCGAAATCCAAGGCGCACATTCAGAGCTTGTCCTCCATCGTTCTGTTGGTTCTCTAAGTCTGGCCATCCGTTTGTGGATGGAAGGTCATACTGAAGGTTAACTTTGTCCCCAACAACTGATGGATTAGCCTCCAATCATTCGAAGTGAAGTGCCCGTCTCGATCACTTTCGATGCTACTGGGAACACCGTGCAATCATACGATATGCTCAACATAAAGCTTAGCCAAGACTTCCACTGAATCATCCGCCTTATTCGGAAAGAAGTGAGTCACTTTAGTCAACCGGTCTACAATCACCCAAATCGAATCGTTACCGCATTGAAATCTCGGTAAACCGTGCACGAAATCCATTAAAATATCATCAAACTTCCATTCCGGAATCTGTAGTGACTTCAGGAAACCTACAGGCTTCTAGCATTCCGCTTTTACTAAGGCACGTGTCTGACATTTAGCTGCATAGTGTGCGATGTCTTTCTTTAAACCTGGCCATCAGAATAGCTTTTTCATGTCTTTGTACATTTTTGTGCTCCTTGGGTGAATTGAATATTTTGTGAAGTGTGCTTAATACATTAATTCATTTCTTAGATTACCCATATTCGGGATGCACAAACGACCATCCTTTCGCAAAAGGCTGTCATCCCAAGAGAATTGGCCATTTGACCCATCCACTGCATAGCGTTGCAAACTTGCATCAAGTTCCGTTGCTCGTCAAACTCTGTCTGCAAGGTCGTATTGTACCTCTATCTAATTCAAGCACGCATTTTCTGTGGAATTCTTGTCAACACAAGAAATCTCTAAAGCTTTCCACTCCTGGATCAGACGCTCATCATGCATTTGTAACCAATTTGCCCTTGTCGGAGTCCGACGAATCAAGGCATCTGCGACAACATTTCCCTTCTCGGGAGTATAATGAATATCAATGGTGTAGTCTCCGAGGAACTCCATCCACCTAGTACTTTAGACTATTATGGTCCGTGAATATATCCACTTTCACGACATATAAATAGTGATGCCACATTTTAAGTGCAAAAATCACTGCCGCCAACTCCAAGTCGTGGATGGGATAGTTTCGCTCATGCACTTTCAACTATCTCGAACCATACGCTATCACTCTTCCAAATTGAATAAGAACGCAGTCTAAGCCGCTCCCTGATGTATCACTAAATCTCATAGCCGTCTGTACCACATGACGACGTCAAAATAAGCGCCTTGGTCAAACGACTCTTCAACTCTTCAAAATCTCTCGCGCACTCCAGCATCCAAATGAACTTCTTATCCTTCCTCATTAATGTGGTAAGAGGCAAAGAGATCCATGAGAAGTTTTCTACGAAACGTCTGTAGTAGCCCGCCAATCCAAGAAAACTCCTAATTTCGGCCATAGAAGACAACACCGGTGTTGGGTACATTGAAAAATGTGTACTAGATTTGGAGAAGCCACAACTTAGTCAATGATATGCATCAATGTGTATTTGATAGAAGTTTGAGTTTCATTGTGCAGGTTTAAAAATTTGAAGAAAAATTTTCTAAGTACAAGTGTCGACACTTGTTGGGTACATTGGAAAATGTGTACCTGATTTGAAGAAGCCCAACCTAGCTCAATGATATACATCATGTTGTATTTGATGTAGTTTTGAGTTGACATGTGCAGGTAAAGAAATGTTAAAGTTTACAGGAAAAAATTCTAAGTCCAAGTGTCGACACAAAGGAACATGTGTCGTCACATAGAAGAAAGTTGTCGACACAACACTGGGAAAGTGTGTCGACACAGAAGGTGTAAGTCGACACTACTCTGGGAAAAAGTGTCGACACATAACATAGTCTACAACAACACTGGGAAATTGTGTCGACACAGAAGAAGTAAGTCGACACAGCACTGGGAAATTGTGTCGACACAGAAGAAGTAAGTCGACACAGCACTGGGAAATTGTGTCGACACAGAAGAAAAACGTCGACCTCAACATTGGGAGAATGTGTCGACACTAAAGAGTATAGTCGATCTCAAGTTTGTCGACATCATCTGAATATGTCGACACAGAAGAAAATAGTCGACCACAGGTTTGTCGTCACCAGCAGAATGTGTCGACACATAGTGAGTAAGTCGACACATTATAGCAAAGCTAAAGAATGAATGTGTCGACACCTGAAGGCTAAGTCAACACTTACTAAAGTTATGATTCTACAACAACTGTGTCGACACACAGGACTTGTGTCGACACACTGCAGAGTCAAAGACCAAGTTATTTTCAGAAAAAGATGTGTCGACACAAAGGCAATTTTGTCGACATCACTGAAGGCAGTGTCGACACCAAAGTCAATTGTGTCGACACAAATAGACAGATGGTCTCGACACTTTCTGACAGACTGTTTCAACACTAAGGCACAGGACTTGTTTGAAGACTTGACAGCTGTGGGTTATCATCAGTTAACTGAAGTTGTCAGACCTGTCAGAAAACGGTTAGAAACCGGATCAGCCGGTTACCATGAAGAATGTCTATAAATAGACAGATTCAGAAGGGGAGAAAAAAAACACAACACACACAATTAAGAAGATATAGAACTGATCCTTTGAAATACATTGGAGAAGGGTTATATTCTACTCATTTCAAGAAAGTGCTAGGCACTTAAGAAGATCTTCTCCGGGAGATCTAAGAAGACTATCTAAGGATAGATCTAAGAAGAGTTCTAATCAGAATTCAGAAGAATCATTCAAAGTTCTGGACAGAGAGAGATCAAGTCAGAATTTGAAGAAGAAGAAAGAATCCATCAGTGGATTCTCAAGAAGCTGTTTGGAATCAACTCAGCTAAGTACATTTTCAAGAAGCTTTGAAGAAGGCTAAGAAACAGTTGATTGCATCAGCTGATTAAGAATTGTCATTGCCTCTTCTCTCTCAACTTGGCAAGACAATTTAAAACAATCTTTTCTATATTTCTGTAGGATCTGTTTATACAGATCTGAGTTGTAAGCCTATGTTATAAAGGCTGAGTGTAGGAGTGTTGAACTCTGAGTGGTAGGGCTGATTGCCTGAGTGTAGGAGAAGGATATTCTCTGAGTTGTAGGCCTTGGGGCAAGGCTGAGGTAGGGCAGTTGTGCCTGAGTTGTAGGAACCAGTTGGGTTCTGAGTTGTAAGATCTATTGATCTGAGATAAGTGGAAGTTTGGCCGAATCTAGCATACAGCTAGATAGGTGAAGGGGGAAAGTGGATGTACCCAGACCTTGGGGAACCACTATAAAACATAGTGCAATCTGTGATGTGTTGTTTTCTGTGATTGCTGTGTTTTTGTATTAGTTAATAAATTGAATTCTGTCTAGAAGTTTTAGAAAAAGAAAAGCAGGACCTATTCACCCCCCCCCCTCTAGGTGTTTAGGCTGCCTTGAAAGTTAAACTATCAAGTGGTATCAGAGGGAGGTTCCTCAAAAAGGACTTAACAGTCTGAGGTAGATCTGATAGGCAGAATCAAGAATCAAGAAGATGGGTTCTGGAGAGAATCATAAGGAGCTAGGGTCAATGAAATTACCCATATGCAAGAAGGAAATCTTTGGGATCTGGAAAGAAAGAGTCAGATTGTTTATGGAAGCATCTGACCCAAGGATTTACATCACAGTACAGGAAGGCCCCTTCATACCAATGAAGATATCTGTTCTTGATGCAAATATCCAAACACCAAAGACTTATTCTGAAATGACCAAGGATGAAATCATCTTGGCAACCATGGACAAAAGGGCACAGAACATCATTGTCAGTGCCATAGATGATTCAACTTTTCAGAATCTGATTCACTGCAAGACCTCCAAGGAGATGTGGGACACATTGATTGTCTACATGGAGGGATCAGAAGAAGTAAGGCTGGACAGAAAATCTATGCTAAATCAGGAGTATGAAAGTTTTAGACAAGGAAAATCTGATAGCATAACTGAGTGCTATAAGAAATTCTATAGAATTGTGAATGAGCTAATTTCCTATGGAAGAGTCTTCAGTACCTATGAACTGAATGACAAATTCTTAAGATCCTTATCAAAGGATTGGGATACAAAGATCTGTGCCATAAGAGAAGTGGCAAAATTGGCAGAGATATCTCCTCCAACTCTGTTTGGAAAGTTGCTATCCTATGAAATGCAACTTATGGTAAGGAAGGAGGAGGAAAGAAACTCAAGAGGAGAGCATAGAGAAAAGACTGTGGCATTTAATGCTGAAGCCACCAGAAAGAATAGGAGGAAATCACCATCTCCTCCTAAGGAAGTTGAAGAAGGTAGTTCTGAAAATTCAGATAGGGGTTCAGTCAGCAGTGATTCAGATGCAGACTTTGCTGCATTCACTAGGCAATTTCAAAGGTTCTTGAAAAAGAAGCAATGGAAGTCTAGGCCTTCATCATCACAGCAAGTAGATGACTATTATCAGAAAAGAAGGTCATCTAGGAAAGAGAAAAGCAGGTCAAAGCCCAGCAAAGCCACTACTTCAAAGATTGTCTGCTATTGTTGCAATAGGCCTGGACATGTAGTGGCTGAGTGTCCTGACAAAAGGAAGGAATCTTCAGAAAAGAAGAAGACTTATCAGAAAGGCAAGAAGGAGAAATCCTTTGTAGCAAAGAAAGATAAAAGTCTGTCAGACCAGTCAACTTCAGAATCAGGATCTGAAGCTGAAGCATATATTGGATTATATGCTGCATCTGAGGAAGAGGAGTTTATGCAGTTGCTAGACTCCATCAATGAACATCAATGCATGGGTTTGATGACTAGATCAGAAGAGGACCTATGCCAAAATCAGTCTGGTCCTAATGAGGTAAACAGTCCTTCCAGTACATTTGTTTGTAGTACAAGTGAAGAATCAGCTACATCTGCATCAAGTGATGAAGATGCATCTGGATCTGAAGGAGATGTCTATCAATTGATAGACAAGTATGGGGACTTGTTGCAGGCCCTTAAGAAAAGCAAGAACCTGGTTAAATCACAGGCTCAGGAAATTGCTGATCTAAGGGTTACAACAGCTGAGTTAGAAAAAGTCCTTGATCAAAAGTTAGCTGAAATTGCCAAGCTGAAAAATATAACTATTATTCAGATGGGTACAATTAATTATACTAATGATCAAGTAAAGAGTCTGGAGGACAGACTTAGAATTGAAAGGGATTTAGTGGCTAGTTACTCTAAGCCAAAATCTGTCTTACCCTTGATAGATGAATTTGTCACTCAGAAGGGTAAGGCTGGATTAGGATTTAAGGGTAACTCCAGGGCTAGCAGATTCAAGAAGAAAGGCAAAGCCCCTATTCAGCCACTAAACCTTTCAGTCCCCATAAGGTTTGGTAAGAAGAAAGTGCCTTCTAACATATATGATCATGAAGACATTCAGGATCATATCAAGACAAATGTTCTGAAGAACAAGGGTGTTAAGGCAAGCAGGCCTACCTATGGTCATAAGCCCTATGGTTTTAAGAAACCAGCAGGAGAAGTTGCAACAGCACCAGCAATGAACAGAAATGCTTCTGACAAGGATGTATCTAGATCTAGATACAATAAGTTTGAATGTTGGTGCTGTGGCAAGAGGGGTCATTTTGCATTGGACTGCTGGTATAACACAAGTGTTATAAAGAATAAGAGTCTACCTGTTAGAAGAGGTTATGATAACTTTATTAAGGCTAACCTGAACCAAGGACCCAAGACTTACTTGGGTTCTAAGGGTAAGTAATTCTGTATTGCAGGTGAATCCAAGTTACCATGCCCCTATATGGTACTTGGATAGTGGTTGTTCCAGGCACATGACTGGAACAAAGGGGCTGCTGAAGGAGTATTCATCTGTCAAAGATGGACATAAAGTGATCTTTGGTGGATCTGAAAAAGGAGTCATCAAAGGATTTGGTAACATCTCTTCAAACCTAATTACTATCACCCAAGTGGCCTATGTAAAAGGTTTGAAACATAATCTAATAAGCATAAGCCAGCTGAGTGATCTAGGATATGACATTTCATTTGGTAAGGATGGATGTCATATCAAAAGGTCAAGTGATCAAGAGATCATATTGACTGGGTATAGGAAGAGAAATGTGTATTGCCTTAATTTTGAATGTGAGAATAAGGCATCCCCCATTTGTCTTGTAGCTGATGACAATGCTTCTCATTGTGTTAAGTGGCACAAGAGATTGGCTCATCTAAACTACAAGACAATTGGCCAACTCTTTAGTAAAGAACTAGTGAGGAATGGGCCTCAAGTTAAGTGTATAAAGGAAGGGGTATGCTCAGCTTGTCAAAAGGGCAAGCAGACAAAAACCTCATTTCAAAGCCTTGAAAACAAGGATTCTGTGAGGTGCTTATACCTCTTGCATATGGATCTTTTTGGTCCTATGCCAGTTCACAGTCTAGGAAGGAAGGTCTACACACTAGTGGTTGTAGATGACTATTCTAGATTTACATGGGTGTTCTTTCTGAGACAAAAATCTGAAACCCCAAGTGTATTATTTAAGTTTGTAAAGCAAATTCAGAATGAACTGAACAGTACAGTGGTCAAAATCAGAAGTGACCATGGTACTGAGTTTCAATCTGAAAGCATGACAAACTTGTGTATAGACTTTGGGATTTTCCAAGAGTTCTCCTCACCTAGAACACCTCAGCAAAATGGAATTGCTGAAAGAAAGAATAGATCATTAATTGAAGCTGGTAGAACTCTATTGAGTGACACCTCTCTCCCAGAATATTTTTGGGCTGAGGCAGTTAACACTGCTTGTCATGTCATCAATAGGGCTTCTATCACCAAAAGCCACAGAAAGACTCCCTATGAGATTGTGAAAGGCAGAAAACCAAATCTATCCTATTTTAGGATCTTTGGCTGCAAGTGCTATATACTTAACAATGGTAAGTCTTATTTGACTAAGTTTGCTGCCAAATCCCAGGATGGGATATTTGTTGGGTACAGCACAAATAGTAAGGCCTATAGAGTCTTCAACTTAACTACTCAAGTTGTTGAAGAATCTGTGCATATTGTATTTGATGAAACAAGATTAATCAATTGTGAATTGTCTTGTAGATCAAATGACTCAACAGGTATAAGCAAGAAGATGGACAAGCTCTCCATTGCTGAAGCTTCAAAGGAAGAGGGAGCATTGGAAAATGAAGGCTGCTGTCCAGGGGGAGTACAAGAGATAATGGAAGCTGATGAAAACCAAGAGGAACAGCAGAATGAAGAAGCTGGAGATGCTCAACCTGAAGGGAATCTACCTCCAGCTATAAGATATCTAAGAGATCATCCTACTGATCAGATAATTGGTGATCCAAGACAAGGAGTGCAAACTAGAAGCAGAAATCAAAGCACAGTTTTGCATTCTAGTTTCTTGTCTCAAATGGAACCTAAGAAGTTTGAAGAAGCTATCCAAGACCAGCACTGGATTGATGCTATGCAAGAGGAGCTGAATCAGTTCAGAAGGTGCAAGGTCTGGGAGCTTGTTCCTAAACCAAGAGGCCACAACATAATTGGGACTAAGTGGATCTATAGGAACAAGCTAGATGAAAGTGGAATAATAATAAAGAATAAAGCAAGATTGGTTGCAAAAGGATACAGGCAGGAAGAAGGGATTGACTTTGATCAAACCTTTGCTCCAGTAGCAAGGCTGGAGGCAATCAGAATGTTCCTTGCCTTTGCAGCCTACCAAGACTTCAAAGTATACCAGATGGATGTAAAGTCAGCATTTCTGAATGGTGATCTTAAAGAAGAAGTATATGTAGAGCAGCCATCAGGTTTTGTAGATCCTCTTAAACCTGATTCTGTGTACAAGCTTAGGAAAGCTTTGTATGGGTTAAAACAAGCTCCAAGGGCTTGGTATGAAACCCTGTCTACCTTCCTCATTGAGAATAAATTCTCAAGAGGAAAGATAGACAAAACTCTATTCCTTAGGGAATCCAAAGGAAAGATCATCTTAGTCCAGATCTATGTTGATGACATAATCTTTGGATCTACTGAAAACAACCTTTGTAAAAAGTTTGCCAAACTTATGCAAGGGAAGTTTGAGATGAGCAGTATGGGAGAACTTAAGTTCTTCTTGGGACTCCAAGTAAGACAGACTGATGATGGATTGTCCATATCCCAGTCTAAGTTCACCAAGGAATTAATTAAAAAATATGGTATGGAGTCATCCTCCTCCATGAGAACTCCTATGGGCACAAGTATGCCAATATGCAAAGATGAGGCAGGTAAACCTGTTGATGAATCATTGTATAGAGGAATAGTTGGGTCACTACTATATCTCACTGCTAGTAGACCTGACATTATGTATGCAACATGTGTCTGTGCTAGGTACCAAGCCTGCCCTAAAGAATCTCATTATACTGCAGTAAAAAGGATTCTGAGATATCTAAAGGGCACTCCTACTCTAGGTCTTTGGTACCCTAGGAATAGAGATTTTCAACTAACAGGCTATTCAGATGCAGATTTTGCAGGATGTAGAGAGGATAGAAAGAGTACTACAGGTACTTGTCAATTCCTGGGAGGAAGACTAATATCTTGGAGTAGTAAAAAACAGACTAGTGTGGCAATTTCCACAGCTGAGTCAGAGTATATTGCTGCAGGAAGCTGCTGTGCACAGCTATTATGGATGCAGCATCAGCTTAAAGATTATGGTATTCAGGTAAGTAGAACACCCCTTTTATGTGATTCTAAGAGTGCTATTTCTATTGCTAATAATCCAGTTTCTCATAGTAGAACTAAGCATATAGAAATAAAATATCATTTTCTTAGAGAACATGTAGAAAAAGGTGACATCTCATTGGAATTTGTAAAAACAGATTATCAAATAGCAGATGTATTTACTAAGCCTTTAGATGAAACCAAATTCAATAAATTCAAAATTGAATTAGGTATGTTAACCATTGATTAATGTATTAAACAAAATCATTAACAATGCTATTGAAATGGGTTATAAGTAAGAAAAAGTAGTAACAACAATAATCAAGTGTTAAAAAGGAACACATTGAAGTTACAGAAATTGGCTAAGTAAGAATGTGTCGACACATTCAGTAATAATGTGTCGACTCAGAGAAATTATGTCGACAAGTCAGAAATATTGTGTCGACACAGAGAATATGTGTCGACACTTAAGAATTTTATTGTCGACTTAACCAGGAATGTAATGTCGACTCAACCAGAATCATGGTGTCGACACTTACAAAATATGTGTCGACACTTGTCCTTAGTGTCGACACAGAATTTCTGTCTTTCTACTATGTATCCAAGGTGTCGACATAACCACAAATTGGTGTCGACACATAGTAGACTGAAGAAATGTCGAGTTAATAGAAGCTTGTGTCGACACATTCCGTCTGTGTCGACACATTTAGACTGTCTTTGGCGCCTTTTGAACTTCTTTCAACAGAAGCTATAAATAGGTCAAAAAGCTCTTTGTGTCGACACGCTTTCAAGGTTTTCGAAACTCAAACCCTGTGTCGACAGTCTTTCTTTCTCTCTTCTCTCAAGCTTTCTCGACACAACGATGGCGCCAAGGATTGAAGACAATGTTAATGAAGGGTATGAGTTGGTGCGCCAGGCGTTTGCAGAGGCGCCGCCTGATGTTCAAGGAGTTATCACCCTTCTCTCTGCATCAGGGTTAGAATTTCTTGTCTCAGAACCATCCAAGATCTGGAAAAAGGAGGTGCATGAGTTCTTTATCTCAGCATCAGTCCATTCTACTGAACTCAAGATCAAGTCCATTGTTCACGGGACTAAGATTAAGATTACCCAAAGAGGTTTGAGAAAGTTTTTGCAATTACATGTGGTTGAAAATGAAGAAGAGGTTCCTAGTTCTAAGACAAGGGAAGCCCTTCAATGGTGTGGTTTGGATTCAAACATGAAGATTGGTGCTGCATTCAATAGGAAGGGTATGAATCAGCAAGGAAAGTTCTTGTCTGAAATAGTTGGGAAAGTAATTCTCTGCAAGACAGGTGGACATGATAGGATTTCTGCCTATATGTTCAACCTTATGACCAGGATTGTCTTTACAATTCCTACTGATTGGTCAGTAATCCTATTTGACAAGATTAAAGAAGGGATCAAGAAGCCTAACATGGCTAGGATCATAAGTCTATATCTCAATGGAGCAATCCCTGAAGTGATGCAGCAACTGCCAGGATCTAAAATCAATCATATGAGAAGGATGGACATGAGACTATTCTCCAGGTGGGAAAGGGTGCTGTCTAAGGATGTGCCTGAAGAGAGCAGGCCAGACACCCCTGTAAAATCCCCTTCTCCAGCTCACGAGACTGCACAACAAGAGGACCCACTTAGGATACAAAGTGAAGAACAACCTGCCTCCTCTATAGTTCATCAAGTAGATACATCTGCACAGATGCAGGGGGAGCCAGTTCAATCTCCTGCTCAAAATGTATCTACCCCTACTCAGGTACAAGTGGTACAGGTGTAGGGGGAGCAAATGTATTTTACTATAAAAGACTTTCTAAAAGTTTTTTTTTCTTTCTGCACAGGTTCAGGGGGAGCATGTGTCTTCTCCTACTCCAGATATGCAGCTGCCTGAGAATGTGCACAAGGATGCACCTAATGACTTATCTTCAGATGCTCCAGTTCAAAAGGAATACACTCTGGATGAGTTGTTTCCAAATGATGACATAGCTACTGATAGAATAGAAGAGGACCAAGATGTTGAGCAGCCTCTTGACATAGAGCTAGAACAAGGAGTGGAGAAAGTTCAAGAGATTGAAAAAGTACAAGAAGTAGAGGAGGAGCAAAGAATTGAGGGGGAGCCAGTACATGTTGAAACTGAGCAACATGGCACTGAAGCAGATAGAGTTCACATTGAGAGTACTTCTGAATCTGAGACTGAAGAAGCCAGGTTGGCTAAGAAGAGAAAACTGGTTGTATTTAAAAGAAGAAGCAAGACTTATAAGCAGGCTTTACAGACAACACCTCCACCACCACCTCCTGAAGTTGATTATAACAGGTTCTTGGTGGATTTACAGGTGAAATTGGATGACCACAGGGTGGCCATTGAGAAATATGTTGATGAAAGCAACAAATCTCTGCAGTTTGACTTAGCCCAAGATATCAAATCTATCCAATTTCAAGTCAACTTGAATAAAACTGAAATGACAGATTGCTTCCACAAGGGTGGCAATGCTGTAGTTTATCTGGCTAAACAACAGCAGGATATCTCTACAAAGGTGGATGATATTGCTTTGAAGCAAGGTTATGTTCTGGAAAATCAAATAAGAATGAATGACAATTTAACTGAATCTCATAATGAGATTATTCAAGAGGTGAAGAAGATTGTGCCAGGGATGCCTGCAAATAAAGCAAAAGAAATGGAAGAATTTGATAAGAATTTTCAGGCTGCTATTGCATCTGTTAAGACTGCCATCACAACCTCTCAACAGGAAATATCTGAAAAGCTTCAAAGATTAAGACCATTTTTCAAGGAGGGAGTGAATTATTTGGATGGCCAAATAAGATTTCAGAAAGAAGATCTTAGAGATCATGTATCAAGAGAAGCCATAAAGGGGGAGAGGATGCTAATTCATGCAGGCTCTGAGCATGCCAAATGGGTGACCAATAGCATAAGAGCCACATTGGGATATCCACCATTGTGTGATGATAACATGGTGGCTGAGTCAGGATTACAAACAGGACTACTTGAAGGTGACCAACCTGAGGTTGCCCAAGTCATATACCCCCCTCCAGATTTTGATATATTGGATCAGCAAGTGCAATATATGTATAGTCCTTCAAAGGAAGTTGTAAATGTTATCTTTGGAAAGGTTGATAAGCCTGAGGTAAATTTGCAAGATCAGCAAGATGCTCTACTGTCAAAGAAAAGATTTAGAGAGCAGGCTGAGCTGAAGCCAGATTTTGAGCAGTGGAGTCCTACTTCCAGAAATATAATACTCACTGCATGGAAAGCTGTCAAAGATCAAGTTCATGAAAGGGGCAAGTGGTACAATGAGCAGGAATGGCAGAAGTATGAGGCAAGACAAGAAGCCATTGTACAATTCAGAAGGAAAGCTAAGATGGGAAGACTTCCAACTGATGCTATGGAGCCAAGCAAATACTTCCCAAAGCCTTTTCACTATTTTGAAAGGCAAAGGCTCAAGGAAGAAGCTAAGAAGAAAGCTGATCTTAAGGGAAAAAAGATGGCTGAAGAATCAGAAGCTCCTGTGACAGCTAAAATTAAATCTGGCCAAGGGATTGTTATTAGAGAGCCTGATCAATCCTGATAATGTTTTAGTTCTTTCATAATGTTTTGTAATGATGTAATGTGATCAGTCAAAGAAAAACCATGTAATCAAACATTACCCAGTAATAAACAAAATTTTGTTAAATCTGTGATAGATTGTTTTATCCATGATGTTCTTATTATTTTGTTTATAATTAAGTATCCCTGTGTATTGTCATATATCATCATTTTATACTATTTATAAATGGTGTATATCATTGGCTATAAGGGTTATGACTTCTCCAAATAGGGGGAGATTGTTGGGTACATTGGAAAATGTGTACCTGATTTGAAGAAGCCCAACCTAGCTCAATGATATACATCATGTTGTATTTGATGTAGTTTTGAGTTGACATGTGCAGGTAAAGAAATGTTAAAGTTTACAGGAAAAAATTCTAAGTCCAAGTGTCGACACAAAGGAACATGTGTCGTCACATAGAAGAAAGTTGTCGACACAACACTGGGAAAGTGTGTCGACACAGAAGGTGTAAGTCGACACTACTCTGGGAAAAAGTGTCGACACATAACATAGTCTACAACAACACTGGGAAATTGTGTCGACACAGAAGAAGTAAGTCGACACAGCACTGGGAAATTGTGTCGACACAGAAGAAGTAAGTCGACACAGCACTGGGAAATTGTGTCGACACAGAAGAAAAACGTCGACCTCAACATTGGGAGAATGTGTCGACACTAAAGAGTATAGTCGATCTCAAGTTTGTCGACATCATCTGAATATGTCGACACAGAAGAAAATAGTCGACCACAGGTTTGTCGTCACCAGCAGAATGTGTCGACACATAGTGAGTAAGTCGACACATTATAGCAAAGCTAAAGAATGAATGTGTCGACACCTGAAGGCTAAGTCAACACTTACTAAAGTTATGATTCTACAACAACTGTGTCGACACACAGGACTTGTGTCGACACACTGCAGAGTCAAAGACCAAGTTATTTTCAGAAAAAGATGTGTCGACACAAAGGCAATTTTGTCGACATCACTGAAGGCAGTGTCGACACCAAAGTCAATTGTGTCGACACAAATAGACAGATGGTCTCGACACTTTCTGACAGACTGTTTCAACACTAAGGCACAGGACTTGTTTGAAGACTTGACAGCTGTGGGTTATCATCAGTTAACTGAAGTTGTCAGACCTGTCAGAAAACGGTTAGAAACCGGATCAGCCGGTTACCATGAAGAATGTCTATAAATAGACAGATTCAGAAGGGGAGAAAAAAAACACAACACACACAATTAAGAAGATATAGAACTGATCCTTTGAAATACATTGGAGAAGGGTTATATTCTACTCATTTCAAGAAAGTGCTAGGCACTTAAGAAGATCTTCTCCGGGAGATCTAAGAAGACTATCTAAGGATAGATCTAAGAAGAGTTCTAATCAGAATTCAGAAGAATCATTCAAAGTTCTGGACAGAGAGAGATCAAGTCAGAATTTGAAGAAGAAGAAAGAATCCATCAGTGGATTCTCAAGAAGCTGTTTGGAATCAACTCAGCTAAGTACATTTTCAAGAAGCTTTGAAGAAGGCTAAGAAACAGTTGATTGCATCAGCTGATTAAGAATTGTCATTGCCTCTTCTCTCTCAACTTGGCAAGACAATTTAAAACAATCTTTTCTATATTTCTGTAGGATCTGTTTATACAGATCTGAGTTGTAAGCCTATGTTATAAAGGCTGAGTGTAGGAGTGTTGAACTCTGAGTGGTAGGGCTGATTGCCTGAGTGTAGGAGAAGGATATTCTCTGAGTTGTAGGCCTTGGGGCAAGGCTGAGGTAGGGCAGTTGTGCCTGAGTTGTAGGAACCAGTTGGGTTCTGAGTTGTAAGATCTATTGATCTGAGATAAGTGGAAGTTTGGCCGAATCTAGCATACAGCTAGATAGGTGAAGGGGGAAAGTGGATGTACCCAGACCTTGGGGAACCACTATAAAACATAGTGCAATCTGTGATGTGTTGTTTTCTGTGATTGCTGTGTTTTTGTATTAGTTAATAAATTGAATTCTGTCTAGAAGTTTTAGAAAAAGAAAAGCAGGACCTATTCACCCCCCCCTCTAGGTGTTTAGGCTGCCTTGAAAGTTAAACTATCAACACTTGTGAAGAAACTGTGTCGACACTCGAGAAACTTGTGTCGACACTCGGGCGAGCTGTGTCGACACATAGGCAAATTATGTCGACACTTAGGGAAGTTGTGTCGACACCCAACTGCTATGTCGACACTCAGGAAAGCTGTGTCGACACACTAGCAAAATGTGTCGACACTTATAAAGAAGTTGTGTCGACAATCAAAGCTATGTCGACACCTAAACAAGCAGTTGTGTCGACATCCAGAATGATAGTTTTACTTTCAAGACTATCTAAAAACCTAGAGGGGGGGTGAATAGGTATTTTTCCTTGATTTAACTTAAGGCAGAATATAACTACAGTTATTTGAATAAATCAGATATTTCTATAGCTAACACAGCATAGCAATCACAATCATACACACATCACAGATTGCACACAGATTTATAGTGGTTCCCCAAGGTCTGGGTACATCCATTTTCCCCCTTCATCTATCTAGCAGTATGCTAGAGTCGACCTAACTTCTTCCTTTAACTCAGATCCTCAGATCCTACAGCTCAGAATCCAGAAGGATTTCTACAACTAAGGCTAACAAGCCCTACCTCAGCCTTGCCACAAGGCCTACAACTCAGAGAATACCTTCTCCTACAACTCAGGCTAACAAGCCCTACCTCAGCCTTGTCACAAGGCCTACAGCTCAGAGAATACCTTCTCCTACAACTCAGGCATAAAATCCCTACCTCAGAGAATAAATCTCCTACACTCAGCCTTTATAAAATAGGCTTACAACTCAGATCTATGAATAGATCCTACAGAATTTGATAAGGAATTTTGTAATCTCTTACCCCTGTTGAGAGAGAAGGGATAAGAACTTTCTTGATCAGCTTCTTGAAGAGGCATATGGCTGAAATCAACTTGATCTTAGCTTTCTTCAAAGCTTCTTGAATCTGAACTTAGTTGGGTTTATTTCCTTTAAATAAAACTGACTGACAGCTTCCTTCTTAGACTTCAGAAATAGATCTGAATCTCCTTGACAGATTAGTTCAGTATCTGCTTTTTGAGAGACCTGTGAATGTCTCTTCCTTGTCTTCAAATAGCTGGATCTCTCTCTATCCAAATCTCTTGAAGATACTTCTGAATTCTTGATTGAATTCCACTTAGACAGAATCTGAATAGTAAACTACTTCAGATCGTCTTCTTAGATCTTCTCACGAAGATCTTCTCCTTTGTTACTTGTACTTTCTTGATCAGAGAATAATCTCTAATTGTGTTAGTGGTGACAATACTTCTTCTCTATGTTATTGTTCTGTTTCTTCTTCTGAATCCATCTATTTATAGACTTCATCCTTGGTAACCGGCTTATCCGGTTTATAACTAACTTTTGACAAGTCTGACAGCTTCAGTAAACCTGTTGTAACACACAGCTGTCAAGTCTTCAAATAGTTCTTGAGCCTTTGACTCTGTCAACAAAGCGTCGAGTCTGTCTGCCATAAAGTGTCGAGACCATCTGTCAATATGTGTCGACACAAGTGACTTAAGTGTCGACACGGCCTTTGGTGATGTCGACAAAGCTGCCTTGATGTCGACACAGCTTCTTGATACTGCATCTTGAGAATGTGTCGACACTGATTATTTGTGTCGACACAAACACTTCACCATTCATCAGTAATCAACTTGGTCTAGACTCAGCTGTGTGTCGAAACAAGTCCTATGTGTCGACACAGTTGATGTAGACTCAGAACATAGTGTGTGTCGACACTGTCTCCAGGTGTCGACACAGTTTTTGTCGACTCTGCCTCTGTGTGTCGGCACTGCCTCCCGGTGTCGACACAGTCGATGTCGACTATAATCTTCTGTGTGTCGACACTGCCTCCCGGTGTCGACATAATCTTACTGAAGTGTCGACACAGCTTCCTCAGGTGTCGACACATGGAGTTAGAATATTTTTCCTGCATTCTAGCACTTTATTAACCTGCACATATAAACTCAAAATAACATCAAATACACCTTGATGTATATCATTGAGCTAAGTGAGGCTTCTCCAAATAAGATACACATTTTCTAATGTACCCAACAATCTCCCCCTATAAAAGTGAGGAAAAGATCTACCTTAACTCTAGAGGGGGGGTGAATAGAGTATTTTTAAAATAATTTACAATTAAAACTATAAAGCAGTGGAAGACTTAATTTATGTATATGTGTAAGGTGTGATGAAATAAAAACTAAAGCAAGAACTAAGAAATCACACAGCACACAGCAAAGTCAAACACACAGCAACTAGATGACACAAGGATCTATAGTGGTTCCCCAACAACCTGGGTACATCCACTCTTCTACCACCCTAGGTAGGAATCCACTGCAGGAATAGTTGATATGGTGTCCTGGGCACCAATGAGCTTTTGATAAGGTGCTCAAAAACCAAAACTAGATTTTTTGATAAGGTGTCTTGCCATCACTGAGTTTTGACATGGTCTCAGAAACCAGTCTCAGAACTTTTGAAGGGAGTTTTGAAAAACCCTTTTACAGGAGGGAAAGGAAAAAAGAAAGAAAGAGTTGAGTTGTTCTTCTCTGTCAACAGTCTGAGAGAAGACAAGTGGAAGATAAAGCTAAAGCTCCCCCTGAGATCTGTAGAGGTTCGGGAAGGTGAGCTTTGCTAGGGTGATAGGCCTTCAGGTGCTTCAGATCTCCAGCAAAAGATGATTTCAGCAGATGCTGAAATGTGTGATGTCTGGAGCCCTTGAAGTTGAAGCTTTTGAACACTTGAGAATTTGGAGGAGTAGAATAGCAGATGATTTACTACACAAAAAACTTTCTTGTGTTCTTGAAGATTTTGACTCAGTGAATCTGTATGTTCCAGAAGATGAGTTCTTGATCAGAGTATATTTTGATCTCTCTTTTGTAACTCTTTTTCTATATCCAATGATCTTGTATATCTCTTGCCTATCTTGTTGTATTGATCTGTTATCTGTTGTCAAAAACATATTCTGTAGAAGTATATCAGATTCTGACTTAGATGGTCGTTACTCAGTTATAAATGACTTCCATAAATGACGACTGTCTCTGGGGAAAGTCCTAAGTAACATTCCTTTTAGCATTCCTTAAAACTTGCTCCAGATTGCTTGAAACGGTTACATAATCCTTTATAATAAATGCAGGAAATAACTCTGAAAGAATTCCAAAACTGTTCTCGAATTTGAATTCTGAAAGCGTCGATCTCTCACAAAAATCGTCGACCTGAGCTCAGCTATCGTCGACCTGAGCTCAGAGATTGGATTTATACTAGAGACAGAAAACGTCGACCAGAGCTCTACGATCGTCAAACTGAGCTCAGCGACTTGGAAAATAGCTGAAGACAAAACGTCGATCTGAGCTCGAAGATCGTCGACCGGAGTGCGACGACTTGCATAATTGAGCTTAGAGAACGTCGAACTGAGTTCGACATTTCGTCGACCTGAGCTCGACGAAAATTGCCTTAGTCTCAGCACTGAATCCTGAACTTTGAATGGTCTTGGGGGCAGCTTCAAACCTAAGTTCTAACCCTTAGACTCATTCTAATTTGACCTTTTCAACTATACAAATAGGTAAAACCAATTTCCTAAAAACATAGCGATCCTTGCCCAAATTAGTAATAGGGTGTTCCAACAATCTCCCCCTATTTGGGTTAGGATTACTATTTACAAGACAAAATAGGAAATAAATAAGCATACAGACAAAGCAAAAGCTAAACTTACAAGGCATAGCAGCATTGCAGATCACAGATAGAATATCAGCAAATATTCAGAGATAGGTTTTTGTTCAGCTTACAGAAATCACTTCTTCTCATTTCCCTTTTTAAACAGAATTTCCCTGTTAGGATTGAGGGCTTCTTTCTTTGATCTTCTGTCATCATCTACACCTAAGGAGGTTTGGGATCTAGGCCTTGGAACTACAGCCTCAGGGTGCAGCTTCATGTAATCTTCTGGATCAAAGAATTTTCTTGAAGAATATCTCTCTAACTTTGTCTTTCTTTGATCTGATAGGAGTGTAATGTTTGAAATGTCTTTGCCTTGCTCTTTGGTCTTTTTCATTTGATCTAGTGCAGCAAGCTCTTTCATTCTGGCAGTCCATGACACTGGGTTGTTTTCAGGATCTTCAAAAGGGACTGGAGGTTCATATCTATTGATAGATTCTGAATCAGTAGGAGTCCTGGTGACAACTGAATCTCTAAGCTTGTAAGGGAAAGGACCTTGAGTAGAATCAATAGGACCTTGTCCTTCCCTTTATTGTCAGGAATAAGTTCTGTACTCTATCTGATTTCCTCTGTACTGACCTCTTCTAGAATGATAGCCTCTTTGATGTTGACCTCTGGGTTGATATCTTTGAGAAGATTGAGAAGAACTGTGCTTTGAAGCAGATGATTGAAAAGCTGAGCCTCCACCAGATCCTGAGTCTGGAGGAGGAGGAGGAGGAAACTTGGAAGATCCTTTCTCATATTTGTCAAGCTTTCTTCTTTTCTTCATAGCCTTTAGCTGATTCTTAGAGTATTGCATCCAAGGCTCTGTTATCTGACAATCAAGCAAAATGTAATATGGTATATCATTGATATCTTTGGCTTGAGCAGGAGGGACTCTCATCATTGCTTTGCTTCTTGCTTTCCTTTTCTTGGCAATAGTGCCAGCAGAATCATCAGATTTAGTGTTGAATTGATCACTTTCTGAACTCTGGGGTCTGTCATATAGATCATCAATGCCTTTGATATACTCTTCTCTTTATTTAGACTTCTCAGCAGACAGAACAGGAGTAGAAACAATTGTAGTAGCAGCAGGAGCAGAAGGAACTTCAGAAATAACAGGTTCTTCTAGAAAAACAGCAAGTTCAACAACAACAACAGCGATACAATCAGAAACTTCCACAGCCTTAAGAGAATTTATATAAGATCTAATCAGGCTGGGATCACAGACAGTAATAGGCACAATGGCCTTAGTAAGGTCTTCAACTCCCTGAGTTGATAAGCATCTTTTGTGAAGAGAATCAAATTCAAACAACAGTGACCTGAAGTCCACTGTGAGTACTGGTACTGGGGCTGGAGTAGAAATCTCTAGCAACAGTAATTCCTTAGGAGCAGCAGGCACTATCTCAGCTTCATAGGGCATCTCCCCCTGCCTTGATTCAGTGATAACTAGATCAAGGCACCCCATAGAAGGGATTGCCTGAGGAGAGGAGAGAGAGGTTAGCCTGTCAGATAGCTCATTTATTGAGTTCAGGAGTGGAGCCAAGGAATTCTCCAACAGGCTTACTAGCTTGGGGGCCAGTATCCCATATAGCTTATCTGCCAAAGTTGATAGATCCACTTGCTAAAGTATGACTTGAGT
Organism: Platanthera zijinensis; assembly: GCA_039513925.1. Lineage (NCBI taxonomy): Eukaryota > Viridiplantae > Streptophyta > Magnoliopsida > Asparagales > Orchidaceae > Platanthera > Platanthera zijinensis. The sequence goes on along the minus strand of CM077078.1, from coordinate 52,257,768 downwards.
AGAGGTGGAGGAGGGAATGAATGTTTTGGGCTGGTGATGGATGGACTGTGGTAGATGGTATTGTGGATGGTAGGATGGTTGGTTGAGAGATTGGGATGGTGGAGATAGATGATATGGGTGTGGAGATGGATGGTGTGAAGGATGGTTGAGTAAGAATATCTTGTAGGAGTTGTTTATATGAAGAGGTAGAGGGAAGCTCAGCAGGTGAGGAAGTGGAAGCATCCATGAAGGAGTCTTCCAAGATATTGAAGGATGGAATGTCAAGAGGTGTATAGTAGTGGAGTGGATGGAATTGTTCTGAGGTGGCTGGAGGTGAGATTGGTGATGAAATGGTAATGGGGGAAGAGATGGATATGGAGATGGTTGATGTGGAGGTGGAGGTAGAAATAGCAGGAGGTGGAGAAGGAGGAGAGGAGGTGGAGGCAGACAATTCCTCAATAAGGGAAGGAGCCTAAGGGGAAGAGACTGCAATAGTCCTTGTGCCTGAAGCATTGGTAGTCCTGGTAGGCTTGATAATCTGTCTGTCCCATTTCCCAAATAGGGCACAGGATAGCCTTTTTGATGCATTGATGTGCATCCAATTAGAGACTAGCAGTTCAGGGCACCTGGAGTGCAGGAATACCCCTAAGATCCTCCCAAAGTTCACAAAACTTTTGTTTATTTTCTTATTTATCAAATCAAATAAACATTCTCCCCAATTTAGGTGTTGCTTATCTACAAGGGCTCCCATCAAACAGAACTGATACTGGATATGGTATCATGAGCTGAGTGCTTTGCCTGAAGCACTTTCCCCACAACATCAACCAGAAATCTAAACTCAATAGATAAGTTCTTTTTCAATAACTTGGTAGGGTTAGCGACAGAGTGTCCCATTCTATCTAACATATTCGCAGATTCTTCTCCCGACATTTCAACAGAGTCATCTCCAGTACTCAGATGAAATACTTCACTTAGAAGAGTAGGTGATAATGATACCTGAGTCCCGCCGATAGTACCAACGAGGGTATTCTCATCCAGATTATGTGTTGTAAACACCCATTCCTTAATCTCATCTGCAGCAATCTTAATCCTGGTGGACATTATGTGCACTAACTGTTGTTCTCGGAAAAGTTCCAGAATGTCTTTGAAAACCTGATCGCTGTCATCAAACAAGTCCATATCTATATCAAATCCTATATCAAATTTCATCTTGGCGAGAGAGGCAACATTCACGGCAATTGTATACCTGCAAAAAGTAACAAACATAACCAAGTGCAGTAGAGTTTGGAGGGAACGAAAAAGTTTGCAGAGAATATGAAAGCGCAAAAGAAAAATGACGGCTGAAAGAATGATTTTATATTAGGGTTCGACGCCGAAAAGGAAGGATCGTAGAACTCCGTTCGACGATCTGGGCTTCTAGTGGAATCTGAAGAGTCTTCAATATCGTCGATCTCCGTTCGACGACATTGGAGAGCGGAGATCTCCGTTCGACGATCGCTGACCAGAAGAAGATATCCTAGCGCTGCCTGGAAAATGCTGAACTCCGGTCAACGCTATTGGAAAGCGTCGATCTCCGTTCGATGCTTTTTGGGAAAAACGTCGAGCGCATTTCAGAGACAAAACAGAACCTACAGACACTAGAAAATACAAGTTTTTAGCCTAGTCTTGGTCTGTTTTTAGATTTTCAAAATCTTGGGATTTATTTTAAACTTCCTCCATCTAACATTCCTAACTGATTTAGGAAGAAGGTGTGTTTCTTTTCATCCAGAGGTTTGGTGAAAATATCTCCCCTTTGCAAATCAGTTGGGATATATTGAATTTTAATTTTATTTTTCTCCACATTGTCTCTTAGGAAGTGATGTCTAATCTCTATATGTTTTGTCCTACTATGGAGGACTGGATTTTGTGCTATAGAGATAGCACTAGTGATATCACAAAATATTTTTGATCCTTCTAAGTTGTAGCCATAGTCTAGGAGCTGGTTTTGAATCCACAGAATCTGTGAGCAACAACTGCCTGCTGCCATGTATTCAGCTTCAGCAGTTGAAGTTGACACAGATGTCTGTTTCTTACAAAACCAGGAGACAAGTCTGTCACCAAGGAACTGGCAAGTTCTACTGGTGCTTTTCCTGTCTACTCTACATCCAGCATAATCAGCATCTAAAAATCCAGTTAATTCAAATCCCGAGTCTTTTGGATACCAGAGTCCTAGATTTGGACAACTTTTCACATACCTAAGAATCCTCTTAACTAATGTTAGGTGTGAATCTCTAGAGCTTACTTGGAACCTAGCACATATACATCTAGCAAACATTATATCATGTCTACTAGCTGTAAGGTACAATAGAGAGCCAATCATTGCTCTATATGTTGTCTGATCAACATGTTTACCATGTTCATCAGTATCTAATACAGCATTGGTAGGCATAGGTTTCTTCATACAAGATGCTTCAGACATACCAAATTTCTTAACCAATTCTTTTGCATACTTGGTTTGAGAAATAAATATGCCTTCAGCATGTTGTTTGACTTGCAATCCTATAAAGAAGGAAAGCTCACTCATGCTACTCATTTCAAATTTAGAATGCATTAAGTTAGAGAACCTTCTGCACAAATTTGAATCAGTAGAACCAAATATGATATCATCTACATATATTTTTACTAGTAGGGTATGAGACTTATGGGTTCTAATAAAGAGAGTTTGGTCTACTCTACCCCTTATAAAATCATTTTTCAGAAGAAAGCATGCTAAGGTCTCATACCATGCTCTAGGAGCTTGTTTGAGACCATATAATGCTTTATGCAACTTGAAAACATGGTCAGGATAAGTTGGAGAGATAAAACCTGGAGGTTTTCTAACATAGAATTCCTCTTTGATGTCTCCATTGAGAAATGCACTCTTCACATCCATTTGGTAGACCTTGAATCCTTTGTGAGCATGCTAAGGTCTCATACCATGCTCTAGGAGCTTGCTTGAGACTATATAATGCTTTATGCAACTTGAAAACATGGTCAGGATAAGTTAGAGAGATAAAACCTGGAGGTTGTCTAACATAGACTTCCTCTTTGATGTCTCCATTGAGAAATGCACTCTTCACATCCATTTGGTAGACCTTGAATCCTTTGTGAGCTGCATAAGCAAGGAATATTCTTATGGCCTCTAACCTTGCCACTGGTGCAAAAGTCTGGTCATAGTCTATCCCTTCTTCTTGAGAATAACCTTGAGCAACTAGTCTTACCTTGTTCCTTACAATAACTCTTTTATCATCCAACTTGTTTCTGAACACCCACTTTGTTCCAACAATTGAGTGATCCTAAGGCCTTGGTACTAGCTCCCAAACTTTGTTCCTCTCAAATATATGTAGTTCCTCTTACATAGCAATGATCCAGTGTGGATCTTGTTCTGCATCTTGAATGGATTGAGACTCAACCTAAGATAAAAAGCAGGTGTGCATCAGGTTCTGGTTGACCTGATTTCTGGTTTGCACACCAGCTGAGATATTTCCAATCACTTGGGAGATTGGGTGATCTCTTGTTGTTACTAAATCAACAGGGGGTGTTGATTGTTCACCAACCTGTGTTGTTGTTTCCTCTTGTGGAACAACAACTGGCTCTTCAAAATGGTTTTCTCCAAGATGTTGAACATCAAGATGTTGAGTATCCTCTTCATCTTCACTGATTTCAGCTCTTTGTTGGATATGTGATGTTGATGCGCGAAATGCGACACCGACCAGTTAACGGATTGTTCGATCTCACAAGCTAAGGGTGAAGGAAGAAGGGTTGTGGGATAGAGGAGAAGCTTGCTCAAGCAGAGAGGAAGATTGCTCAAGCAGAGAGGAAGCTTGCTCAAGCGGAGAGGAAGCTTGCTTGAGCAATGGAGAAGCTTGATCAGGTACTGTCAAGCAGACGACTATTTTGATGGTTAGCTTCGCAGGTTGATGCCGAGAGAGGAGAGAAGAAGAGAGGAGGCCGCTAGCAGCAGAAACAACAGACTTCGCCCGCCGCGGCTTGAATGTCACTCTTGCGACGGGCTTTTCCTTTAATCAAGAAGCAAGTTTACAATTTATTAGTTCATCATTACATGTAAAAATGGTAAAGGGTACAAGGGGAAGCTAGCGGTTTAGAAAAAGAGTTGCTAGAGACTAAGTAAAAGAGGCTGTAGAGGACTGGAGAACTGAGGCTGCAGGTGCTACTCAAGCTGCCTGCTGAGGGCAGAAAAAACTAAGTCCACAGCCCTTGACGACCTGGGCGGACTGGAGATTGGAGGCTGCGGAGGCTGCTCAAGCTGCCTGCTGCTGACAGAAAAAACTAAGTGCACAGCCCTTGACGACCTGGGCGGACTGGAGATTTGAGTCCGCAGATCTTCCTTGATCAACTTTGACGGACTAGAAAACTGAGTCCGCAGACCTTGATCAAGCTGGCAGTTCTCTAGTGCTACCCAAAATGAGAGGTCTCGAGGCCTATTTATAGGCCCGAGGGGAATATTCTTGAAGCGGGACCCAGTGATGTCATCATGGAGGACTGGGCGGACTCGGCGGACTGGAAATTGGAGTCCGCGCAGGTCGTCGGGAGCGGAGCCGGCAGCTCTGGGCGAACCGGGCGGACTCCAGAGGCAGTCCGCCCCTGATGGAGCGGAGGCTGCCCCCTAGCGGGCGACCTGGGTGGACTCCAGGGGGAGTCCGCCCCTGATGGAGCGGAGGCCGCCCTCTGGCAGGCGGCCTGGGCGGACTCCAGGGGGAGTCCGCCCGGCTGGCGGAGGCCGCCCCCTAGCGGGCAGCTTGGGCAGACTCTAGGGGGAGTTCCGCCCGGCTGGCGGAGGTCGCCCCCTAGCGGGCGGCCTGGGAGGACTCAAGGGGGAGTCCGCCCGGCTGGTGGAGGTCGCCCCCTAGCGGGCGGCCTGGGCGTACTCCAGGGGGAGTCCGCCCAGCTGGCGGAGGCCGCCCCCTAACGGGCGGCCTGGGCGGACTCCAGGGGGAGTTCGCCCGGCTGGCGGAGGCTGCCCCCTAGCGGGCGGCTAGCGGAGCATCCGTCCTTGAGCGACTTTTGACCCGGCAGTCCGTCTTGCGTGGACACAGTGGACATCAGGGGTAGCATGCTCCTTGCGGATGAGAACCTGAAGGAGAGAAGTAGAAAGGATGGGCACTTTGGAGAGGATTGACGATTTTGGGGTTAACATAATCCCCGTACTTTTTCAAGTTCCGAAGGGAACTTCGAAAAAGTAGGAGACCCACAAAAATCGTAATCCTCCCCTCAAAAAATCAGGAGAGAGAAAAAATTAGAGATTAAGAGAGATGGAACCTGATATTTCTCCTCGGAAAAATCTGTCAGTGCCTATCCTTTACCTGTGAAGAAAAAGTCAATGCAGGCCAAAGGAGGTGCATCTTGCGTGTACCTGAGCTGAAGGGGACTTGCTGGTATCTACTAGTCTCTACAAAAGTAGGGTGAGTGAGCAGATAGGAAAAGAAAATAAGGTGCAAGTACCTGAGAGGAACTTGTTAATGTCTGCTAGTCTCTGCAAAAGGAGAGTGAGCAAACATATATGATAAAAGATTAGATCGCAAGTACCTGGAGGGAACCTGCGAATGTCGATTGTTGATAGGATAAGATATGATAAAAGATATATCCGACAAACTTTATTATCAACTGAAATAGAGATCAGAACGTGATAATGCTCATCTCGTATGTTCAGATATAATGTTAATATGAAACCCAGATCAGCAAGATGAAACCATCTTAGTTTAGAATTGTAACAACATAACATGTCAATCAAGAAGAACCAGATACTCTGATCAATGATTTGTGCCAGAAATATCTGATTAGAGAGCTTGTTGATAGTCATATGAAAGAACTTTATGCAGGCAGCGCATATAAGATGACCATAAGCCAAAAAGATATTGTCAATTCTTAGAATAGATTGAGTTTAACCTATTGACCTGTAAAAAGGCAAAAAGACAAAGGAGGGCTACATCTCTATGGTGTTCAAAAAAGACTGGATACTGCCACAGGTATTCCCCGTGGGCGTTATGCACCGCTTGCCTTTAAAGGAAACCATATAGAGGGTAGTCCTACCTAAAGTGGGCCGGCCGCGCTCCCTTAGAAGGGCACAAAAGAAAAACAAGCGCGGAAATTCCTGAGATGGAAACGATAGATGCACTTCTCTCATGCCTCGGGTTACAAGCATCACTGATCAATTAGACTAGTTGCGCCAAGCGTCCTATTACTTGTCTGCGAATTGATCAGCGGAGTTGTGGGCCCCGCGAAGGCACGGATTGAGAGTACCAAGGAGTGTTCAGCCGTTACAATTGTAAGATGATCGAAGAGACAAGGCTACACTTGATCGCCATTGCTTGTCACGCAAAGATCATCGTAACTGTAACGTATCCTTTAACGAAGCACAGCAGAGCTAACACATGGGTCCTCCCTAGAAACACGCTCTGTGTTAGATGCTGGCAAGGATCCAAAGTCCCGTCATCCTCTGCACGAGAGTTGAACGGCCCCCACTGCACATATACGAAAACTCCCCGCGATATGTGGTCATTGTGGTCTTACGCTAGAGGACAATCTCGAGGGGGCCCTGAGCAAGACTTGACGATATCTCGGTGGTTCAGTGATCTCTTTGGCAAAGAGAAAAAGTAGAGGAGGAAGCACTTCACAAAGGGAAAAGTGTCAGTATGGGATCTCTGACGTAAACTTTATTGAGATAGAAAATGAAACACTTAGAAGTATTGAAAGATATTGTGTTTGAAGAGTAGAGTAAAAACAACCGGTCATTATTATGAGGGTCCTCGAAGAGCTGCGACGTCCTCTTTGCTTTAGAATAGCATTCCAAGGTCACCCTCGTCATTGGCGTCAAAGCACTCAGGCCGAACGTTGATAGGCCCCAAACGGCCTGCATCCTCTACGTCCACGCAATTCAATTGAACTTCAGCCACCTCCTTGCCCTTGGAGGTGGAAGGCTTTGAAGAATCAACTTTTTTGATCAGGCCGTTGATCTTGCCCTCGATGAGTAATCTTTCAACTAGTCGCCGAAGGGCCTTGCAGTCTTCAGTGAAATGACCCTTCTCTCGGTGGAATTCACAGAACGGATCTGAATCTCTTGATCTTTGATTTGCCGACTGGTAAGGTCTTTTTGAATTTGCCCTATCCTTTATGATCTGGCAGACTTCTTGCATGGTCTCATCGAGTCCAGAGTACGGTACATCATTGTCTTGTGAGTGATGCACAAAGGCTGTTTGCAGAGGTGGGGCTGGTAGCGGTTGCAATCGCTCGTGGACACGATCCTGACCTAGGAAGGAGTGCTGATGATGATGCTGGAACTTCTTTACTTTCCTAGAGTGGGATGAAAAATCTTTTCGAGGAGACCTTGGAGGCTGCTTGTATGGTTGATTTCTCTCTGCTACAATCCTGGAGACAAAGCTGGGGTTGCTTTTCTCACCGCGGATGTATGAATTGGCTAAACCAATCAACTCTTGATAAGTCCTGGGTGCTCGAACGTTAGCCTCAAACTTGAGTGGTCCTTCACGCAGGCCGTGAATAAGAGCCACTCGGTACATTTCTTGATCAACGATCTCAATGTCTAAGATTTCTCTCTAGAAGCAATCCACAAAATGAGACCAAGTCTCCGTCTCTCACTGCTTGATCTCAAAGAGGGTTTCTGGGCCGCCCTTTTTCTTTGTTGATGTAGAAAATTCTGAGCAAGAACTCCCTTCACAGATCAGCAAAGGAAGAGATTGACTGAGGACGTAGTCCATAGAACCAATCCCTCACTTGGACATCAAAGGTCGTTACGAGGAGTTTGCACTTAGTCGCATCCGAGAGAGTCTTGAGAGCAACGGCAGATTCAAAAGCTTGAAGGTGCTTGACTGGATCAGTCTCCCTAGTGTAAATGGGCAACCGTGGCTCTCTGAAGTTAGCTGGAGTCGGTTCATATCGAACACTCTCTGTAAATGGTGACCGCTCTTCTTGTTCTCCTACAACATAAGGAAAAAAGGGAGCATAAGTTGCAGCTGCACAAGGAGCTGATGGACAGGAGGGAAAGTTACTGCGGGAGGAAAAAAGGCAGGAGTTGATGAGTAGGGATAACTTCCCTGAAAATTTAGAAATCTCGCTGGACTTCCCCGGGCAGCTTCTCGGAAGAAGCTTTGACGAGCTGCGAATTCCTCATTCTGAGACCGCAGAGGGGCTGCAGGCCCTTGCGGAAAGGTTGGAGTGTAAAGAGGAGGATAGGTCGGTGGATAAACTTGAGGAGTCTCAAATGCCGGTGCTGGATTGATTGGAGGAGCTGGTGCTGCCGAAGATTGTGCTTACAATCGTTGGGTGATAGCGGCTAGAGTATGGTTGATCGCTTGAAATTGTTGGGCAGTTTCTCTGCGAGATTGCTCTAAGGCCTCCCAAAGAGAATCATCACTGGGACTTGAAGCAATATTCTCGGCTAGTTAATGGTCTGATATAAGTAACCACTGCTTTCACTATCTGATCGAGATCTGAAGGCCGCGTGTTAACTGTTGATGCGTGAAATGTGACACCGACCAGTTAACGGATTGTTCGATCTCACAAGCTAAGGGTGAAGGAGGAAGAAGGATTGCGGGGATAGAGGAGAAGCTTGCTCGAGCAGAGAGGAAGCTTGCTCAAGCAGAGAGGAAGCTTGATCAAGCGGAGAGGAAGCTTGCTTGAGCAACGGAGAAGCTTGATCAAGCGGAGAGGAAGCTTGCTTGAGCAACGGAGAAGCTTGATCAGGTACTGTCGAGCAGACGTCTACTTTGATGGTTAGCTTTGCAGGTTGATGCCGAGAGAGGAGAGAAGAAGAGAGGAGGCCGCTAGCAGTGGCAACAGCAAACTTCGCCCGCCGCGGCTTGAATGCCACTCTTGCGACGAGCTTTTCCTTTAATCAAGAAGCAAGTTTACAATTTACTAGTTCACCATTACATGTAAAAATGGTAAAGGGTACAAGGGGAAGCTGGCGGTTGAGAAAAAGAGTTGCTAGAGACTAAGTAAAAGAGGCTGCAGAGGACTAGAGAACTGAGGCTGCAGGTGCTGCTCAAGCTGCCTGCTGAGGGCAGAAAAAACTAAGTCCACAGCCCTTGACGACCTGGGCGGACTGGAGATTTGGAGGCTGCTCAAGCTGCCTGCTGCTGACAGAAAAAACGAAGTCCACAGCCCTTGACAACCTGGGCGGACTAGAGATTTGAGTCTGCAGATCTTGCTTGATCAACTTTGACTGACTGGAAAACTGAGTCCGCAGACCTTGATCAAGCTGGCAGTTCTCTGGTGCTCCCTAAAATGAGAGGTCTCGAGGCCTATTTATAGGCCCGAGGGGAATATTCTTGAAGCGGGACCCAGTGATGTCATCATGGAGGACTAGGCGGACTCGGCGGACTGGAAATTGGAGTCCGCGCAGGTCGTCGGGAGCGGAGCCGGTAGCCCTGGGCGAACCGGGCGGACTCTAGGGGCAGTCCGCCCCTAATGGAGCGGAGGCCGCCCCCTGGCGGGCGGCCTGGGCGGACTCCAAGGGGAGTCCGTCCCTGATGGAGCGGAGGCCGCCCCCTGGTGGGCGGCCTGGGCGGACTCCAGGGGGAGTCCGCCCGGCTGGCGGAGGCCGCCCCCTGGCGGGCGGCCTGGGCGGACTCCAGGGGGAGTCCGCCCGCCTGGCGGAGGCCGCCCCCTGGCGGGCGGCCTGGGCGGACTCCAGGGGGAGTCCGCCCGGCTGGCGGAAACCGCCCCCTAGCGGGCGGCCTGGGCGGACTCCAAGGGGAGTCTGCCTGGCTTGCGGAGGCCGCCCCCTAGTGGGCAGCCTGGGCGGACTCCAGGGGGTGTCCTCCCGGCTGGCAGAGGCCGCCCCCTAGCGGGCGGCCTGGGCGGACTCCAGGGGGAGTCCGCCCGGCTGGCGAAGGCCGCCCCCTAGCGGGCGGCCTGGGCGGACTCCAGGGGGAGTCCGCCCGGCTGGCGGAGGCCGCCCCCTAGCGGGCGGCTAGCGGAGCATCCGTCCTTGAGCGACTTTTGACCCGGCAGTCCGTCTTGCGCGGACACGGTGGACATCAGGGGTAGCCTGCTCCTTGCGGATGAGAACCTGTAGGAGAGAAGTAGAAAGGATGGGCACTTTGGAGAGGATTGCCGATTTTGGGGTTAACGGGTGAATGTACTGAATCCTTTTCTACAATGTGTAACCTGTCCAAATTTTCTGAAAGAGAGTGTACCTGCAATGGTTCTATGGTAGAAGTAGACTTCTCCTTGTAACACATGTTAGTCTCATCAAAAGATACATGAACAGATTCTTCAATTTTAAGAGAAGTTTTATTATAAACCCTATAAGCTTTACTGATCATGGAGTATCCCAGAAACACTCCTTCATCAGCTTTAGCTTGGAATTTTGCTAAATACTTTTTGTCATTATTGTGAATATATCAAATGCAGCCAAATTTTTTTAAATAGTCTACTTTAGGTTTCTTCCCTTTGAGCAATTTATAGGGAGTCTTGCCCTTCAGTTTATGTATCAAACTTCTGTTCAACATATTGTTGGAGGTGTTCACTACCTCTGCCCAAAAAGATAGAGGAAGGTGAGCATCTGTCAACAATGTAGTAGCATATTCAATTAGGGTTCTATTTTTCCTTTCAGCTACCCCATTTTGTTGAGGAGTTCTAGGAGCTGAGAAAGTATGCCTGATCCCTTCACTCTGACAGAACTCTTGCATGAGAAGAGAATCAAACTCTGTCCCATGATCACTTCTGATCAGGGCAATGTGAGTATTGAACTCAATCTGTATGCATTTGAGAAAATCTGTCAAACATTTAAAGTTATCAGACTTCTTCCTCAGAAAGAATACCCAAGTGAATCTAGAGAAGTCATCTACAATCACTAAAGTGTAAGATTTCCCTCCTAAGCTTTGTACTGTAATGGGTCCAAAAAGATCCATGTGTAACAGATACAAAATCCTAGGTAAATCACTCTTATTAATTACTTAAAACTGTTTGCTTGCCTAATTGACAAGCCCTGCAGAGTCCTTCCTTTTTATAGGGGCCAGAAGGTAGTTCTCTAACAAGGTTATCCTTGGACAGCCTAGCAATGGTTCTAAGGTTTAAGTGTCCTAGTCTCTTATGCCATAAATCATTTGGTTTGCAGACTGAATTAAATAAGCAGATATCTATGTTGGTTGAAAGGAAATCTACAAGATAAATGTTACCTTTCCTTTTACCTGTTAACACTGTTGTGTTATCCTCTAACTTGATCTTGCATAAGAATTTGTTAAATATCATTTGATATCCTTCATCACAGAGTTGACTGATGCTGATTAGGTTGTGCTTCAGTCCTTCCACATAAGCCACCTTCTTGAATGTGACTGAGCCAATCTGAACAACACCATATCCTTTTGTTTGACCAAAGTTTGAATCTTCAAAGATCACTTTGGGTCTAAGTTTGGCTTTGAAGGATGTGAGATTTTCCTTACTCCCTGTCATGTGCTTTGAGCACCCACTATCCAGATACAATTGTTGGTTCATTGCTGGATAGGTCTTCACCTGCACATAAATAATTTATATGTTTTTGACCCAGTTTACCTTGGGTCTAGGTTGACAACCTTTAAATTCAGAAATGAAAGACAACCCTGGCTGACTCTTATATCCTTCAGGATGGTATCTCCTAGGAGGTACTATCCATTCAGTATAAGGGTTGAAGCTTTGGGATGAGAGACTTCTAGGATTGACTTGAGATTTACCTCTGAAAGAAGGTTCAAAGCTCTTAGCTCCGTTCGACGATCGTCGACCTGAGTTCGACGATCTTGGGTCAGATCGTCGAGCTTCGTTCGAAGATCGGCTATACCAGAGTTCAGAGTTCAGAAGTCATCGATCTGAGTTCGACGATCCAGCCTTTGATCGCCGAGCTCTGTTCGACGATCGTCGAGCTCTGTTCGACGTTTTTTGTTGAACTTGATTTTCCTTAGGTAAATCTGGATTCTTCCTAGCTACCTCTACAACACCCTTTCCTTTATCAGAAATAAATTTAATTGGGGTTGTTAATACTATAGGTTGTCTGGATGAAGCACCCAAGCCCAGTGTACTGTTGAATCTTGAGTTCACTGTGCTTGTGATGTCCATCAGTCTGATGCTTCTCCCATTAAGGGATTCTTCAAACTTCTTTGCCTGGGATAACTCACTTTTCAGTGAAGCTATCTCCTCCCTACAGCATTCTAACTCCTCAGAGAGTTTGAGGTTGTCTGATTTTAAGGTGCTATGTTCAGACAATTGATTTCTGAGAGAGATAATCTCTTTCTCAGATTTTAACAGGTCTAAACAAAGTGCCTTAAATTCAGACCTAAAGTCCTCTGAGTCAAAGTCAAAGGAGTCTATTACCTGGTCTTCTTCAGTTTGAGTTTCAGATTCTGAGTCTGATCCTTGTTCTGCATCAGAATTTTGCTAAGAGGCATTGATAGCCATCATGCAGAATTCCTTTTCTTCAGCATCATCCTCATCATCACTTGAGCTTGATGAGGCTTCTGATTCCTCTTCAGTATCACTCCAGCTTTCAGCTACAAATCCCTTCCTTGTATGTTTATTTTTGTTGGAGGAGGATTTGTTGCTGTTGTTTCCTCTGGAGTCCTTGTCTTTTCTCCTATCTTTCTTGTCCTTCTTGTCATTATTCTGATTTTCTGGACAGTCAGGCACAATATGGCCTGGTTTCCTGCATCCAAAACAGATTATTTCTTTATTATTTGACTTGTCATACCTTGGCTTCTCATGCCCTCTGGATGACCTCTTTCTGAAATCTTTCCTAACCATCTTATAAAATCTTTTGGCCAGCAAACTCATCAATTCTTCATTGCCTGTGACCTTGTCTTCAGGCAGATCTTCTGTAGCTTTGAATGATATGGTCTTCTCCTTTCTGATGGCTGGAGAAGCAGTCTTTTATTCTTCCTCTCTGTTCTTGATGAGCAGCTCATAAGACTTGAGCTTGCCCAACAAAGCTTCAGTAGTAATCTCAGTTAGGCTTCTGGCATCCTTGATTGGCCAGATCCTTGAGTCCCAAGTGCTAGGGAAACATATTAGGATCTTGTCATTTAGTTCAGTTAGAGAGATCTCCTTGTCCAGTGTTTTTAGTTCACTGACTATTAGGCTGAGTCTGTTGTACATGTCAGCCGCTGATTCAGTTTCTCCTTTCTTGAAGTTCTCATATTGGCTTATGAGATGAGATCTCCTGTCCTTCCTTTCATCAGCAAATCCTGAGAATATTTTAGATAACTTGTCCCATATCTCTTTTGCTGAACTGTATTCAGCCACCTTTTGGAATATCTCATCAGACATGGTTTGAGCAAGGATATTCATAGGCTTTACATCTGCAACTTTCCATTTCTTTATTTCTGCATCTGTTCCTGAAGGAGGTGGAACAACACTTGTACTTGTGATCACTGGGGGTCTTGGACAAACTGTCAAAACAGAATTAAAAATGTCCTCATCAATAGAATTAATGTAAAGCTTAATCCTTGCCTTCCAAAGTATAAACTTAGAGAGGTTGCATACTGGAGGTCTGGTGCTAGCATAATCTTTGTTCTGTGCCATGGTTTTGTATGAAAATAAATATAATACAAAAAGTTATAACTATCCTCTATAGAAGGTTTATCTTATCAAGGATCTTTTGGTTCAGGTGTTAGCATGTTCAACCAATCTATTGAAGATTCAGATATTGAATAACAAACCTCCCTCTGATACCAATTGAAAGTGAGGAAAAGATCTATCTTAACTCTAGAGGGGGGGTGAATAGAGTATTTTTAAAATAATTTACAATTAAAACTATAAAGCAGTGGAAGACTTAATTTATGTATATGTGTAAGGTGCTTGTGATGAAATAAAAACTAAAGCAAGAACTAAGAAATCACACAGCACACAGCAACTAGATGACACAAGGATCTATAGTGGTTCCCAAATAACCTGGGTACATCCACTCTTCTACCACCCTAGGTAGGAATCCACTGTAGGAATAGTTGATCATGTGTCCTGGGCACCAATGAGCTTTTGATAAGGTGCTCAAAAACCAAAACTAGATTTTTTGATAAGGTGTCTTGCCACCACTGAGTTTTGACAAGGTCTCAGAAACCAATCTCAGAACTTTTGAAAGGAGTTTTGAAAAACCCTTTTACAGGAGGGAAAGGAAAAAAAAGAGTTGAGTTGTTCTTCTCTGTCAACAGTCTGAGAGAAGACAAGTGGAAGATGAAGCTAAAGCTCCCCCTGAGATCTGTAAGGTTCAGGAAGGTGAGCTTTGCTAGGGTTATAGGCCTTCAGGTGCTTCAGATCTCTAGCAAAAGATGATTTCAGCAGATGTTGAAATGTGTGATGTCTGGATTCCTTGAAGTTGAAGCTTTTGAACACTTGAGGATTTGGAGGAGTAGAATAGCAGATGATTTCCTCCACAGAAAACTTTCTTGTGTTCTTGAATATTTTGACTCAGTGAATCTGTATGTTCCATAAGATGAGTTCTTGATCAGAGTATATTTTGATCTCTCTTCTGTAACTCTTTTTCTCAATCCAATGATCCTGTATATCTCTTGCCTATCTTATTATATTGATCTGTTATATGTTGTCAAAAACATATTCTGTAGGAGTATATCAGATTCTGACTTAGATGGTCGTTACTCAATCATAAATGACTTCCATAAATGACAACTGTCTCTAGGGAAAGTCCTAAGTAACATTCCTTTTAGCATTCCTTGAAACTTGCTCCAGATTGCTTGAAACGGCTACATAATCCTTTGCAATAAATGAAGGAAATAACTCTGAAAGAATTCCAAAACTGTTCTTGAATTTGAATTCTGAAAGCGTCGATCTCTCACAAAAAATCGTCGACCTGAGCTCAGCTATCGTCGACCTGAGCTCAGAGATTGGATTTATACTAGAGACAGAAAACATCGACCTGAGCTCTACGATCGTCGAACTGAGCTCAGCGACTTAGAAAATAGCTGAAGACAAAACGTCGATCTGAGCTCGAAGATCGCCGACCGGAGTTCGACGACTTGCAGAATTGAGCTCAGAGAACGTCGAACTGAGTTCGACGTTTCGTCGACCTGAGCTCGACGAAAATTGCCTTAGTCTCAGCACTGAATCCTGATCTTTGAATGGTCTTGGGGGCAGCTTCAAACCTAAGTTCTAACCCTTAGACTCATTCTAATTTGACCTTTTCAACTATACAACTAGGTCAAACCAATTTCCTAAAAACATAGTGATCCTTGCCCAAATTAATAATAGGGTGTTCCAACACCCTATTTGGAGAAGTCATAACCTTTTAGCCAATGATATACACCACTTATAAAATAAATATGATGATGTATATAAGCATTATATGACAGGGTACTATATAAACAAAACACATATCATAGTTACATCACAGAATAAAGATGTAAAAGTAAATGATCACAGAACAATGTTTTGTATATCAACTCAAAAAGTTTGTTACAAAATGTTTACATTGATTCCTTTTAACAAACTCAATTACATAGTTCTTGAACAAAAACTAGTAAAGCTAAGACTAAGGCTGGGCAAGCTCCTTGATGACTATCCCTCTTCCAGATATTATCTGAGCCTGAGCAGGAGATTCTGTATCTTCCATGGGCTTCTTGCCTTTCAGATCAACTTTCTTCTGTGCTTCAGCCTTGATCCTTTGTCTTTCAAAATAATGAAAGGGCTTGGGAAAATACTTCTAGGCTTCTGAGTATCAGGAGGTAGCTTCCCCATCTTAGCCTTTCTCCTGTGTTGAACTTTGGCTTCTTGTCTGGTTTCATACTTTTGTCATTCATGCTCATTGTACCATTTTCCCCTTTCATGTACTTGATCTTTTACAGCATTCCATGCAGTTAAAATGATATTCCTTAAAGTGGACTCCACTGCTCAAAGTCTGGCTTTAATTCTGCTTGCTCTCTAAATCTTTTCTTTGATAATAGAGCATCTTGCTGAGCTTTGATAGCAGTATCTGGCATATCAACCTTTTCAATAATCACATTTGTAATAGGTTGTGGAGGGCTGTACATTGACTGAACCTGCTCATGTATCATTCCAATATCTGTAGGAGGGTAAATGACTTGGGCAACCTCAGGTTGATTACCTTCAAGTAGAATTGGTTGCACCCTTGACTCAGCCATATTATCATCATCACACAAGGGTGGATATCCAAGAGTGGCTCTTATGCTGTTAGTTACCCATTTGGCATGGTCAGACCCAGCATAGACTAACACCCTCTCCCCCTTTATGACTTCTCTAGCCACATGCTCTCTCAAGTCATCTTTCTGAAATCTGATTTGTCCATCCAGATAGTTAATTCCATCTTTAAAGAATGGCTTTAATTTTTGAAGCTTGTCACTAATCAACTTCTCAGATGAAGTGATGGCAGTTTTAACTTCATCTAGGGAAGCTTGTAGCTTCTGATCATATTCTTCTTTTTCTTTAGCCCTTGCAGCAGTCATTGCAACAATAGTGTTTGTGAACTCAGTGACTATCACATTATGTGATTCAGTCAGATTTTCATTCATTCTTATCTGATTCTCAAGGACATATCCTTGTTTAATAGCCATCTCATCCACTTGCTTCTTTATTTCTTCTTGTTGCTTGACAAGAAATACCACAACATTGTCTCTCTTGTGGAAGCAATCTGTCATCTCTCTTTTGTTCTGATTAACTTCAAATCTTATAGATTTTATCTCTTATGCCAGATCAAATTGAAGAGCCTTTTGGCTTTCATCCACATATTTTTCAAGAAGCAATCTCTGCTCATCCATTTTGATTTGTAAATTTATCATAAATTTAGTGTAATCAAAATCAGTAGTAGCTTGGTGAGTTGTTGTCTGGAGAGCTTTCTTATAGCTGTGACTTCTCCTCTTGAAGACGATTAGCTTTCTTTTCTTAGCCTCCCTGACCTCTGTATTTTCAGACTCTGAAGTACTTTCAATATGAACTCTTTCTGGAGGAGTGGTAGGAATTTCTTTCTCAGCACCATGTTGCTCCCCCTAAACATGTACTTGCTCCCCCTCAACAACACCTTGCTCCCCCTCAACCCTAAGGGTTTCAACCTTATCAGTTGCCTCTCCAATATCAGGAAACAGCTCTTCAAGAGTGAATTCTTGTTGTGTGAGAGAAGGAGATTGTACTTTCTCAGCAGCAGCAGCAGCACCAGAAATATCAAGATCAGTTTGAGGAACACTGTCCTCTGATAAATTGATTCTTTCTTCCTCTTGTACCTATTCAGACTCTGGCTCCCCCTGTAAATGTGCATTCTCAGCATTATCCTGGACTTGTATACTTTCCATCTCCCCCTGCACTTGTGCAATTATAGTCTCTTCTTGGACTTGGGTAGTCACAGTCAGATCCTGAACTTGTGCTCTAACTTGCTCTTCTTGATCTTGTGCATCTTCATGACCATGCTCAGGCATCTCTTTTGAAAGAACTCTATCCCACCTGGATAATAACCTCATGTCCATTCTCCTCATGTGGTTTATCTTTGATCCAGGAATCTGTTGCATTACCTCTGGAATCATTCCAGCCAGGTACAGACTCATGATCCTTGCTAAGTTTGGCTTCTTGATTCCTTCTTTAATCTTATCAAACAGTACATCAGACCAATTTGTTTGAATCTTAAAGATCACCCTAGTCATCAGGCTGAACATATAGGCTGATATCCTATCATGGCCACCTGATTTGCATAAGATCACTTTTACTATAATTTCTGACAGGAATTTCCCTTGAGGATTCATGCCCTTCCTGTTGATGGCAGATCCTATCTTTATGGTTGGATCCAATCCACACCATTGAAGTGTTTCCCTTGTTTTTGAGGGTGGAACCTCTTCCTCATCTTGGACCCTGGGAAGATGTAGAATATTGCTCAATCTTTTCTGAGTCAGCTTGACTCGTTCTCCATGAACGGTTGATTTGATCTTTAATCCGGTTGAATCCACGGATGCACCGGTATAGAACTCAAGAACTTCTTTCTTCCATATTTTCGTACGTTCAGAGACAAGATAGTCTAATCCGTTGTCTGTGAGAAGAGAAATGACTTGCTTGATCTCCGTATCTGCATCGTCGAACGCATGTCGAACCAACTCATATCCTTCATTAATGTTGTCTTCAACCTTGGGCGCCATTAGAATGAAGAGAAAGCTTGATTAGAGAGGAGAGAGATTGTCGACACAAGGTTTTTGTCTCGAAACCCTGGTGAGCGTGTCGACAGAATAAGTTCTTGACCTATTTATACCCTTCTAATCAAAGAAGATCAAAAGGCGGGCAAAAACTGTCTAAAAGTGTTGACACTGTTGGAATGTGGCGACACAAACTTCTATTGTCTCGACCAAGGCACTGACTACTATGTGTCGACACCAATTGATGATATGTCGACATAGGAGATACTTAGTAGTTCATCAGAAATTCTGTGTCGACTCTTATTATAAGTGTCGACACAAAATCTGTAAGTGTCGACACCATTACTCAAGTTGTGTCGATACTACATTTCTGGATGTGTCGACTCTTTGTCCCTTAGGTGTTGACACATTTTCTCTGTGTCGACATTGTCGACATGAATTCTCTGTGTCGACACCTTATCACTGAATGTGTCGACACCTTATCACTGAATGTGTCGACACCATTTTACTTAGCCAATTTTTTGGTAAACTAACCTATGGTCAGCATTCCTAATTCAATTTTAAATCTATTGAATTTAGTTTCATCCAGAGGCTTAGTAAATACATCTGCAATTTGAAAATCAGTTTTAACAAATTCTAATGAGATGTCTTCTTTTTCTACATGTTCTCTAAGAAAATGGTATTTTATCTCTATGTGCTTAGTCCTACTATGTGAAACAGGATTGTTTGCAATAGAAATAGCACTTTTAGAATCACACAATAAAGGTGTTCTTCTTACCTGAATACCATAATCCCTTAGCTGATGCTGAATCCATAATAGTTGTGCACAACAACTTCCAGCTGCCACATATTCAGACTCAGCTGTGGATATTACCACACTAGTCTGCTTCTTACTTCTCTAAGATATCAATCTTCCTCCCAGGAATTGGCATGTGCTTGTAGTACTTTTTCTATCTTCTCTACAGCCTGCAAAATCTGCAACTGAATAACCTGTTAGTAGAAAATCTTCATTCCTAGGGTACCAAAGGCCTAGATTATGTGTGCCCTTTAGATATCTCAAAATCCTCTTGACTGTAGTATAATATGATTCTTTAGGGCATGCGTGGTACCTAGCACAGACACATGTTGCATACATAATGTTTGGTCTACTAGCAGTTAGATATAATAGAGAGTCAATTATTCCTTTATACAAAGACTCATCTACAGGTTTACCTGCATCATCTTTGCATATAGGCATACTTGTTCCCATAGGAGTTCTCATGGTGGAGGATGATTTCATACCATACTTCTTAATTAACTCCTTTGTGAACTTAGACTGGGATATGGACAAGCCATCATCAGTCTGTCTTACTTGGAGTCCCAAGAAGAACTTAAGTTCCTTCATACTGCTCATTTCAAACTTCCCTTGCATAAGTTTGGCAAACTTCTTGCAAAGGTTGTTCTCTGTAGATCTAAAGATTATGTCATCTACATAGATCTGAACTAAGATTACTTACCTTTTGATTCCCTTAGGAATAGAGGTTTCTATATTTTACCTCTTGAGAATTTGTTCTCAATAAGGAAAGTAGACAGGGTTTCATACCAAGCCCTTGGGGCTTGCTTTAACCAATACAATGCTTTCCTAAGTCTATAGACATAACCAGGTTTTAGAGAATCTACAAAACCTGATGGCTGCTCTACATAGACTTCTTCTTTCAGATCACCATTCAGGAATGCTGATTTCACATCCATTTAATATACCTTGAAGCCTTGATATGCTGCATAGGCAAGGAACATTCTGATTGCTTCCAGTCTTGCTACTGGGGCAAATGTTTGATCAAAGTCTATTCTCTCTTCCTGCCTGTATCCTTTTACAACCAATCTTACTTTATTCTTCACAATAACTCCATTCTCATCCAACTTGTTCCTAAAAATCCACTTTATACCAATGATGTTGTGGTCTTTCGGTTTAGGAACCAACTCCCAGACCTTGCATCTTCTAAACTGATTAAGCTCCTCTTGCATAGCATTAATCCAGTGTTGGTCTTGGATAGCTTCTTCAAATTTCTTTGGCTCCAGTTGAGATAGAAAACTTGAGTGTAGAACTGTATTCAGATTTCTACTTCTGGTTTGCACTCCATGTCTTAGATCACCAATTATCTGATCTGCTGGATGATCCTTTAGATGTCTTACAGCTGGAGGAAGACTTTCTTCTGGCTGAACACCTCCAGTTTCTTCATTGTGCTGCACCTCTTGGTTATCATCAGCTTCTAGAGAGTCTTGTACTCCCCCTGGACAGTAGCCAACATTTTCCAATACTTTATCTGCAGTTGAGCCTTCTGCAATGGAAAGCTTGTCCATCCTATTGCTTATACCTGTTGGACTGCATGAAATACAAGGCAACTCACTGTTGATTAATCTTGTTTCATCAAATACAATATGTACAGATTCTTCTATACCTGAGTAATCAAGTTATAGACTCTATAAGCCTTACTATTGTTGTTGTACCCAACAAATATCCCATCTTGAGATTTGGCAGCAAACTTAGTTAGATAAGACTTGTCATTGTTAAGGATATAGCACTTGCAATAAAGATCCTAAAATAGGATAAATTTGGTTTTCTACCTTTCATAATCTCATAGGGAGTCTTTTTGTGGCACTTAGTGATAGAAGCCCTGTTGAGTACAGGACATGTAGTGTTTACTGCCTCAGCCCAGAAATATTCTGGGAGAGAAGTGTCACTCAATAGAGTTCTACCAGCTTCAATCAATGTCCTATTCTTTCTTTCAGCAATACCATTTTGCTGAGGTGTTCTAGGTGAGGAGAATTCTTGGAAAATCCCAAATTCTTCACATAATCTTTTCATACTTTCAGATTAAAATTCAGTGTCATGGTCACTTCTGATTTTGAGCACTGTACTGCCCAGTTCATTCTGAATTTGTCTGACAAAACTGTGTAAAACACTTGGGGTTTCAAATTTCTGTCTTAGAAAGAACACCAAGGAATATCTAGAATAGTCATCTACAATCACAAAAGTGTAGACCTTCCTACCTAGACTATGAACTGGCATAGGACCAAAAAGATCCATATATAAGAGGTATAGACACCTCACTGAATCCTTGTTTTCAAGGCTATGAAAGGAGGATTTTGTCTGCTTGCCCTTTTGACAAGCTGAACATATCCCTTCCTTTGTACACTTAACTTGAGGACCATTCCTCACTAACTCTTTACTAAAGAGTTGGTCAATTGTCTTATAGTTAAGATGAGCAAGCCTCTTGTGCCATTTGACACAATGAGATGCTTTCTCATCAGCTACAAGACAAATAGGAGAACCTTTGTTCTCACACCCAAAATCAAGATAATAAATATTTCTCTTTCTATACCCAGTCAATATGACATTTTAATCACTTGACCATTTGATATGGCATCCATTTTTAACAAATGAACTGTCATATCCTAGATCACTCAGCTGACTTATGCTTATCAGGTTGTGTTTCAAACCTTTTACATAAGCCACTTGAGTGATGGTAATTTGGTTGGAAGAGATGTTACCAAATCCTTTGATGATTCCTCTTTCAGATCCACCAAAGATTACTTTAGGCCCATCCTTGATAGATGTGTACTCCTTCAACATCCCCTTTGTTCCAGTCATGTGCCTGGAACATCCACTGTCCAAGTACCATATAGGGGCATAGCAACTTGGACTTTCCTGCAATACAGAATTACCTTCCCTTAGAACCCAAGTAAGTCTTGAGTCCTTGGTTCAAGTTAGCACCATTCATATCAAAACTACCAGCAGCTCTTCTAACTGGTAGACTATTGTTCTTCCTGACACTTATATTATGCCAGCAGTCTAAGGCAAAATAGCCTGTCTTGCCACATCACCATCATTTATACTTGTTGTATCTAGGTCTAGATACATTTTTGACAGAAGAACTTCTGTTCTGTGCTGGTGTTGTTGCAGCTACACCCACTGGTTTCTTATAACCATGGGGTTTATGAACATGGGCTGACTTATTGGCATTAACACCCTTATTATTCAGAACATCAGTCTTATTATAAGCATGAATGTTTTCAAGATCATACTTGTTAGAAGGCTCATGCACCTTTCTAAAAGCTATAGGAACTTTAAAATTCAATGGATGAACTGGTGCTTTGACCTTTCTCTTGAAATGGGCAGTCCTGGTGTTACCTTTATAGCCTATTCCTGCCTTACCCTTTTTAGCCACAAACTCATCTATTAAGGGTAAGACTGATTTTGGCTTAGAGTAACTAGCCACCAAATCTTTCTCTACTTGAAGTCTGACTTCCAGACTTTTAATTAGATCATTTTTATATGTGATTACACCCATCTGAATAACTGTAATAGTTTTCAGCTTGACAACCTCATTCATTTGTTGATCCAATTCTTTCTCTAAACCAGATGCAGTCATCTTAAGATCTACAATTTCCTTAGCCTGATTTTTGGCCAGGTTTTTGCTTTTCTTAAGTGCCTGCAATAAGTCCTCATATTCATCTATCAACTGGTGAATATCTCCTTCAGATTCTGATCCATCCTTATCACTTGATGAAGATGAATCTTACTCTGAACCAGTACTGTAATCAGAAATTCTAGAATTACTTTGTACCTTGCTGGGACCAGGCTGATCCTGGCACTTGTTGTCTTCTGATTCAGCCATCAGTCCCATGTACTGATGGTCTTCTTGTTCATTGATGGAGTCCAGCAACTGCATAAACTCCTCTTCTTCACTAGCTGCATACAGTCCAATGTATGCTTCAGCTTCAGATTCTGACTATGAGGAAGATTGATATGTAAGACTCTTCTCCTTCTTAGTAACAAAGGTTTTCTCCTTCTTGCCCTTTTATTGAGTCTTCTTTCTGTCTGCTGACTCCTTTCTCTTTTCTGGACACTCAGCCACCACATGTCCTGGCCTATTACTGCAATAGCAAACAATTTTTGATGTTGTAGCTTTGCTGGGATTAGACCTGCTCCTTTCCTTTCTTGATGATTTTCTCTTTTGATAATAGTCATCAACTGGCTGTGATGTGGAGGGCCTTGACTTCCACTGCTTCTTCTTCAATAACCTCTGAAACTGCCTTGTAAAGGCGGCAAAATCTGCATCTGAATCACTGCTATCTGAGTTCTGATTTTCTGAATTCTCTGAAATAACTTCAGCAACTTCCTTAGGAGGTGATGGAGACATCCTCCTGCTCTTTCTAGTGGCTTCAACCTTGAAGGCCACTAACTTTTCTCTATGCTCTTCTTTTGTATTTCTTTCTTCCTCCTTCCTAGCCATTATTTGCATTTCATATGATAGCAACTTTCCAAATAAGGTTGGAGGAGAAATGTCTGCTAGTTTGGTCACTCCTCTAATGACACAAATCTTGGTATCTCAATCCTTTGTCAAGGATCTTAGGAATTTGTCATTCAACTCATAAGTACTGAAGACCCTTCCATAGGACATCAGTTCATTCACTATCCTGTAGAATTTCTTGTAGCATTCAGATATGCTATCAGACTTCCCTTGTCTA
The DNA here is from genome assembly GCA_039513925.1 of Platanthera zijinensis. Taxonomy (NCBI): domain Eukaryota; kingdom Viridiplantae; phylum Streptophyta; class Magnoliopsida; order Asparagales; family Orchidaceae; genus Platanthera; species Platanthera zijinensis. Next base: position 52,234,177 of record CM077078.1, on the reverse strand, counting down.
AAACTCTCATATTCTTTATTGAGCATAGACTTTCTGTCTTGTCTAACTTCTTCAGAACCCTCTATGTAGACAATCAAAGTGTCCCACATTTCCTTGGAGGTTTGCAGTGAATGAAATTTTGGAAAGTATAATCATCTATGGCACTCACTATGATATTCTGAGCTCTCTTATCCATAGCTGCCAATATAATTTCATCCTTGGTTATTTCAGAAAAATCTTAAGGAGTTCTTTGATTTGCATCTAGAGCAGACACATTCATTGGGATATATGGACCTTCTTTTACTGTGATATATATCTTTGGGTCAGAGGCCTCCATAAACAATCTAACCCTTTCTTTCTAGATTCCAAAAATCTCTTTCCTGCAGATGGGTAATTTCATTGACCCTAATTCCTTGTGATTCTCTCCAGAACCCATTTTCTTGATTCTTGATTCTGCCTTAGGGATCTAACTCAGACTGTTAAATCCTTCTTTGAGTAACCTCCCTCTGATACCACTTGATAGTTTTACTTTCAAGACCACCTAAACACCTAGAGGGGGGTGAATAGGTTCTAATACTTGTTTTAACTCAAGGCAGAATATAACTACAGTTCTTTGAATAAATCAGATATTACTATAGCTAACACAGCACAGCAATCACAATCATACATACATCACAGATTGCACACAGATTTATAGTGGTTCCCCAAGGTCTGGGTACATCCACTTTCCCCCTTCACCTATCTAGCAGTATGCTAGAGCCGGCCTAACTTCTTCCTTTAACTCAGATCCTCAGATCTTACAGCTCAGAATCTAGAAGGATTCCTACAACTCAGGCTAACAAGCCCTACCTCAGCCTTGCCACAAGGCCTACAACTCAGAGAATACCTTCTCCTACAACTCAGGCTAATAATCCCTACCTTAGCCTTGCCACAAGGCCTACAGCTCAGAGAATACCTTCTCCTACAACTCAGGCATAAACAGCCCTACCTCAGAGAATAAATCTCCTACACTCAGCCTTTATAAAATAGGCTTACAACTCAGATCTATGAATAGATCCTATAGAATTTGATAAGGAATTTTGTAATCTCTTACCCCTGTTGAGAGAGAAGGGATAAGAACTTTCTTGATCAGCTTCTTGAAGAGGCTGATGACTGAAATCAACTTGATTTTAGCTTTCTTCAAAGCTTCTTGAATCTGAACTTAGTTGGGTTGATTTCCTTTGAATAAAACTGACTGGCAGCTTCCTTCTTAGACTTCAGAAATAGATCTGAATCTCCTTGACAGATTAGTTCAGTATCTGCTTCTTGAGGGACCTGTGAATGTCTCCTCCTTGTCTTCAAATAGCTGGATCTCTCTCTATCCAAATCTCTTGAAGATACTTCTGAATTCTTGATTGAATTCCACTTAGACAGAATCTGAATAGTAAACTACTTCAGATCGTCTTCTTAGATCTTCTCACGAAGATCTTCTCTTTTGTTACTTGTACTTTCTTGATCAGAGAATAATCTCTAATTGTGTTAGTGGTGACAATACTTCTTCTCTATGTTGTTGTTCTATTTCTTCTTCTGAATCCATCTATTTATAGACTTCATCCTTGGTAACCGGCTGATCCGGTTTATAACTAACTTCTGACAAATCTGACAGCTTCAGTAAACCTGTTGTAACTCGCAGCTGTCAAGTCTTCAAACAGTTCTTGAGCCTTTGACTCTGTCAGCAAAGCGTCGAGTCTGTCTACCATAAAGTGTCGAGACCATCTGTCAATATGTGTCGACATAAGTGACTTAAGTGTCGACACAGCCTTTGGTGATGTTTACAAAGCTGCCTTGATGTCGACACAGCTTCTTGATACTGTATCTTGAGAATGTGTCGACACTGATTATTTGTGTCGACACAAACACTTCACCATTCATCAGTAATAAACTTGGTCTAGACTCAGCTGTGTGTCGACACAAGTCCTGTGTGTCGACACAGTTGATGTAGACTCAGAACATAGTGTGTGTCGACACTGCCTCCAGGTGTTGACACAGTTATTGTCGACTCTGCCTCTGTATGTCGACACTGCCTCCCGGTGTCGACACAGTCGATGTCGACTATAATCTTCTGTGTGTCGACACTGCCTCCCGGTGTCGACACAATCTTACTGAAGTGTCGATACAGCTTCCTCAGGTGTCAACACATGGAGTTAGAATATTTTTCCTGCATTCTAGCACATTCTTAACCTGCACATATAAACTCAAAATAACATCAAATACACCTTAATGTATATCATTGAGCTAAGTGAGGCTTCTCCAAATCAGGTACACATTTTCCAATTTACTCAACACAGAATTGTGTCGACAACTTAAAATTGAATTGTGTCGACACTTAAATCAGAAGATGAGTCGACACTCAGGAGCTATGTCGACACCTGAAGCAATTGTGTCGACACACAGGACTTCTGTCGACACACTAACTCTCAAGAGGCTGTGTCGAGTTTAGAAGTAATTGTGTCGACACACAGGACTTGTGTCGACACACACTCAACGCCATTTGACAAACACTCAACGCCATCTGTCTGCAACAGAAATGTCGAGACAAGAAGCTGCTGTGTCGACACACAGGACTTGTGTCGACACATACAACAAAAAGCAGTGTCAAGAAGTAGAAGTATGACTGTGTCGACACTTGGAGTATTTGTGTCAACACCTTGAAGACTTGTGTCGACACCTTGAAGGCTTGTGTCGATACTTCGCCTATATGTGTCGACACATGTAAAGCAGTCTGCTGAGTGTTGTATGTTGAGTTCGACAGACATTGAAGAACCTGGTGATGTGACTAGTGACTTGACAGCTGTCATAACTAACTGGTCTGACACCACTGTCAGAACAGTCAGAAGTCTGTTATGATCCGGATCAGCCGGTAACCATGGAGCAAGCTTGTTGGGTACATTGGAAAATGTGTACCTGATTTGAAGAAGCCCAACTTAGCTCAATGATATACATCAAGGTGTATTTGATGTTGTTTTGAGTTGACATGTGCAGGTGAAGAATTAATAAAGTATGCAGAAAAATTCTAAGTCCAAGTGTCGACACAGAGAAGGATGTGTCGACACATAGAAGAAATTAGTCGACACAACACTGGGAAGCAGTGTCGACACATAGCAGTTAGTCTACAACAATACTGGGAAAGTGTGTCGACACAGAAGAAGTAAGTCGACACAACACTGGGAAGCAGTGTCGACACAGAAGAAGTAAGTCGACACAACACTGGGAATTTGTGTCGACACAGAAGAAAAGCGTCGACCTCAACATTGGGAAAATGTGTCGATACAGAAGAATATAGTCGACCTCAAGTTTGTCTACACCAGCAGAATGTGTCGACACATTGTGATTGAGTCGACATATTATAGCAGAGTTAAAAGAAGACTGTGTCGACACCTGAAGGCTAAGTCGACACTTACTAAGTTATGATTCTACAACAACTGTGTCGACACACAGGACTTGTGTCGACACACTGAAGAGTCAAGACCAAGTTATTTTCAGAAGAAGCTGTGTCGACTCAAAGGCAACTTAGTCGACATCACTGAAGACTGTGTCGACACCAAAGTCAATTGTGTCGACACAGATAGACAGATGGTCTCGACACTTTCTGACAGACTGTCTCGACAACTTGTGGTTCAAGACTAAGGCACAGGACTTGTTTGAAGACTTGACAGCTGTGGGTTGCCACCGGTTAACTGAAGCTGTCAGACTTGTCAGAAAACGGTTAGAAACCGGATCAGCCGGTTACCATGAAGAAAGTCTATAAATAGACAGATTCAGAAGGAGAAAGTGACTTTTGAAAACATTGATGAGAATCAAAAAGTTGAGAAGGATTACAATCCAATTCATTTCAAGAAAGTGCTAGGCACTTAAGAAGATCTTCTCCAGAAGATCTAAGAAGACTATCTAAGGATAGATCAAAGAAGAGTTCTAATCAGAATTCAGAAGAATCATTCAAAGTGCTGGATAGAGAGAGATCAAGCCAGAATTTGAAGAAGAAGAAAGAAACCACCAGTGGATTCTCAAGAAGCTGTTTGGAAATCAACTCAGCTAAGTTCATATTCAAGAAGCTTTGAAGAAAGCTCAGATACAGTTGATTTCATCAGCTGATCAAGAATTGTCTTGGCCTTTTCTCTCTCAATTTAGGCAAGACAGTTAAATAATCTTTTCTATATTTCTGTAGGATCTGTTTACACAGATCTGAGTTGTAAGCCTGTGTTATAAAGGCTGAGTGTAGGAGTGTTAAACTCTGAGTGGTAGGGCTGTTTGCCTGAGTGTAGGAGAAGGGTCTTCTCTGAGTTGTAGGCCTTGGGGCAAGGCTGAGGTAGGGCTGTTGTGCCTGAGTTATAGGAACCAGTTGGGTTCTGAGTTGTAGGATCTGTTGATCTGAGATTAGTGGAAGTTTGGCCGAATCTAGCATACTGCTAGATAGGTGAAGGGGGAAAGTGGATGTACCCAGACCTTGGGGAACCACTATAAAACATTGTGCAATCTGTGATGTTTTATTTTTTGTGATTGCTGTGATTATTGTGTTAGCCATTAAATTGAATTCTGCCTAGAAGTTTTTATAAAGAAGTAGAACCTATTCACCCCCCCACCCCCCTCTAGGTGTTTAGGCTGTCTTGAAAGTTAAACTATCAAAGCTCTATATAAGAGACAGATCGGAAACGATGGAACATATATCATCAACGTGAAAAGATCTCTGGATCATAAAGAAGAATTCTGACAGATCAAGGCCTGTCTGCAAGAAAGATTCAGAGTTCAATCTGAATCTAAGGAAGAAGCTAATTGAAGATCAACTTCAACTTGAAGAGTAGATCCACCTTATTTGTCCTAATCAAGAAGCTTTGAAAAGCTAAGTCAGGTTGGATATGAAGAATCAGTTTATATCAGAACTGATCAAGAAGACAACATCAACAGAGCAATCTAGCTAGTGAAGTTTTCTGAAACTTATTACTCACAAACTCTTTTAGGATCTATTATTAGATCTGAGATTATAAGCCTAAAATTATAAAGGATGAGGTAGGGCAGTGTGCCTGAGGTAGGACTTGTGGAAAGTCTGAGGTTTAAGCCTAATTATAAAGGCTTAGGTAGGGCTGAGGCCTGAGGTAGGATTCAGGGAAGAATCTAAGGTAGGACTTGTGGAAAGTCTGAGTTGTAGGCCTAATTATAAAGGCTGAGGTAGGGTTGAGGCCTGAGGTAGGATTCAGGGAAGAATCTGAGGTAGGACTTGTGAAAAGTTGGAGGTGTAGGAACCATTTTGGGTTCTCAGTTTGTAAGATCTGCGGATCCGAGCCAGTGGAAGGAAGTTAGGCGTAATCCAATTATCTACTGGATAGGCGAAGGGGGAAGGTGGATGTACCTATATCTTGGGGAACCACTATAGATCTGGTATTTTCTGTGTTGCATTTAATTTCTGTAGATAGAATTATTCTGTGTTACAAGTAGTTACAAACTTCTGTTTGCCTTTAAATCAAAAAGACATAAAAAGATTAGAACCTATTCACCCCCCCTCCCCTCTAGGTGTTTAGGCTCTTGAATCAAAGTCTTTCAAGTAATATCAGAGGGAGGTTCCTCAAAAGTTGACCTAACAGTCAGAGGATTTCTCCAAGGCTAAAAACAGACAACAAGAATGGGTTCAAGTGAAAATCAAAAGGAGTTTGGATCTATGAAATTGCCCATATGCAGGAAAGAATCTTTTGGTATTTGGAAAGAAAGGGTCAGGCTATTTATGGAAGCATCTGATCAAAGAATTTATATCATAGTACATGAAGGCCCCTTCATCCCAATGAAGGTTTTATTTCTTGATGCAAACATTCAAACTCCTAAGAGTTATTCAGAGATGACTAAGGATGAGATCATATTGGCTACATTAGATAAAAGAGCTCAGAATATAATTGTAAGTGTCATAGATGATGCAACATTCCAAAATCTTGTGCACTGTAAAACATCCAAAGAAATGTGGGATACACTGATTATCTATATGGAAGGCACGGAAGAAGTCAGAGAGGACAGAAAGTCTATGCTGAATCAGGAGTATGAGAGCTTTAGGCAGAATAAAACTGACAGCATAACTGAGTGTTATAAAAGGTTTTTCAGAATAGTGAATGAACTGATGACATATGGAAGAGTCTTCAGTACTTATGAATTGAATGACAAGTTTCTTAGGTCCATAACAAAGTATGGGACACTAAGATATGTGCCATCAGGGAAGTGGCCAAACTGGCTGACACACCACCACCTACACTTTTTGGAAAACTGCTTTCATATGAAATACAGCTTACTGCTAGGAAAGAGGAAGAGAAGGGCAGCAGATCTGAATATAAAGAAAAGATAGTAGCCTTCAAGGCTGAGGGCTCAAGAAAGGGTAGGAGAAAATCTCCTTCTCCACCTGGAAGGAGTACTGAAGCATAAGAAGTTCCTGAAACAAGTACATCAGATAGTCACACATCAGATGAAGACTTTGCTGCTTTCACTAGACAATTTCAAAGGTTTATGAAAAAAAAGAATTGGAGAACCAGGCCTTCATCTACATCCTATTCCAAGGATGAATACTACAGGAAGAAGAAAACACCTAAGGAGGACAGGTATGCTTCTAAAACTGGTAAACAATCTAATTTTAAGATTGTGTGTTATTGCTACAACATGTCTGGGCATGTCATAGCTGACTGTCCTAACAAAAGAAAGGAGTCAAAGGACAAGAAGAAGAAGCTGGTCAAAGGCAAGAAGGAGAAGTCTCTAGTGGCTCAGAAGGAGAAGAGTTGGATAGACTCTTCATCTTTAGAATCTGAAGAAGAGACAGAAGCATATGTTGGACTCTTCTCAACAGAAGAGGGTTCTAGGGAACTAGAATTCCTACAGATGCTGGACTCCATAAATGGAGTAGAAGAACATCTCTGTAAAGGGCGGATAGCTCAATCAGAAGAAGATAAGTGTAAGGATCAGTCTGGACCAAGTAAGGTAAACAATTCACCCCTAGTCTCAGATTACTTTACTGGATTAGAATCAGAAGCATCTTCTTCAAAAGAAGTGGATGGATCTGAATCTGAGGGGGATGTTCACCAACTCATAAATGAGTATGGTGGGTTGTTGCATGCTCTAAAGAAGAGCAAGTTTCTTGTTAAAGAGCAGGCCAAGGAGATTGAGTCTCTCAAACTGGCTGCAGCAGATTCAGCAAAACCGCTGGATCAAAAACTGAATGAGGTTGCTAAATTGAAAAACATTACAGTTATTCAGATGGGCACAATCTCATTCAAAGAGAATCATATCAAGAAACTGGAGGGAAAACTTCAGCAAGAGAGAGAGCTAGTGGCAAAATTCTCCAAGCAAAAATCATTCTTACCTTTGATAGATAATTTTGTTTCACAAAAAGGAAAGACTGGTCTGGGCTTCAAGGGAAGAACTAGGGCTACCAATTCTCATAGAAAAGGTAAAGTCCCAGTTCAGTCTCAAGCTTTTAATCCCCCTATTTTCTTTAAAAAGGTAGTGAATCCTACTAACAGGTATGATCATGACATGACACATGGTCACTATGAGTATGAAAATTTCATGAGCAAAGGTGCTAATGCTAATAGACCAATCTATAGGCATGCCCATCATATTCAAGAGGATTTATTGAAGAATGATGTTCCAGCACCAACACTTAACAAGCCTACTGACAACAAAAAAAGAAGGCATGTACCTAAGAATAGGTATAATAGGTTTAAGTGTTGGTGTTGTGGCAAGGTGGGCCACTTTGCTATGGATTGCTGGTTTAACTTAAGTGTTAAAACCAAAAGTAGGATTCCTGTTAGATCAGTCACAGGGTTTCAAACTAAAAAGGACCTAGGACCCACTAGCAAGTTGGGTTCTAAGGGTAAGTGATTCATTATTTGTTGCAGGTAAATCCAAGTGACCATACCCCTATATGGTACTTGGATTGTGGTTGTTCCAAATATATGACTGGAACAAGGAGAATGTTAAGGGACTATGTGCCCATAAAGAATGGACCAAAAGTTATTTTTGGTGGATCAGAAAAGGGAATCATAAAAGGATTTGGTAACATCTCTTGTGATTCAATTACTATCACTAAAGTGGCTTATGTAAAGGGTTTAAAACATAACCTGATTAGCATAAGTCAACTTAGTGATCTAGGTTATGATATTTCTTTCTACAAAGGGGAGTACCTAATAAAAAGGTCAAGTGATCAAGAGATCATTTTGACAGGCACTAGGAAAGGAAATGTATATTGCCTTAACCTAGAATGTGAGTCTAACAACTCACCTATTTGTTTGGTTGCAGGAGCGAAAGCTTCTTTATGTGTCAAATGGCACAAGAGGCTAGCTCATCTGAACTATAAGTCAATTGGACTGTTGTTCAGCATGGGATTAGTGAGGAATGGTCCTCAAGTTTAATGCATAAAAGAGGGTGTGTGCTCAGTTTGTCAAAAAGGCAAGCAGACAAAGTCCTCTTTTCAGTCACTTGACATCAAAGATTCAAAGAGATGTTTGTATCTCATGCATATGGATTTGTTTGGTCATATGCCAGTTCATAGTCTTGGTAGGAAAGCATACACACTTGTTGTTGTGGATTACTATTCTAGATTTACATGGGTTTTCTTCTTGAGGCAGAAATCTGAAACCCCAACTATTTTCCAGACTTTTGTCAGAAAAATACAGAATGAATACAACAGCTCAGTGGTCAAAATCAGAAGTGACCATGGAACTGAATTTCAGTCTGAATGCATGACAAAATTCTGTGAAGAACTTGGGAGTCATCAGGAATTCTCTTCACCTAGAACTCCTCAGCAAAATGGTGTTGCTAAAAGAAAGAATAGGACTCTAATTGAAGCCAGTTGAACTCTACTAAATGACACTACTCTCCCTGAATATTTCTAGGCTGAGGCAATAAATACTGCATGTCATGTGCTCAATCGGGCCTCCATCAACAAGAAACACAAGATGACTCCCTACCAGATTTTAAAAGGCAGAAAACCAAACATATCTTATTTCAGAATCTTTGGTAGTAGGTGTTTTGTACTAGTCAATGGTAAACACTACTAAACAAAGTTTGCTGCCAAATCCCTAGAAGGGATATTTATTGGTTACAACAACCATAGTAGAGCATACAGGATCTACAACTTGACTACTCAAGTTGTAGAAGAATCTGTGCATGTTGTATTTGATGAGTCAATGTTTATTAACAGTGAATTGTCTAGTTCTTCAGTTAATCCTACAGATCTAACAGATAAGCTGGACAAGCTGACCATCAATGAAGATGTTCCTGCTAAACTAGATGAGGATAAAGATGTTAGCTATCCAGGAGGAGATCAAGTCCCTCTGGGTGAAGAAGAAAATGTGGAGCTTCAAGATGAGAAAACTGGAGATAGCCATAATGGTGATAGAATTCCTCCAGCAAGGAGACACCTGAAGGATCATCCAGCTCACCAGATCATTGGTGATGCAAGTCAAGGTGTTCTAACAAGGAGCATGAGCATGAACACAGTTTTGTGTTCTAGCTTCCTGTCTCAGATAGAACCCAGGAAGATTGAAGAGTCCATGCAAGACACCAACTGGATTTATGCAATGCAAGAAAAGCTCAGTCAGTTCAAAAGGTGTAAGGTTTGGGAACTGGTGCCAAAACCTAAGGATCACAATATAATAGGAACTAAGTGGATCTACAGGAACAAGCTTGATGAGAATGGCACAATAGTCAAGAACAAGGCTAGACTGGTAGAAAAAGGCTACATGCAAGAGGAAGGTATTGATTTTGATCAAACCTTTGCTCCAGTGGCAAGGCTGGAGGCAATAAGGCTGTTCTTGGCCTATGTTGTATATCAAGGGTTCAAAGTATATCAAATGGATGTGAAATCAGCATTTATGAATGGTGATTTAAAAGAAGAAGTCTATGTAGAACAACCCTCAGGTTTTGTAGACTCTCACTTTCCTGATTATGTGTATAGGCTTAGGAAAGCTCTATATGGTTTGAAACAAGCTCCAAGGGCTTGGTATGAAACCTTGTCTGCCTTCCTCATTGAGAATAATTTCTCTAAAGGAAAGATAGACAAAACTCTATTCTATAGGGAATCAAAAGGCAAGATAATACAAGTCCAGATATATATGGATGACATTATCTTTGGTTCTACTGAAAACAGCCTTTGTAGGAAGTTTGCCAAACTTATGCAAGACAAGTTTGAGATGAGCAGTATGGGTGAGCTGAAGTTCTTCTTGGGACTTCAAGTTAGACAAGCTGAGAGTGGGTTTTCCATATCCTAGTCTAAGTTCACCAAGGAGTTGATTAAGAAGTATGGTTTGGACTTAGCTTCTACAATGAAAACTCCAATGGGAACAAGTATGCCTATATGCAAAGATGAAGCAGGGAAACCTGTTGATGAGTCTTTGTATAGAGGGATAATTGGCTTTCTATTATACTTGACTGCTAGTAGACCTGACGTCATTTATGCAACATGTATCTGTGCTAGGTATCAAGCATGCCCTAAGGAATCTCATTATACTGCAGCTAAAAGAATTTTGAGATATCTTAAGAGCACACCTAATCTAGGCCTTTGGTACCCTAAGAATAGAGATTTTCTATTAACAGGTTTCTCAGATGTAGATTTTGCTGGATGCAAGGAAGACAGAAAAAGTACCACAGGAATCTGTCAGTTCCTTGGTGGGAGGTTGGTGTCATGGAGCAGCAAGAAGCAAACCAGTGTAGTTATATCAATAGTTGAATCAAAGTATATAGCTGCAGGTAGCTGCTATGTACAATTGATGTGGATGAAGCATCAACTAGAAGATTATGACATCTAGGTAAGTAGAATACCATTATTTTGTAATTCTACAAGTGTTATTTCTATTGCTAAAAATCCTGTGTCACACAGTAGGACCAAACATATAGAAATAAAGTTTCATTTTATTAGAGAATATGTTGAAAAGGGAAATATTAGTCTAGAGTTTGTAAAAACAGATAATCAAATAGCTGATATTTTCACAAAACCACTGGATGAAACTAAATTCAATAATTTCAAAATTGAATTAGGTATGTTAAACCTAGAATAGGTTAACAAAAGTTTCCATGAGTAGCATTAGTAAGCACCAAATTTCTCTTGAAATTTGTCTAAGTAAAATGTTTATGTCGATACTAGCAAGTTGTGTCGACACACTCAGTATGTTGTGTTGACACAGAAAAAGGATGTGACGACACAGAAACAATATCTGTATTAACAGGAGAATAAGTGTCGACACAACCTTGTCGAGACAATAAGTCGTGAGGATATTTATGTCGACACAAAAAGTTAGTGTGGACACAACTCTGTCGAGACTTAAGTTATCAGTGTCGACACAGACGCAAGTATGTCGACACAGATTCAAGTATGTCGACACATAAATGTGTCGACTTAAAATATGTTTTGTCGACTTAGAAATTAGTATGTCAACACATAGTCATGTTGACTTAACTTAAGTCATGTCAAGACCTTGGTCATTGTTGTCGACACAAAAACAGATTTGTCGACTTAAGCCCGACTTTTGATCTACCCTTGACTCAAGTACTATAAATAGATTAATCCAAAATCTGGTCGACTACGCTATCAGAATTTCTGACTCTACACCTTCTGTAGACATAGACCCTCTCTTCTCTTCTCAAAATCTAGTACTTACATCAATGGCGCCACACTAAGAAGACAAGGTTAATGAAGGTTACGAACTGGTTCGCGAAGGTTTCATAACTGCTTCTGACGAAATTCAGGGAGTCATTGCCCTAATTTCTGAAAATGGACTAGAATATTTGGTCTCAGAACCGACCAAAATTTGGAAGAAGGAAGTCATGGAGTTCTACACAACCGTTACTGTGGACACAGAAGAATAGAAAATCAAGGCGACTATTCAAGGTACCCGGGTGAAGCTCACACTGAAATCAATCAGGAAAGCACTACATCTACCAGTGATCAAGGATACAGGCGAAATAAATCCGTCCCAGATAACTGAAGTATTGAGCTGGTGTGGACTGAATCCCAATAGTAAGATTGGTTGATCCATCAATAGAAAAGGGAAGAATTCCCAAGGAAAATTTCTTTCAGAAGTGGTGGGCAAGGTGATTATCTATAAAATAGGAGTATATGATCGGATTTCTGCCCACATGTTCAATCTGATGGTGAGAATAATATTCAAGATAAACACTGACTGGGCAGCCGTAGTGTTTGATAAACTACAAGAAGGAACAAAGAAACCTAACCTGGGAAGGATCCTTAGCCTATGCTTAACATCAGTAGTTCCAGATGTACTGAAACAAGCAAATGGCTCTAAGATAAATCATATGAGAAAAATGGATGTAAGGATACTATCAAGGTGGGACAGAGTTCTAACCAAGGAATTCCCTGCTCCTAAGGAGCAAACTAACAAAGATAAGAAGAAAAAGAAGGTGGATGTACAGGCTGACTCCTCCAATGATTCTGAGGAGGAAGTGGTCTTCAGTTCTGATGAAGACCACTAATAACCAGATGTTCAAGCTCAAGCTAAGGACTGTGAGCCCCAAGAGAAACAAATTGAATCTACTCCAGGGGGAGAAAACCGAGAAAAAGAAACTGAGTTGCCTGCCCAAGGGGGAGGTATTGATGATGCTGTCTTGGATAGTGACTTAGCTGTGGACACAATAATGGATGTTGTATCTGAAATCAACTCTGCAGCTGAAGTAACTGATAAAAATGATGCTCAACATGAGCCAGTAAGTTTCTTCTCCACAGATTAGTGATGAATTATAGTATTCTCCTCAAAAATTGTTCAAAGGGACACTTTTGTTTACACAACAAAAGAGGTCTTTCAAGTGGTATTAGTCTTTTCATTAGTTTTTTTTAAAAAAAACTAATCTTATTCCTTATGAACAGATACAGCAGGAATTTACAATGGAAGAATTGTTTCCTGATCCTCTTACTGATAGGACTGAGGGGGAGGAAATTGAAAAAGAAAAGGAAATTCCAAGGACTGAGGGGGAGTTATCCAAGGATTCCCCAGCTTAAAAGGACACTGTTGATATTGAAAGTACATCTGAATCTTCTGAAGATGAAGAAGCAACAATGGCTAAGAAAAGAAAGATGTCTGTGCTAAAGAAGAAGAGTTCTGGATATAAGAAAGCTTTGCAAATTGGAACAACACCATCTACATCAACTGTGGACTTCAGTTCTTTACTGGTAGAGATGCAGATAAAATTAGATAATCAAAGGCAGACTATAGAAAAATATGTAGATGAAACTCATAAGGAGTTACAGTTTCAGTTGGCCCAGGACATCAAATTCATAAGATTTGAAGTAAATCAAAATAAGAAGGAGATGACAGATTACTTCCATAAAGGAGGTAATGTTGTGGTGTTCCTGGCCAAGCAACAACAAGATATACAAGCTAAAGTGGATGAGATTGAAGTAAAGCAGGGATATGTCCTAGAGAATCAGATAAGGATGAATGAAAATCTCAAGGATTCCCATCATGAAATATTGAAACAGCTCACTGATTCTAGCACTACTCTGAAGGCTGAAATCTCCAAGCAAATCCAGGATGATATATCTGCTGTCAAAGCCACATTCCAAGAATCTCAGGAGAAAATAAAAACCTTCCTGACAAAATTCAAAGCTTATTTTAAAGAAGGAACTGAATATCTAGCTGATCAAGTCAGATTCCAGAAGGAAGATTTAAGAGATCATATTACAAGAGAATTCATAAAGGGGGAGAGATTACTAGTCAAAGCCGGCTCTGACCAATCTAAATGGACTACAAATAGCATTAGAACCACTCTTGGATATCCTCCTCTGTGTGATGATGCTAATGTAGCTGAGTCTGGGATTCAACCTGATTATTTTGAAGGAGATCAGCCTGAAGTTGCTCAGGTGATCTACCCCCCAGCTGATTTTGAGATGGTTCAAGAAGAAGTGCTGAAAATATATAGTCCTCCACCAAAGGTTCAAAATGTTATTCTTGAAAAGGTTGAAATGTCAGAAGCTGCATTTGAAGCTCAGAAGGAAGCTCAACTCTCCAAGAAAAGATTCAGAGAGCAGGCTGAACTGAAGCCAGATTTTGAGCAATGGAGCCCAACTTCTAGAAATATCATATTTACTGCCTGGAAAGCTATTAAGGATAAAACCCATGACAGGGTTAAGTGATATTCTGAGCAAGAATGGAATAAATATCAAGCTGTACAAGAGGCAATTCTACAACATAGAAGAAGTGCTAAGGCTGGGAAGCTACCTGCTAATACTCAAGAGCCAAGCAAGTACTTCCCCAAACTTTTTCACTATTTTGAAAGATAAAAGATCAAGGCTGAAGAATTGAAGAAGAAAGCTCTCAAAGGGAAAAAGCTAGCTGAAGATGTTGAACCTTCTGTGCAGGCTAAAATCAAGCCTGGCAAAGGAATAGTTATTAAGGAGCCTAGTCAATAATAAGATTGCTGGGTTTATGTATTAGAACAATATACTAATTTGTTTCTTTTGTTATATAAGAAATTTATGTAAACCAAAGTTTTTCTGATCAATGAAATCTGGTTCAGTATTAAGTGTGTGTTGTTTACAATGATTATGTAATTATCTGCTCTGAAATATTTTTACTTCTATTATAATTTTGTTTTATCTAAAGAGATGTATAACTTTGACTAAGAGTTATGACTTCTCCAAATAGGGGGGGATTGTTGGGTACATTGGAAAATGTATACTAGATTTGGAGAAGCCACAACTTAGTCAATGATATGCATCAATGTGTATTTGATAGAAGTTTGAGTTTCATTGTGCAGGTTTAAAAATTTGAAGAAAATTTTCTAAGTACAAGTGTCGACACTTGTGAAGAAACTGTGTCGACACTCAGGAAACTTGTGTCGACACTCAGGCGAGCTGTGTCGACACACAGGCAAATTGTGTCGACACTCAGGGAAGTTGTGTCGACACCCAGCTGCTATGTCGACACTCAGGAAAGCTGTGTCGACACACTGGCAAAATGTGTCGACACTTATAAAGAAGTTGTGTCGACACTCAAAGCTATGTCGACACCTAAACAAGCAGTTGTGTCAACATCCAAAATTGTGTCGACAACTTAAAACAGAATTGTGTCGACACTTAAATCAGAAGATGAGTCGACACTCAGGAGCTATGTCGACACCTGAAGCAATTGTGTCGACACACAGGACTTGTGTCGATACACCAACTCTCAAGAGGCTGTATCGAGTTTAGAAGTAATTGTGTCGACACACAGGACTTGTGTCAACACACACTCAACGCCATTTGACAAACACTCAATGTCATCTGTCTGCAACAGAAATGTCGAGACAAGAAGCTGTTGTGTCGACACACAAGACTTGTGTCGACACATACAACAAAAAGTAGTGTCAAGAAGTGGAAGTATGACTGTGTCGACACTTGGAGTATTTGTGTCGACACCTTGAAGACTTGTGTCGACACTTAGCCTATATGTGTCGACACATGTAAAGCAGTCTGCTGAGTGTTGTATGCTGAGTTAGACAGACATTGAAGAACCTGGTGATGTGACTGGTGACTTGACAGCTATCATAACTAACCGGTCTGACACCACTGTCAGAACAGTCAGAAGTCTGTTATGAACCGGATCAGCCGGTAACCATGGAGCAAGCTCTATATAAGAGATAGATCGGAAACGACAGAACATATATCATCAACGTGAAAAGATCTTTGGATCATAAAGAAGAATTCTGACAGATCAAGGCATGTCTGCAAGAAAGATTCAGAGTTCAATCTGAATCTAAGGAAGAAGCTGACTGAAGATCAACTTCAACTTGAAGAGTAGATCCATCTTATTTGTCCTAATCAAGAAGCTTTGAAAAGCTAAGTCAGGTTGGATCAAAAGAATCAGTTTATACAAGAACTGATCAAGAAGACAACATCAACAGAGGAATCTAGCTAGTGAAGTTTTCTGAAACTTATTACTCACAAACTCTTGTAGAATCTATTGTTAGATCTAAGATTGTAAGCCTAAAATTATAAATGCTGAGGTAGGGCAGTGTGCCTGAGGTAGTACTTGTGGAAAGTCTAAGTTGTAAGCCTAATTATAAAGGCTGAGGTAGGGTTGAGGCCCTAGGTAGGATTCAGGGAAGAATCTGAGGTAGGACTTGTGGAAAGTCTAAGTTGTAGGCCTAATTATAAAGGCTGAGGTAGGGCTGAGGCCTAAGGTAGGATTCAGGGAAGAATCTGAGGTAGGACTTGTGTAAAGTCTGAGGTGTAAGAATAATTTTGGGTTCTGAGTTTGTAAGATCTGCAGATCCGAGCCAGTGGAAGGAAGTTAGGCTGAATCCAGTTATCTACTGGATAGGCGAAGGGAGAAAGTGGATGTACCCATATCTTAGGGAACCACTATAGATCTGGTGTTTGCTGTGTTGCATTTAATTTCTGTAGATAGAATTATTTTGTGCTACAAGTAGTTACAAACTTATGTTTGCCTTAAAATCAAAAAGACATAAAAAGATTAGAACCTATTCACCCCCCCCCCCTCTAGGTGTTTAGGCTCTTGAATCAAATTCTTTCAACTGGCCACTCACGTATGGCTCTTACCTTCAAAGGATCCACCGCAATGCCCTCTCCACTCACCACATGGCCAAGAAAAGCCACTGACGATAGCCAAAACTCACACTTTGAGAACTTGGCATAGAGCTTGTTTGTCCTCAGGGTGTGCAACACCATCCGTAAATGGTTCGCATAGTCTACTTCAGATTGAGAGTACACCAAGATATCATGAATGAAGACGATCACAAATAAATCCAGGTACTCTCTAAAAGTGTGGTGCATTAAGTCCATGAATACTGATGGCACATTACATAGCCCAAACGGCATTACAGTGAACTCGTAATGACTGTAGCGTGTTCCAAACGTTGTCTTGGGAATATCACCCTCCCAAATCTTCAATTGGTAATAACCAGATTTCAAGTCCAGTTTAGAATAGACGGTTGATCCTACTAGCTGATCAAACAAGTCATCTATCCGTGGAATTAGATACTTGTTTTTCTCCGTCAGCTTATTCAATTCACGATAGTCTATACACAACCGCAGACTACCGTACTTCTTTTTCACAAAGAGAATAGGTGTGCTCCAAGGTGACATACTTGGGCGTATGTATCCCTGTTCCAACAACTCTTATAGTTTAACTTTCAGTTCCGCCATTTCCTTTGGCGCTACACGATATGCCGAGCGGACCACAGGTTTTGCACCTGGCACCAACTCAATAGCGAAGTCTATCTCCCGCTGGGGCGGTAACCCAAGAAGATATTTGGGAAACACATCAGCAAACTTCGATACTATCGGAACGTCACTCACACTGGCCTTTGGCTCAACAGCCTGAATAAGTATGAAGAATAACTTTGCGCCCTTTCGAACAGCATTGACGACTTGGAGGGCAGACATCAAGATACCGCTCGCTCCTCGCATACCAGTGAATTTAGTCTCAAGCTTGGTATTCTGGCCCAGTGTGATCTCCTTTGAATTGCAATCAATAAATACATGCTGCTCCGAAAGCCAGTCCATATCAAAGATCACATCAAATTCCGATATCGACAGCACTGATGCGTCCAATCCGAAATCCTGACTTCCTATCCGTACCTTGACATAGCAAATCTTATCCGCATGCATTACACATCCATTCGGTAACAATACCTTTACACTATCTGCTGTTATACGAATCTGCACCCCGATCCGTGAAACGAAGTCCATAGATAGAAATGAATGTGAAGCACTCGTATCAAATAGTGCTCTCGCCGGACGGTCCCGAATTAGGACAAAGCCTAAGACAAACACATCATACACAAGATACATACAAGGTATGAAATATGAAAAGTAAGCAATCAATATCTTAGATCGTACCCGTAATGACGTCACTTTGCTTTATGGCCTCCTGTTGGCCAAGTTATACACTCCAGGCTGCGTCTGGGATGCAGAGGACTCTACCACCGCCTTTCCCTTCTCCGCATAAGACGCTCATGTCTTCTTTTCAACCTTTGGTGGACCAACCCGACAGTCACGGGCTAGATGCCCCACCCTACCACAAGTATAGTAAGTACGAGACTCTTGCCACGAAGTTACTCCAGATGCAACACTCGAGGGATCCTGTGTAGAAGACTTGGATCTCTTACCCCATTTCTTTCGGTAGTTTGTTTTCTCAGGACGCAGCGCTTTGAACTCGGACTTTGTCATAGACAAGTCCCTCTTGCCTTGTACCTGCTTCATATCATTTTCCAACGCACGAGCAGTATCAACCAACGCTTGAAATCCCTGGTTCACCGAACTTGAGAGCAGGAATCTCAGCTCATCACGTAACCCTTCGTAGAACCTATTGGTTTTACGCTCCTCATCAGCAAAGATTGTTCCTGCATAACGTCCCAACCTGGTAAACTCATGTAAGTAAATGTCAACACTACTTTCTCCCTGAGTTAGACGTTGGAATTCATTTTTCATGGCTATCCGCTGAGCCGATGGCAAGTGCTTTGCCAAAAACAGTCTCGAAAACTCCTCTATCAAGACTTTGGTTAGTTGCCTGCCCGCTAAGTGGTGTAACTCTATCTCGTCCCACCATAGCCGAGCCTCTCCTTCCAGCAAGAAGGTTGCTAAGGTGACTTTTTGTTCTTCCTCCATCCTTATTGTTGAAACCGGAAAATCGGTCTCTGTGGAGTTCGACCCTTGGGGGAAGGGGTGGTCGCGCACCTACTCTGCTCCTGCAAGAAAACGACAAGAAAGTTAAGAACAAAGGACTAGACCAAGGGCCCGGCGCGGAGGTCCCACCACACACTCGGAAGATCTTAGAGCGCTTCCCCTCCTTAGCCAATTGCCGGGCTAAGGTACCTCAGAAAGCGCTAGGAGACCTGAGAATTAGTAAGCATGCCCTTCTGAGGTACCCCTTGGGTCCTATTTATAGAGAACTAAAAACGGCCTGCAAATAGCCTACCTCTGCTGGTCTGAAATTACTGAAAGCCCCCCTGGGTCTGGCCTGCCAACAGCCAAACTCCGCTGTTATGAGAGGCCAGGGGCAGACCACCTAGGGCGGGATGGCCACTGGATCCCCTGCTCGGCCAGGGCGGCGAGAGCCCGATAGGGCTGGCACTCGCTGATTCTGCCCGGCCAATGGCGAGTGCGAGCTCGCCTGGCGATCCTTTCTGGTTTGGCGAGTGCGGGCTCGGCTGGCGAGCAGCTCCAGTTTGGCGAGTGCGGGCTCGGCTGGAAAAACCCTGAGCTCGGCCCGACGATCTCCGAGCTCGGTACGATGATTTGCCAAGCTCGAGCTCGGCGGTGAACCCTGCCCGGCCATGAGGCGGTCTGGACCGGCCGGTCTGGCTTCCGCTGATCCACTCGGCGGATACGGGGTTGTACACTTATCGCCGTCAATATTCACTTGACGCGCGACAACCAATCCTCTGCCTGCGTTGGGGATCTCACACCCGTAAACGTAGGAGGATTGAAGCTCATAAACTGCTTCAACTGTCATTCAGCTGCTCGAGGATCAGCAACAGCCTCAACCGGTTCTGGCCTTACACCAACCTGTTATAGAACCCTTGCAGGTTGCGCCTGCTCAGTAGGCTGTGCATGAAACATTGCAAACAATGCCTCAGCAACTAAATGTACTGTCTCCGCAGAAGGAGGAGGTGTAGGCACCTCAGCTGGTGTCGCACTCTCATCAGAACGCTGGGGCTCAAACTGCCCAGCACCACTTCGAGTCACCTATAGGTGGACAAGACACACTTTAGCGACTTTGCACAAGCAACAACAACATTATAGGAATGCGCAGATTCCACAAACAGGTGTATTTGCATTCCTTGGTGGACATTCTTGAGTTCATTTACCGTTAAAGCGGATCGCACTTACACGTGCTCGCCACCCTACAAAAGAATTCGACCACGAATTCAAAAGAGGAAGACCAAGACAAGCTGATATCAAATTACAACGTCTCTACCCGTTATATGACATATAATAGAAGGTCTGGCCGGGGCCTCACACTATATACCACAAACAGGCCGCGAGGTTACAGGTTAATATCAAAAACTAGTACGTGTATCCTAACTCAGAGCATTCTAACGAAAGCATTAGGAGTTAAGTATGAACTCATCAACCATGAATGTCCACTATATATATATATATATATATATATATATATATATATATATATATATATATATATATAAACCAACACATTTATATATCTCAAAGGAATGTATACAAAATACACAAAAAGTTTGGCCTTAAGACCTTACAGTTAAGCTTCACAGGTGTTAATTATAAACATCGGCATGCAAGCCGACCATACATGAAAACATCAAAGTTCTTCACTCAGCCTTCGAGGGCCAGCAGCAGCAGCAACAAGGGCTTCAGTCCGTTATTTCCCGCTCGGCTCTCCAGCACCTGCATATGGACATCTCACCGCAATGGAGGCAAATAAGGTAATGATTAACATTCAGCTAACCAATTTATAACGACCCTATCCCTTTTCTAGGGCAGTGGTATTCCTTCCCTGCAGACATAGCATTTCACAAGTAGACATATCATAAGATGTGCACTCACGCACAATCAATATATCACAAATGTTGGTCACGCGGCCCGACACTCCGTGCACTCAGGGCATATTATTGGTGTACCGGAAAACCAGGGTCCCACCACCGTTCAAGGTCCCTCCACCGTTCAAGGTCCAAAACCCAATGGTAAACTTTGAGTATTGTGCTCCACGGCCTATAGCCAAAGACTTTAGTCTTAATGGCGTGCAGGCCTAAGACTCTCATTATGTGCTCCAACGAATGTCCAATAACCCGGGAAACTCAAGTTAACAACCATAACGCGGAGACAGGTCAGCCGTTACCCATTGCTCAAATCGCCACAACTAATGCGGGTCGACTTCCCCTTATCCGTTCGGCACGAAGCCTTTTAAGAGCTCATAGCTCACAATAGCCAAACTGTCCCCGAAGGATTGACTTCACAATCATAGGTTAGCTAGGAGCTATCGCCAGCGAC
Organism: Platanthera zijinensis; assembly: GCA_039513925.1. Taxonomy (NCBI): domain Eukaryota; kingdom Viridiplantae; phylum Streptophyta; class Magnoliopsida; order Asparagales; family Orchidaceae; genus Platanthera; species Platanthera zijinensis. Next base: position 52,213,212 of record CM077078.1, on the reverse strand, counting down.
AACCACTATCGCCTGGCATTAGCGACAGAACTCTCTTTCTGTACCCAGTCCTAACCATAACTGGACCAACTATCCAGAAATCCCTGCAGCCACTTGCAGTGCCAGAAACACTGAACTTACATGGCATACAACTCATAAATTTCGAGGGTATTTTCCTGGAATTTCACTTCAGTACTTCATGTTACTTCGCTTCACAGGCACAACCCGCCGACCCCACAAAATACTTGTTTATACGCGGAGTCTTCTCCGGTGTGCAAAATAAATCATCACCAATCCAGACCAACCTATCCAGATGGGCTTCACACAGCATGCCTATTCCATACTACACATTTCCGGATCTATATACAAGACTTTTTGGGGATTTCACGAATCAACCCAACGGAAATCCCTCAACATTCCACCCTTTGGTGGGGGAAATTCATGCACATGACAAAATAAGGATTTCACATGTCCAAGAAGAAAGATCGTTACCCTTGACGTTCTCTTTGGAGCCATGACAAAGTGTTTCTACGCGGATGGAAATGAGCGCACCGCTTTCCCCTTCGCGAATCTAGCTTCAGCCCTTGATTCAGGCCTCAAGATCTTCTCCAGCAAGAAACCCTAGCACCAGCCGAAGGGTTTCTGCTCCAAAACTCGGGAAGCAAGGAAGAGAGAGAGAGAGAAAAGGAAATAAAGATTTTCTCTTTCTATTCCTCTACAGATAAGGCCTCGGGTTACAACCCAGCCACACAACAAAATCATCATAACCAAGTAACGGCTCGGATTGAAGCTGAAAAGTCAACAACCGCTCAGTGGTCGCGAACCAACCACCTGACACGAGGCGACAGCTAATTTCGACATTTCGTCGAATGGAACCAAAAATAGGCAAAAAGCGTCGAGCTGCCCTCGACAATCGTCGAGCTCCGCTCGACGATTTTCATCGAGCTGGCCACCACACCAGACAACACGCTTTCCATCGAGCTCTGATCGACGTTTCGTCGAGCTCAGATCGATGATTTTCGTCAAGCTCTGCTATACAACTTTCGTCGAGCTCTGCTCGACGATTTTTCATCGAGTTCTGCTCGATGTTTCGTTGAGCTCAGCTCGACGTTTCGTGGAGCCCAGCTCAACGATTTTCATATATAAATTTTGTCTAGCATTCTTCCTTGTTGGGGTGTTACAGCGGGCGTCCATGCGGCTACCCGATTTGGGTGGTCTTGCCCCCGCTGCGAGGGGGCAAGGGGGCACGAGGTCATGTTGTCGCCCACCCTGGGCGGAAAGGAAGTTGCCCAGATCGGGGGGCCATAGGGCCTCCTGATCTGGGTGGCCTTGCCGGGGGGGCAGAGGGCCACCCGATTTACGTGCCCGGAGAGCTAGGCGGCGGTGGGCCGCCTTGCTCGAGCGATTAGGCTGAGGCGGTTATGCCTCAGTTGACCCCCACTATCTGGTGGTTGTCCAGTAGTGAAGGGCTTTTCTGATACTCGCACTCCGTGCGTGGGTGTGCGCTTAGTGCTCCTAAGAAGATCCTATCAATTTCAAATAATTTAAATTCTGAAATGATTGCTTTCATGAAAAAAACTTAGAAACTAATCACAGAAAGTGAGAAAATTTTAGGGGTGGTAAAATAAAGTTTTAAGGACTAGTTTAAAAGTCTTTAAAATTTAGGGATTAATTTCATAATTGTTTTCTAAATTTAATATAAACTTTATAAATCGAATTTTAAATATAGTATTTGTATTATCATTTACTTGCATTTAATTTAACATTATTAGGAATGAGACCTATTTTATAATATTAGGTGTGCACATAATCACACACTCATGATCTCCACCTCAAAAGAAGTGGGATAATGAGATTGATCGCGCACGCGATCTCCCCGCCCGATCCCCCGTGCACCGATCCCATCTTGTGTAGTGGGCAAAACCACCGTAAGCCCCTCCTCGCCGACGGCGGGCGACCGACCTCCTCCCCTAACGTCGGCCTCCCTCCCCCTCTCGTCGCGCCAGCCCCGACCATGGCCGAGGGAGTGGCCGCCCGGGCCGGCCTCCCTCGGCCGTTGGCCGGGGTCAATGGGGAGGCCTCCCTGGCTGCCCCCTCCCTCGGCCACCAGCGCGGTCTAGGGGGCGGCCACCCAGGCCGCCCCCTCCCTCGGTCGCCGGCACGGGCCAAGGGGGCGGCTGCCCCCTCCCTCGGCGCGGCCAAGAGGGTGGCCGCCCGGGCCGCCCCTCCCTCGGTCGACGATGCCGCCAAACGGGGCGGCCGCCCGGGCCACCCCCTCCCTCGGCTGACAACGCTGCCAAAAGGGGAGGCCGCCCGGGCTGCCCCCTCCCTCGGCCGACGGCGCGGCCCAGGAAGCGGCCGTCCGAGTCGCACCTCCCCGACCGCCGTCAGCAATCTTCCCCTCGGTGGCGAGTTCGTCGGTCGCCCGCGGAGTCCTGCTCCCGTCGTCTGATCGGTTGGTAATGTTCCCGGCCGTCCGATTTGTGTGTAACCACCCACTAACCACCAGATTAGTGGAGAGATTTAATTAATAAATTTATGATTTATTTAAATGATCTCCAAATAATGAAATTAATATCCTAATATGCACATTTAAACTATAACAAAAATAATCATAACGGTGGTTATGGTGTGCGGATAAACGCGTAACCACCATAACCAGCACCTGGAGCCAATAAAAGGAGTCACAGGCCTCCTCATTTCTCACATTTTCCTCCGAGTTTTCTTCTTTCTCAGGTCAAGGCTCTGCCGAATTCCTCCTACGAGCAGCACCGAGCCGCACTCGAGTCGCACTCGAGCCGCACCCGAGCCACGTACGAGCCAAGTAGAAGCCACCCGACGAAGCTCAATCTCTCAATTTCCAAGTGGCCCCCACAGCCACAAGTCCAGGCGCTCCGCTCCACGTTCAGAATCGGCAAGGCGTCAAGTTAAGATCACCAACATAAAATGCAATTTGTAACAACTCTCGGCGCGACGGTCTTTCGTTCGCTGTGTGTCAAGTGTTCTCTCACCCCGAAGCTGTAACGAGAGATGGCATGTCACCCTCGACTTCTCAAACAAGCTGTAACAGCCAGGAAATAGTGGACTTTTACCGGCACAGATCCGGTCAAGTGGTTTTTTATACGGTTGAGGGGTTTTTCCACGTTAAAACCGCATGTGTACAATCGACCTACTTTATTGACTGTGTGTGCTCTCGATCGTTCCGAAAGCTAAGACGGTCAAGGTTATTCCGGTCTGACCGGGACGTCGAGTTAGACCAGAACAAACAACAAATATTATTTTTAAGTAAAAACACCAATTAATTGATATCTTGTTTGAAGAAAAATAGATGAGTATAATTAGATCGAAAAAATGATTAATTTAATAGATTTCTTTAGCATAAAACATAAATTGTACAAATAATTAAATAATGACATTCATATTAAATATGGGTGCTGTTATTAGCAAACCCACTTTGGTTACTAGCAAACCAGAAAAAAAAGGATTCAGCCATTTTTTGCATTTTTATCTCTTCCCAAAAAATACTACTAGCAAACCAATCTTATTTTTTTGCATTTTTTTCATTTTTGAATTTTGAGTCTCAAATGTTTCTCATTTGAAAAAGTGATCAACATGAAAGTTGTAGATCTCGATGTGATCTACAACTTTCATGTTGATCATTTTTTGATTTGAAGCCGTTTAGGCCTCTCATTTTGACCCGAAATGAGACACTCACGGAACGAGTCGTCCGTACAAGTTTTTCGGCGTGGCTTTTTTCGGAGCCCAATTCGAGGGTCTAAACTGCTTCAAATCAAAAAGTGTTCAACATAAAAGTTGTAGATCTCATCGAGATCTACAACTTTCATGTTGAACACTTTTTGATTTGAAGCAGTTTAAGCCCTCTATTTGTCCCCCGAAATAAGTCACGCGTCCGTGCATATGTTCGGCATGTCTTTTTTCAGGGGTCAAATCGGAGGTCTAAATTGCTTCAAATCAAAAAGTGTTCAACATGAAAGTTGTAGATCTCGTCGAGATCTACAACTTTCATGTTGAACACTTCCTATGAAAATGCACGTATAAAACGCAGTTCAAAAAGACCCGTATATTCTTATATGCACTTAACTCGTATATATAGCACAACACATCCTTATAGGAATTGGAAATCAAATATATTTCTAAACCGGACAATATTTTGTTTAAAGATTTTGACACAGAAAAAAGAGTTTTGGACATGCTAAATAAAATTTTGCGGCATTTTGACTCATTTGTAATGCTAACATAAGTGGTTGAATGAATACTTTTGAAATCATTTATAATGTCATTATATGTACTGAGTTATTTTGAAAGAATGAATGTTTTAAACAAAATTTTAAATTTTTTTTAAAAAAATTATGTTGATTTGCTAGTAACAAAATGGTTTTCAAATAGCCATTTTGAAAAATGAGGGTTTGCTAATAGTAATGGTTTGCTAGAAACCAAATAGGGTTTGCTAATAACAGCACCCTTAAATATTAGCATGAACAAAATATATATGCAACTCCAAGATTGTAGGCACCTTCAGCATCCTGTTCAGGTTCAAATCGGTTTGCAGACCAATAAGATCAAGCACCCCAATCTCTCCTCATTTATGGGAGGATTGTTGGTGGTTACTGTCTCCCTCTGATGAAGAAAACTCAAGTTAAGCGAATAACACAGAGACTTCCCAGGAAGTCACACATCCCAAAACTACTCCTGAGCACGTTTAAGTATGAAGTTCTTTCGCGTTGTACCTTGATATTTTCGTCGCTTCCACTAATAATTTTCGGCAACCTTTCTTTTGCCTCCACCGTGGTATCCGCAGTTCAGACTCACACGAAAAGTCCCGCTTTTCTCCGGCTCCGGCTCTGAAAACCAAGTACTTGGGGGGCAAATGATGTGGTCTTGTGCATTTTATAGAAAAAATCGGGCTACGAATAGCCAAAACACCATGATCCTCACTAATCAAGTGAGAGGTTGTGAAAGCAACCTCCCCGCGGGAGATCTGCGCGCCCGATCCGTGTTAGATCCGTGCGCCCGATCCGTGGGCGATCAGCACACGCGATTCGTCCACCATTGCACACACCGCCAACCAGCCAAATGGTTGGTCGCCTCCGCCGCCGGTCGGCCCCTCCAAGGTCGCAGGGGGCAGGCTGCGGACGCATAACCACGGGCATGCCTCACTGCTGCAAGGTCACGGCCACAAGGAGCGGATGCACCTTGCAGCAGCGGCCACGGCCGGCCGGGGAGGAGGGAGAGGCACGGTCGGGGAGCACAGCCGCAAGACACGGTCAGCCTCCCCGCGGACAACTCGTGGTCACAAGGCCGCGGCCGTGGGGCGCGCCAGGCGCGGCATCTGACCTTACCGGCTGGAGCGCCCGTGACCGCCCTAAGGCCGGTCGCGCCTCTCCTTCCTCCATTGATAGTCGCCCACCGCCGGGAGACTCGACGCCTAGGAACCGCCAACGACGGACCCCTTTTCGTCGTTTGATCGCGCTCTCGCAATCGCAACCATCCGTTAAGTGGGTAACCATCATCATGGGTGGGTGCAAGTAAATAAAATAATTATGATTGTGTATAGTAAAAATATGGAAATAAAACACGCTAAAAACTATACTAAAATAGTCTGCATTTAATAATTTTGGTACTTACGGTCTGCGGATAGCCACATAACTAGCATAACCACCCCTGGGGGCCTGTAAATAGGACTACAAACCCCCTCTCATTTCCAACTTTTCTTCTCTCAACTTCCTTCTCCTGCAAGCCAGAGCTCTGCGGAAATTCTCCTACAAGTCACATTCCTCTGAATGTGTCGAAGAAGGCCATTCGCTGGCCTTTTCAGGAATTCTCCTACGTGCAAGGCGCTCTGATTGGTCTCCTCAGCAATCTTCATATGTACCCGCCTCCAGCGCGTAGCGCCCAGTTAATGATCGTGATCACTTTACGCCACCAGAAGGAGACAAAGCATCGGAGTGGTGGCTTGTCATCCTCCAAGCGCTCTGCATTCTCTGTCCTCTCTAAGCTGTAACGAGGAGCAGCAAATCGCTCTCGATTCCTCCTAAATTTTGTAAATCACTGAAATAGTGAAGTTTGACTGGCACAAAGCCGATCATGTGATTTTTTACCCTGTTTACGAGTTTTTCACGTTAAAAACTTGATTGTTCGTTTCTCTACTTTCTCTGTGATTGTGTGTGATTGATCGCTCTACAGTTTAAGGCGATCTAGTCTAATGTTATCTACCAAAAACATCGAACAACCCGCAACAAAACACATTTTAAAAAATAAGCAAGCATTAAACACTCTCTTCAAAATAAATGTGCAATATTTTAATTTCAAATAATTGGATTACCTATTTAAAAAACTTTAATGCAATTAACATTATGACCCGAAAAAGTTTTAAAAATTAAACGAAAAATTAGTCACGTCGGTGATTCATGACCGAGGCTGATCTCGAAATTTCAAAAAGTGGGGTTAAACATTGTCCTCCGGGAACAGCAGAGATGGAGTTCGCAAACTTGCGGATTAACAGAGCGAAATTAGAAAAAGTGGTTAACATGAAAGTTGTAGATATCTTCGAGACGAATAACTTTCATGTTGAACATTTTTTGATTTGAAGTCGTTTAAACTCCCGATTTAAATCAGGGGTCTAAACGACTTCAAATCAAAAAATGTTCAACATGAAAGTTATTCGTCTCGAAGATATCTACAACTTTCATGTTAACCACTTTTTTTAATTTCGCTCCATTAATCCGCAAGTTTGCGAACTCCACCTCTGCAGTTCCTCCGGGAACTGCAGAGGATCCGGATCCGTCTTTCATAGGACAAAACATTTAAAACACTTCCAACCTATTGAAATCGTTTCTCTCTCATATGACCTCAATTTTTGGCATATACGTTGTCAAAATGCATTGTCTTTTCGAAAGAAGTTCAAATTCACAATCAATTTTGCTGAATTGTTTTCGGGCGTTAAGGCATTTAAATCACCGTTGTGAAGAGAAGAGGGGAGAGCTCGCTTGCTTAGAGCTGTCAATTAAAACCGTAAATCGAGCCAGAATCGTATAAGACCGGACCGAATCGTTCGCAATATTAATTTTGGAAGCGTAAATAATATTGGTCTGAGTGTGGCTATATACAAATCTTTACTATATACAAATCAATGCAAAAAAAATTGTTATACAAAAACATAATGATTATATACAAACCAATACAAAAATTAAATTTTATTATCAGCTAAAAATTAAAATTAAATGCGACTCATTGATATCATATTTTAAAAACTAATTACTTATTATCAAGATACAAAGCAAAACGTACGATAGACTTGAAATCTAATTCATGCTACACCCAAAATATTTTGGATCTTCTTGCGGGCAAATTCGGCGTCGCGGTCTGACCGGAATAAACTAGACCTTCTTAGCTCTCGGGACCGTCGAGCGCGCACATAGTCAGTGAAAAGAACGAATTGACACAAGATATTTTTACGTGGAAAAACTCCTTAACTGGGTAAAAAACCACGTGACCGGATCTGTGCCGGTCAAAGTCCATTATCTGCTCGCAGTTACAAGGCGTTTGGAGAATCGAGGGCGACAGACCGCTCCTCGTTACAACTTAGAGGTGAGAGAGAATTTCCTGACTCGCAATGGGCAACAGGCTGCGCCGAGCGAGTGCTAGATGCTAACTTGGTGGATGGCGTGCTTGAGCGTTGGCGGTGGTCGTCTTCTTCCCTTCCCCGCGCACTTAGAAACTTGGCTCGTAGGCGGCTTGAAGATGACCCGAGGGAAGAGTTGACAGAGCTCTGGCATGAGGAAGAAGAACACTCCGGAGCAAAAAGGTGAGAAATGAGGAGGCATTAGGCTCCTTTTTGTAGCCTCCAGAAGGTGGTTATGGCGGGCTCCCCCACTAACTTGGTGGTTTAGTGAGTGGTTACCTGTAGATCGGACGACGACGGATGCTCAATAATGATCGGATGGTGGCCAACCTGCAAGCGGTGGCGGCAACGGCGGGCGGCGGTGACGACCAGTGGCGGGAGGAGGCCGGCGGCGGCGGGCGACAGCGGCCGACGACGGCGGCGGCGGACGGCGGGCAGCGGGCAGCGGCGGGCGGCGGCCGGCGGTAGCCGGCGGCCGCGGCGGTCGACGATAGTTGTTGAGTGGGGGGTCCACCATGATCTCTCCTTTTGTGGTGGAGATCATGGGGGATTGGGTTGACCAATCAAACTCATGATCTCCACCATAGGAGGAATCATGAGGGAGATGGTTAAGTGCACACCCGAGCCTATAAATGGGGCTTCAGCCCCATCAAGATCATCGAGGAGTGTGCAACTTAATTATTTCTATTTTGATGTTGTTTTGATTTTTACTATTTACAGACCGTTTAAATTTCATTCCATCAAGTTTGGCTTTAGTTTTAGTTGGAACCGATTGGAACCAGACCGAACCGCACAGAATCAGACAGAATCTTTAGTGGTTGGTTTGGTTGTGATTCGTGTTAAACCGTAATCGGAACCGTTGACATGACGGTTCCAACAATTATGCTGGAACCGGAACCAGTCAAACCAAAAAAAATTGATTATAATTTGAGAAACGGGTACCTTAACGGTTCGATTCACCATTGTCAAAGAACCGGAACGGAACTGTACCCGTGACAACTCTACCCTCCCTCCTGTCAAAAATTGAACGGAAATGGGACCCACGCATATAGGAGACTCCTATTTTTTTTGCACGAACAATAGTGAGCTCGAAACGCACCCAAAAAAAAGGTGATTGTTATTAGCACTGCACTTTTCGATATTCGCACTTTATTTATTCTTAATTTTTTGCGCCTTTTGAAAATACTCCTTGTACATGCATTTTTAGGAAAAGTGTTCAACACGAAAGTTGTAGATCTCGACGAGATCTACAACTTTTGTGTTGAACACTTTTCCTAAAAATGCATGTAAAAGGAGTATTTTCAAAAGGTGCGAAATCTGAGCGTATTTTTAGAAATACGCTTTATACATGCATTTTTAGGAAAAGTGTTCAACACGAAAGTTGTAGATCTCTACGAGATCTACAACTTTCGTGTTGAACACTTTTCCTAAAAATGCATGTACAAGAAATATTTTCAAAAGACGCGAAAAATTAAGAGTAAATAAAGTGCGAATATCCAAAAATACAGTGCTAATAACAATCACCAAAAAAAACCTCAGATCGGCTTCAACTCACAATTCACAAATCACAATCGGTGAAGAAGATAATAAAATCGAAGTTATCAAGGGCATTCAGGTCATTTCAAAAATACCTCATGATAGATTCTGATATTCTGTGAAGTAGGACCGAATTGAAACCTTAACTTTAGGGTCATCATGACTTTATAGAGTGAGAAATTTTAGGGTCCACATCCTAGACTTAAATTTAGGCCTACAAGATCATTCACATTATGACTGTTGTAAATTTTTCTTCCTCCTGCGGTCAGAATTTACAACTTAGGTTTTGTTTGGCTCTGTTGCAGCAATGAGAGAAGTAGTGGTGAGAAACAGTTGTGAGAAAATCAAATTCTTGATAGGATTGTGAGAAAAATTGTGAAACTGTTTGGAAGTGCAAATTTTTTAGTACTGTTAAAACTGTTTCAACTGTTTGGAAGAAACAGTAATGAAAAAAACTGTTTATTTTTTTCAAAAAATACTATTAAAAACAATATTAAAACTGATAATATTTCACTGTTTGACGTACAAAAGTAAAAGTACATAGCATAACAAAATATATTTGTCCTCCAAAATCGTCATACGTCACAACCTTCTATGAGTTTTGGATTTAATCAGCTATGAACTCTCGTAACGCTTCCATAGCAGTTGCCCCAGACCCTACTTCTCTCATTGCATAATACAGCACATGGTTTTTACTAAATAGATTTGAACAATGCAGGAAAAAATTGCAGAAAAATTAATACCTTCTTAGGATTTCCTGAAGGCAAGCTGGAGATGAGGGTTGGATCAGCACAAACTTCCCTCCGGCAACCTAGATATGGAACCAAAAAACTAAAGAAAAAAACGAAAAAATCAGAAGAGGAAATACAGAGAAAAAACAGAGAAATCGAAGATCCACCCGAAATCTATGGATAGTTTGCTCTGATGAGCAAAAATCGAAGAAAAAAAATGAGAAATCCAAGAAGCAGACAAATGAAGAAATCAAAAAGGAAAAACGAACAACGAATAAGAAGAACGAAAAAGCGAAGAATATAAACGAGAAAGGAGCGGAGAGAAGGAGAAGAGGAAATACATCACCACCGACGGCGGAGAAGGAGCGGCGAGAACACCGGATCGCGATCTGTGCGAGAAGAAGACCGCCGGCCTCGTTGTCGGGCGTTCTGTCGCAGAAACACTAGAAGGCGCAAGCGGGATCAGGGATGTCGCGGAGCGGAAGACAAAAAATTGATTTTAGAATCGGGTGGGGGCAGGCGCGACTGGAATAGGGCGTCAAAAACAAGTTTTTACCTAAATCTATTTTCCCACGTTGAAGCCGGACTGCTGCTTGGCGCGGATTTCCGAAAATCTGCGGTCCGCTGCAATTAAAACGTGGAGCCAAACAAAGCCTTAGACTCTGTTTGGAAGGATTTTTCAGAAAGTAAAAAGATAGGTGGCAAATAAATGTTAAAAATAAGCTTTTGAAAAATATATATTGGAAAAAAAATCTATTTGGATAAACTCTTTTTACAGAGATTTGCAGAAATCAGAAAAACTTTATAAACTGTTTGACAAATTTTTGTTAAGGTGATTTTTTTTTATTAAAAAAGTTCGTCCGGACAGAAAATGCGTGTTTGGGAGAAAATGGGCGTCCGGACGGAAAATGTGTATTCAAACGGAAAATGCACGCCCGATCGAAAATGCACGCCCATTCGAAAATGCGCGCCCGACCGAAAATGTGCGCTCGGGCGGAAAATCTTGCGCCCGTGCGGATAACTCGTTCTCGGGTGATAACTCGGGCTCGGGCGAAAAATGCGCGGTCAGACGGAAAATGCGCGCCCTGACGCAAAATTGTGCCCAGGAGAAAAAAGTGCAATAGGGGAAAAAATGCGCGTCGAGCGAAAAATGCGTGTCGGGCAAAAAATGTGCGCCTGAACGAAAAATGTGCTCCCGGGCAGAAAAATGTCTGCTCTGACGAAAAATGCGCCTGGGCGGAAAATGTGCCTGGACGAAAAAATGCACACCCATGGGGAAAAATGTGTCTTGGCGGAAAATAAGCACCCAGGCGGAAAATGCGCATCCGGGAGAAAAATGAGCGCTCGGGAGAAAAAAAACGCGTACGAGCTAAAAAATACGCTCCCGAGAGAAAAATAAGCGCCCGGGCGAAAAATGACCTGGCATGGTGAAAATTGAGCGCCCAGGTAAAAATTGTGTGCCCGACCGAAAATTCACGTCTGACCGAAAATGCGCGCCCAGGCGGAAAAACTCGCGCCAATGTGAATAACTCGTGCCCGGGCGGAAAATGCGCGTCCGAGCGTAAATTGCGCGCCCAGACGGAAAATGAGTGATCGGGCAGAAAATGCGTGCTCGGGCGGAAAATGCGTGTCTGATGCGCGCCCGGGCGAAAAATGCGCGTCTGGGAGGAAAATGCGTGTCCGGGAGGAAAATGCGCGTCCGGGAGGAAAATGCGTGTCCGAGCCGAAAATGATCTTCAGGGTGGAAAATGCTCGCCCGGGCGGAAAATGTGCGCTCGGGTGAATATGTGTGCCCGGGCGGAAAATGTGCTCTCGGGCGGAAAATACGTGCTCGGGTAGAAAATGTGTGCCCTAAGTGGAAAAACTCACTCTCGGGCGAAAAATGTGTGCAACAGTATATTGGGATGAGGAAGCGCTTTTCGAAAAGGTTCAAAAGTATGAGACAAGTGATATTTCAAAATCAGGAGAAAATAAAATTTTCAGCGATAGCTTTTCCCACCGATAGCGTGGGGGTCGTCCGCGACCGACGCGCGGGGGTCGTCCGCGACCGACGCGCGGGGGTCGTCCGCGACCGACGCGCGGGGGTCGTCCGCGACCGACCCGCGGGGGTCGGCCGCTCCTTGGCAGACCGGGCCTAGGGCGGCCAAAGCCTCAGCAAACCTCGCGGGGTCGGATGCTGGGACGAGGGAGGCGGAGGGCAGCCACCCCAAGGCTGCCCGATGCACGAGCGACATCATCCGTTGTCGGCCCCGCAAGGGCCTGCCCCCCTTGGTCGTCCGGGCCAAGGGCAGCCTCGGCCTCACCCAAGACCGGTCGCCCCCCTCAGCTGCTCGACATGAGTTGGGATGGGGAGGCTGCTGGCCTTGCCCAACCACCGAGACCGTCGGGTCATCTATTCTCCTAAGCGGGTCTTTTTTCGGCCTAGGGGTGGGGTCGTCATTTCTCTAAAAATGCTGATTCACGTGCTCAATTTCAGACATTCCTATTGGTCCATCTAGTAGTTACTGGGTAAAATTACTGAACCGTTCTTTTAAAAATCTATAAATAACCTCATTTTCTACTTCATTTATCCTTTTATGGACTCTGCACTTTCTTTCTCTACTTCCTAACACTCTCTCTCCACCTTTTTTCCTCTCTGCACGTTCACCGCTAGGGAGCTCCACCAAGGCTTGTCTAGACGGTCAAAGTCACCCTGAACTCAGTCATGCACTAAATGGGTGGCAGCCGATGAACGATCGCTCACAGTCTTCAATCGTCCGCGAAGCGTTGAAGCAAGTTGAAAGCTTTCTCTGCATTACCAATACGAGCCCGTCAGGATGCCTAAGTTCGCACGCTCCCCTTTGTGCAAAGGAACAAGACTACTGGCAGCAGCATGGAGCCTTATCACGCTCTAAGCACTCTCTCCCTCAACTCAACAACTGTAACGAAGGGCGGCTTGTTGCCCTCGCCATCTCCCAAAAAAGTTTTGAAATAAACACTGTATAGTGGAAATTAGGTCGACACCAAATCGAATGCATGGTATTTCACCCTGATTGCCGATTTTCCACGAAAAAAGCTCTTTCCCTCACCACAATGTGAAATTCTGACAGTTGTGTGCTCGACCTCTTAGAGGGCTAAGATGGTTCAACAGGTCTGATCTACTAAGAGCATCGAGAAGACCGCAATAGTTTGACGTCATCTGTGAAAACACAAGTTCCCAAAGATTCAAAGATTCAAGGAGCAGCGGTTATCATCCCCCGAAAGAATGATAGAGAGCATCCAGACCATTGCATGGTCTCCCTGTCTCGTAACCCAAGATCCTCATGCCATTGAACATGAGCATGACCGAAAAAGATTCCGCCAAGACTCTGTCATCAAGTTTGAAGAGGAGGACCTTAGAGGGTTACAGGAACCTCACCAAGAACCGCTAGTGATCAGTGCTGAAATTGGAGACCCCTGCTTCCAAATGAAAGGAATCCTGGTGGATTGCGGTAGTTCCGTTGATATCATGTTCCACTCCCCTCTTCGGAAGATCAAGTTCACTGAATCGCACCTAAGCTCTGCGTTAGGATCGATCCATGGCTTCGACAATTATCCACTTCTAGTCCAAGGAGTAATCACACTCCTCGTCACGATAAGCGAGCCACTGGAGAAGCAACTTATCACATTCAGTTTGTGGTCGTAGATTCCAGTTCTTCGTACAATGTAATATTTGGGAGGCCATCTTAGGAATTCTTCAAGCCCATTCCATCAGTCCCACATCTCTCCATGAAATTCCCAACTTCGGGCAGGATTGGGGATATTCAGGGGGGCAGAAAGCAGCTCGTGCATGTTGCTCAAAACTCGCACAACCAGCCAGGGAAATTGCTCTTAATATTGACAACTTTGATCTTCGGGATAAAGCTACAATTCAGGGAGGAGCCTCATTGAAGGGCTCGTAGAAATTGTTCTCTCTCATCAAGACCCAACCCAGACAGTACAAATTGGGCCTCTGCTAGCCCCGAAGGAGATGGAGGAGTATGTGACACTACTATGCAAGAACTTGGATATCTTTGATTGGAGCCCGAAAGACATGTCGGGGTGGATACAGAGATAATCCTCCACTTTCTTAACATCAATCCCTCATGCCAACCATTCGTGTAGAAGAAGAGAAACTTCAATACAAAGCGATTGCAGGCGATCGAGAAAGAAGTTACCAAACTCCTAGAGGGAAAGTTCATCCGGGAGGCTGAGTATCCTACATGGTTAGTGAATGTGGTAATGGTTTAAAATGCCTCAAGAAAGTAGAGGATGTGTGTCGACTATAGTAACCTGAATCAGGCTTGTCCAAAGGACAGCTTCCCAGATCCTAGAATGGATCAGCTCGTAGATGCAACAATCAAACATGAGCTATTGAGTTTTATGAATGCGTACTCAGGGTACAATCAGCTACGCATGAATCCCTATGATGAGTAGCACACTACTTTTCGAACTGACAAAGGCGTCTACTGTTATAGGGTAATCCATTTTTGTCTCAAGAATGTCAGCGCGACTTATTAAAGGCTAAAAAACAAGGTATTCAAAGACCTCATCAAAAAGACGATGGAGGTATATTTTGATGATCTGTTGGTAAAGAGTGTTCGTCACCACAGCCATCTGGAAGACTTGGAAAGGTGCTTTCAAGTGTTCTCCACTTTAAGATGCGGCTTAACCATAGGAGGTGCGCGTTCGGGGTTACATCCGAAAAATTCCTGGGTTTCATGGTAACCCATTGTGGAATAGAGGCAAATCATGAGAAGATCAATGCTCTAGAGAATATGACGCCTTCGCACTCAATCAAGGAAGTCCAGCAGTTGAACAATAGGATTGATGCACTCTCTCGTTTCCTAGCTCAGACAGGAGACAAATATCTGCCATTCTTCAAGATCCTTCTTGGAGTGCGTACCGCTAGTTTTTAGTGGACAGATGAATGTCAAGCCGCATACGAGCATCTCAAGCAGTATTTGGTGTCCCCTCCTGTCAAAGCTAGTGCCCGTCGATGATTTATTTTTGTATCTAGTAGTGTCACCTACCGCCCTGAATTCAGTTCTCGTGAAGGATGATGGTGGAGTTCAGCGTCCAATCTATTACCTCAGCAAGGTCTCAATTGACATTGAGACCAGGTACTCGGTGACAGACAAGGTGGCTCTAGCCCTTGTTTTCTCAGCAAAAAAACTCTGACCTTACATCCAGGCTCTACGATAAAGTAACTAACACAGTTGCCCCTCCGGACCATCCTTCAGAAGTCGAAGGTCTCTACAAGACTTGTCAAGTGGACGATCGAGCTAGGTGAGTTCGACATCTAATTCCTACTTGGTTGGACATAAAATCGCAGGTTCTTGTCGACTTTAATTATTATCGAGTGCACCTTTCCATAGCCCACTCTCGAAGAAGGATCGTCTATTGCTCGCTAGGCTCTCAACGTCGACGGAGCCTCAGGCATGGAGGGAGTGGGAGCCGACATATGTTGATCAGTCCTGATAAAATTCCCCTGGAGTATGGCCTCCGACTAAAATTCCCGGCCACCAAAAACGTCACAGAGTGTGAGGCCCTAATCACCGGCCTCCGGCTCACCGTCGACTGTAGGGCAGGAAACCTAACAATCTACACCGATCCTTCATATACCTCGCATTTGTCAAGAGCCTAACAAGCTACGCATGAATCCCTATGATAAGTAGCACACTACTTTTCGAACTGACAAAGGCGTCTACTGTTATAGGGTAATCCATTTTTGTCTCAAGAATGTCAGCGCGACTTATTAAAGGCTAAAAAACAAGGTATTCAAAGACCTCATCAAAAAGACGATGGAGGTATATTTTGATGATCTGTTGGTAAAGAGTGTTCGTCACCACAGCCATCTGGAAGACTTGGAAAGGTGCTTTCAAGTGTTCTCCACTTTAAGATGCGGCTTAACCATAGGAGGTGCGTGTTCGGGGTTACATCCGAAAAATTCCTGGGTTTCATGGTAACCCATTGTGGAATAGAGGCAAATCATGAGAAGATCAATGCTCTAGAGAATATGACGCCTTCGCACTCAATCAAGGAAGTCCAGCAGTTGAACAACAGGATTGATGCACTCTCTCGTTTCCTAGCTCAGACAGGAGACAAATATCTGCCATTCTTCAAGATCCTTCTTGGAGTGCGTACCGCTAGTTTTTAGTGGACAGATGAATGTCAAGCCGCATACGAGCATCTCAAGCAGTATTTGGCATCCCCTCCTGTCAAAGCTAGTGCCCGTCGATGATTTATTTTTGTATCTAGTAGTGTCACCTACCGCCCTGAATTCAGTTCTCGTGAAGGATGATGGTGGAGTTCAGCGTCCAATCTATTACCTCAGCAAGGTCTCAATTGACATTGAGACCAGGTACTCGGTGACAGACAAGGTGGCTCTGGCCCTTGTTTTCTCAGCAAAAAAACTCTGACCTTACATCCAGGCTCTACGATAAAGTAACTAACACAGTTTCCCCTCCGGACCATCCTTCAGAAGTCGAAGGTCTCTACAAGACTTGTCAAGTGGACGATCGAGCTAGGTGAGTTCGACATCTAATTCCTTACTTGGTTGGACATAAAATCGCAGGTTCTTGTCGACTTTATTATCGAGTGCACCTTTCCAGAGCCCAGTCTCAAAGAATGATCGTCTACTGCTCGCTAGGCTCTCAACGTCGACGGAGCCTCAGGCATGGAGGGAGCGGTAGCTGACATATGTTGATCAGTCCTGATAAAATTCCCCTGGAGTATGGCCTCCGACTAAAATTCCCGGCCACCAACAACGTCACAGAGTGTGAGGCCCTAATCACCGGCCTCCGGCTCACCGTCGACTGTAGGGCAGGAAACCTAACAATCTACACTGATCCTTCATATATCTCGCATTTGTCAAGAGCCTTGTGCAGAAGATTCCCTCTCACCAGATCCTTCATATTCCTTGGAAGCAAAACTCCAGGGTCGACGCAGTGCCGACAGCACCAGGCTGGGGAGGCCGGGCGCGGCCGGCCGCATCCCGCAACGCTGTCCGCCTTGGCCGATCGCGGGCGGTTTGCACAGCGCGCATGGCAGGATCCTATGCGCGGATCAAAAATTAGTTCTTCCGCATCATCGTCAGGGACTTCTTTCCATCATAGAGGAATATGAGAAATTAATATTAACGAGAAATGGTAAGTTATCCCAACCTAACTTGATATTTAAAACTCATTGATATCCTTGATATTCCTCTTCTTGGATGAGAACATAAACATATGCATACTTATAGGCAAATAAACACAATGTATACACATATGAGCTCAAAATATTATTTTCTTAAGATTATCATATATGTGTACAAATATCACATTATGATACAAATATTATTGGATTACAAATATTTATTTTTGAAGTACCAATAACAATTTCCATAAATACAAAAAAAATCCTGGGATCAAGAACCTTTTTTATCTGTGGATTATTTATGGTCACCCAATTTATTTCAATCTACCTGGTTGTAATTATTATTATTATTATTATATTATTATATAGTTGTGTATGTCTGTACATTTATTCACATGAAGTTATATTGCTCTTCACATTTTAAGCAACTATGGACCACCACTGAAGCCGTGAAAGCGTGGGGACATGATTTTGCTAGCTAGAATCAATATGTGACGTCTGCGTTTTGGCAGTGCGGTCACCGCGGTTAATTAACTCCTTATTAAATTATTTAACTTATTAAAGTGTTTTCCCTTTCTTACGTATTAAAGAAATTTCTCATATTTAACGGCGACCTCCATAATTTCATCATCATTTCATAACCGCTCAATTTTTCTTACTATTAGTATTTAGTATTATTATTATTATTATTATTTTAAACTAAAATAAGAAAATGTTTGAAAATAATAATATTTGATAAAATTTTAATATATTTTCCACCACCTTTTTTTTGGTGAAGAGAAATCTCCATATTTCAAAGATTGTCAATGCACTTGCGGTTCTTTCATTCATGTCCCACGCCGTTCAAAATGGGAGATTTTTCCGTCCGGGCTCCGTTTCTAAATCTAAGTCTAAAATTACTGGTGTGTTGCCGCGTGAAACAAAGATCATCCCGGAGGTCGGACCTTTGGTCTCCCTAGGACCCCAAAGATCAGGGGTAGACCCATCTTGGGGCGAGTGTGGGCGGCCGCCCACACATTTTTTTTTTAAAAAAAACCGTGGCTAATACCCTATATTTTTTAAAAAATATCTATATTAGTCACGGCTAAAAAATTAGTTCTATTGATCACGGTTTAAACTGTGTCTAATATCATATTCCTAAAAAATATTATAGTATTAGCCACGGTTTAAACCATCGCTAATACCCTATTGTTAAAAAAATAGTATTATACGTGGTTTAATAGTATGAATCAAACAATTTTTAAGTCCACTTACAATAAAAAAAATTTCTGCGTCTGCCACTGCCAAAACCATCCCGGAGTCCGGAGCCCAGACAAAAAATTTTCGGTCCCAACAACGACCAATTTTATGTATATTTACTTGGCTTATCTTATTCATATATTTTCCGTTTTTATGCGGCAGGACAATCTTTTTTCTATTTAACTGCTAGACGGGAAGGACTTTGATTGCATGGGCGTCCCTACATAAGGTCGAGGTTGGGCGGCCGCCCACACTGGATTTTAAAAAAAAATCCAATAATTTAATATAGGTACTTTGTCTTGATGAATAAGGTATGAGATTATATATAATATTAAAAATATTGCAAACTAAATTTCAATGTACCTCAGTTGGTGAAGTGTTTGTCTTTTATGCTTGTGGTTTTGGGTTCTACTCCTAGAGATGATTTTGTTTTCAATTTTTTTATTAAATAAATATTGTTTGTCTTTTATGCTTGCTGTTTTGGGTTCTGTTGTTGTTTAAAATTTTATTTTCTTATAAACAAACTCACTATTATGTTATGATGTATAAAGTTATTTTTTTTAAAAAAATCATTGGTGTGTTTTTCTTTAAAGTTTACTTTTATAAGTTAATTATTGTAATGATGATTAAACTTTTTTAATAAACACATTAATTTTTATGTTGTTGCGTATATAATTTTTTTTATAATTAAGAAGGGTATATTTTGAATAATTTGTCAACATTTCTTTTGAATAATTTTATGTTTTGCCCACACTACATAGAAGTCCTGCGTCCGCCAATGTTTGATTGTATAAATATGAGTGAAGAGTATTGTAATAGGACGTAGGAGTCATGCCTAAAAACTGCCAAGCACTCGCATCTTTCGGAATGGTGCTCGCAAGCTCCTGCCTAATACTATCGAATGGACCTTTAGTCGATTGTAACTTAATGTAGCCCATATATATAAAAATCATGCACGATTAAAGGTTTGTGCTGTACATGTGGAGCCAACCAATCGATTTCGACTATTCGTTTCGTCACCTTGTTGAAATTTCTCAAGGAGATAGCTCTGATACCAAGTAAAACTTTCAGAGCTACCAAGATGACAACTTGATCAAGCGGAAAGCAGAAATCAGGCGCATGAACACTCCAATCATAAACCGAGATCAATAAACCAGATGTAAGGAAAGTAACAAGCAGGTCATGTATTAACAATCTTCTTTACAGTAAGAGGTATACATGGCGAGACATGATTTCGCCAAGTAAAACAAGGAAGCAGACAACAACAAAAACAAGAAGCCAGGCGGACAGAAGCCGAGACCGCCGAGACCGCCGCCCTTACCGAAATGAACAGCGAAGTCCGCCGAGGCCGCGAGGTCGCGCGGACTACCCGTTATTCAAGATGAAGAAGAGTTGTCCGCAAACTGCAAGCCGCCTGACCGCTGAGGTCGCCTAGCCGCCAGTTAGACCGCGAACAGTGCTGTCGAACAGAGGAACAAACTGCCCACTAGCAGACAGCTTATTGAATTGGGAAAATGCTGAAGAAGAGAAGACCGCTGATCGCAAGCCGCGACCTGCAACTTAACCACTGGTTGAAAACCGCGAGCTCCACTGATCCCTGTCCGCAGTGAAACCAAACACCTGGTTTCTCAGTGCTAGCCGCACAACCTTCAAAAGCAACCGGTTAAACTTCTCAACTCGCGCGGACAGAAAAACTGAGACCGCAACACTAACTCCTGCTCACTTATTGTTCACTCTTTCTAATTATAATGTCATGGGGGGACCTATTTATAGGCGCGGAGAGGAGTGTGCTCGCCATCCTAGTAGATAGAGACATCACCTACCCTAGCCCGCAGCTAGCACGCACAAAGCAGTCCGCCTAGTCCTCATGGACAAGGCCGGATACCAGCCTATCCGCCTGCTATCAAAGGAGGTAAGACGGGAAGTCAGTCCACATGCCAGCGGACACCGCATCAGCCCGCAATAAACAATGTCCACGACCAAAGGCACAAGCCGCCTGATCAACCAGCGAACATTGCGGACTCTGCAATCAAACTAAACTTGTCACAAAACGTGACCAAGTTCCAAACGGGAGAACCTCTGGCGCGAGCTCTGCGGACAAGAACAACTGACCACCAAGTCCGCCAGCTCCAATACAGCTCGCCTAACCGCGAACTCTGTGGTTACCTACTAACCGCACCACTAGAGGAGATCAAGGGCATAAGCCAAAGCCGATCTCCCGATCTCCAACCCAGTCCGCACCTTTTCGGACTCCGCGAACAGAGAAGATATCCGTCTGGTTACCTTCTGGGAAGTCTGCTGAGCATAATCCGGTCTGCCAGGCTGCCACCTCTGATCGCACAGACTGCGGATAAACCATCTATCCGCACGGCTATCTCCAATGACATACCAACAGGCCGCAACATCAGACCGCCCATGTAGCACCATCAGTCTGCAAGACTGTCTGCCCAGACCGTGAAGTCTGCCTGATCAACCCCCACTTTCACTTCACAATTTCAACAGACCTAAAGTATTTTTGCATTACCACCGTGCCAAACGGAGTCTAAGGCTGCGTTTTGTGCGGCTTATCGCAGCTTATTTGCTCCGGTGAGGTTGGACAAAAACGTCATTGTATGTTTTGTATGACAAATGTTACTATCTATAAGCACTTCCCGCATCTCCCCCCGTGGATCCACTTTGTCCAAGCCAGCTTACTCTATCGACAGCCCAGCCAGATAAAGGATCAAGGTATCTTGTCACTTGCTTGCAAGGTAGGACCTAATGGCTATTATTCCCACCAGAAAGAGAAAGAATTTCACTATTTCGGTCGAAAAAACTCAAACTTCTAAGAGCTACTACTTCTTTTTTCTCGTCTTTTGAGCTCATAGGCGGAATGATTGCTCGACCCATTAGTTAGTGTGCTCGCATCGCGGTCTGGTAGCTTTTTCTTCGAAAAGAGAATTGAAGTTCAAAGATGAGTTCAAATATGATTCTATATATTCTCTAAATCAGTTACCAAAAAAGAAATAAGCTTGAGGCATAAGATTTTGGTATGACAATGACATCTTTGTCCAATCTCACCGGAGCAAATAAGCCGCTATAAGCCACGCCAAACGGAGCCTAAGTTTCTCGTCCGCTCTTTTTAACTTATCTACTGGGTCAGGGCACTCTTAGCCCCTACAACATTGTCCTTAAATTATGCGACCCAGGAGCTTGGAGTACTTTCATTGGCATATACTATCTACAAATACTTCACTATCAAATAATAAGCACGGTGGGACTTTGGGCTAGCTCCCTCTAAGTTCTAAAAAAAAGTATAGCATTTTCATCAAAATGTTTTTCTATTTTTTTATTATCAGTTCAATAGTTTTTCATTATTTTATAGTTTATTATAAATTACATATTTAGTGAATATCTTTTGTGGGCCATCTAGGTTTTTAAATGGTAATATCTATCTAATGAATTCATTAATTTTGTTTTAATATGATATGGTGTTTACAAAAGAGAAATTTTTTTAAAAAAATTTTGAACTGGTTTGTATATAACAATTTTGTTTACGGATAACAATTTCTGATTTGTACTGGTTTGTATATAGTGAAAGTTTGTATATAGCCAAATCCGGTTTGTCTATAACAACACCCTATTTTTACCGGTCAAGTGGTCTAAGCAATGATTTTATTAGATTTATTTACTGTGTATCTGTGTATTTATTGTATTTATTATATGTATTATATAATAAATAAAAGAAATCATGATGTAATGTGATGATATTTATCAGCAGTAAATCAATTTAAATAATATAAAGGTAGGGGAATAAGATTCTTTGCAGCATCATACAGTTCATACTGCAAATTCAGAGATGTTGTTGAGATTATTTAACTTATCTTGTTTTTTAGAATATCTGATTCCAACTTTTTAAGAGCTCAAGGGATGGAATTGAAAATGGATGTATGAATTGAATTCAATTTAATTTCTTGTTAGAATTCTAATTTATGTTAGAAATGGAATTAATCAAATTAGAATTGAGGCTGTATATAGAACTAAATTGGTTATTTCTAATGTTCGATCACAAGAAAGAATTAGGTTTCGTTTGGGGGGACTTATTTTCACCGGTCAAACGGTTACGACCACATGAACCGGACCTTAATTAAGGTCCGGTTCATGCGATAAATTAAAATCTGGTTCATGCGGTCGTAACCGCTTGACCGGTGAAAATAAGTCCCCCCAACGGAGCCTTAGGCTCCGTTTGGGGGGACTTATTTTCACCGGTTAAGCGGTCATGACCGCATGAACCGAGACTTAATTAAGGTCCGGTACATGCGGTCGTAACCGTTTGACCGGTGAAAATAAGTCCTCCCAAACGGAGCCTTAGTCCCAAAAATTACTTGGGTTGCGGGGTCGGAGGAGAAGTATCCAAACTCTTTTAAGATGGAGGATATGCATGATTGGGTGCATGGGAGAGGGCCTATATCCTTAATGGATGCTCTATTCCGGGTTGGCCCCACATGAGAGTGGAATGCACTTGTCGATGAGTTGCGAACGGGCTTCACCTCTATCTCTAGCAACATCTTGGGTGGGGAATAACATTGTGACATTTGCGAATATATATCTGCAAATAACAGATATTTGTGTTTACATGTGAATTGCTTAAACTTGTCTATCAATTAGAAGCAATTTAAGTGATGTACATAGATTGAAATGTAGTGGCTAACATTTAATTGTCAAGTTGTTAAAAAAAAATACACAGCCTAATATTGGATCCTATAGCCCAAAGTGTGAAATTCAAAACAAGCAAAAAAAACATTTCCAAATGAACATATATTGATGTCTAGTGGTTGAATTTTTCTCTGTCACACCCCACTTTATAAATTCTAAGTGTTTTGCACCAAATGAGAGTGTGTTTTTTTATTTTTTTGAAATTCTTGCAATTAAAAAAATTTGATCATAGGTTGATGTAAGGAGAATGGCGGGAATGTCAACACGATGTGATTCATGTGATTGATGTGCATAAGCTTAAGAAAGGAATTAAAATTTTGAGAAACTCGGTAGTCTTATATTGACGCTCTAGAATGGAACCAACAAAATGAAAAATTTTGGTCACTTTGAATTTTAAACTTATTTACGACGTTTTAAGAACCGGACCGGACATCGAACCGGTGGAGTGAAATGTTCAAGGTTCAATCGGGGTTGAACCGTTATGTCACTAACGGAAATTGTAATTTGTAAATCATATTCTGATGAGGAAGAAATTTGAGTTGTGTATGCTGTCATAAAACTTGAGACGTTTTAATATATAGATCAAAGGATTATTTTGATCACAAAGACGCTTAAAGAAGAGAGAGTCGAAGAAGATAAATCATAAAATAGAATGTGCAGGTCCAACATGCTATGGTATTATCATCTTAGACCTGACAAGCACAACTAAAGAAATGAAGAGAAATTTTTTGAGTTAACTAAGATTACCTCAAGAGTTAACAAAAACAGTAATAGGGTGGAAATTGGAAAGAGTTCTTAAAATCCGGTCTGATTCAGCTGCAGGCCTTGCACGAAGGAGGTGAGGAACATTAACTCTGAAATTGACGAAGACAAAAACATGGAGGAAGAAAGGAACATTACCTCAGGTTTTGTCAAAAGATCCGTGCTTGTCGTTGAGAGGAATAACAAACGCCGTGAGGAAGAAATCAAGAAAGTACCCAGGCCGGTCTCGTGAGGATTACCCGTCGCCAGTCGTTGTGAGTAGCAGGCTAGCAGCGATTCGCCGATTCCTCGAAGAGAGGAGGAGAAAAAAATGGTAGATGGGGAATAGGGATACAGAGTCTGAAATTAGTGCTAAATGAATCTTAAACCTAAAGCCCGAGATCATCCTCATTCATTTGATTTAGATCCGAGGGTCATAATCAGAACCGCGCGGTTCCTTATTAACCGCCCGGTTTCCGGTTAACCGGTTCAACCGCCCAGTTAACCAGTTCCCGAGTGGTTCTTTGCGAGACCGGTTTTAAAACCTGACCGAACCGTCCGGTGAACCGGTCGGCGGTCCGACCGGTTAAGTTGAACCGGCCAATCCAGTTGAACCGGCCAGTCCAGTTTTAAAAACGTTGCTTATTTATTAAAATGATAATGATATTTGTAAAGTTGAATTTTGTTATGTTTTCTATACCAAGGGGGATGATCTATTATTTTAAATTTGCCAATAAATATTAGTCAAATAAATATTTTGTTGACACAACCACAATGACGAATAGTATGAAATAAAGAATGAGCATTAATTTACAAACATAAATTATACTGTTATGACAACAAACAAAAATTACATCTAACTGAATATATATAACTAATAATGGATTGGGAAACTTTTACTTATCAAATTATCAATGCAAATAAATTAATAACTATTATTATAATAATTTTCATATATCATCATTCAATATTATGTAAAGGATCACGAGGCATATAGTTTCTATATTCTGAAGCTTCCTATCATTGACCATTGACCAACATTCACTGGATCAGGATAGTGCATGCATGCAAGTGGTGGTGCAACAAATTTTAAAATTTTTTATTTTTAATCACCCATAAAAAATTATGATTCACGGAAAACGGAAAATTGGAAAACTAGACGCAGAAACACTCAATCTATCCGATCCCAAGTAATCAAATGGAAACAGAAGAGTAAGAAGCTTGTATTATCAATAAATCTTTGCAAGGCGAGACATACATGACGAGACATGGTTCGCCGATGTACCCGATCGAAGCAGAAAAAATACAAGGTAAGAACCTAGCAGTGCGGTCTCCAAGAGAAGCCACTGGCTCTACTGCTAACCACTACAGAGTCCGCTGATGCCGCCTAGTTGCCAAACCGCAACCAAGCCGCGCGGACTGCCCGTTATTCCAATGCTGACAAAGAACTCTATTTGCTGACCTGCAAAACCGCCTGACCGCGAGGTCGCCTAGTCGCCAGGTCACGCGAACTGCTGCTGCCACCGAAAAGAACAAGCCGCCAGAGGCGGACAGCTTATTGAACTGGGAAACAAGTTGCAGAAGAGAAGACTGTCTGGTCGCAAGCCGCGACCTGCTACTAACCTCTGGTTCAAAACCGCAGAATCCACACTGACCCTGACCGAAGTCAGAACCAAGTCCCTGGCTCCTCAATGTTATCCGCACAACTGTTCACTCGGTATATCATAGATGTGACAGGGGGCTTCTATTTATAGGCGCAGAGAGGAGTGTGGTCACCGCCCTAGTTGATAGGATAACTGCCCTATCTCGCGACGAAAATAGAGTGTATCCGCCAAGCTGCGGACACAATAACAGGTCGCCACAACTAGACCAGACAACAAGCCCGCTGAGGTCACACCACCACAACAAGAAATTAACTCAGCCAAGCCGCCTAACCACCCAGGCAAAACTTGGTCGTCAACCAGGCGGACACTGCGGATACAACAGCAGTCCGCACTACTGCGAACACCGCTTCAGTCTGCACTCCCCGAGCTCGCAACCAAAACAAGACTGCTGCCTAGCTCGGCAGACAAAGAGCCAGACCGCGAGCTTCGCGCGACCTATAAGACTAAGCCACCCTAGACTTGGTGCAGATCAAGACCAAGTCCGCATTACCGGCCAACCCGACAACTCAGCGGATAATCATCATATCCGCTCCGCTACTCTAGGGAACAGATCGCCAGCTAAAAACAAACCCACCTGTCAAGTTGTCGCCCCTTGTCCACACAGGCCGCGCGGATAAACCGCCTAGGACACCCAAGCCGCCCACTTTCACTTCAAAAATTTCAACACTCCCCCTTGAAGTGAGAAGTGGAGACCAGCCCTAGCAATACCCGTAATCGAGTAAATGACCCCTTCGATAGCGGCTTCGTGAAGATGTCTGCGATGTTTTCCTCGCTTCGCACATGTCCAACCATAAGAGACCCCTCCAACACCTTCTCCCGAATGAAATGGTGCTCAATCTCAATGTGCTTGGTCCACGCGTGACAAACTATATTATTAACCATTTTTAGGGCACACTCATTGTCATCGCGTAATAGAGTAGGGGATCGCGCACTTCTTCATGGACGTACTCTACTAGCCTCCTAAGCCAGATGTCTTCCCGAGTTATTAAGATCAAAGTCTTATACTCTGCTTCCGTAGTAGAGACGGACATCGAATCCTGCTTCTTGGTGTACCAAGAAATACCTGTTGATCCACATGTGAAGACGTAACCGGATGTTGACTTTTGATCGTCTGAATCTCCCTCATAATCAACATTTGTATAGTCGTGCAGGCTGAAGCCTATGTCTCTCCGATAAAGGAGACTCATATTAGAAGTGGACTTCACATACTTCAGAATGCTCCTTACCGCCATCAGATGAGACTTCTAAGATTCCGCCATATACCGAATTACTTGTCCTACAACATATGTAATGTCTGGTCTCGTAATCGTCAAGTAAATAAGGCTCTCCACCAGAGCACTAAATACTAGAGGATCTAGAAGTATCCTCCCCTCATCTCGTCGAAGCTTGATGCCAACATCAAGTGGAGTAGAGCTACTCTTCTCTTCCCGCATGCCGAATCGCTGAATGATCCGATCCGCATAGCCCCTTTGGGAAATGAGTATCCCGCTCTCTTTCCTCTCCACCTCGATTCCAAGGAAGTGGTGGAGCACACCCAAGTCCTTCATCTCAATTTGAATGGCTAGCTCGGCCTTGAGCCTAGCCACCTCCTTGAAGTTTCCCATGACGATCATGTCGTCCACGTACATCAGCACTAAGACATGAAGTTCCCCCCTTTTTGATGAACAAGCTCGAATCTGAATCTGAGGCAAAATAATCGCAGAATTGGAGGTATCCTGCAATCTTCTCATACCATGCTCACGAAGCCTACTTCAAACCATAAAGAGCCTTCCGGAGTTTGCAGACGTATCCTGGATGATCTTCAGACACATATCCTAGTGGTTGAACCATGAAGATGTCTTTATCAATCTCCCCGTAAAGAAAAGCATTCTTTACGTCCACCTGCCACATCTTCAAACCTTGGCAAGCCGCCAAGGCCATCAACACCCGAACTGAAGTCATCTTCACAATATGACTAAACGCCTCTTCGTAGTCTTCTCCCTACTGCTGAGAAAAACCTCGAGCTACAAGGTGAGCCTTGTACCGCTCGATGCTCTCATCCGCCTTCTTCTTCAGCTTATAGACCCACTTGTATGTCATAGGAGTAACGTCATCGACCTTAGGCACAAGGTCCCACGTATCATTCTTCCTGAGGGTAGTAATCTCCTCATCCATGACATCTTCCCACTCCTTGACTCCAGTACATCTTCAAATCTAGAAGACTCTCATTCATCCAGAGGGCCTGCAAAGAAACAAGAAACCAAGCTCATCGCGTTTCCTTCACTATAACGAGCCGGTGGTTTGATGGTCCTCTTCGATCTCCAAAGAGTATGACCCTTACTAACCACATCCGCTATTTCTTCTTAATCAGCTCCGTTCCCGGGCAAACTTGGAACATCGCTCCACTTGCTTTCTGAACCAGAATCCTCCGCCCCGGAGCTTGAAATACCTAGAGCTCCTAGTGACACATACAGCTCCACCAGAATATCCTTAGTAGCCTCCTCCTGCCTGCCATCCGACCTGCTCTCCTGCAGCTCCATAGAGAAGCCACCTCCATATGACGTCAACTCATTGAAGACAACGTCTCTCGAAACCACGAACTTCTTCGTCACTGGATCCATATACATCCATCTCTTCTTTTGTTCGTCATAGCCCATAAAGACGAGCTTCCTCGCCTTCAGATCCAGCTTTGTCTTGAGAGCGTCTGGAATGTGCACATAGTAGGTCAATCCGAACACCCGAAGGTGTCCAACTCCAGGCTTCTCCTTAAACATCATCTCATGAGGAGACTTCATGTTGATCAGACTCAGAGGCATTCGATTCATGACATAAGTTGCACAGGTCATCCCTTCTGCCCGGAAGGACCTTGGAATGCCTTTTGCATAAATCCAATACTTGCATGTTTCCGTCAGATGACAGATCTTCCACTATGCTACTCCATTTTTTTGTGGAGCATGTGCACAAGTGAGATCTCTTTGGATGTCGTGCTTCTTGTAGAAGTTAGAGAACTCATTTGAAACAAACTCACCTCTGTTGTTTGTTCTCAACTTTTTAATCCGCAGGCCAAACCGACCCTCCACTAGCTCCTTGAACTCCACAAACAACCGGAGCGCATCTGATTTCTCTTTCATAAAATACACCCAAGTGTACCTTGTGTATTCATCAATCAAAACAAACATGTATCTGTTGTCTCCGAGATTAGATGTGATGGTCGGCCCCATCAGATCACCATGAATACACTCCAATGATACTTTACTCCTAGTCTGCGACTTGTCAATCGGAAGGCAATGAGCCTTACCATATTGACACCCTGCGCAGACATGACAGTCGCCAAAGGATGACAACTTAGGCAAGCCTTTAACAAGGCTCTTTACTGTCATGACTTTCAACTTGTCCATCCCAACGTGCCCCAGCTACTCATGCTAGATAGCTGCAGTATCGTTGACCCTCATCCAATCAATATAGGAACTTGTTGACAATACAAACAAGTCCCTTACTCTTATCCCTATATGAGTAACGTCAGCCTTAATCGCTGATACGTTGCAGAGAAACTTCACTTCTGTTGGACTGAACAGAACGTGATAGACTGCATCTACTATGTTGGTCACTGAGAAGAGGTTCTTCTTCATACTCGGTACGTGATATACACTCCTCAACATGAGTGGACCAATATCACTACATAATGAAACGACACTCTCCTTCTCGACTGCATGAACAGTATCATCAGCAGTTATGATAGCTTCGTTACCTGAGAACGTGTGCAGAGAGGAGAACTTCGACTCATCCACGGTGAGGTGGTGACCATACCCCGAGTCCATTATCCAGTCATCTTTATAGTCAATTGTGGACAAAGCACGGGTACACGTACCCGTCATAAACGTATTCCCCCATCCAACTTCCTCTACACTGGAACCAACTTCCTTTTTATCTGCAACATGCCCCGGCTGCAGCTTAACCTTGCAGTCCTTCTTGAAGTGATCTGACTGATTGCACCTGTATTACTTAAGCTAATCCTTCTTCTTCTTCTAATCACGCTTAAAAGCAGCACTCCTCTCTTGCTGATAAGAAGTTGAAGGACCATCACCAACATCAATCTTCTTCTTCTTCTCCCACCTCTTCTTCTTCCCTGAGAAGAGCCCCTCACCGCCTCCTTCAAAGATAGTGACTCCAGACATCTGTCTTGCCAAGCTCTCCTGCGAAGCCAGTAGGTTCTCCATCTCTAGCAAAGGCGGCTGTGTGGCCCAGCCTTGAACAGAAGTGACAAAGGCCACATATTTCTTCCACAAACCGCGGATTATGTGTCTCTTCAGCTTCGCCTTAGAAATAGGCTCATCAGGGTCCAACGCTGAAATCTCAGTGCACAAGTTCTTCATCTTCAGGAAGAATGACGAGATGCGCAGATCTTCTTGAGTGGCCCTTGCCAATTCATTCTCCAGGAATTGTAGTCTTGATACATTCTTCCTATTGAACAACCCAACGATGAAAGTCCAAATCTCCGCAGTAGATCGACATCCTATGATGTGTTCAAAGAGTTCTAGTGAGATAGCCCGCTTGAGAGTAAACTCTACTTTCACATTTGTCTTCCTCCAAGCTCTCACCGCTTCAGCACCTACAACAACAGTAACCTCTTGTCTTTCGTCTCTGCAGACGACCTCCCAAAGATCCTCGCCCAAAAGATACCTCTTCATACACGACTTCCACTTCTTGAAGTTAGTCGATGTAAGAATCTCGATTCTAAGACCTCTTGTGAATCCACCTGCCATTGCAAACCCATTGGTTAACTTAGACTCTCAGAATCAGTAAGGCAAACTGACGGTTGATCACTGCTCAGCCTCTGAGCCCTTTGATACCATGTAAAAAATTGTGATTCGTGGAAAACGGGAAACCAGACGCAGGAACACTCAACCTATCTGAGCCCAAGTAACCAAATGCAAACAGAAGAACAAGAAGCTTGTATTATCATCAACTTTGGCCATTCTCAACTTTGGCCTTCTCTTCTTTCCAGAATCCCTGCTCTTCCTTGTTTTTCAGTGGTGACGGCAAGTGGAGGACAAGAAAGCTTCAAAGCGGTGAATCCTCAACTGCAAACATAAAACGGGAGATGCTTAGATCGTGCACAAAGCAATGAAACCAAGTGAAAGGGCAACAATATATAACTCATAATTCGTCGAGATCAAAGTTGACCAAGGATGGCCTAGAGGATCTTGCCAACCTAGGGCGAGTGCAGGAGAAGTCACCTCCAGGGGCGAGATCTATGGTCGAGATTCAGGCTCCAGAGGCGAGATCCAGTCTCCAGGGGCGAGATCTAGACTCCAGAGGCGAGATCCAGGCTTCAGGGGATTCATTTTGGTATGCTAATAATCCCTCCAAACAACAGAGTTTCGCTGTTAACAGACCAATTGGGACTGCGTATAGTAAAACCAAAAGGCGGGACTCCATTATTTGTAGACCAGAGTTGGAAAACTATAAATAAACTCCATGAGCACCTTTGGAGAGGATCCCTTAATTTCTTTGGCTTTCTCCTCCTCTCCTTGGTCCTCGTTGGCCCCAAACGCCCTCCAAACAACCCAACTCAGTATTGGTTAGGGAGGTGAAGTTCTCTTTAATCTTCTGAGTGTGCGGTGGGATCTCCTTGATGCACCTCATGGTCTGTTTCTTAGTCCCAAACAACCAGCTCAGTGTTCTTACTTGGAAGAAATAGGTGAAAGTTACCCCCATAAGATCTGAACTGCTCTTGGAACCGAATTTCGATTTCAACAAAGGAAGAGGACCAAAAGTTATTGTGAAAATGGATTTTGTTAAGTTTTTTAAAACTAGGTGCCAAAAACTTTAATTATATTTTTTGGTAATGAGGAAAACTAAGATTAAAATTGAAGATAAGCTCATATAAAAACAACCAAATGAATCATCCAATGACATTGTAATTCAACAATCAACATATATAAACATAATTCGAAGTCATAAAAGAGTTAGAATCTATAATGTACAACCGAAGTATCACCTATTTAATTCATTAATGTTGCGCTAATTCCAAGGATATATAATAAGGAATAGTTAACAAAAAGGTGATGAAGAGAGTGTTGAAAATTTGCTAAGTAAATTAATTATTTCAATTATTTTTTTTTCTGTATGCAATCGGACGATCAAGTTAATTTACACCGTTCAATGGGTATATATGTTCTTGGAGCTACACACATGAAAGATAAAGATCCCAAATATTTCCCACGAAAAACTTTAAAAAATTATAGCCACAAACATTTATACACAGAAATCATCAAAATAAAATTTGAAATTGGAAATAGAATTCAAGATTTTCAAAACCATAGATGATAAATTTTAAATAGCTAAACTTCTAATGTTATCATCTAAAGTTGATGGGGTTCCCCCTGAATTTTCTAGGTCAAATCGAGAAGGTTTTTGGTCAAGGACACGGGGGGCAAGCAAATTTGGCCAAACCAGTCGCGTACGTAGCTGGAAATCCCAAAAACAACCAAGAGGGAGGCCGAACCCGTGCACATGCACGGCCGGGCCGCGAAGGAGCGTCCGGCGTGCCCGCAGGCACGCGCAACCAGCACCGCGACCTGCCTGCGCGCGCGCAGCCTATGTTATCAAGGCGCATGGCGCACCGAGGCCCAAAGGAGCCCTGAAGATTAGGCGCAAGGCGCAGGCGCGCGCCTGAGGCACGCGAGGCGCAAAAATGGAGGAGGGAGAGAAAATTCGCTGAAATTGAGCGAATTGGGCGTGGTCGCCCAATTCGCACGTGTTCTTCCTATTTTTGTTTTTTATATCAAATTTATAACTTATAAAGTACAAAAGCGGAATAAAAGTGATATTGGACAATAATATCAGCATCAAAGATGATTTGATGAATGAAACTGAAAAAAAACAGCTAGACACCATGGAAAAGCAACAAAACAACAAAGTTGTACAAGTATGAAGCGTAGAGGCATGAAGTGCAGTACCTTAATCATGACCAACCAAAGATGTAAATGATCTTCGTTGATTATCTGATTCATCAATATAGTGCAATGAAGTTATAGACTTCTTCCTCTTTCATTAGAGCCAACATCACTACAATTAAAAAAACATGCTCCGAAACATAACAAGTATGCTCAGAAAAATAAATAGACAGAACTAATAAGTTTATAAGCTACTAAATGATCTCCTTGATTGGACGTTGGATAAATCAGAATCACTCGCATCCATTTTCGGCTATTAAATTATTTTACATCAAAAAGAATGAGTATATATAATAATTAACATGAGATGAAGAGAATTAGAGGAAACTAGAAAGTATTTACGGTGAACTAAAAGCTGAACTGGGCTTCCGATTCACTGTTTGGAATCTAGTGGTGATTCTTAGGACATTATTTTCATCAGATATTTCTTTAGACATTTAAAACATGTGTACTACAATAATTGCAAGCTAAAAATTTCATCTAAAGAATGTGTACTTCAAAAATTTCATTCAGATTTCTATAGATCTATCTAGTCGTGAAATTAATTCAAAACTTTTATGATAATAACTCATACTAAGAAAGCAGTCATACGTATAATACAATGTAATACACCGAACAAAAGAGTAGAGGGATGCAATTTTCATACATATAAGCCTTTAGGAAGAAATTTTCAAACATATAATACACGGAACCAGCTTGAAGAAGAGAGGAGAGGGAGTAGAGGAAGATGAAGCTTACAGTGAAGGTAGAAGGAAGAAAGGATATGTCAAACCGGCGAGTTTTCGAAGGGAAGAGGTGTTGAAAATCATGAAGTGAAAGTGCTGTACTGGGCGACCTGTCCGCGCGGCCTGTGCGGATAGGACTGTCGGCTTGCCAGGTCGGCAATGGTGCTGCAGTCGGCTTGTGCTCTAGCAGCCTGGACGGTTTGTTCCTGCGGTCTCTGCGGACAAGGGAGGCAGCTTGTCAGGCCTGGTTGTGTTCAACTAGCAGTTGGTTCCCAAAAAGTAACTGGGCGGATTGGATTGCTATCCGCAGAGCTCGTCAAGACTGGCGATGTGTGGACTTGGTTGAAGTTCGCGGAGTCTGGATTGCAGACTGGACAAGAGCTCGGGAGATCGGCATGGCGTGTGCCTTGGTCTAGCTGTAGTGGCGCGGTTGGTGGAAACCGCAGAGTTCGCCGGTTAGAGCGGACTGGTATCAGGGTTCGTCGGGTTCTGCGGTGTAACACCCCAAAGACCCCAAAAGACTCAACTTGAAGTTTGAGTAGCAGGTCAGGTTACACGGCCTGGGACACGGGCGTGTCCCAGGGCGTGTTCTATTTATTTTGCGAAATTGGCCTATTCCGGTCAGAGCCGGACACAGCCTTGAACACAGCCGGGAACACGGGCGTGTCAGGCTGGACACGGGCGTGTCAGCTGCCGTGTTCCGACCCGTGTACTGGTTGCAGCTCGATGGAGCAGGAGACACGGGCGTGTCTCAGGTTTGACACGGGCGTGTCAGGTCCGACACGGGCGTGTCGATGACCCGTGTTGTTCAGTCGGTTCAAGCTGTGTGTACCGCTTAAGGGGTACACGGCCTGTGACACGGGCGTGTCACAGGCCGTGTCGGCCAAAAAGTGATTTTTTGGGAAGATCTTGGCCGTTCAGTTTCCTCTCTTTTGATCCAAAGGCTCAGGTGATTTCTTGGGCTGGATTAAGTCGTGAGAGAGAATGAAGAAGTCATTCTTCTTTATCCTTAAGGAAGAGAGAAAGAGAGAGGAAGAGAGGAAGAAGGAGGAGGAGAGCAAGCCACCGGCGGAGCTCCCGTGGTTCGATTCGTGATCCGAAGCCGGCGTTGTGACGGCAAGGCTGCTGCGGTTCTTTCTCACCGGCTAGTTTTCGATGGCACCGAAGAGATCGACAAGGGTAACGATCTCCCTCCTTGGACATGTGAAGTCCTTCTTTTCTGCATTGCATAGGGAAAGCCCTTCCCCGCGAGTGTGCGGTGGGTTGCGGTGTCCCTTGGGGTAGATATGTGAAGTCCCCCTTGTTAGAGGCCGGAATTGGAGTACGGCTCTAGGCATGCTGTGTGAAGCCCATCTGGATGGAATCTGGATTGGTGATGCTTGTTTGCATATCGGAGAAGGCTCCGTGATAATGGCTTGTGATGCCTATGGCTTGTGATGCCTATGGCTTGTGATGCCTTGTTCCTACCTGTTGCTTGGTGCGGCAGGAAGTACTGGACGATGTCC
Organism: Platanthera zijinensis; assembly: GCA_039513925.1. Classification (NCBI taxonomy): domain Eukaryota; kingdom Viridiplantae; phylum Streptophyta; class Magnoliopsida; order Asparagales; family Orchidaceae; genus Platanthera; species Platanthera zijinensis. Next base: position 52,178,680 of record CM077078.1, on the reverse strand, counting down.
AGGAAATGAAGAGGGTTGGCGGCAACTCTTGTGGCCGTGCGTTGCCACTTTGTGAGTAGTTGAGCCGTTGGGCTGCAACTCGATGAAAAGGCAGATTGCCGAACAGGAAAGGTGAAACCGACCCGCGCCTATAAAATGCCATGGATACTTCCGTATTCGAGGTGGCTCGGCGACTTGAGCAACGGGGGGTGGCTGATCCGTACCTGCGTTAGGTCCGTCCGACTTGGAAGCCTGGTATAGGTTTTGTTGGAGCGCCTAATGAGAGTCTTAGGCCCGCGCGCCGGAAAGACTAGAAATGCTCAAATACCGTGTAGACGGTGGTGTTGACCCTGATATTCCGGTACACCGAAAATGTGCCCTGAGTGCACGGACTGTCGGGCCGGGTGGCCGATGGTTGTGATGGCTTGGATGTGCCTGCGCGTACATAGTTGCTATTGATAATGTCATGCTTGCAGGGAAAGAATGCTCATGCCCCGAGAAAGGGGTAGGATTGTTATAATTGGGTCAGCTGAATGCTGACCGTTGCATTGTTTGCCACCGGTTGGGTGGATTGTTCCCGTGCAGGTGCTGGAGAGCCAAGTGGTAAGTGATGGGCGGGAGAGCCCTACTGCTGGTGCTGCTGCTGCTGCGGCTAGCCTGGAAGGCTAAGCGAATGGCTTTGTTTTGTTTTCTCTTTTTACTCATGTATGGCCGGCCTGCGCGCCGAGGTTTGTAAAACATGATGTATGTTCAGAGGAACTGTAAGGCCTTAAGGCCAAACTCTTGTGGTTGTGTACATTCCGTGGTATTTATATATAAAGGTGGTTTTATATATATTGGACATTCCGGGTGAGAGTTCAAAGTACTACTTAAAGCTTCCGCTAGAATGCTCTGAGTTAGGATTCGTATTTGGTTTGGTATTATCCTGTGACCTCACCTTCTGTTTGTGGCATATAGTGTGGGGCCCCGGCCGGACCTTCTACTATACGTCATCTAACGGATGGGGTCGTTACATTTTGGTATCAGCTTTTCGTCGGTCTTCCTCTTTCGAATTCGTGGTCGAATTCTTTTGTGGGGTGGCGAGCACGTGTTTGTGCGACCTGCTGTAACGCTAATGAACTCTGGAATGTCCATTAAGGAATGTACAAAATCTTGTTTGAGGAATCTGCGCGTTCCTTTTTGTGTTGTTTTGCTTGCATACGTTCGCTAATGTGTGTCTTGTCCACCTATAGGTGACACGTAGCGGTGCTGGGCAGTCTGAGCCCCAGCGTTCTGATGAGAGTGCGGCACCAGCTGAGGTGCCAACACCTCCTCCATCTGCGGAAACTGTTCGCTTAGTGGCTGAGGCGCTATTTGCCATGATTCAGCCGACCGGGCAAGCGCAGCCGGCGGTAGTGCCAGTTCGTGTTGATGTAAGACCCGAGCCGGTTGAGGCTGTAGATCCACGAGCAGCTGACCGACAATTGAAGCAATTCATGAGCTTCAGTCCTCCTACGTTTGCGGGAATGGGATCCCCAACGCAGGCGGAAGATTGGTTATCGCGTGTCAAGAGGATAATGGCAGCGATCAGGGCGGAGGAAACTCTCAAGGTCACCTTAGCCACCTTCATGCTTGAAGGGGAGGCGCGGTTGTGGTGGGACGAGGTTGAGCTACACCACTTGGCGGGCAGGCAATTAACACAAGTATCGATTGAGGAGTTCTCTCGGATATTTCTGGCGAAACATGTCCCAGCGGCGCAACGTATTGCTATGGAAAATGAGTTCCAACGGTTAAAGCAAGGGGACGATAGTGTGGATATCTACTTGCACGAGTTTACCAGGTTGGGACGATATGCGGGAACAATCTTCGCGGATGACCAAAGGAAAACGAATCGGTTCTATGAAGGATTGCGGGATGAGTTACGATTCCTGCTTTCGAGTTCTGTGAGCCAAGGGTTTCAGGCGTTGGTTGATACTGCGTGCGCGTTGGAGAAGGACATGAGGCGAGTGCAAGGGAATAAGGGCTTGGTGGTGTCTAAGCCAGAGTTTCAAGCACCTCGCCCGGGCAAGTCGTTTTACCAGAAGAAAGGGGGCAAGAGGTCCAAGCCATCTGGGCAAGTGACTACGACCGTTGTGTCGGGAGCGACATCAAGGCCGGATGCTCGTACGTGCTATAACTATGGCCGGGTGGGGCATATTGCTCGTGACTGTCGAGTTGTGCAGCCCAAAGGGGAAAAGAAGACGGGTGCGTCGTATGCTGAGAAGGGCAAAGCGGTGGTGGATTCCTCTGCTTCCCAAGCGCAGCCCCGAATCTATCAACTTGGCCAACAGGAAGCGATTAAGCAAAGTGACGTCGTCACAGGTACGAGTTGAGTTAGTTTACTTGCTGTGCTTTTGGTTTTGGTTTTGTTTAGCTTGTGCATGATGTGTGTGTGCTGCAGGCTTTGTCCTGATTCGGAATAACTTAGCGAGAGCCCTGTTTGATACGGGTGCTTCGCATTCTTTTCTGTCTGAGGATTTCGTATCTCGCATTGGGGTACCGAGTCATGTGACGGTGGATAGTACAAGGGTGCTATTGCCGAATGGCTGTGTGATGCTTGCGGATAGGGCTTGCGATGTGGATGTGCAAATAGGAAGTCGGGACTTCGGTTTGAGTGCAGCTGTGCTACCGTTATCGGAGTTTGATGTGATCTTTGGTATGGACTGGCTCTCGGAGCAACGTGCCTTTATTGATTGCAACTCCAAAGAGATTACACTGGGCCAGAATACCGGGCTTGTGACGAAGTTCGCTGGTATGCGAGGAGTTGGCGGAACGTTGTTGTCTGCACTCCAAGTCGTCAATGCTGTGCGGAAGGGCGCGGAGTTATTCTTCACGCTAATTCAGGCTGTTGAGCCAAAGGCTAGTGTCGGTGAAGTGCCAGTTGTGTCAGAGTTTGCCGATGTGTTTCCTAAAGATCTTCCTGGGTTACCACCCCAGCGGGAGATTGACTTCTCTATTGAGTTGGTGCCAGGTGCGAAACCTGTGGCCCGCTCTCCATATCGCGTCGCGCCAAAAGAGATGGCTGAGTTGAAAGTCCAATTGCAAGAGTTGTTGGAGCAGGGTTATATACGCCCAAGTATGTCACCTTGGAGCGCGCCTGTTCTCTTTGTGAAAAAGAAAGACGGTAGCTTACGGTTGTGTATTGACTACCGCGAGTTGAATAAGCTGACGGAGAAAAACAAGTATCCGATCCCACGGATTGATGACCTTTTTGATCAGTTGGCGGGATCAACGGTCTATTCCAAGTTGGATCTGAAATCGGGATATTATCAGCTAAGGATTCGGGAAGGTGACATTCCCAAGACGGCATTTGGAACACGCTACGGTCATTATGAGTTCACGGTAATGCCGTTTGGCCTATGTAATGCGCCTTCGGTATTTATGGACCTAATGCATCGAACGTTCCGAGAGTACTTGGATTTGTTTGTTATTGTGTTTATCGATGACATCTTAGTATACTCTCAGTCGGAAGAGGATCACGCAAACCATTTGCGGTTGGTCTTGCATACCCTGCGGAGGAATAAGCTTTTTGCCAAGTTCTCAAAGTGTGAGTTCTGGCTCTCTTCAGTAGCCTTTTTAGGCCATGTGGTAAGCGGAGAGGGTATCGCGGTGGATCCGTTGAAGATAAGTGCCATCCGAGATTGGCCAGAGATGTCTTCAGTGGCCGAGGTCAGGAGCTTCCTTGGACTTGCGGGCTACTATAGACGGTTTGTGGAAAACTTCTCACGGATTGCTTTACCTCTGACCACGTTGACGAGAAAAGATCAAAAGTTCATATGGACGCCGGAGTGCGCGCGAGCTTTTGAAGACTTGAAGAGTCGTTTGACCACGGCGCCTGTGTTGACATCGCCATGTGGTACCGATGGGTATGAGATCTATAGTGATGCATCTGGGAGCGGCTTAGGCTGCGTTCTTCTGCAGTTTGGGAAAGTGATTGCTTATGGCTCGCGTCAGTTGAAAGTGCATGAGCGGAATTATCCCGTCCATGATTTGGAGTTGGCGGCGGTAATCTTTGCGCTCAAGTTGTGGCGGCACTATCTATATGGCGTCAAAGTGGATATCTATACGGATCACAAGAGCCTAAAGTATTTGTTGGATCAGAAGGATCTGAATATGCGACAACGAAGATGGATGGAGTTCCTTGGGGACTACACCTTCGAGATTCACTATACCCCGGGAAGGGAAATGTGGTCGCTGATGCTTTGAGTCGACAGACTCCGGTACGGGCAAGCTGGTTGCAGAGGCATGATCAGCGTTTGATCCAGGAATTGGAAGCAATGGAGATATCGTGTGTTGACAAGGGTGCGTCAACCGATGCGTGCTTGAACTGGACGGAGGTGCAATATGACCTTACGGACAGAGTTCGGCGAGCAACGGAGCTTGATGAAAGTCTCCAGCGCTATGCTAAAGATGGGCCGGATGATCAATTCTCTTGGGATAACGGGTTGTTACGGAGAAATGGTCGAGTGTGCGTCCCAAGTGTGGGTAAACTGAGGGAAGAGTTGATGTACGAAGCTCACTTTGCAAAGTACTCAGTTCACCCAGGGAGCACAAAGATGTACAGGGACATGAAAAAGCTATTCTGGTGGCCCGGACTAAAGAAAGATGTGGCTCGTTATGTGGCTAAATGCAACACCTGTGCGTTGGTGAAAGCAGAATGCCAGAAGCCTGGCGGGTTTCTGAAGTCGTTACCTATTCCGGAGTGGAAGTTCGATGATATTTCGATGGATTTCGTGCACGGGTTGCCGAGATCTCAACGCGGTCATGATTCCATCTGGGTAATTGTGGACCGGTTGACGAAAGTGGCGCACTTCCTTCCAAACAGAAGAGACGATTCAGTGGAAACCTTGGCCAAGCTGTATGTGGAGCAGGTTGTTCGACTGCACGGTGTTCCTCGGAGCATCGTTAGTGACCGTGATGGGCGGTTCACATCGAATGATTGGCGGCTCGTTCATCAAATGTTGGGTACAAAATTGGCGTTTAGTACGGCCTTTCATCCCCAAACGGATGGCCAGACTGAACGAACCAACAGGACGATGGAGGATATGCTCCGCATGTGCGCCCTAGACTTTGGTAAGAGATGGGAAGAGTATATATTTCTCGTCGAATTTGCCTATAATAATAGCTACCAAGCGAGTATTGGTATGGCACCATTCGAGGCGTTGTATGGTCGAAAATGCCGTACACCCTTAGCTTGGGCAGAAGCAGGCGAATCGAAGCTGAGTGGGAAAAAGGAAGTCGAAGAAGCTACTTCGCTCATACGCTCTATTCGGGAGAGGCTATTGATAGCCCAAGATCGTCAAGCAAAGTACTACAATGCCAAGCACCGGAACGTGGAGTTCGCGGTGGGTGATTGGGTATATTTGAAGATCAAACCCTTCAAAGGTGTGTCCAGGATTCGGCGTTTGAAAAAGCTAAGTCCGAGGTATCTTGGTCCGTTTGAGGTGGTGGAGCGAGTTGGGGAAGCTGCTTATCGACTAGCACTTTCAGCGGACTTGGGTGGATTACATGATGTGTTTCACATCTCAGTCCTTCGTAAGGCGGTAAAGGATCCAGCTCAAGTCGTGGAGGCTGATCGGGTACCGGTCGAGTATGGGCTAACGACGAGGGTTAGACCAATTCGGATCGAGGATCGAGCCGAGAAACAGTTGCGGAACAAAGTAATCGGGATGGTCAAGGTCCGTTGGGACAATTGTGGCCGTGAAGAGCTAACATGGGAGCGAGAGCAGACCATGCGAGCTGAGTTTCCCGAGTTATTTGTATAAACTGTAGACCGTGTACTTTTTGTTATAACAGAGTTATAGCTGCTGGGTTTTGTTTCCTTACCGTGCAAATTTCGGGACGAAATTTTGATAAGGGGGGGAGGGTTGTAACACCCCAAAGACCCCAAAAGACTCAACTTGAAGTTTGAGTAGCAGGTCAGGTTACACGGCCTGGGACACGGGCGTGTCCCAGGGCGTGTCGGGTGTACACGGCCTGGGACACGGGCGTGTCCCAGGGCGTGTTCTATTTATTTTGCGAAATTGGCCTATTCCGGTCAGAGCCGGACACGGCCTTGAACACGGCCGGGAACACGGGCGTGTCAGGCTGGACACGGGCGTGTCAGCTGCCGTGTTCCGACCCGTGTACTGGTTGCAGCTCGATGGAGCAGGAGACACGGGCGTGTCTCAGGTTTGACACGGGCGTGTCAGGTCCGACACGGGCGTGTCGATGACCTGTGTTGTTCAGTCGGTTCAAGCTGTGTGTACCGCTTAAGGGGTACACGGCCTGTGACACGGGCGTGTCACAGCCCGTGTCGGCCAAAAAGTGATTTTTTGGGAAGATCTTGGCCGTTCAGTTTCCTCTCTTTTGATCCAAAGGCTCAGGTGATTTCTTGGGCTGGATTAAGTCGTGAGAGAGAATGAAGAAGTCATTCTTCTTTATCCTTAAGGAAGAGAGAAAGAGAGAGGAAGAGAGGAAGAAGGAGGAGGAGAGCAAGCCACCGGCGGAGCTCCCGTGGTTCGATTCGTGATCCGAAGCCGGCGTTGTGACGGCAAGGCTGCTGCGGTTCTTTCTCACCGGCTAGTTTTCGATGGCACCAAAGAGATCGACAAGGGTAACGATCTCCCTCCTTGGACATGTGAAGTCCTTCTTTTCTGCATTGCATAGGGAAAGCCCTTCCCCGCGAGTGTGCGGTGGGTTGCGGTGTCCCTTGGGGTAGATATGTGAAGTCCCCCTTGTTAGAGGCCGGAATTGGAGTACGGCTCTAGGCATGCTGTGTGAAGCCCATCTGGATGGAATCTGGATTGGTGATGCTTGTTTGCATATCGGAGAAGGCTCCGTGATAATGGCTTGTGATGCCTATGGCTTGTGATGCCTATGGCTTGTGATGCCTTGTTCCTACCTGTTGCTTGGTGCGGCAGGAAGTACTGGACGATGTCCAGGAAATGAAGAGGGTTGGCGGCAACTCTTGTGGCCGTGCGTTGCCACTTTGTGAGTAGTTGAGCCGTTGGGCTGCAACTCGATGAAAAGGCAGATTGCCGAACAGGAAAGGTGAAACCGACCCGCGCCTATAAAATGCCATGGATACTTCCGTATTCGAGGTGGCTCGGCGACTTGAGCAACGGGGGGTGGCTGATCCGTACCTGCGTTAGGTCCGTCCGACTTGGAAGCCTGGTATAGGTTTTGTTGGAGCGCCTAATGAGAGTCTTAGGCCCGCGCGCCGGAAAGACTAGAAATGCTCAAATACCGTGTAGACGGTGGTGTTGACCCTGGTATTCCGGTACACCGAAAATGTGCCCTGAGTGCACGGACTGTCGGGCCGGGTGGCCGATGGTTGTGATGGCTTGGATGTGCCTGCGCGCACATAGTTGCTATTGATAATGCCATGCTTGCAGGGAAAGAATGCTCATGCCCCGAGAAAGGGGTAGGATTGTTATAATTGGGTCAGCTGAATGCTGACCGTTGCATTGTTTGCCACCGGTTGGGTGGATTGTTCCCGTGCAGGTGCTGGAGAGCCAAGTGGTAAGTGATGGGCGGGAGAGCCCTACTGCTGGTGCTGCTGCTGCTGCGGCTAGCCTGGAAGGCTAAGCGAATGGCTTTGTTTTGTTTTCTCTTTTTACTCATGTATGGCCGGCCTGCGCGCCGAGGTTTGTAAAACATGATGTATGTTCAGAGGAACTGTAAGGCCTTAAGGCCAAACTCTTGTGATTGTGTACATTCCGTGGTATTTATATATAAAGGTGGTTTTATATATATTGGACATTCCGGGTGAGAGTTCAAAGTACTACTTAAAGCTTCCGCTAGAATGCTCTGAGTTAGGATTCGTATTTGGTTTGGTATTATCCTGTGACCTCACCTTCTGTTTGTGGCATATAGTGTGGGGCCCCGGCCGGACCTTCTACTATACGTCATCTAACGGATGGGGTCGTTACATGCGGGATGGCTCAGTTCGGGAGATCGCGCGGTCTGCGCGGTTTGATGCCTCTGTCCGCCGATTTTGGCAGTTAGCTTTGTGCGCTTTGGCTGCGGGCTCGGGTAAGCGGACTGGAGTACAGTCCGCTAGTGCGTGCGGACTAGAGCTATTCACTGGTGGGCGAACTTGGGCAATGTTCGCAAAGTCCGCCTGTATGATGGAGTCTGGTTGGGCCTTAGCGACAAGGCAGATTGGCTTGATGTCCGGCCTTGGTGGTGAAATCCAGGCAGACGGGTTGGCTCGCATTGTTGCGGCGATCTGGTTGTTTATCCGCGACTTGGCAGATACACTTGGTGCTCGCCGCGAAATGGGGCGATTATCCTATCAGCTAGAGCGGTGATCACACTCCTCTCAGTGCCTATAAATAGGACCCCCTGTCACATCAAAGATAATCCGAATGAACAGTAAGTCTACTCGTAATTAGTTGTTGCGGCCTGGACTTTCTATCCGCTCGGGTTGAAGAGGCTAACCGGTTTCTGTTGTGCAGGTTGTGCGGATAGCACTGAAGAGCCAAGGAGTTGGTTCTAAGGCAGTGCGGACTCTGCGGACTGCAATCGATGGTTTTCAGCAGGTCGCTTGCGACCAGACGGTTTCTCTTCTGCAACTTTTCCTAGTTCAATAAGTTGTCCGCTCTAGCGGCTTGTTAAGTTCGGCAGCAGCAGATCGGCGAACAAAGTTCAGCCTCGGAATAACGAGCAGTCGGCGTGGCAAGGTTGCGGTCTGGCGACCTGTCGGTTTGAGCGGACTCCATAGTGACTAACAACAAAGTCGGTGGTTTCTCTCTTAGTCCACGCGGCTTGTTTCTTCTTGCATTCCTTTCTTGTTGTTCTCAGGTACATCAGCGAAGCATGTCTCGCCATGTATGCCTTGCTTTGTAAATGAGATTTTTGATATTACAAGATTCATGCTTTGTTTTATGCATTTGGTTTATTTGACTCAAGAGGGTTGAGTGTTCCTGCTCCTGCCTTTCCCGTTTTCCGCGATTATCAAATTTTTTCAAGAGGAGTTACGACCGACAAGGTTTCGAACGAAAGAGGAGAGGGAAGCAGCGGGCGAGAGCTTCGATGACGCGGGTGAAAAATGAAAAATGACCCAAAATGAGCCCTTAACTTCTTATGATGAGACCGCATGTAATTAAACCGAACCGACTAACTTCAAAAACAAACCGAAAATACTCAGGCGCGCCTAATTTGCGTCTGGATTATACGCAAGGCGCGAGGCTGGGCGCGCCTAAAGCACTTCTCCTGCCTCGACCGTGCTAATGCGTCATGGGGTGCGCCTGACGCCTCAGGCATGTGCCTTGACAACACAGCGCGCAGCTGCGCGTGGCCAGCCCCTCGCGAGGCCGCATCCCTCGCGGCCGTACCCCGCGCAGCCACACCCCCCTGTGCATGCCGGTGGCAGCGGTCGCCGCCAACGACCCTCGCCGTCTCCGGCCGCCTATGCTATCGTCGACCATCTCCAACCTCCGGCCTCCGGTCAGGCACCTTGCCCGAGCCGCCCGAACTGCCCAGGGGGAAGGGGGCACTCTTGTCATTTTGGAAAAAGTGGTGATCCAGGTGATCAAAACGGAGCGACGTCATTCGCTAGCACAAATCACTTCCCGTTGCAATTACCACCATGACCCTCCTAAAAACTATAAATATATCATCAAGCCTTCATTTATGGACAGACAACTCCAGAGGCAAGAGAGAGCTCTGAGGTTTTTCCGGTGAGATCGTGGACTTAGGCCGATTTTCCGCCCAGAAATTCTCTCCGCTCTCCTCCTTACGCTCAGGCTCTAGCACACCCCAAGTCACGCAAACGCCTCCACGAGAGCTCTCCCATCAAGGCTCTACTCAACAAGAGTGCTCCCTCCAGAAGCTCTGTGGACTTAGAAAATTTTCTAGCTAGAACGCTCCCACACATCTTCTGCGAGCTCGACAAGATTCGAAGGTCGGAGCGCTTCCATCGAGGTTCCGAGGACTTAACCGTTTTCCCTAATTTTTTGCACTTGTAGTGGAGCAACGGTCTGTCGCCGTATGAGATCAAATTAAACTCTGTAAAGCCCCAAGAAACTAGTGGATTTTTGCTCGCCACAGTTCCAGCTACGTGGTTCTTCACCCTTTCTGAGTTTTCAACGTAAAAAATGCGTCTTGTCATTTACTGCGGTTCATTTTGACTGTTTGCACGCCGATCCGATTCCAAGATAAAGCGATCAGATTTCTCCAGACCAGAAATAGACTAAGCGACCCACAATAAAAGTTTTAGTCTTTCGATAATTTAATCAAAAATATCCAATTGCAGTTTCATGGTAGGAGGTACAGAGGTATAGATGGTTTCACAAAAGAATCCTCTTACCGTTTTAGTTGATGAAGTCTCAATGGTCGTCTTCCGTACTCCTTATGCCCTCGCTGCCTCGCCATTATGGATGGCGTCCAGAGGCGCAGTATAGTTATGTCCATGCCCTATCATGGGCGAAACATCATGCGCTATGACTTAGAACATGATAGGTTCCCTCTGAAATGATCCGAGTTGCGGGTAGTAAAAAAGCCCACCTCCTTTAATGGAGGAAGTGGGGTTGACAAAGTCAACCCCACTAGTTCTGAAACCGCCATCGCCGGTGTAACACCCCAGTTTTCCAGTTCTTGAGCCTCAGGAAGCAATCGTGCGGCGATAGGTAGCTATCGCCCGGTGATAGCCTTGTTTCGTCGAGACCAGGCGTTGAGGAGAAAGCATTGAGAACGTCGAGTGCTAGCGCGCGACGTTAGATAGATGTCGCTTGGCGGTAGCCTGACGTTGGGTGAGTTGAGTAGCAGACGTTGAGTGGTAGGCGTGAGTGGTAGGCGTTGAGTGTGTCGAATGCTAGCGCGCGACGTTAGCTAGTTACCGCTTGATGTTAGCCTTCTTGCGTTGAGACGAAAGCGTTGAGTGAGCTATCGCGCAACGGTATTTCTACCGCTAGCGATAGCGCGTCATTATTTTTTTTGACCGAGGGCTCGGGAATCTACCGCGGCGCGACAGGTTGTTATCACCCGACGGTAGCAGATGGGAGCAGTTCCGTAGATCTGTGTTCTGACCATCCGATTTCGCTTCGGTTTTGATCCTATGGCCCAAGACACTCCGTCTAAGAGGCATAAGTAGGGCTGAGAGGCTCTTTCCTCTCATTTTCTTCTCCGTTGAGTGAGATTTAGGGTTTGGGAGAAAGAGTTTGGAGGTGGAACAAGAAGAGTTTTCTCCGCCATTGACGAAGCTTTGGGGCTCCGATCGTCGATCTAAGGCCTGATCTGTGGAGAGGACTTGGAGGCGCACACTTTCATCCAAGCAAATCAAGTTTTCCATGGCTAGGAAGAGAAGTCGTAAGGTAATGACACTTCTCCTCTCAATTTTTAGGATGCGTGCATGAAATCCGTTTTATTCTTGCTTTCTTTCAAGCATTTAGGCACCGGATCAGTGGTGGACCCAGAATTTTCATCCGACCCAGGCACCAAATAAAGGATACAAATTTTGATAATTTTTTAATTCAAAATTATTATAAACCCAACAAAGTGGGATAAATGTTTGAGTGTTGTTATTGTTTTTGTTTAATTCAAAATTATTAAAATTAATATTTCAAGTTGCTACACGATTCCTAGTTTCTACACCAGATCATTAGTTCCAAATTAATGTTAAAAGTAGAGGAGATCTGGACTTGTCTTCTTTGAGAACTGAAGAAGGACGAATCGTTTAGAGAACAAGAGAAGGATCGCTCCCCAACTTTCGCCGTGTCAGAGAAGGATTGCTTGCAGAGTCGCAGTCTCCCAGTCGCCCCTTGCTTCTTTCTCACGTCAAGGCCAAGCCGCCGATTTAGGGAAGGAAAATGTGCTAGCGCCTGGAAGCGCGGGCTAAATTCCAATTCACGAAAAATTTTGACTGGGGGTAGAGGGGGAATAGTGAGATTATGCAAATAATTCGACCCAGACACGTGCCCGGGTGTGCCTTTGACTGGGTCCGCCCCTGCACCGGATCTCTCAAATGAGAGGGGTTCGGGTTGCCATGGTTCAAGGGGAACTGTCGGGTCGATTGTATCCGTCTCTGGCATGATGTTGCACTAGAAATCTGCTCCGTTGGTGGATTAGGTATTATGGGTGAAGCCGTAGTTGTGACCGTTAGTCTGACTCGGTGATGCTGCATAACGAGCCTTAAGGATTTTGGTAGGAATCCGTTTGCGGCAAGATGTCAATTGTGATGTCCCCCCCCCTTATTTTTGTGTGAGTACGAATGGTGGATTTGGGCGGGAATGGCTTTTGATTGTGATGTGCTAAGGCGCGACTTTGTCTCTGTGGTCGGCTGGCTAGCTTGTGACGTGCAAGTCATGTGTGGAGAGTATTCCGGCGAGACAAGTCCCCTTATGTGAAACTGACGAGAACGCCAAGCTTTGGACAAGCCCAGAAGATGAAGCCCACGAGCGGGTGGGGTCAAACAAGGTTCTTAGCATCAGTTTGTTGTTTGTGAGACGGAATCATGATGTGAGAAGTCAGAGCTTGCGGGCAAGCCCGAGTTTGAGACCCACGAGCGGGTGGGGCCTTGGCAAGAATTCTGTGTGGCGGTCTGTATGTCGTTAGGGGAAATTGAAAGTACCCGTGTGTTTGCGGCTTGAACGCCGATGGGGAAATTGGAAGTATCTGTTTGATGATGCGCGATGATGTGTTAGATTCATGCACTATAGGATGCCTTGGGTGAAACCTAGGATTGCATACATACTGCATTGTAGACCCCTTTATTTTACCTGCTTAACATAGAAACGTATTTGTTGTATGAGACATCCAAACCTGTATTATTGCTTTTTTATGTTTATGTATATTTGCATATGAAGTGCTTACCTACAGGGTGATTGAGTGCCCCAGGGTCCGCTAGGGACGACTGGGAGGGGATGTGTTGGTTACACAGTTGAGGTCAGTCTTTGCTGACCTACATTACAACAATTTTTTACAGGGCAAGGATTGCAAGCAGGAGCAAGCTCGCCGGCCAAAAAGGCCTAAGCATTATGAAGTGAACTCTTTGTTTAGCAGCTTTGTTTTGTTGAGTGCCATGCTTAGTGCATTGTGTTTCCGGCTTGCATGCCGAGATAGCCTAGGAGTGCCAAGACATGTTGCTCTATTAGTGGTTGTTGTTTCAGTTTCTGGACAATTGGATATTGTAAGGCCTTAAGGCTGGTTCGTACTCCTTTAGTAGTGGATAACTTCTGGTTGGTTGTTTGTTTTCGTTGCTTTATTTTCTGAGTTTTGAGTTGGGTAGTTTTATATCATCTTATAATGCTTAAGCTGTGGAGTCTGTATGTTGTGGGCCCTAGACGGACCCATATTATACGGTCCTTACAGGGGAGACATTACAATTTGGTATCAGAGGGAGGTTAGTGTCCAAGGTAAGGTTTAGTGGTCGATGTGACATAATCAGATTGCGTAAAGAAGTTATCCACATAGAAGTATCGCGGGATCGCAAGTGTCCTAATATCTAAGTTTTACGAATAGAAGCAGTCTCAGTTCGCGACTTTCATGTTGGAAGGTGACACTAAGTTGTGGTTGGTGAGCCATAGCGACCGCCAGTTTCCTGGACGCACCCCGTCCCTAGGAGAGTTCGTGAATGCCTTCTTAAAGAAGTATATCCCTTCATCAACAAGGTTAGTCCTTCAGAGGCAGTTTTTGCACTTGATGCAGCGGGATAAGACTGTAGATGAGTACGCTCAGAAGTTTACTCGATTGGGTTATTACGCTGGAATGACCATGGCTGACGATGAGGAGAGAGACAACCTCTTCTACCATGGGTTGAGAGAGAATTTGAGACAACCCCTTTTCGCTATGAAGAATTCGGGCTTCAATGTGTTGATTGAGGCTGCTAGGAAGTTTGAAAGTGATATGGAACAACCCAACATCGAAAGGGACTTACAGTCAAGCAGGGAGAAGGAAAGCCTTCTCAATCGCAAGGGAAGTCTGAAGGGAGTAAATGGAGGAAGAAGCCTTATCCCTTCAGGTCAGGTAAGAAAAGCAGTACGACGTCTGAGGGATCTCGATTCAAGGGACCACCATCGTGCTATAAGTGTGGCAAGCCAGGCCACATAACTTGTTTATGTCCTGAGGGTAGCGCTGAGCAGGATCCAAAGCAGGAGCAGTCAGTGCGGTCCGGTCCCAGCAACGCAGAAAAAGGGAAAATGACAGAGTCGAGCGCTTCACGTTTCCAACTCGTGCAGCCAAGGGCTTATAACCTTGGGTAACAGGAGGCGATTCGACAACCCGATGTGGTGATAGGTATGAGAAAGTTAAAGTTCATTTATTTGCTTTAGACTTTTGATACCTTTTACATGTGTCGCCTGTTTTTTAAGCTTCGTGCTAGTTTTCGGTTACCCCGATAGGGTATTGTTCGACACGGGAGTGTCGCACTCCTTTCTAGCAGAAATCTTTATCCAAAGAATTGGAGTCGAGCCCTTTTAGGCAGACACATAGCTTAGGGTGTGCATGCCCAATGAGTATTTCATGACTACCAGGACGAAAGGGCGTATTGGTTGGAGTTTAGACGGAGTTGACTTCATGCTGGTAGCAGCGGTTCTACCGTTAGCCGAGTTTAATGTGATCTTGGGGATGAACTGGCTTGCAGAGCAGTGCGCCAGAATTGACTGCTTATCTAAGGTGGTGACCCTGAGACGCGAAGGAAAGGAAGAAGTCAAATTTGAGGGCCTTAGTGGAGCGACCTGCTCCCTGATTTCGGCCATGCAATTAGTGCGTGCATTTAACCAAGGAGGAGTAGCTTTCATAGCATTGTTGAAAGTTCACCTTTCCAAGCTCTCAATTGGAGAAGTGCCGGTAGTGGCAGAATTTGAGGATGTGTTTCCTGAGGAACTTCCTGGAGCACCTCCTCGACAGGAGATCGATTTCTCGATTGAGTTAGTGACAGGAGCTAGACCAGTGTCACGTCCTCCTTTTAGGATGGCACTGAAGGAGTTGGCTGAGCTCAAGGTACATTTGTAGGAACTGTTGGAGCAGGGGTACATTAGACCCAGCTCTTCGCCATGGAGCGCGCCAATGTTGTTCATGAAGAGGAAAGATGGTTCTTCATAGACTACCAGGAGTTGAATAAACTGACCATTAAGAATAAGTATCTGATACCACAGATAGATGACCTGTTCTACAAGTTGGTAGGGTTGGTGGTGTACTCTAAGTTGGACTTGAAGTCAGGGTACTATTAGTTGCAAATTCGAGATGAGGACATACCCAAGACAGCTTTTGGTATGAGGTATGACCACTTCGAGTTCTCGGTGATGTCGTTCGGGCTGACGAACGCGCCATCGGTATTCATGGATCTGATGAACCGGGTATTTCGGGAGTACTTAGATTCGTTTGTAGATGTCTTCATTGATGATATCTTGTTGTACTCCAATTTGGAGGCGGATCATGAAACTCACTTGAGAGTAGTTTTGCAAGTGTTGAGAGAGAACTAACTTTATAAAAAATTCTCGAAATGTGAGTTCCGGTTAGAGAAGGTGGCATTTTTGGGCCATGTGATTAGTGTGATGGGTTGGCGGTGGATCCAGTGAAAGTTAAGGCCATCATGCATTGGCCAGTTCTGAGCACCGTGACAGAAGTCAGGAGTTTCCTTGGACTAGCTGGTACTATAGAAGATTTGTGGAAAAAATTTCGCGAATAAATCTACCCCTCACTACTCTGACTTGTAAGGACTAGAAGTTTGTGTGGACTCGATCATGAGTGCGATCAAGCATTTGATACCTTGAAGGAAAGGTTGATGTCGACTCCAATCCTAAGTCTTCCTAAAGGGACCGAATGATTTCATATTTTCAACGACACGTCAGGTTGTGGTTTGGATTGCGTGCTAGTGCAACATGACAATGTAATAGCCTTTGGGTCTAGACAGTTGAAAGCTCATGAGAGAAATTACCCCGTCCATGACTTAGAGTTGGCGGCAGTAATTTTTGCGTTGAAATTGTTGTGGCACTATGTGTACGGTGTGAAGGTGGAGATCTTCACGGACCATAAAATCCTTAAGTATCTTCTAGATCAAAAAGACTTGAACATGCGACAATGCAGGTTGGTCGAGTTCCTTAGAGACTACGATGTGGAGATTCAGTATATGCCGGGCAAGGCCAATGTGGTGGCCGATGCTTTGAGTAGGAAATATTCTGGACAAGGGAATTGGATTGAAGCTCATGAAGAGCGGTTGGTGCGAGACTTTGAGTCCCTCAGCATCGATTGTGTAGTAAGAGGCGAGTCTAGCATGGCTCGGTTGAACTGGATAGACTTACAGAACGACTTATCTGATCGTATCCGGGAAGCGACCAATATGGATGTGGAGTTCCAACCATTTGTGGTGGAAGCTCAAAAAGGCGAGGGTAGTGCCTGAGAGATGATTGATGGAATCTTAAGGAAGGACGTAAGGGTATGTGTACCGCAGTTCGGTAAGCTCCGCGAGAAGTTGATGTTTGAGGCTCATTTTATGAAGTATTCTATTCACCCGGACAGTACAAAGATGTATTTGGATATGAAGAAATCTTTTTGGTGGCCTGGTTTGAAGCAAGATGTAGCTTTGTACGTGAGTTGGTGCCAAAATTGTGCCTTAGTGAAGGCTGAGTGTCAAAAGCCGGGCGGGTTCCTGAAGCCTCTTCCTATCCCCGAGTGGAAATTTGATGACATCTCCAGTGATTTTGTGCATGACTTACCTCGGTCGCAGCATGGTAACAATGCGATTTGGGTGATCGTGGATCGCTTGACCAAAGTGGCTCACTTCATCCCGAATCGGAAGGAGGACAGCGTGGAGAAGCTGGTAGAATTATATGTTCGCAATATTGTGCGATTGCACGGAGTTCCAAAGAGTATCGTTAGTGATCACGATGGGCGGTTCACGTACAAAGACTGGAGGTTGGTACAGAAGAGTCTGGACACAAGGCTCAAGTTTAGTACGACGTTCCATCCTCAAACCGATGGTCAAACCGAAAGGACGAACCGTACTATGAAGGATATGCTGAGAATATGTACCCTTGATTTTGGCAAGAGGTGGGAAGATTACCTTTTCATTGTGGAGTTTGCTTACAATAATAGTTTCCAGGCGAGTATCAAGATGGCGCCATACGAAGCTTTGTATGAAAGGCGGTGTCAAACACCGATGTCATGGATAGAGGCGGGAGACACCAAATTTTTGGAAAAAGAGGTGGTGGACGATGCTTGTGAGTTGGCACGAACAATTCAGGAGCGCATGAAGGTTTCTCAGGATCGGCAGGCGAAGTATTTCAATGCGCGCCATGGGAACGTGGAGTTAGCGGTAGGCGACTGGGTATATCTAAAGATTAAGCCGTTTAAAGGTGTTTCGCCGGATTCGCCGACTCAAGAAGTTGAGATCAAGGTTTTTGGGGCCGTTCGAAGTCGTTGAACGAATTGGAGAAGCAACCTATCGGTTAATATTATACCCAAATCTGAGTGGATTACATGATGTCTTCCATGTTTCAGTTTTAAGGAAATCCTTAGGGGAGGCAAGTGTTGTGGTTGAGTCAACGGCGGTGCCGGTAGAAGAGGACTTGAGGACGAAAGCCCGTCTGGTTGGCATAGAGGATTCAGAAGTTTGGCAGTTGCGGAATAAAGAGGTTAAGCTCGCGAAAGTGTGCTGGGATAACTGCAGGCAAGACGAGTTCTCCTGGGAGCGTGAGTAAGCAATGCGGGAGGACTTCCCATATTTTTTTTTCAAGTATGCTTTTTGTTTGAGTACATGCTAAATTTCGAGAACAAAATTCTTCTAAGGGGGAGGAGTTGCAACACCCCAGTTTTCCAATACTTGAGCCTCTGGAAGCTATCGCCCGACGATAGCCTTGTTTCGTCGAGACTAGGCGTTGAGGAGAAAGCACTGAGAGAGTCGAGTGCTATCTCACGACATTAGATAGATACCGCTCGGCGATATCCTAGTGTTTAGTGTGTTGATTAGCAAGCATTGAGTGTAAGCGTTGGGTGGTAGGTGTTGAGTGCGTCGAGTGCTAGCGCGCGACGTTAGCTAGTTACCGCTTGGAGTTAGCCTTCTTACGTTGAGACGGAAGCGTTGAGTGAGCTACCACGCATCGGTATTTCTACCACCGGTAGTAGCGCAACATTATTTTTTTGACCGAGGGCTCAGGAAGCTACCGCGGCGCGGTAGGTAGTTACCGCCCGGAGGCAGTAGACGAGAGCAGTTCCGTAGATCTGTGTTCTAACCTTCTGATTTCACTTCAGTTTTGATCATGGCGCAGGACACTCCGTCCAAGAGACATAAGTAGGGCCGAGAGGCTCTTTCCTATCATTTTCTTCTCCGTTGAGTGAGATTTAGGGTTTGGGAGAAAGAGTTTGGAGGAGGAAGAAGAAGGGTT
The DNA here is from genome assembly GCA_039513925.1 of Platanthera zijinensis. Taxonomy (NCBI): domain Eukaryota; kingdom Viridiplantae; phylum Streptophyta; class Magnoliopsida; order Asparagales; family Orchidaceae; genus Platanthera; species Platanthera zijinensis. The sequence goes on along the minus strand of CM077078.1, from coordinate 52,160,378 downwards.
TTCTCTGCCATTGACGAAACTTTGGAGCTCCGATCGTCGATCTAAGGCTAGATCCGTGGAGAGGACTTGAAGGCGCACACTTTCATCTGTGCAAATCAAGTTTTTCATGGCTAGGAAGAGGAGTCGTAAGGTAACGACACTTCTTCTCTCGGTTTTTAGGATGCATGCATGACATCCGTTTTATTCTTGCTTTCTTTCAAGCATTTATGCACCGGATCTCTTAAATGAGAGGGTTCGGGTTGCCACAGTTCAAGAGAAACAACCAGGTCGATTGTGTCCGTCCCTGACATGATGTTGCACTAGAAATCCACTCCGTTAGTGGATTAGGTATTATGGGTGAAGCCGTAGTCGCGACCGTTAGTCCGACTCGGTGATGTTGCATAACGAGCCTTAAGGATTTTGCTATGAATCCATTTGCGGCAAGATACCATTTGCGATGTTTGTCCCTCCTTATTTTCGTGTGAGTATGAATGGTGGATTAGGGCGGGAAAGACTTTTGATTGTGATGTACTAAGGAGCGGCTTTATCTCTGTGGTCGGCTGGCTAGCCCGTGACGTGCAAGTCATGTGTGGAGAGTGTCCTGACGAGATAAGTCCCATTTTGTGAAACTGACGAGAACGCCAAGCTTTGGATAAGCCCGAGCGATGAAGCCCACGAGCGGGTGGGGTCAAGCAAGAGTTCTTAGCATCGGTTTGTTGTCTATGAGATGGAATCCGGATGTGAGAAGTCAAATCTTGCAGTAAAGCCCGGGTTTGAGACCCACGAGCGGGTGGAGCCTTGACAAGAGTTCCGTGTGGAAGCTTGTATGTCGTTAGGGGAAATTGGAAGTACCCATGTGTTTGTGGCTTGAATGTCGATATTGAAATTGGAAGTACCTGTTTGATGATGCGTGATGATGTGTTAGATTCATGCGATATAGGGTGCCTTGGGTGAAACCCAGTATTGCATACATGTTGTATTGTAGGCCCCTTTATTTTATTTGCTCAACATAGAAACACGTTTGTTGTATGAGACATCAAAACTTGTATCATTGCTTTCTATGTTTATGTATATTTGCATACGAAGTGCTAACCTGCAGGGTGATGGAGTGCCTCGGGGTCCGCTAGGGACGGCCGGGAGGAGATGTGTTGGTTACACAGTCGAGGTGAGTCTTTGCTTACCCACATTACAACAAATTTTTACAGGATAAGGATCGCAAGCAGGAGCAAGTTCGTCGGCCAAAAAGGCCTAAAAGCCTCATGAAGTGAACTCTTTGTTTAACAGCTTTGTTTTGTTGAGTGTTATGCTTAGTGCATTGTGTTTCCGACTTGCATGCCGAGGTAGCCTAGGAGTGCCAAGACACGTTGCTCTGTTAGTGGTTGTTGTTTCAGTTTCTGGACAATTAGATATTGTAAGACCTTAAGGCCGGTTTGTACACCTTTAGTAGTGGATAACTTCTGCTTGGTTGTTTGTTTTCGTTTCTTTATTTTCTGAGTTTTGAGTTGGGTAGTTTTATATCATCTTATAATGCTAAGCTGTGGAGTCTGTATGTTGTGGGGCACCCGAACGGACTTATATTATACGATCATTATAGGGGATGTGTTACAGCCGACACTGCCACTGTAATCGTCGCCGCAGCAATTGTCACTACTATCATCGCACTTGCCATTATCGCCACCCTCAATCGTCGGTTCCGCCGCCATCGCAACCGCCATCGTAACTATCATCGCTGCCGCGCCAAACAGCCGCGAGTCTTGAGATCGGCCTCCCGGTTGACGGCCGCCCGCAAGCGGCCGCAAGGCTTACGGCTGGTCGCCGTCGCACCAAGCCCCCCCGTAAGCCGTCGCAAGCCTTGCGACCGGACTCCCGGCCGGTAACCATCGCGCCAAACGGCCACCCACAAGGCCTGCGGTCGGTTGTCATTACGCCAAGCAACCTCCCACGTGTGGCTGCTAGGCACGCGGTCGGCCTCCCGGTCGGCGGCCTCGTCGGCCGTTCCTCCCCTCTTAGGAGGAGCGGTTGGTTTTTGGAAAAAACACTACCTCCATTAACCGTCCGGGGGCTGTTTCGTCATTCTCATAAAATCGTGATCCGCGTTCTTTTAACGGAGCGTTCCTATTCGTCCGGCCGGTTGTTATCGAAGAAATTACTAGGTCGTCCCTCTCGGAATCTTTAAATAGACTCCATTCCTCCTTCATTTCCATCATCTTGTTCCTCGAAAAATCCTCAAACGGATTATTTATCATCCTCATACAGATTTTCTCTCTCATCCTCCTATAGATTTTTTCTCTCATCCTCCTATGAAATTTCTCTCTCCTCATTTATATTCCTCGTGCGCTCCCGCGCGCGCCACCTCCCTGTGCGCTTTCGAGCGCGTCTCTTCCTTGCGCGCTCCCGTGCACTCCGCCTCCTTGCACGCTCACGCATTCTCCGCCTCCTTGCGCCCTCTTGCGCGTGTCTCTTCCTTGCGCGCCCCCGCACGCTCCGCCACCTAGCATACACTTGAGCACTCCGCCCCCTTGCATGCTCTCATGCTCGTCGCTTCCTTATGCAGTCCCCCGCGCACCTCTTCCTTGCGCGCTCTTCCGCTCGTCTCTTCCTTGCACGCTCCTGCGCACGTCTCTTCTTTGCCAGCAGGCGCTTCGCGCGCTCTCTATCAGCGGCACTCCACGCGCTCTCAACCAGCAAACGATTCGCGCGCTCTCTGCCAGCAGGCATTTTGCGCGCTCTCTACCAGCAAGCGCTCCACGCACTCTCCTCCAATGAGCACCCTACTCCATGATGTAGTTACATAACCCACTGCAGCAGAATATTCTGAGGAGAATTCACTTACAAATAAATTGTATGTAGTATTGAATTCATTCTCGGTTGATGAATCAATCAACCCCTGCCATGCATACATAAACCGCTCAAATTCTTTTCCTTTGCTGAAAAACTTCTTACAATTGGCTAATATATTTCTATTTATGTGTACTTGACACAAAATATTCTTAGAAGTTGGAAATATGGCTTTAATTGCATTCATTAACGCACATTCTCTATCAGTTACCAACACAGCAGGTTCAATATTTGGTTCAGATATTGATTTGAAACATTCCAAGGCCCGCCTATAACTGCCTTCAGTTTCATCTGAAAGAAATGTGAAACAAGAAAAAAAAAGACTGATAGGTTGATGTTACTCCAACAATGCATAGCAATGGCATGCGGTACCTGTTAGTTTTATAAGTGCAATCCAACTGAAACACGATCGGGAACATATTACTGAGTTTGATACTCACTGGGTGAGCAAAGAATAGACTTTGCAACCTTTTGGTACTTTCCTCCAGCAAGCACCCTACGCGCTCTCTACCAGCAAGCGCTCCACGAGCTCTCCTCTAACAAGCGCTCTGCGCACTCTCTACCAACAAGCGCTCTATGCACTCTCCTCCAAAAAGTGTCATGCGCGCTCTCTACCAGCAAGCGTTCTACGCGCTCTCCTCCAGCAAGCGACCCATGTGCTCTTTACCATCTAGCGCTCCGCGCGCTCTCCTCTAGCAAGCACCATGCGCGCCCTCTGCCAACAAGCGCCCCGCGCTGTCTCCTTTAGCAAGGGCTCAGTGATTTCTCCTCCAACGAGCGCATCGCGTGCTCTCCATCAACATGCGTTCAGTGAGCTCAATCATCAAGTTCGCTCCAAGCGCACCTCCGCGTGTTCCGCTCTCAAAACCACTGCAAGTGTTCAACTCCCACTGCTCAGCAACGAGCCCACCAAGCGTCAGCAAGTCAGCAATTCCCGTCACCTCTAAGTATAATAGGTGACGATTTACAAAGGATAGGACGCGCCAAGTGCGTCGCACGAGCTTCCAAGCCTCAGGCTTCAGAATAAGCGCAACAAGCTGCTCCCACCTCCAAGAACTACCAGAGGATTACATAATATAACGAGCGCAGTGCTCTCCGCAGCACACGAAAAATAGTCAGCTCTGTGAACGTGGCCTATCAGCCTCCGAGCTCTTCTCTCTCTCTCCCTAATAATTGTAACGAGAAGCGGCTTGCCGCTCTCGAGTTCCTGGAAAAGCCCTGTAATTGTTTTGTCAGCTTTTCTTTCTCTTTGACTGTTTGTGCACTTGACCGCTCCCTGACTAAGACAGTTTAAGTTAATCCGGTCCGACAAGAGCGTGGAGTTAACCGCAACAGAATGAAAAACAAACTTTATAACATTAAAACTTGGCAGCAAATAATGTTAACATAATCTAAAGAGATTTAAAAGACCTTAAACACAATTATTCATTCACTATTATTCAAAGTTAACACAATTCATCAAAATTAAACTATGGCCAACACTTTCTAACTTATGAAACCGAAAGCAACAATCTATTAGTAAAATCACACAGTAAGTGTGAACTTCACCTTAAATCTATAAATAAATAAGTCTTGTTGAAGTTTAAAGTGATTGGGCACATCTGGTGTTGAATGTTTATGTTTTGCCAGATCTGGTACTGCTTAATTTGGTGTCGTGATTGTGTTGTGTGTTTGGGAGTTCGTGGCTATAAATGAGGAGGCGTCTATTCTCGTTTCAGAGGAGAAACTTGTAAAAGATGTGGTCTAAGCCCGGAGGTCGCCGTGACGATGGCGGTTATGACGAGGAAGATGATGGAGGTTAGCGCGATGGCAGCGGTTGGCGTGACGATGGTGGTTGGCACGACGACGACGGTTGGTGCGACGGAGGCAGTTGCCGCGGCTGTTTCGACGGTAGTGGGGTTGACTTGGTCAACCCCACTTCCTCCATCAAAGGAGGTGGGTGGCTTGGCAAGCCGCAAACCGGATCATATCAGGGGGTCACATCATTTGTTGTTTACTTTGTAACCATCCAATACCTCGCAAAACTATTTTGTGTTGGTAATTGTCCTCATATTTTGTACCGTTGTTGTGCAATGCAAGTGTTTGCTCATCATGATTTGTGATTGTTATCTCGTATTGGAATTTTTTTAGAGCATTGTTATGTGCACCACAGTTTTCGCTATGTGCACTTTTTTGTTAAGAGCACCACACTACGATAGGTGCACACATATTTGTTATGTGCACCGCATTTTTGTTAACAGCAAACTAAACGATTAACTTGATATCTATATCAATGGACTACAACATTTTTTCATAAAAATAAAAAATAAATATGGAACACCATAGATTACAAATAATTTAGAAAACCAACAACCCAAAAATAACATTGATTATCAAAAATATGGTTTCATCAAAATGGGAAAACCAAAAAGAAAGTAATTAGATCTTCGCTTTCTTTGTCAAAAAATTTCTCTCATTGATCTTTTTTTCTTCATATTCCTACAATTTAAGCAAAAAATAAACAATTAATGAATGAAATTGAGTAACGAATTTTATTACAATTAATGATTGCATACCTTTATGCGAGAGTGCTCCAAAATGACTATTTTGCTCTTGAAATCTCCCATATGATTTTTTCGGTGTGCATATACCTACAAAAAATAACCGGACTAAGGCACATATGTGAGACATACAACGGGAATTAAAAAATATATATATATCGCTAACCTTTATCACATATCTTCCAATCCAATAACCGAACTACCCATCATGTTTGTCTGTAGAAGTATAATCCTTGACATATATAGAGATGCCCATGTGTCTGCATTTTGCTCGTGAAATCTACTCCACGACGAGAATATTGGTGGCAATGGACAATTTTCACTAAGGCCTACTTGGACGAAATGATTCCCATTTATGAAGCCAACATAAATTAATTTCGGCATTGGTGGTGACACAGAATGCAATGGAAGAAATGTAAAGCACTGATCATTTGAGAGCTCCACTACAGCCACATTGTAACAAGATGCTATTATAAGACCCATATTGGGTAATGTCATCCACTTCTCAACCGGTGTCGGCGTCTCCTTGCAATCAAGACTTTGTAATAATTGTGTTTGTCTAATGTCACCAAACATCTCATCATATAAACTTTTGTAATTCTCAAGTTCCGTATAGAGATCTTTTTTCACTTGTGCCCAATCTGGACCGACAACTCGAAAGCCACAATGGCCATCCCCAAGCACATCTATGACATTTGTAATATATTCGGAGAACAAGATTGGTAAATATTGACGCATTTCACAACCCAAGTTTGTATTCACAGAGGGAGTTCTAAATTGATAGTATGTCCTTTTTCTAGCATTCAACTTGGTTCTTGATTTTAACTTTTTTGCCATATTTTGTTGATCTTCCATGGATAGAATGTACTCGAAATGTGATGGATCTCGTCTAGTTGATTTGTAATCATCTTTAAACTTTTTTAGACTACCTTTGGGCCTTCCTCTTATCTGCGTAGGTACTTTAGGCTCAACTGTTTGGGTACATGATGGCTCAACCATCTCTCGTAGCTTCCTTTTAACCTCTTTCTTTTGTTCTTTACTTGAGGTACTAAAGTTTTGAACAATGGCCTCAATTTCATTGCTAATATCAATATCCTCATCAACCGCTTTCATAGTTTATTATAATGTTAGTTGCTTCCAATGCCTATTTACACACCATAAAGGTAGGGGTTTTGCTTGAGCTATGTATGGCAAAAGCTCATGTGAACATGGTAAACCATAGTAAACCTTCTCTTATGGGTGCAATCTTGAGGTTGTATACGCTTCCCCGCCAATTTTTCTTCCTCTCTAATGAACTCCAATGCTTTTAAAGATACATGCCCCAGTAAATCTGCGTACAAAGATCCACTATATTCTTGGCTTACCTGTATACAACTTTGCCCGAAAGACCTTTTTATGTCAGTATGTTACATGTTGATCATTTGATCAAAAGTTCTCCAAATGGTATTCAAGTTCCCGATACTCACTTCAAGAAATCTTTTCAACAGGCTATGCCCACTTTCGACTCGATTCGTGCTGGAGCTACCAAAGTGCATGTACTTATCGATCCATGTAGAAACAAAAAACTCCTTGTACGGCTCAAGCCATGATGTAGTTACATAACCCACTGCAGCAGAATATTCTGAGGAGAATTCACTTACAAATAAATTGTATGTAGTATTGAATTCATTCTCGGTTGATGAATCAATCAACCCCTGTCATGCATACATAAACCGCTCAAATTCTTTTCCTTTGCTGAAAAACTTCTTACAATTGGCCAATATATTTCTATTTATGTGTACTTGACACAAAATATTCTTAGAAGTTGGAAATATGGCTTTAATTGCATTCATTAACGCACATTCTCTTTCAGTTACCAACACAGCAGGTTCAATATTTGGTTCCAATATTGATTTGAAACATTCCAAGGCCCACCTATAACTGCCTTCAGTTTCATCTGAAAGAAATGTGAAACAAGAAAAAAAAGACTGATATGTTGATGTTACTCCAACAATGCATAGCAATGGCATGCGGTACCTGTTAGTTTTATAAGTGCAATCCAACTGAAACACGATCGGGAACATATTACTGAGTTTGATACTCACTGGGTGAGCAAAGAATAGACTTTGCAACCTTTTGGTACTTTCCTCCACTTTATTGTAACTGACATAGCCCTCCAAACCAATGCACTTGTATAAAAATTGTATCGGGGTACAACCATCCAGTTATTTTTTCTGTAACCGCACTCTCTCATTATAAACAGTTCTTATAGTAGTTGTATTAGTACAACTATTTTTCTTCAGAGATGCTAAAATTTTGCGCGGCTTTACTCCTGATGAATACATGTTCTCCACTATTTTTACCTCTTCCCCAAGTAGTCGACCAGCATACACATGAGCTTCCAAATGAACCTGCTCGTGGTTATGTTTCCCACATAGTACAGTTACCTTCCACTCATCAACATTAGCAGTTTTTTGGCCTTTAATTGAAAAAGGACAACCACATCTTTTACTAGAAGATTTACGCAGCCCTTTTTTTTCTCGACCCTTATTGTGTTGATTGACTCGATAATGACCTCCTCTATCACAACCAAGGATCACGCGAGGTGTCAACCTTCCCTCAACCATATCGGAACAGCTGATGGTGACAACGAAACCCAAATTACGACCAACATTTCGAATCCACTCAATCAAGGTTTGTTTGCTCTCAAAAACTTGATCCGTCTCAAGATGAGAACCAACTTCAATTTCAACTGTCTTATCATCGCAAGTACTAATTACCATAGGAGTTTCTCCCTCCATACTGTAAAAGTTATTCCAATTTGTACAATACATATTTTAGCATGGACAAACAATATAAATGATGCATACACACTTAAAGAAGTCCGCCAAAAATGATATTTGTGTTTCCATTACAAGTCACACAATGTCCAGAAAAATATGCTCCTCATGTAAAAATACACGAGAAAGTCACACAAGTCACAACATTTATAGAACATCTATATGCCTTGTGTTAAAAGGTATAACTAATGAAAACGCAAATATCATGTTTTGAAGAACTCAGAACTCAGAAAAAATGACAAAAAAATGTATGGGGCTAGGGTTGAAGGGACAAACCTCATATTGGCGACGGGCGGAGGGGCAAGCTTCCAGAAAGTGGAATGCAAACCAGGCGGAAGCAAAGGCCACGAGCGGAGGGGCAAGCCCAGGTGGAACCAGCGGCGGGCGTGCTTCCAGAAAATGGAATACGTCGGGGCAGACGGCGTCGGGGCGGGAGGAAAGCGTGGGGACCGGCGTCGTCAGGGAGAGCAGCAGGCATGGAGGCGGTCGGCCGTCGGGGTGGGCGGCGTGGTTTGAAGGGGCGGACGGGCAGCGAAAGCGACGGCTAGGCGGAAGTGACGAAGTTAGGGTTTGGGAGAGGAATCTGCGGTGCGCAAAACCTGCTTGCCCTTAGTTTTAATTTTAGGGAGAAGTTTTGCTTAAAAATTTAGTAACTTTGTAGTGCACATAGCGAAAATTGTGGTGCACATAACAATGCTCTTTTTTTAATATGTATCAGAGTCAGGTTCGAACTAGCTGTGTTGTTTCTATTGCAAGATAACCAAGTGTGGAAATGGATAGTGGTGACTATGCTAGAGGTTTTCGTGTGGAGATGCTCACATACACTAACTACAAGAAATGGACATTAGGCATGGAGAGCTATCTCCTTGGAGAAGATCTTTGGGAAGTTGTTGACAGGGCTGAAAAAGAGGAAGTTGTTGCAGCTAGAAACAACGGACCAGCTGTGTGAGCCTGGAGGAAGACAAATGCAAATGCGGAATTTGTCTTGAAGAGGTCTATATCGTCAGACCTTGGAATATTGTCCACCTAAAGAAGCAAATCTATTAACAATCGTTTACATGAATGTTCAAAGGCTACAAGTACCCTCGTTGAGTGTTTTTTGGGTATGCAGAAGATGGTTTCATCGTGGCGTCAAAGCGAGCGTGACGAAGACTTTAAATGCAAACACAGTGATTTTAGCTTAAAGTTTAAAAATTGTTCTCTTTTGAGACAATTGTCGAAGCTCTACCCTCGTAAAAAATTTTCCACAATTGAGAAAACCTTCATGGAAGGGGCAGTGGCAGTCATAATCGTTGGTGAAACAAGATATGATGACCATCAAATTGTTTATGTGATGAAGGTGAGTGAAGACGAAGAGAAGAGATGGGTTGTAAGCTTTAATTTTGCAACCCTGAATGCTGATTGTTCGTGCAAAAGTTTTGAAACTAAGGGAGTTTTATGTCAACACATGCTGAGGGTGTACATCGTTCGATATGTCAGTCAGATCAACCTGAAATATGTACTTAAATGGTTTACACTTAATACAAAGAAGAGCATTTACCTGCCCAATACCCTAGCCATGATCGAGCATGAGGCAAAAATATGGTTTTTCGAAACCAGTTGATGCGATATAACTACAATCTAGCGAGCTGTATTGAGAACTGCAAAATTACAAAGGAACATGTAGTAAACATCTTGAAAGAGTTGTCTAAAACAACAAATGATATGGTGGATTGGGACGAGCAAGAGAAGAAGGGGTTCTTGGAGCAGAACGACATGGTCGCAACATCTGTTAGGGATCCAACGGTGAAGAGGCCTAAGGGAGCACCAACTGCGCGTATGAAGGATCATTGAGAGAAAACAACATTAAAATGATGTAAGTTTCTTTAATTGCACCTAAATTAGATTTCGAGGTGTTTTAAATACTAAACAAAAACCATTTATCTTCTTAAACAACAAAGATAGCAAACGTCAAGAAGAAGATGCTTACTGTACCAGTCAAACCTGTTAATTTGAAGGAGTTCAACGTCGTACATGACTTAACAAATGAATCTTCACCCATAATAAAAGAATTCAACTTCCTCAATGTGTCCACTAACGAGCAACCATCTTCGCTGATGATTTTAGTCTAGATATGTCATTTAATTTTTCGAGTATAACTGATGTATTAAAACGTTGAAGGTTTAATGACTTTAATTTTTTAATTAAATGAAAATTTCTCTCTTGCAAGCCATACAATGCGGGAATTGTATTTTCAGTTTAGAGTTCAGTCATAATTGCAATTAAGATCGTAGTTGAACATCATTAAGAGCGAATGTTTTCATGCTATTTTTTGAAAAAGAAAATTAAAATGATGAATTTCTTTGCACAAAAAATATATAATCAAATAGTAGACTAATTGAGAGAAAGTGAATCGAAATGGTAATACATTATTGCTTTGTTGAAACTAGAAATCGGCTTTTGTGGAGTTAGGACCCTAAAAAGGGGTGACCACACACTTACTTCTCCAAGGGAGACGACTTGACCGAAAACTTAGGATTTGAGACTGACCCACGGCTGCAGCACGGACGTCCCACCACACACCCGGAAAATCTTAGAGCGCTTCCCCTCCTTAGCCAGTATTGAGCTATGGGTACCTCAAAAAGCGCTACAAGACCAGAAAATGAGAAAGCTTGCCCCCTGAGGTACTCCTGTGGGCCTATTTATAGAATTTCAAGCATAGTCTGCAAACAACGCAACTTCGATGTTTTAAACGGCTATACGCAGCCCAAATCAGTCTGCCAACAGCGCAACTCTATTGTTCTGAAAGTCTACCGGCAGGCCAATAGGGACAAAATAGTAAAAGGCACTACTAGGCGGGTGGTCCACGAAGAGATCACTCACCTAGGGCGGCGTGTGCTCGATGCGGCTGGCACTCGTGCGGTCCAGGGCGAGTGCGGACTCAACCATCTCACTCGCCGATCACCTACTGAAAGAATTGGTTTCAAGAATCTCTAAATATCTAGAGGGGGGTGAATAGGTTCAATTCTTTTTACTTAAGCAGATAATAGATTATTCACAGTATAGCTAAATTCTAAAGCAATCACAGCATACAAAACACCAATCACAACAGACACACAGGTTTATAGTGGTTCCCCAAGAGATGGGTACACCCACTTTCCTCCTTCGCCTATCTAGCAATACACTAGATTCAGCCAAACTTCCTTCCACCATCTAAGATCCTCAGATCTTACAACTCAGAACCCAAATTGGTTCCTACAACTCAGACTTCAATAAGTCCTACACCTTAGGCTCTTCCCAAGAACCCTACCTCAGAGTGAATCCACACTCCTACCACTCAGGCTATTAAGCCCTACCTCAGCCCTTATCACCAGGCCTACATCTCAGAGAACTTAATCTCCTACCTCAGGTAAACAGGCCTACCTCAATCTTTATAATTACAGGCTTACAACTCAGAGATTGAAATCTCTTACACTCAGATCTAAAAATAGATATTACAAAAAATTGTATAAACAATTACTTTTCTTCCTTCACCCAGATGGAGAGAAAAGATGGGTGAGGGAATCTTGATCAGATCTTGATTAATCTGCTTCCTTCAGACCATTGCTGTAATGAATCAGATTCAATCTTACTTAGCTTATTCAAAGCTTCTTGAAAGAGAGAACCTAGGTTGAATCTTCTTGAGAAGTTGATGTAGACTCAGCTTCTTCCTTCTTGCTGACTTGATTCAGCAAACATTGATAGATCCAAAGAGATGATGTCTCCTTCTCTGATTTAGAATCAGAACCTTCTTATTATATAGAATTCTGTGAATTCTTCTTGGAGTATTCCTCCTTATTTTTGGCTTCCCTCTAAATTTTCTCTTTGTCTCACTATGTGTTTTTTTTTTCTGATTGCTCGGCTCTATTTATAGATCACATCAGAGGCAACCGGCTGATCCGGTGGATGACTAACATCAGACAGTTCTGACATATCTAACAAGCCTTGACAATTCTGGCATCTGTCAAGTCTTCTGTCTGGAGATCTGACACTTAGAGTTATTTAACTCAGCTGAATGTGTCGAGACACAAGGATAATATGTGTCGACACAGATGAAGTATGTGTCGCCACAATTATCCAGGTGTCGACACACTTCCTCTAGTGTTGTCGACAAACTTCAGAAATTGTCAACACAGCTTTTATACAATGTGTCGACATAACTCCTTTGATGCTGTCGACACTCTTCAGAAACTGTCGATACAGCTCTTCATCCAGTCTCTACACTCCCTTTGTAGAATGTGTCGACAAACTTCAGAAACTTGTCAACATAGCTGATGTAGACCCAAACTCTGTATGTCGACACAAATCCTGTGTGTCGGCACAACTGATGTAGACTTAAACTCTGTATGTCGACACAAGTCATGTGTGTCGACACAGCTGATGTAGACTTAAACTCTTTATGGCGACACAGCTGATGTAGACTTAAACTCTTTATGTCGACACAAGTCTTGTGTGTCGACAAAGCCCTTCTTACTCATGTCAGCACTTCAAATCTAAGTGTGTCGACACTAGTCCTGAGTGTCGACAACTGTTGTCGACTCAAATTTCATGTGTCAACACAAGTCCTCCCGACCCCACTCGCTGGACACGGGGTTGTACACAATCCTGGCTCTTTGTGAGATTGCCCAAGATCGGAAAGAATCATCGAACCCCGGAAGATCGGTGAGTGCGGCATGCGTATGGAATATTATGGTGGAATCCACTAACTGCTATATATATGTCTTCCTGCCTAGGAGAACATTACTGTCCCCCCAACCTTCCTGATTTTAGCTACACAATGCTTATTTCGAAGGAGTTCCAAGAAAGGCTCAGTCGTGCTAGGGAGCTTAATTCCTCCAGCACTGCCAAACTCCTCCCCTGGCTCACCCACCAGTCACTGAGTGAATCACTGAAGCGCAAGCGTATGAAGATGGCTAGACCCGACCCAAAAGTCGGCGAGACTGTCCTCTGCGATTTGTCCTCCACGCCAGATCGTGGACTCGCCTCCTCTTCTTCGAATTTGGTATCTGAAGATTATACATGTGCCCATTGATCCCAATTTGACTAGGGAATAGCCTTTCTGAATCTGTTTGCAGGCCGGCCAGTCTAAAAGGAAGGAGGTCGATGATGCTCCCGCCGACCATGGTACTCGCCAGCAAGATGATGCGGGTATCCCCTTGGTGCGAGTCGATTTCTCTCCCAAGGACTCGCACCCTCGAACCACTATTAACGATCATGCGAGAAGCCTAGGTAACCCGTCTTACCATTATGCATGTTCTCGCTACCTTTCTTATCCATATGTTTTTTCCAGCTCCTACTTTCGGGACCACCAGCCTAGGATCACTGTCGCAGAAGTCATCGGTTCACGAACCCTTGCGTGATCCTACCCCCGACCCCTCACTCGCAGGGGGAGGCATTAGGGACATCCCCATCCCTGCCTTCGATCTGATCTCCTACCCGTGCTCCTTTTGTCCGGGTCACGGTAAGGTGCTTGCCTCTCCTCTCGCTCGGCCTAACCAAGGACAGCCGAGCTCTTCCTTCTAGCCACACCTCCAGTGGACATCCACCTCGCATGGTTAGTTAAAGCATTCGCGATGTCTTGAACCCTGAGTCACATCTCATTTGAATTATTATTATTATCACAGGCCTTCTCGGACAATCTGAAGTCAAAGAGTCCTCCAACCCGGGACTCTACTCGCCACCTCCCTCTCCCAACTCGTTGTAAGGCTTCTTGGATGTCTCGATCGACCCTACCGAGATGAGGAAGCGAACTATTGGGGTCCTCAAGAAGTACGGATTCATGTTGAGCGAGATCCAAGAGGAGAGGGCTATCGACGAGCAGCGGCTACGCGCGCTCAAGCAGGACTCTGTGATGCTAGCAGACGAGGTGAGGCGAGGATCGGACAGCGAGATGACTTCCCCCAGATCACTCATGCACTGCATACAAGAGAATATGCGCCTTGTAAACCAAGACCTCAAGATGATCCGCGAGTTTAATAATCCTCGCCGACCACGGGGGATAGGGGCGCGAGGCCGGGGTAGATGGAATTGGCTCCCGAGCTGAGCCTGCCAGCACTCGCCCCTTGGACCCTTCTTATTTTCCCGCGTATCGTAATAACTCTTCTTCCCCATATTGTATTTCTTCTTGAGGACAATCACATAGCTATGTTTAATAATTGTAATTATGTTTAATATTTGATTCTTGTTGATCTCGCGTGAATGCAATGTTCTGCTTTGAATTCGGCTCGCCTTCTGGTAGAATAGGTCGTGGGGGGTCGGTGTCAACGCTAGTGAGTTAGCCTAAGAGAGCAGCTCAGCAAGCCCTAACTTTGTCTATAAATAGGACCCCCTCAACTACCCTTAGCTTATCATATTTAGTGTAGTCACACCCTCTTGAACCAGACTTCTCGCCACTTGCACTCGCACAAAGACTTTCTAGGATGGGAAAGACGCGAGCCGACGCCGACGGAAGGTCGAAATGCGTGAAGCAGTTTGCTGAGTATCCCTTCTTTGATGGGAATCCTTCGGAGCAGGAATACCTCGCATTCGTGGCAGATCACGTTCCCCCGGGGTTTATTGCACACCAGCTGGGGAGGGGCGAGGTGATAAACACTTTCTTCCCGGATGAGCTCGCCTTCCCCATCACGCACCTCGAGGTGGGGCTGCACCTCCCTCTCTGGTCGGAGGTTCGCTAGGTACTGAAGTACTTCGGGGGTGTCCCCGCGCAGCTTAATCCCAACGCGATTGCTATGCTAGCGGCCTTCGCGAGCTTCCTTTGGAAGGAACGGATCGAGTTAAACCTCACCGTTTTTCAGAAGCTATTCATCAACCATGCCACCAATGATGGAGTCGCCTTCTTCGCCGGCTCGCAATTTAAGGTGTGCGAGACCACCAACAAGAACTATCATTGGTTCACCAAGTTTGTCTTCATCAGGGGCGATCTCGACAACATCCCTTACTCGCCTATTTAGTGGAGCGTGGAGACATACCGGGCACCTACTGTATTGGGCGACAAATCCAACCTCCACCAATTTTTCCTTCACAAAGACTTTGAGGTCGCCTTCCTATGGGGACTCACTCCCACCAGTTCTTTCTAGTGAAGGTATGTTTCCTCTTCGCTTACTTGTGGACTCGCCAAAAGGCTTTTTCATTTTCTTTCTTGATGAGGCTAAGTTTATTCAATGCTGGGGAGCGAATGATCCCAGAGCACCTGCCCTTCGCAGATTTGGGGCTGCACTCCGATCCACTCGCGCGGGAAAGGGCATCCGTGGAGGCGTGCCGGTGGGAGCAGGAGTCCACCGGACCTTCCAATAGCCAGAAGCGGCCTGTCCCTACCAGCTCCAGCTCGCCTCGCCTCCCACCGCCAGGAAATAGACTGAAGAAGGTGGTGGTATCCAATGTTAAACAAATCCAGCTCGACTCGCCAGAAAGGGAGCGAGGTGAGGGCGACCTTCCCACATCCCCAGCTGTTGTGATATCCGAAACCCGCGAGCCAGGACTGCCTAATGCCCACCAAAACTTTGGTCTCGGCGGGAAGGAGAAGGATCAGGTCAGCGAGCCCATGGTACTATGGGACGAGAAGGCTCACCGAGTCTCCATTTAATCACTCCTCCCTTCCTGGTCCGAGCGCCGACCTCCCAATGGGCATGCCTTCGCACTCAGCTTCGGGCTCTACGGTCGCTAGGATGTTGAGTCTTATAACGACATGGCACTGCAGTGGCTCGCCCATGAGTGTACTGACCTCAGATGCGTTCCATGGAGCTCGCACACATATCCGTTTGCCGCAGCTTCACCCTCAATCACAAGTGGTCTAATGCTGAGGAGGCTCAGGCTCTTGCCGTGGACGAGATGGTGGACCTGAAGCACAAGCTCGAGATTGCGGAGAACCTCCTCAAGAAGAGCTCTAATGGGGTGGTAGGTGTTGGTCATTCCCCTCCCCATTTTCTTTCACTCGCTTAGCTCATTTGTTTCTGCCTTTTTCCTCGCAGGATGCCGCGACCGCCGATCGCTTATGCACTAGCGTTGCTGAATTTCAAGAAAGGAATAAACTACTGGTGGTACAGAATAAACAGCTCCAGGCGGAGGTCACTTGCCTGGTGGACTCCCTCCTTCCCTCATCTCGCGGTGAGCCGATCAGTTAAGATAAAAAGCCATGGATGTACAGCTAGGCGGAGGTCAATGAAATGATGAGGGTCACCTCCATCAAGGCTGCGGACCAAACACTACAGGTCATGCGGAACCTCAAGGTACCAACGCCGGACTGAGAGGAGGTCACTGCCAAAGACCTGGTCCCCGAGCTATTCATTCCCATCCCCACCCCCGACGAGGAGGAGAGCGAGTTTGACTCGTTGTTCGACGAGGTGGAGGGATGGCGAGTAGATCTGTCTAGGGGAGACGACTAAGGGACTTGCTATAATATCTTTTTTGTAATGATTTTCCCCCTCCCTATTCTTTGTATACTCGTCGCGAGGCGATTCTATTTTTTGTAATCGAATATATGTTAATGAAATTTTATTTGGCAATTTGTACCTTCTTTTGCCGTCTTTTTTGCCACGTTGCACTCGCACACGCATATCGCTTTTCGAGGCGTGATTTCTCTACGGTAACACTTGTTACTAGCATCCATCCAAGTTAGTTTAGAACATGCGCTTGCATGAAGGCCTCGAGATCTCGCCCCCTTGGTAGTACGGATCGACCCACTCGCTGCTCCTGAGCCCACGATCTTCTCATGATAGGACGAGTAATCCAGAGACGTGAATTTCCTAAGGTAGAATGTGATGGGGTGGCCTATAGTCGTAGAGGGCAGTCACGCATCCCTCACACTCGCTTATTAGTTCTTGCCCCCCCATCCTTGGGAATAAGCGCGAGTGGGGGGATAGGTTCGGCTTGACTTTCCATCATTTAGGTGTGCGAGTATCTCCATCCTATGAAATCCACCCCCAAATGATAGTACTCTCCTTCTTTCATCACTGTTTGCAGAGTAGTTACTGCCCCTCACCAATTGGCGAGATCCTGGCTAGCGCGAGTAGGGGTGTGCAAAAATAACCGAAGAACCGAAAACCGAACCGGAACCGAACCGAACCGAACCGAATGGTTTGGGTCGGTTCCAAATAACTTCGGTTCGGGTCCAGTTCCCATAATATCAGAACCGACAATTCGGTTCGGTTCCTGGTTCCAAGGGTCGGGTACCCAGAACCGACCCGAGAACCGAATATCAATGCAAAAGAAAATATTTTGAGACACCGGTTATAATCGTATGACCAAATACACGAAAATAATCGAGAATATAATTTTATGGCTAAAAAAATATTTATTGTACTTGTGTAGTTGTATGATTTCAATATGATATAAAGTCATGATTCAACTATTTTGAGATATTGAAACTTATATTACAATGAATCATGAGTTGAAAAAGCCATTTTTTAATTTTGTTAGACATAGGTAGAACCGAGAACCGAACCAGAACCGAACCGAAACAAATGGTTCGGATCCGGTTCTATACAATAGACCGTGGGTCGATTCGGGTTCCAAAAGTTTATAACCGAACTTATATGGGTCGGTTCTTGGTTTTGGGTGGAACCGAACCGAACCGATCCGAGTTGCACCCCTAAGCGCGAGCCCGATCATCTGGATCTGCTGGGTCCAATGTTTCAACCTATCCCCGAGTGACTTCTAGCCCTGCCAGCTAATGTGAGTCTGGTCAACGGGATCTTCTCGGGGTCAACTTTCCATACACCATCGAGCAACTTTCAGCCCTGCCAGCTAAAGAGAGCCTGGTAAGCGGGAACTTTTCGAGGTCAACTTTCTAGACATGATTGAGTGACTTCCAGCTCTGCCAGCTAATGGGAGCCTGGTCAGCGAGATCTTCTCGGGGTAAACTTTCCAGACACCATCGAGTGACTTCCATCCCTGTCAGCTAATTGGAGCCTGGTCAGCGGGATCTTCTCGGGGGTCAACTTTCCAGACACCATCAAGTGTCTTCCAGCCCTGCCAGCTAATGGGAGCTTGGTCAGCGGGATCTTCTTGGGGTCAACTTTCCAGACACCATCGAGTGACTTCCAACCATGCCAGCTAATGAGAGCCTGGTTAGCGGGATCTTCTCGGAGTTAACTTTCCAAACACCATCGAGTGACTTCCATCCCTGCCAGCTAATGATAGTTTGGTCAATGGGATCTTCTTAGAGTCAACTTTCTAGACACCATCGAGTGACTTCCAGCTCTGCCAGCTAATGAGAGTCTGGTTAACGGGATCTTCTCGGGGTCAACTTTCCCAAACTCTCCTCATACTCGAACAGTCTGTTGGTACCCTAGTTTGGATTTGAGTTAAGTCTTCTCAATTAGTTTCTTGACCCAAGATTTATCTATGGTCAAAGGATAGATTTAGGTTAGATCCTATCAGTTGTATAGAGTTGCTGTTTATCCAGATTGAAAATCTGGTTAAGTGTTTTTTAGTTCGACTATGGTCGAACGTCGCTCAACTATCGTCTATCAGTTGATCGACTATCGTCTATCAGTTGATCGACTATCGTCAGACAGCAGATCGACTATCTCTGAGTTAGTTCATCTCTGTTAAGCTCGACGATCTGTGGTCTCAGCATCGTCGATCGTCGAGTCCTGCTCGACTTTTTCTGTCCCGACAGATTTCTTGTAGGTCGACTATCTGTTCTGATAGGTAGACTATCTGCTCTGATAGTTCGACGATCGTCGTGATTCGTTCGACTATCTTTTTGTCTGCATTTAGAGATATTGTACTCTTTCTCTTCTGTGAATTATTTCTTATATATCTGGCTGATTTTATTAAAAATTATTTCATTGATTTTATGCTTATATATCAAGGCAATCTTTGCCTCATTCTTGTTGCATAAGTCAAGTTCTTTCTGACAAAGTCTTTTGTCTTATTAGTTGACAAATCTGTGTGCTTTATCTGCCATGCTGTCCTTTATAGCCGTTAGACACAGATGTCTTTCCTTGGCCGTAAAGAGTTTGTTTCTGATGTGACTTTCTCTAATATCTTTTGGACTTGCAGAATGGATAAGCAGCTTCTAAGAAAGTTTTATTTCTTTATAGAATATCCTTCTACAGGCTATTTGTACTATGTGTTATTTGCAGTCCAGATTGCAGATCTCAGAAGAAGACAAGATTCAAATCAAGAGAAAGCTTAGAAGCCGTTACAAAGGCTGATATATAAAGAGCTTTTGAAAGAAGTTCAAATACACAGATATACATACAGAGATACATATACAGTTAATAGATATACACAGATTCACAGATTCAACAATAAGAACAAGTGTAGAACAACTCTCTTCTTCAATCCTGAGTTCATCCTGCTTACAGGAACATTCATACTCAGAGCTTCAAGTAGAAGAAGAAGAAGAAAGAAAAGCTGTTGAAGAAGAACATCCATTCCACATCAAGAGTCTTCTTCAAGCTCCTCCTTCAAGAACTTCAAGACAACAGATCTTCTCTGTCAAGAGTTCTGAAGAGAACCTGCACCCTGAAGCAAGGCTTCTTCCTGGATATTCTCTAAGCTAGGGGGAGCTTTGATTCCTTCAGAGCTTTCTATAGCTCAGTGCAATCCACTAGCTTCTCTAATTTTGTTTAACAATAGAGAAGACATTCTAACTCTCTCAACCTCCTGTACAAAGGGTTATTACTCCCTTCAAAAGTGAACCTTGGTGGCAGGGCACCCTAGCAAAAACCTGTGTTGGTTTTTGAGCTCCTGATCAAAAGCTCAAAGGGTTCTCTTGATCTAATTGAATCAGATCAGTTGGTGGTAGGGCACCTGAACAAAAACCTGTAGTGGATTCCTACCAGGGTAGTAGAAGAGTGGATGTACCTATTGAGAGGGAACCACTATAAATCTTCTTGTGTTGTCTGTGTTGCTTACTCTAATTACTGCACTGTGGCTGTGAGTAGAATTAACTAGGATTGCTAGTTGCTGTGTTAGGACTAAAGCTTAAACTGTAATTACAGTTAGCTTTCTCTTGTGCACCTCACTTTGTGTTAGGCTCTAGGGTTTCATATATCTATATACTTATTCCGCAAATTTACTCTAAGGGAGTTGAGTAGATTATCATATTTTTGATTACTCTATTCACCCCCCCCCCTCTAGAGTTGTATCTATCCTCACTTTCACAGTCCATTTTCCAAAGATCTGGAATACCAAGAGGTTTAATATTAGAAAAGAATGTTGCATACATGGTTCAAGGATAAAAATGTTTCAAATCATCACTGCTCCAGGTGTGACTTAGGGTATCCCCCTCCACATTTTGGAGGCGAAATGCCCCTGACCTCAGTGCTTCCTCAACTATGTATAGACCTTCCCAATTTGGGTGAAGCTTTCCCACGGTTGCTGAGCTTCCTACGACATCTACCTATTTTAGGATCAGGTTTCTTTCCGCGAACTGCTTGATTCTAACATGCTTGTCAAAGTACTTGGCCATTTGTCGCTTGATTTCTTCCTACCTGACGGTGGCCACATTGCAGAGTTCCTCTGTCAGATCCAGAGAAAGTCATAACTCATTCTCGACCCTCCATTCTTCTCTACCTTCTTCTGCGTCAACTATTCGCGGTGTTCGGACCTCAAATTCTATTCGGAGTACTGCCTCGTAGTCGTGGGAGAGCTTGAAAGGAGTCTCCCTTATGGTCGAGGTCCTCAAGGCCCAAAGGACCGATGGGAGTTTCTCCACCCAGCTCCCCTTCAAATTTTCCACCTTTTTTAGCAAGTTCATGATGATCTTGTTTGTCGCCTCTACTTGCTCATTTCTCCGAGGGTGATGGACCGACACGAATCTAAGGTCTATCCCAAGTTGGCCACAAAAGTTGATGAACTTTGCACTAGTGAACTGTGACCCATTATCCGTGATAATGGCCTGAGGCAACCCATGCCAATAAATGATCTCCCCCCCCCCTCACAAAGTTGTGAATCACTTGAGAGGTCACCTTGGACAGTGCCTTGACCCCTATGGATCACTTAGAGAAATAATCGATCATAACTAACAGGAACCTTCTCTACCCGCTCGTCATGGGGAAGGGTCCCACAAGATCCATTCCCCAAATAACAAAGGGTCAGGGCGCAGTGATGCTTCTGAGTCTTTGAGTCGGTAGCAGTTGGATAGGGGCGAACAATTGGCAATTTTGACATTTCTTTACGAATTCGGTGGAATCTCGGCCCAAGGTCGGCCAAAAATACCCTTGCCTCACTATCCTTCCCTCCAGAGTCCTGCTTCCAGAGTGGCTCCCACACTCACCGACATGGACTTCCTCTAAGATTGTTGGGACCTCCTCCTCAACCACGCAACGTGCCAGCAATCCTGAGAGGATCTTCCTATATAGCTTTCCATCGTGCATAAGGTAGTATGCCGACTTATACTTGAAACGCTTCTTGTCCAGACCCTTCAGGAATTCTCCCGTGGATAAGAAAACTGTGAAGGGGTCCATCCATGAAGGGCGCTGGTTCACCTCCATCAGCTCTCCCTCTTCAATGGAGGGACTAAACATGTCAGTTATGGTTCCTCCCGAGCGGGGTCCAGACTTGGTTAATTGATCTACTTATACGTTTTCTTCCCGTGACACATGTCGGATGGAAAATATTTGGAACATGACAATGATGCCCTTCACCGTTGCTAGGTATAATTTGAGAGTAGGATCCCTTGCTTTGAACTTATCGTTGATTTAAGAGTACACCACGAGATAGTTCGTTAGCACCTCCATATCGTGCACCCCCAGTTCCCTTGCCAGATGTAACCCCGTGATTACTGCCTCATACTTCGCTTGATTGTTGGTAATAGGGAAATGAATGACCACCATTTGCTCTATCCTCGTTCCCTAAGGACTTTCTAGGATTACTCCTACTCCCAAAGAATGTCTTCCCCAGGCACCATCCACCATCACCTTCTAGGGAACTGGGCGAGTGAGCTCCATCTCTATTACCTCAAGCACATAGTCGGTCAGGAAGTCGGTCATCGCCTGAGCCTTTATCGAGAGGTGAGGGACAAACGATATGTTAAACTCGCTTAGCTCCACTGACCATTTTGCAAGCCTCCCTGAATGCTCCACCCCTCAAAGATATTGCGTAGGGGATGTTCAGTCACTTCCAAAATTGAATGCGCCTGAAAGTATGTCCAGGGCCTCTGAGCCGAGACGACTAGAGTGAAAGCCAACTTCTCTAGGATTTGGTATCAGAGCTCTTTCTTCCTCAGGGCTGCTCACATAATAGATTGACAGCTGATTCTTTCCCTTCTCTCGGACCAGGACAGAGCTCAAGGCCTCGGCCCCGACCCCAAGGTACATGGATAAATCTCCCCCTCCTCTGGTCCCTAGAGAAGCGGAGCTTGAGTCAGCTGTCTCTTCAGGGCTTGGAAAGCCTCCTTGCACTCCTTGTACCATTCGAATTTCTGGCCTCCTCTCAGCACTTTGAAGAAGGATGAGCATTTCTCTCTTTCCCGGGAGAGGAACCTGTTCAGCCCCGCAAGCTTCCCTGTCAAGTGCTGGACTTCTTTGGCATTCTGTGGCAACTCCAACTCTGTGATCGCCCTTACCTTATTAGGATTGGGTTCCACCCCCGCAGGAGTAAGGAGCTGACCCAGGAATTTTCCTCTGCTTGTCTCGAAAACACACTTTAGGGGGTTCAGACTCATCTTATACTTTTGGAAGGTGTGGAATCTCTCCTCCACATCTTGGAGATGAGATCTCGCATCCCGAATCTTCACCATGAGTTCGTCCACGTACACCTTCAAATTCCTCCCTTTTGCTCCCGGAAGACCCGGTTCATCATTCTTTGATACGTTGCCCCTGCATTATTCATCCCAAAGGGCATCATCTTATAACAGTAGCACCAGTCCCCTGTAATGAAGGAAAAATCTTTCATGTCTGGCGGGTGCATCCAGATTTAGTGGTATCCTGAAAAGACATCTAGAAAACTCATTAGAGAACAACCGATGATGGAGTCAACCAACGCGTCGATTCGAGGCAGGGGATAACAATCTTTAGGACAAGCTTTATTCAAAAGTGAAAAATCGATATACATTCTACAGCGCCCGTCTCCCTTCTTGACCATCACCGCGTTGGAGACCCAGCTTGGGTACTGGATCTCCGATACAAATCCCTCCTTAATAAGCTTACCCACCTCTTCCCGGATGGGCTCGACTAGCTTGTCGGCGGTGTGCCTCTTCTTCTGCCAGATGGGGTTAGCACCGGGATCAAGGTTGAGGCAGTGGTAATCCACATCCGCATCAATACCTAGCATGTCTATCACGCTCCATGTGAATATATCCATGTTTTTCTTGATGCATTCCAACATCCTTTCCTGATCCTCCAGGCTCAACCCTCCACTGATACGCACATTCTCCACCCATCCCCCTGGGTGAGAACTTTCAAGTCCACCACTTCTTTCTCCGCTTCTAATCGAGACTGCTCTTCCCACTCGCCTGCTGCCCTTTTTTCTATGGCGAGAGTTTCCTCCTCTTCGACTTCCTCTACTGTCACCACCTCGGCCTGCTCCTCCGGAACTTCCTCAGCTGCCCCTACATGGGCGTGGATCTCCACCTCCTCCACCTCCATATCCTCTTCTCCTCCCACGGCCTCCTGCTTAGACAACTCCTCCATTCTTCTCTCCATCTCCTCATCTCCCTCCTGCTATGAGATTGTGTTGACCGCGATGACATAATATTGCCTCGCCACCTTGGGGTCTCCCCGGACCCGAATCTGGATTCCTTCGGCGTTGAACTTGAGGCATTGGTGGAAAGAAGAGGGTACGCAGCAGAAAACACTGATGAGGGGTCGCCTGAATATTGCATTCTAGCTGTTAGGAGCATCCATGATGACGAACCTGCAGTTTCTGGATTGGCCCCCCCAAGGTGATATGGAGTTCCACTCCCCCTTCCACCTCCTTTCTTTCTCCAAAGAAATTGAACAAAGGTCCGTCTGAGGCCAGCACCCTCTTGGCCTCCACCTTCATTGCATCAAATGCCTTCTTGAAGATGATGTTAACAGAGCTTCCGTTGTCGATGAGGATTAAGGAGACAGTGAATTTTTTGACGGCGACTTGGATTACCAGCACATCTCAGAATGGATTCTCATGATCCGACATATCCTTTCAGGAGAAGGTGATCTTCTCATCAAGGGGAGGGACTTGGGACGTCGAGGCAACGCACCGACGACACATGGTGTGGAGACTCGCCTTATGGGTAGCCTTGACTCCCACCCCCCATGGATCACTATGATTCCTCCTCGGCCTCCTATGTCGGCCCGATCCTCGCACTTGTCCTCCTCCGCTCCTGACAGAACTTCTTTTATCCGCACCTCCTGACGGGTTCGCTGCTGTGGGGCCTGCTCCCTTGCTCCCCTCATCTCCAAGAACTCCGGGCAGGTAGCCATCGCGTGGCCTTCCTCCTAGTGAAAATTGCAGTAGGGCAACTCCGCCGTGCCTTCCGACTTTATCCTATAGACGTCTCTCCTCCTTCTCCCCAAGGCTATTTCCATAACTTGGTGCTGCTCGGGGAGATGGGGTCTCTGTCCTTGCCTCCAGCCAGGGGGGTTGAACCGGCCTTGCCCCCTTGGTGGTTTTCCCCTCGGTAGAAACCTATTCTCTGGCCCAGGTCATGCCACTCCTGTTGCCTCCATCCCAACTGGTTATTCGGATCTTGATGGCTCTATCTCGGCTGTTGCTGATGTTGCCTGGGCTCTCCCCTCCTCGCTTCTTGACTCCTACCTCCTCCTGGCTATCTCACCTCCTCTACTGCCCGCATGACTAATCTCCTGGCAAATTTCGGATTCACTGACTCTCCCCCAACCTCCTTGGCATCCCTCTCCATCAGCTCCTCGAAAGACAGGGGAGACACTCGCTTCAGCTCCATCCTGAAGAATCCCTATCACAGCCCTAGAGTGAAGGCCATCATGAGGGTATGCCCAAGCATCTCCTAAACATGGAGGACCTCCTCCTGGAACCTGTCAACGTAACTCCCCAACGTCTCTTTTACCCCCTGCTTAATGAGAAACAGGGACTCTGATTCCTTCTTTCTCTTCTTTGAAGATGAAAACCTCAGCAAGAACCCTCAACGCAAGTACTCAAAACAGTAAATGGAGCTGGCGAGAAGCTGATGAAACCACTTTATTTCCTTTTCCTTGAATGTTATGATGAAGAGCCAACACTTGAAAGCATCCGATATCTACTGGATTGAGATCACATCCTCGAACCACTGAACACGCTGAACCGAATCATCCCTACCGGTGTAGTAGGACATTTCTAGCTCGCGGAAACCCTCTGGGACCAGGGCGAATGCGACCATCTCGTTGAAATGACTTCCTTCCCCTACAGGGCGATCTCATGCATCCACCTCGCTGACCCTACCCGCACTCGCCGAACTAGGGAACAACATGTGCCCTGGGAGATCTCGCTCACTGCCTTCCCCCACCACCTCCTTTCCAGGTCGCCTGGCAGGGGCATTATTGCCCAGGGTTAGGGCAGCTACTACTGGGATGGGGGGCGTCGAGCACTCGCCGCAAGCCGCGAGTGCGAAGAGTACCAGTGTAACGCCCCCGATTTTTCTTCGATTATTTTAATCCTCGTTTGGCGTTTTGTCGACGCGTTTTCTTGGCTTGTGCCATCTGTGGAGTGTGGTCTTAACTCCTTAGAACTGGGTTCCCTATTTTGTAGCCTGTTGGCAAGATCTCCCTAGCAAGCCGAGTCGTTTTGGGTGACCCGGTGTGGCCTCTCGGGGGATGCTTGTGTTTTGGCTTAGGGAGGGTATAACTCGAGTTCTGTTCATCGAAAGTTAATTTCGACTTCGTCGTTGTGTTCGTAGCGTGGATATTTAGCTACGGTGCGAATTTCGTTGAATTCCGAGGTAGTTCAGTTTTCGTGTCGTTTTGGGTGTGCCATTAGTAAAATCTAATTAGAAACCCTTTTTAATTAAGTGAACAGTTGGCTTGGGGAGGCAGTTAGGCTGAACCGTCATGGCTAGCTTATTTAAAAGCCTTAATTAGAATCAGCGGCCCATTCTTCTTCTTCCCGAAACCGTTGTTCCTGTTCGCGGAAAATAGAGGAGAACCGCCGGACCTGCTTCTCCTTCGAACGGCGATTTCGGGAGTGTTCGTGGACGGATTTTGATTCCGAAAGCGGCGTTGTCTTACTCTCGCTCAGATCTTCATTTCGACGGTAAGAGGTTTGTTTTTCGTGGAGTTTTAGGAGACTTGGATTTCCGGTTCTTGTGCTTTTCCGCCATTAAAGTGCGGGTTTGCTTGTTAGGTGCTGCTCCTTCTAGCACAGAACGAAGAGGAGGGAAAGCCGACCAAGCTTCGCCGGAAATCGAGGCAAGTGGTATTCTTGCCCTTGCCATTGTTGTTTTTTTGATATTCTAGAATGTTTCTCGGTTAGCCCTAGGGTAGAAACCAAGCTTATTCTCTTTTATCTTGCTGAATTTATGGCTTAGATTCTCCTATGAGCCCCCTCCTTGTGCTGTTTTGCTCAACCCGATGGTTGTTATAACCATTTAGACTCCAGATTTGTAATTCTAGTTGGGTGCTTTTGCGGGTGATGCCGAGAGAGAGAGCGAGGGAGGTTGTTATGGTAGGGCTCTGGTTAGAACCAGTCTTGGTAGACTCTCGGGTTTTGGTGTCGAGTGTGGTGCACACACTCAAAGCCAAAAGCCGCCCGGACTTGGCGTTGAGTGTGGTGGACACACTCAAAGCCATAGTTCGGGTTGTTCCTTGAGGCTGAGTGGTGGGGTGATTGAGTGAGGATTTTCGTCCAAGTCAAAATCGACGGGAATCACCAAGTGATTCTCGCCGATTTCGACGTGATTCCCACCGATCGGCGAGAATCATCCTTGATTCCCGCTGATTCGGCGAGAATCATCCTTGATTCTCGCCGATTCGGCGAGAATCATCTTTGATTCCTGCCGATCGTCGATAATCATTCTGGATTCTCGCCGATTCGGCGAGAATCATCCTGCATTCCCGCCGATTCGGCGAGAATCAGTCGGCGTTCCCGCCGACCTCCTCTTATTGGCGTTGGCTTAGGGTTTTCCTGCGGAAATGAACTTTGGCGTAGGTTGAGTTGACCTCACTCAACGCCAAAGCTGTTAAGGCGTTGAGGGAGGTAGACTCACTCAACGCCGCTGTTGGGATTTGTGGTTTTGGCTGAAGGCGTTGAGGGAGTGGATCTCACTCAACGCCATAGCTGTTTTGGCGTTGAGTGAGGTTAGCTCACTCAACACCGCTGCCTCTTTTGCTGAAGGCGTTGAGGGAGTGGACCTCACTCAATGCCATGGCTGTTTTGGCGTTGAGTGAGGATAGCCCACTCAACGCCAGAGGTGTTCTTGTGGAGGGTGTTGAGTGAGTGACTCTCACTCAACGCCATGGCTGTTCTGGCGCTGAGTGAGGCTAACTCACTCAACGCCAAGGTCTGGTTAGACGCTGAGTGGGTTCCACTCAACGCCGAGCCGTGTTGAGTAACTTCAACACTATTTCTCTTTCCTTGATTTACGTTCCCGAGTGAATTCCTTGATTATATTTGTAGTTTCCTTGTCGGCCATGTTTTTCTTTCCTAATGGCCGAATCGTGGGTCGTGGTTAGTAGTGGTGGTTTGAAGCTCTTCATGGGGGAGGTGTTGTGTAATTTAGCCAAGGCCACCCTTATTCTTCTATCTTGCTCCAGGTACGGGCTGGGCAAGGGGGTGGAAGGTCCCTTGTGCTTTCATATGTAGACCCTTGAGCTTGTTGGCTTGGAAATGGTGGTTGGGGGGACTGAGTTTGCCTCCAACCCGGATCCATGCATTTGTTTTTGCTACTACCATCTCCCACAGCTTAGGGTGTTAGAAGTTTCTTCCTTGGTAGATTGCAACACTTTGGGCTCTTGGTAGCCTAGTAAACCCTGCAGGATGTAGTTTCTGGGTAAGGTTGGTGTTGTTTCCTCGCACGTAGTGCATTCCTTATTGTCTTGCCTAGGGCAGTTGTGACTTTTACTACTGTGTGTTTTCCTCTTTTATTTATTCCCTGGTTGGCACTTCCATGCAGTTTTTCCTTGTTTTGCTTGCTGAGGTATTCTTTCTTCTTTTGAATGCCTCAGGTTCTGAGCAGTAGCCAGTTTGGTGGCTAGGTTGCGGTGGTGTTGCTAGTGGTCTCTTGGACTTTAGAGATCCTATTGCTTTGTTAGTGAGGTAGTTTTTCAGTACTTTTCTTACAAACAAACATATTTGCCCGTGGGTTCGTGTCAGGTTGTTGGCACCCACTGGTAGTTTTTACCTTTGTACTAGATATATTACTTTTGCTGCTACCATTTTCTGGAGATAGTCTACTTGCTCTGGGGAGGATTTATGCTAGGTTGCTAGTTATTTTAAAACTACAACTATTATTATTATAAGTACATCGCATGATCAGCATGTTTTATAAAAGTAAATCACTATTTTCCAAACAACATATAAAGATCGTTTTCTTATATATAATGTAAATGAAATGTAGAGTCTTGCATGACATAAGTGGTCCTCTTAGGGCTCTTATGCACTCCCTAGGAAGTCAAATCTGAATAAAGTATTTTTCCGCAGCGCATAAGTATAGTTTTTTTAACTGTGGACTAGGTGATTCACCGAGCCGAGAGATACGGCCTCTAAAGTATAACTGAATTTCTAATCATTAAACTTATAAATTTCTTTCATAAATTGTAGTAGTTTGTTTTGCCTGAGCGTCAGCAGTTATCCCCTGCTTGACGTGGCATCATGACGCGCATTTTCTCACACTCTGATAATTCCTTAATTCGGAGAAAATGCGGGTTGTGACAACCAGGTCCCTGACTCCCTTCTTGAAGCCCTCAAACATTCTAAGAGTGGTCAGGGGTGGGGGAGGCGGCGAGTCGGCCGGATAATCTCCTTGTCCCTCGCCTCCAGTCGTTGGACTCACTAAAGATTTTCTATGCTGGTCACGCTCCACGCTCACCGCACCAAAATGTTGAAACCGAAAATAGGCTTCTGTGGAGTTTGGACCCTAAAAAGGGGTGACCGTACATTTGCTTCTCCTAGAGAGTCGACTCGACCGAAAACTTAGGATTTGAGACTGACCCACGGCTGTAGCACGGAGGTCCCACCACACACCCAGAAGATCTTAGAGCACTTTCCCTTCTTAGCCATTGCTGAGCTAAGGGTACCTCAGAAAGCGCTACAATAGTAGAAAATGAGAAAGCTTGCCCCCTGAGGTATCTCTGTGGACCTATTTATAGAATTTCAAGCCTTGTCTGCAAACAACGCAACTCCGCTGTTCTAAACGGCTATACGCAGCCCAAATCGGTCTGCCAACAGCGCAACTCCGTTGTTGTGAAAGGCTACCAGCAGGACAACGGGGACAAAATAGTAAAAGGCACTACCGGGCGGGTTGTCCATAAAAAGACCACTCCCCTGGGGAGGCGAGTGCTCGATGGGGCTGGCACTCGCTGCCCGCACGGGTCCAGGGCGAGTGCGGACCTGACCATCTCACTCACCAGTCGCCTACCCAGGTTCAGGGGCGAGTGTGAGCCCAGATATTTCACTCCCCCCGCAGTCTATTCCCCCCAGCCTGGGCGAGTCGGGGAAACTCCATAACACTCGCCCCTCTGACTCGCCTGAAGCCTAGACCGCGCATTAATTGGCTAGGCCTGCTCCTGTCGACCCCACTAGCTGGACACGGGGTTATACATGCTTAATGATTGTTGGGTTTTTTCCTGTTAATAAGATTGCAAACAGTTTGGTGTTTAAAGTATGATAACAACATTAGATTTGTAAAACATATCTGCATATAAATGTACCACTATTTTTAGAAGCTCACTTTTGACACATACATATAATATAATGATACAAAAACAAACATGAAATACCCTGACATTATTCACATGTCCTGTTAATAAAAATACACTCACATGTCCATTTACATCAACAAATAAAACAGAACATCAAAAAACTATTCCAACTATTGCTTCACTTGGCCATCGAGAAGTTCTCATTAATTAAAGAAGGAAATGTTTTTAGTCTATTAGCAACGATTTCAGCACGAAATTTTGGCACATCAACACTCCACTTCTGACAAGTACTCCAAACAATCGGCTTTGTTGATAACGCCTCTTCCATGAACTTGATAACATATACACCACAATCGTCCCCGCCCTTCTGCATTGGTATACCAGAAACATCATTAATTGGCCAGCTAAGGAATCCAAGTGGCATGAATACACTAATGTCCTCCTTTAGTAAGGTATCCTGTAATAATGACAATAGTAAGATTACATTATCACCAATAATAAAATATGACAGCACCGCATACAAAATCTGGCAAAGCTGCCCGATGTTGACTCGTCAAGAGAGATTCAAAATACTCCCACCGTGCTTCTTTGATGCAGCAAACCAACAAACTACAGTTGTTGGGGAAGTGACACGATATTAAAATATTCTCCGCCGACTTCACAGCATCGGGCGCAACATGACTCACTTGAGTTTGGGGATTTTGAAATTTACAACATTTCATATACTTCAATCAAGAGATGAACAAATGTTACGTACGCGCAAATACGACTATAATTTAAACTGAAAATACATGATTTTTTTGAACCCAGATACGACTGTAATTTAAACTAAAAATATTGTTCAAATACGACTATATTATAAACTTAAAATACAGTCTAGTATTTACAGCATAATCAGGAGAAATGTAAAAGAAGCTCCTCATTTGTGTGACTGCTCATTTTCTTTTTTAGCAAAGCATTAGAGCATAAGCATTTAGATGAGTATCCTCGATCCACCCCGTTCCCAATAATATATCAAGCAATTCTCTTGTGAATGTAATATTGTCGATATGAAATATAGTCTGACCACTAAATCAATAAAAGAATTCAGTAAATGAACGAAAATAAAATGGTACGATTGACAATGGAATTACCTTTCCAAAATGTTAGTCAAAACAAAATATATTGCATCACGTAACCGATCAACAATATAAGGCTTCCCCAGATAGTCCTCGTTCTTATTTTCACCTCCTCTCTTATTTACTTTTTTAATCAGACTACACACATTTGCCTCACTCCCAATCTTCGACCCCTTGTCTGGGTTGATGGGTATAATGGTAGATTTAGTAATAGTTGTCAGATTGGCCAATGTCCCTTCAACAGTGGATTTACTGAGGTTGATCTTTGTGGCTTCAACACATACTTCAGGGGGTGATAAAGGATGAGGAGATGGTAATCGTTAGCCTTTAGTAGGATTAGACCTACTCTCAAATAAACTTCTAAGGGAGTCAAAATTTCTCAACATTTTCTCTCTTAGAGAATCTACTTGATGTCTCACCTCACCCTTAATAAATCCCGGAGTCGGGTTTCTAAGCCCCGCAATCCTTCCTCTAACCATCCATGCTTATTCTTCTCATTCACCTCTAACTTTCTTTTCCCCGTTCTACTCAGTCTCAGCCCTCATCTTTCCCAACATGACCTTCTCTTTCTTTTTTAACTCCCCCCTCGTTTTCTCCGCCTCCTCCCACTCGATCATCTATTGTCTGATCAAAATCATACAAAAAGTTTGGCCCCTATCTTCAGCAGACTCAAAATCAGACTCTTCCTCCTTTTTTTAAGCAGTGTCATTTCACAACCATGACCATTTTTAAATAAGCTTTTAGTGACGAAATATTTGTGACGAAATATTTTTCGTCACTAAACACATACTTTTTGTGACGAAATTAAAGGTTGGT
The DNA here is from genome assembly GCA_039513925.1 of Platanthera zijinensis. Classification (NCBI taxonomy): domain Eukaryota; kingdom Viridiplantae; phylum Streptophyta; class Magnoliopsida; order Asparagales; family Orchidaceae; genus Platanthera; species Platanthera zijinensis. The sequence goes on along the minus strand of CM077078.1, from coordinate 52,128,510 downwards.
CACTAAACGATGATTTTCAATTAATTAGTGACTAAAATAAATTTGAAGTCACTAAATTTTTTTTTAGTGACCAAAATAATATTACGTCACAAAAAATTTATTTTTAGTAACCAATTAAGATTTGGACACTAAATAGCAAACTTTTGAAAACCGGACCGGACCGGCCGGTCCGACCGGTCCGACCACGGATTGGGCCCCTGGCCGGTCCGGTCACGGTATGAGGACCGCCCCACCCAAGAACCGCCCGAAAACCGGAGAACCGGGCGGGTTAACCGGAAAACCGAGAACCGTGACCGGTTCCCCGTAACCGGGCGGGTCAGCTAAATAGCGGACCCACGCAAAATTTTTTAAATTTTACTTTTGGTGGGATTTGATCCCAGACCACCTGGGTGGAGGCCTAAGGCTCACTCCACTAGACTAACTTAATTCTGTTGAATACTTTCAAAATATAATTTATATATTATATTTCTATTCATATTATTTAGTTTAAAAATATTATAACATGTATTTAATATTTAGGTAAAATTGAATCCAATATTTATGTATAAAAGTATACAATTTATTATTCTTATATAGTTATAAATATTTTTTTTATATGTTTTTATTATTTATTATTATATTACGGTTCAACCCCGGTTGAACCGGTCCAACCGGTCGGACCTTGAACCTTTGATCTCACCGGTTCAATCTCCGGTCCGGTTCTTAAAACCTTGCTAAATAGGACTATTTAGTAACCAAACATAATGTTCACAAAAAATATAATTTATAATTAAAAATATTTGAGATGAGCCGCCTGTTTCATTTCGGAACACGCCTCAATATTTCGGAACCCACCTTTATTTCATTAGGAAACAAGCTTATATTTCCTTTCTTCATTTCCCGAGCCCTTGTTTCCTTTCTTCATCTCCCAATAAGCCCTAAGGTCGCGAATTGCGATCCCTCTGGACGATGGTGCCTCGGCGACAGCCCCCTCCCACGCCCTCTCAATGATGACGACGACGACGATCCCTCTCCCTTTTATCGACATCCTCCACTCGATCTGACGACGCCAGCCCTCTGGACGACAACGACAACCTCCGCTCGATCAAAGGTAGATTTCTTCTTCCGTTCTTCAATTTCTGCTTGGAATTTTTTCATTTTTGCTATTGTTGTGTATTCAATTTCTTCTTGTGCTAGAATGATAAATTTTTAGTTACTTTCATAGTGTGTTAAAAGTAGAACTCACTATTCCAATAAGGACACAAATTGTTCTTTGAATTCGGACTCCTATTCTTCATCTCCATGTTGCATTGAATTATGTATTTTATGCTTGGGCGGAGGAATTTCTTTTCACTTTTTTGGCTTTGAATTCTGTGTTTTATGCTTGTGTGAAAAGTAGAACTTACAATTCCAATTTGGAATCCAGATCTTGAGGCAGAGGAGTTTATGAGAAGTTTAGTGGCTGGTCTGTTGATTACAAGAGGGGTCGGGGAGGAGACTGTGGTTAGGGTTATTTTTATGCCTAAGGATCTAATGAATGGACTTGATTTTCTTGTTGGTTTTATTTGAGAGGTCATGATTTATTTGGTGAGATTTAAGAGTGTCAAGATGGGCCTCTAAGTACTTTTAGAACAGTAATCCAATTGTTCAGAGGGTAATCCAATTGTTAGAACAATGAGGTCGACTTTCACCCTAAGTGGTGCACCATGGCAGAAATAAAAAGTTAATATGCAAGAATAATTTGGGCCTATTTTGATGATATCTACATAGAGTTTTGTATGCTTAAAGCAATTAGTTTTGTATGCTTGGTGTTATGAGAGTGCATCTGTTCATAAGATCTCAGAAATAATGGCGGCCTATTTGATGATATCTACATAAAGTTCAATTAGGAGATACAAGTTCATATATAAAAATTGTTTAAAGAAGCTAACACAAGTCACCTAATTATTTTAAATAACACAACATTTCATTATAAATGTCTTTGAACCAGAAAATCTTGCATTTTAATTCTAAATTCAATCATAGTTTGTATTCTGTTTTGAGGAATCTCTATTTTGAGCTGTTTTTTTTTCATATCATCATTACTTGTTATAATAATGTCATCTACGAACACAGCATTAGATCTTCATTTATTGTTTATTATACATTTTTTCATGTAATGAGTGTAGTAAAGATAAGTATTTTATTGATTTATATTGAGGGTTTGAGCTATCTCCCACCTTTTATTATTAATAAAAATATTTTTTCATTGAGATTCTCTTACGAAATAGTAATTATATTTATTATTGTCTCTTATCTTGGATATACTTATATTCAATTTAATGACAATAAAGGAATTTATTTAAAATCTATTTTTGTTAATAATTATAAAATATTACTGACTAAATATTTCGTCACGAAAAATGACATTTAGTGACTTAAAATTTGGTCACTATTGCAATGAAACATCAGTGACTAAATTAATTTGGTCACAAAATAGTTTTTAGTGACAAATAATTTGGTCATTATTGCATTAAATAATTAGTGACTAAGTTAAATTGGTCAAAAAAAAGTTTTTTAGTGACAAATAGTTTAATCACTAAAAACAAAAAGCAACAAAAATTCTTTTTGTCACTAAAAGTATACATTAGTGATGAAAATTAATTTGGTCATTAAATACATTTAGTGACGTGCTTTTTGCAACCACCTTGTGACGAATCAAATTTGATCATTAAATATCTTTAGTGACCAACCCGTAATATTTAGTGACCAAAATTTTCGTCACTAAAAACTTGTTTTCTTGTAGTGATAAGCTTTCTGTCTTAATTTGAGAACAATACATGTGAGTCACTCTTCAACAGTTTTGGTAGAGCGCAACAAAATTTATTATTGTAACTTACTTTGGGAGACCAACGAAACATTCTTAGCCAGACATGACTATCAATAATTGACTGTACTATTGTATGCTCGTAGAATCAAACCTACAAAAGGGGGGGGGGAGTTTAGAATATTGAAAAAAAACATAATTTAATCATCAGAAACAAGCAACTCTTACAATAGCACCATGGTGCAGCCTTCTGGGAATCCCAAATTTGAACCGAATTCCCGTAGAACACTAAGTCGGCTTAAATCGAGCAACTGTGAATGCAAGAACCAATGGATGGTCTTTGGCTAATTGTACTTTGTAAACAAAGTGATGTTGTCAAGCGTATTGAGACAAGCTGGAATCTTGAGTCCCTTAAGGGGAAAAAGAAGGACAACTAATAGATACTTGACTAATGCATCAACTCTCCTACTCTCCAAGGTAGGAGAGAACTTCTCTTCAACAAACTGTTTTAACTCATCTACTTGTGAGTAAGGTCCAGCAATGACAGTCTAGCAAACCTAAAAATACGGCCTCTATTTGGAAGCCTCAATATCATCGCAACCCTATTCACTGTCAACGACAGACAATAATTGCCTATCAAGAAAGCTTGCTTGTTCCTATTGTAACGCCGTACAAGAAGATACAATAGCATAATATTTTGCGAAAGGTCTGGCATTTGGGAGAAAGGAAACACTTTGGCGTTTTCAAGAACACTTTTTTGATTCAGCTGTTAATAGATCAAATAGCAGACGAGCATTGAATTTAAATGTCGAAACAGCGCACCGTGAACTAAGATATGGGCTTTCCCGGGCATTCTCAGAAGGTATTACTGCAAGGAGTGATACTAAAACTGAAACAATAATATAATATAATATATTAAAGTTGTTATGACTGTAAAATAAACCAACATCCACTAAAAAATACGACTGTAAAAATACCCATATAGTTAATGTAAATACGACTGTAAAGGCTATGTAAATACAACTAAAAAGGTAGGGCTGATATCGAGTCGAGTAAGAGCGGTTTTGGCTCGGCTCAAAATCGAAATTGATTTCGAGTTGAGTCGGCTCGACTCGAAATGACTCGATTCCGAGTCGGCTCGAAATCGAATCAGGTCGGCTCGAATCGAATCAATTCGGCTCGAAATTGAGCAATTTTTCATTTTATTCATAGTTTGCTCAAAATTAAATTGGGTCACCCATAAATTTAACAAATGAAACACTTAAAACCTTCATTCTTTTTTTTTAAAAATTTTGTTATTTTTAATCTTAAAATAAGAATATATTAATAAATATATAATTTTTTTAATTAATTCGAGTTGATTCGAATCATATTTCGAGCTATCCAGGGCTGGCTCGAAATCAACTCAAAATCAGATTCAAGCCAAATTGAATCGACTCATATTGAGTTGAATCAATTTTAACTGATTCCGATTCGGCTCAATTTTCGAACGATTTTCGAGCGACTTTCGAGTTTCGAATAATATGCTCAGCCCTATATAAAAGTGATTGTAAATACGACTATAAAAACGACTGTAAAAGCTTGCTTGTCCTTATAGTAATCCAATTAATAATACGACTGCAAATACGCTATAAAAGCGACTGTATGTTTGCCCTAAACCTGAACTATAAAAGCTTCTACTTACCTTCAAACGGGAGATCTGAGGTTAGCATTGAAGAGAGGGGCTAGGACACCAAGCTCCTTGCAATCTTCACCGCAAAACCGAAATGCAATGCTCGGAGTTTCTCGGGACGGAGCCGAAGTGTTATTTGTCGTTGATTGCTAGTGAATCGACAGGAAGAAGATGACTAAACAGGGAGGGTTATGGGGGAAAAGAGAAGGGGGCGGAGCCGGGATTTTCAGTTCGAAATCACTGAATAGAGTTGGTCCAAGAAAAAAGGTAATTGTTATGGGCAAACCTATTTTGGATAGGTGCAAACCAATTTTATGGGTAAACCAAAAATGTATATGTGCAAATCAAATTATTACAGGCAAATCAAAATAAAAACTTTCTAAAATCTTTAGCAAAATATAAACTAATTGTTTAGCATCAATATTACAAACTTTAACGTATTACAAAAAATTCTAATTCATTATAGAAATCCTCTTTTCGTGACAATTGTTTGCTCCAATTGTTGTACCTGTCAAAATAATAATAATCAAAGATTGAAAACATATATGTATATGGAAGTATAATGTTAATGTGTATGCTGTATAGTACCTTTAAGTCCAGTACATTGATTGGAAAACATCGTTAATTAGAACATCAATTATTTTGACACCTGCAATAAAACACATTACTTTGGATTAACATAATATATGAATAAATTAAAAATACAAATAGAGTATATAATTAAATTTGTATAATTTTTCAGCAAGTTCTTCATGATACCTCCCCCAAATCGAGATTGATGGAGGTAGTGGGCAGCCATCACGCATACTCAGTTGTACAAAATGATTTCATTGAATAAATCCCGTGAATATACTTCTTCGAAGTATCGGTAGTGGTGAATGCAATGGCAAGAAAGTGAAAGACTGAAACATGCTGAAATGTACTAATTTTATATTATAGCAAAAGGCAATGATTAGCCCCATACCAGGCATTATCATCCACTTATCCAAAGGAGCGGGAACAACCACACAATCTAGTGAATCCAATAACTCTAATCTTCTTACTCTCCTAAAAATTTGCTCATATAACTCCTCTTTTTGTTGAAGCTCTTGTGATAGTCTTTTACGTACATGTTACCAATTATCCCACATTTCCAATCCATTGCTGATTATTCGGTATCCATAATGCTCATCTCTCAATACATCTACAACATCGATAATATAATTTGATATGTGTGATGACATTTCTTTACGAACGACTCTAACTTTTCTTTTTTCAGTCTTTGCTATCTTTTTTGTTACATGTTTTGCAGTATTTGTCAAGGTCAATTGCTCCTTCATCAAAACATGTTCAAATAGGGAGGGATCTCATTTTGTTGACGAATCTTCACATGCAAAGTTCTTGTACCTTCCTCTCAGCCGACCATTTAATCTAGTAGGTACAAATGGTTCCAATGTTTGACTTAAACTAGGATCCATATGTTCACGAAGCTTTCGTTTGATCTCTTGCTTTTGTAGTTCAGAAGTGTTATTATATCTTCTAAGAATGACTTCAAATTCCACATCAATTTCATTATGCTCATTGACCTCAACTTTAATGTCTTGATCTTCTTTCTCTTCATGCAGAGAAAGCTTTTTCCAATGATCATGTATCATCCATATTGGAAACGAATTATTTTGTGTTATGTATGGTAATAATTCGTGTGTACAAGATAATCCAAATGCATATTTTATTTTATGTGTGCATTCTCCAATTAATGCTTTTCCAGCCTGTTGAAATCGAAAAGTCGGTCTCAAGGAGTTCACCCTTGGGGAAGAGGTGATCGCACACTTACTTCTCTTCTGCGAGCCCAATGAACCAAGGAAAAAGAACTAGGGACAGACCTAAGGCTCCAGCACGGAGGTCCCTCCACACACCCAGAAGATCTTAGAGCGCTTCCCCTCCTTAGCCAAGTGCTGAAGCTAAGGTATCTCAAAAAACGCTAGAAGACCGGGCACCAGTGAGCATGCCTTTCTGAGATACCCATTGGGTCCTATTTATAAGATTCTGCAAACGGCCTGCAAATAGCCAAATCCCGCTGTTCGGGTAGCTATATGCAGCCCAGTTGGTCTGCCAACAACGTAACTCCACTGTTTTGTGGGCCTAGGGGCAGACCAATGGGGCAACGTGGTAAAAACATAGTAGGGACCTGGGCGAACAACCCTCTGAAGCCTCTGCTCACCCTGGAGGGGGAAGTGCCCGGTGGAGCTCGTACTCGCCTCCCCTCCTTGGGCTCGGGCGAGTACGGGCTCGACCGGCTCTTCTCTCTTGACGTCTGACCCCCACTCGCCGTGCTCAGCTCGACGAACTCCGAGCTTGTCCAACCCCCATTCGTTGTGCTCGGCTCGACGAACTCTGAGCTCGGCCCGACGAATGCTAGACTCGGCCCGACGAAAGCTGAGCTCGACCTTTAGATTTCCCTATCGAGCTCACCTAGGACTTGGGCGGTCTAACTTCAGATTTCCCTACCGAGCTCGCCTAGGACTTGGGCGGTCTACACCGGTTGGTCGGGGCTCCCATCAACCTACTCGTCGGATACGGGGTTGTACACAATCCCCGCTCTTTGCGAGGTTGAGACAAGCTCGAAAAGAAACATTCAACCCCACAGGATTCAGTGAGTGCGACAGGAGCCCGAAAGAATCTTTTGGTGGGGTCCACCAGCGGCTATATAAACATGCGCCTGCATACCTGACTGACTTTTGCCATTCTCCTTACTTGAGCCTTGTCAAGATGCCGCTTCCCCAAGAGGTTCTAGAGCGAGTGGCGCGATCTCGCGAGGAAGCTGCAGCTCGCATCGCGGGCCTGACTGACCTTAACGCCCCGCCTCGTAACCTTGCCGAGTTTAGTTCGGCCAAGAAAGTGAAGCCTCTCCCAAAAGATGTCGAGCCCATATATAATGATTTTAAGACAGCCCTGGATAACGGGGCTGGTTCCTCAACTCAGCTAACTCCTAAACCCAAGGGCAAAGATATCATTGTCCTTTTTGCCGACCAGGCCAGCCGAGGCCATAGCGGCGAGATATCCACACCGCGAGCCAAAAATCCTCTCGATAGTCCGCAGAATCGGGCTTCCGATGCACGCCTGCGGGCCTCTCCCCCCACCTTCGGGACAATGGGTCTGGACTCGCAGAAGCCGAGGTCGCCGGCTCGCCCTCCTCCACGGCAACCTCTTGCTCCTGCACCTGCGAGGGGAGGTACGGAGGTCATCCCCATCTTTGGCTTTATCCTTATCTCTCTAAAGGCTCCCCGACATGGCCGTGGCAAGGTTTTAGGTCATCCTCCTCCTCGCGTCAACCTGGAGGAGTCGGGTTTGCACAGTATGTTTTCAACTTCCCCAAATCCTGCTTGACTTCGGCGGTGCTCACCCCCTTCACTTAATGTTGCCTTCAACTATTCACGCAGACCTCATTGTGGAGTCTGAGGCCGACGAATCCACGGGCCAGGCTTGATACTCGCCCCTCCCTTCTCCACGCACTTTGGACGCCTTCCTGGACTCCGAGCTGAAGGGCCCCGAACGGTCGAGGCGATAACAGTTGGTCCTCAAGAAGCTGGTGTGAGAGCTCCACGAGGTGCGGAGAGACAACAACAGGCTGCAACGGGAATGCGCGCGGCTTGCAGACACGACGAGGGTCAGCTCGGCGTTCGAGGCAGCGTCTTCTTCCATACTCCTGGACGAGATCGACGAGAACCTTTAGATCATTCATAGGAATCTGGGGTGACTTCGCGAACTCTATGCGCGACGACCTGCGGCGACAGGGCCGCGAGACTGGGTTTACTAGAGACGGCCCCCTAATGGGCCTACTGGTACTCGCCCCCGTTCTCCCCTGGTCCGCGCGTGTTGGGGGTTTTTTTCATTTCTGCTCTGGGCATTATTCGGGTCCTACCTGTAATAACTTGGATAATTTTTCTATCATTATTAACATCTTTAAATACAACAACCAGCGTCCTATCAGTCTCATCTCGCCATAGCAAAAGGTTAGTTCGTGACGATCGGTGAGCTGGGGTAGGCGAGCCAGACTGACCAGACGGTTTGGTCTCAAATCTTTTCTTCTATAAATAGGCATTCTCACCAACCCATGTCACGCCTTTACTACCTCCGTACTTTTTCCCCCTTTGCTTATACTATCCCCGGTGCTCGCACTTTTAGTTTCGGCGGGCATGGGTAAATGGAACCCTAATTCTGACGGGTGGACCAAGTGTGCTCGGCACTTCGCCGAGCACTAATTCTTCGAGGGGAATACGACCGCGGAAGAGCTTGCCGAGTTAGTGGCTGACTTCGTTCCCTTGGGCTTCACGGCTCGCCTCCCGGCGGACCACGAGGCCATCGACTCCTTTTACCCGGATGAACTCGCCTTCCCCGTCTCGCATTTCGAGGTGGGGTTGCATCTGCCTCTCTGGCCGGAAATTCGTCAGATTCTGAAGTACTACGGCGCGGTGCCCACGCAGTTCAACCCAAACACCGTCGCTATGATGGTCGCGTTCGCCGGCTACCTCCGCCGGGAGCGTATAGAGTTCAACATGACGGTCTTCCGGAAGTTGTTCTCTTACAAAGCCACTCCCGACGGGGTCGCCTACCTCGGCGACTCTTTCATAAAGGTTCGCGAGGTCGCGAACAAAAATCATAACTGAATGTCCAAGATCGCCTTCATCAAGGGCGATCTCGGCAAAATCCCATTTTCGCCCCTACAGAAGGGCGAGGAGGTATACCCCCCCCCCCCCCGCAGTATCTGGTAACGACTTCGAGCTCCATAAGTTCTTCCTCCACAAGGACTTCGAGGTCGCCCACCTCCGCCGAGACCTCGACTCTCTCCTGCACGTCCTCCCCGGTGAAGGTATGCCTCGATTCCTTTTTTCGCTGGGCTCGACAGAAATAATAACAAAAATTTTTCCTATAGGGGAGCGGCTCATCCCCGAGAACCCGCCTTTTGTGGATTCGTGACTTTACTCTGACCCGCTCTAGCTCGCTCGGGCGGCCACGCTGGCTTGCTGAGATGAACAGGTGGCGCCCCAGCCTTCCTCTAGCAAGAGGCGGTTAAACACCGAGGGGTCGGGCCCGCCTCGCCGGCCCCCGGCTATGAAGAAGAGGGTCAGGGTGGTAAAAAGGTTGTCTCCCGCATACATGGACTCGCCTATGACCACTTCCGATGCCTCGCCGGAGAGCCCGCTAAAAGAAATAACAGGGAAGGATCAAAGGGGGTGCGGGCCCCCCTCCACCGATATTGCTGAGGAGATTGCACCCCGCGAGCTGGGCCTGCCCATGGACCACCCCTTTTCGGCATGGGGGGAGGTGCAAGGACTCGGCTGGCGAGCCGATGGTTAGGTGGGATGAGCAGACCCATCAGGTCTCTATCTCCACTCGCCACCCTTCTTGGGGTGCTCACCAACCTCCCACTGGCCACGCATAGGCACTCGGCTTCGGCCTTTATGGTCGTGACGGCGTCGAGGCTTACAAACGCATGACCCCTCGCCAGCTGGGCCACGAGGGTCTGTGGGCCCATATGCGATCCTTGGAACTGCACCACATGATGGTGCGCCGCGGCTTCAACCTTAGCCAGCTCCTACTAAAAACCGAGCAGGAATGCGACGTGGCGAAGGACAAAGCCGCCAACGCGGAGAGACAGTGCGACATCACCGAGGGTCTACTCGCAAGAGCTGTAGGCAGGCTAGTAAGTATCAGACGCCTCTTCCTGTTTTCACTTGTACTTTTTGCAACAATATTCTCAGTTTTCGATTCGCAGGATGTTGAGGCCGCGAGCAAACTACAGATTCACTCCACAGGATTGGAGGAAGAGGTCGCCCAGCTGCGAGTTCGCCTTGCTGAGCAAAGTGCTCGCTCCAGCGAGCAGGAGACTCGTGCTGCCGAGTAAGAAGCTCGCGCTACCAAGCTGGAGGCCGAGGTGGGGCAGTTAAAGGAGCAGAACCGGGGGCTCCATAGCGAGCTCCTTTGGCAGGCGGAGATTTTCCTCCCCGAGGGTGGCAGCGGGCCCCCATACCCCTATCAGAGGTCGCGGGTCTTCGGCAAAAAGGAGGTCATGGAGCGGCTGCGAGTTAACTCGATCGAGTCTGCCGAGTGTCTTCTGGACGTCATGAGGGGTACGGGGGTACTGGCGGAAGACTGCGAGAAGGTCGCAGTTCGGGACCTCCTACCAAGTCTGTTCCCGCCGAGCCCGCCCGGAGAGAAGGAAGACAGCTTCGCCTCGCTTTTTGGGGAGATGAAGGACAAGGACCAGTGGTATGGGGGTGAGGAGGGCCACACGTCGAGGGAGGAATGTCACAACCCGCATTTTCCCAACAATTAAATTATATCAGAGTAAGGGAAAATACGCGTCGTGATGCTACACCGTGCAGGGGATAATTGCAGACGCTCAGGCAAGACTCCAAACTCGACAGTTTAAAAGGAGACTATATGTTGTTATGATTGAAATTCAGTTTAAGTTAAGAAACTAGTCGTATCCCTTGGCTTATTAGATCAACTAGTCCACAATTCAAAATATAATTATACGCTTGTAGAAGATACTTGTTTAAATTGACTCTAACATTCTACATGAGTATAAATGTCCCCGAGGAACAACTCATGATATGCAAACCCTAGATTTATAATAAGTATAGAAAAAGTCTTTACGCTAAACAGAAAGTAGTGACTTAGTTTTGAAATAGATGACATGCATGCTATAGTAATAATAAGGTTTTATAGGTTAAAAATATCTAACACGCAATCCTAGCAATAAATCATCCCAGAGAGCAAGCAATCTAAACCAAACATAAGAAACCACATCAGCTAGCAAGTGTCAAAAATCAACAATTCTGTGGGCGTCAACAACTTGACACGAACCCACAGTACAAAGTATGTCTGAAACTAGGAAAAGAAAACTGAAACAACAAACTACCTCGCTACGGCGAGGGGAAAAACCACAGCCAACACTACTGCTTCAAGAACTCCAAAACCAGCTCCACTACCTGCTAACGCTCCGAACCTGAGGCATTCCAAAAACAGAATATCTCAGCAAGAAAGTACAAATGGTGGCAAAAAAAGTAAGCAAAAGTAAACAAAGGTCAAACAGGGTACCAATCCAGGACCAAGAGTACTGAAGTAAAGTACACAAATTAAAAAAAAAACTTACATGGATCATCACGTACGACAAATCACGCCAGACACCCCAAACAAAAGGGGAGGAAACATGATTAAATCATAAGAAAGAATACTTCAAAACTTTATTAGCCACCTGAGGTCGACTCTATCAAAAAAAGAAACAGGCAGGGTGGTCACTTCTCTAGATACACCCCCACAGATGTTAAAATCTATCTTTCTGCGGGGGAGTCTTATACACTCCCCCAATTGCCGCAGATACTCAAACACCGGTAGAGTTCCAAAAGGTACTAATAATGGGAACAACTGTTGGGTACATTGGAAAATGTGTACCTGATTTGAAGAAGCCCAACTTAGCTCAATGATATACATCAAGGTGTATTTGATGTTATTTTAAGTTGACATGTGCAGGTGGAAAATTGATAAAGTATGCAGAAAAATTCTAAGTCCAAGTGTCGACACAAAGGAAGCAGTGTCGACACACAGAAGAAAATAGTCGACACAACACTGGGAAGCAGTGTCGACACATAGCAGTTAGTCTACAACTACACTGGGAAAAAGTGTCGACACAGAAGAAGTAAGTCGACACAACACTGGGAAATTGTGTCGACACAGAAGAAAAGAGTCGACACAATACTGGGAAATTGTGTCGACACAGAAGAAAAGCGTCGACCTCAAACATTGGGAGAATGTGTCGACACAGAAGAATATAGTCGATCTCAAGATTGTCGACATCATCTGAATGTGTCGACACAGAAGAAAATAGTCGACCTCAAGTTAGTCGACACCAGCAGAATGTGTCGACACATTGTGATTAAGTCGACACATGATAGCAGAGTTAAAAAATGAATGTGTCGACACCTGAAGGCTAAGTCGACACTTACTAAAGTTATGATTCTACAACAATTGTGTCGACACACAGGACTTGTGTCGACACACTGAAGAGTCAAGATCAAGTTATTTACAGAAGAAGCTGTGTCGACTCAAAGGCAACTTAGTCGACATCACTGAAGACTGTGTCGACACCAAAGTCAATTATGTCGACACAAATAGACAGATTGTCTCGACACTTTCTGACAGACTGTTTCAACAACTTGTGATTCAAGACTAAGGCACAGGACTTGTTTGAAGACTTGACAGCTGTGGGTTATCACCGGTTAACTGAAGTTGTCAGAGTTGTCAGAAAACGGTTAGAAACCGGATCAGCCGGTTACCATGAAGAATGTCTATAAATAGACAGATTCAGAAGAAGAAAAATCAATCAACAACATATAGAACTGACTTTTTGAAATACATTGGATCAGAAAGTGGAGAAGGATTACTATTCTACTCATTTCAAGAAAGTGCTAGGCACTTAAGAAGATCTTCTCCGGGAGATCTAAGAAGACTATCTAAGGATAGATCTAAGAAGAGTTCTAATCAGAATTCAGAAGAATCATTCAAAGTTCTGGATAGAGAGAGATCAAGTCAGAATTTAAAGAAGAAGAAAGAATCCACCAGTGGATTCTCAAGAAGCTGTTTGGAATCAACTCAGCTAAGTACATTTTCAAGAAGCTTTGAAGAAGGCTAAGAAACAGTTGATTGCATCAGCTGATCAAGAATTGTCATTGCCTTTTCTCTCTCAACTTTGGCAAGACAATTAAGACAATCTTTTCTATATTTCTGTAGGATCTGTTTATACAGATCTGAGTTGTAAGCCTATGTTATAAAGGCTGAGTGTAGGAGTGTTGAACTCTGAGTGGTAGGGCTGATTGCCTGAGTGTAGGAGAAGGGTATTCTCTGAGTTGTAGGCCTTGGGGCAAGGCTGAGGTAGGGCAGTTGTGCCTGAGTTGTAGGAACCAGTTGGGTTCTGAGTTGTAAGATCTATTGATCTGAGATAAGTGGAAGTTTGGCCGAATCTAGCATACTGCTAGATAGGTGAAGGGGGAAAGTGGATGTACCCAGACCTTGGGGAACCACTATAAAACATAGTGCAATCTGTGATGTGTTGTTTTCTGTGATTGCTGTGTTTATTGTATTAATTATTAAATTGAATTCTGCCTAGAAGTTTTAGAAAGAGAAGCAGAACCTATTCACCCCCCCCCCCCTCTAGGTGTTTAGGCTACCTTGAAAGTTAAACTATCAAGTGGTATCAGAGGGAGGTTCCTCAAAAAGGACTTAACAGTCTGAGGTAGATCTGATAGGCAGATTCAAGAATCAAGAAGATGGGTTCTGGAGAGAATCATAAGGAGCTAGGGTCAATGAAATTACCCATATGCAAGAAGGAAATCTTTGGGATCTGGAAAGAAAGAGTCAGATTGTTTATGGAAGCATCTGACCCAAGGATTTACATCACAGTACAGGAAGGCCCCTTCATACCAATGAAGATATCTGTTCTTGATGCAAATATCCAAACACCAAAGACTTATTCTGAAATGGCCAAGGATGAAATCATCTTGGCAACCATGGACAAAAGGGCACAGAACATCATTGTCAGTGCCATAGATGATTCAACATTTCAGAATCTGATTCACTGCAAGACCTCCAAGGAGATGTGGGACACATTGATTGTCTACATGGAGGGATCTGAAGAAGTAAGGCTGGACAGAAAATCTATGCTAAATCAGGAGTATGAAAGTTTTAGACAAGGAAAATCTGATAGCATAACTGAGTGCTATAAGAAATTCTATAGAATTGTGAATGAGCTAATATCCTATGGAAGAGTCTTCAGTACCTATGAACTGAATGACAAATTCTTAAGATCCTTATCAAAGGATTGGGATACAAAGATCTGTGCCATAAGAGAAGTGGCAAAATTGGCAGAGATATCTCCTCCAACTCTGTTTGGAAAGTTGCTATCCTATGAAATGCAACTTATGGTAAGGAAGGAGGAGGAAAGAAACTCAAGAGGAGAGCATAGAGAAAAGACTGTGGCATTTAATGCTGAAGCCACTAGAAAGAATAGGAGGAAATCACCATCTCCTCCTAAGGAAGTTGAAGAAGGTAGTTCTGAAAACTCAGATAAGGGTTCAGTCAGTTGTGATTCAGATGCAGACTTTGCTGCATTCACTAGGCAATTTCAAAGGTTCTTGAAAAAGAAGCAATGGAAGTCTAGGCCTTCCTCATCACAGCAAGTAGATGACTATTATCAGAAGAGAAGGTCATCAAGGAAAGAGAAAAGCAGGTCAAAGCCCAGCAAAGCCACTACTTCAAAGATTGTCTGCTATTGTTGCAATAGGCCTGGACATGTAGTGGCTGATTGTCCTGACAAAAGGAAGGAATCATCAGAAAAGAAGAAGACTTATCAGAAAGGCAAGAAGGAGAAATCCTTTGTAGCAAAGAAAGATAAAAGTCTGTCAGACCAGTCAACTTCAGAATCAAGATCTGAAGCTGAAGCATATATTGGATTATATGCTGCATCTGAGGAAGAGGAGTTCATGCAGTTGCTAGACTCCATCAATGAACATCAATGCATGGGTTTGATGACTAGATCAGAAGAGGACCTATGCCAGAATCAGTCTGGTTCTAATGAGGTAAACTGTCCTTCTTGTACATCTGTTTGTAATACAAGTGAAGAATCAGCTACATCTGCATCAAGTGATGAAGATGTATCTGGATCTGAAGGAGATGTCTATCAATTGATAGACAAGTATGGGGACCTGTTGCAGACCCTTAAGAAAAGCATGAACCTAGTTAAATCACAGGCTCAGGAAATTGCTGATCTAAGGGTTGCAATAACTGAGTTAGAAAAAGTCCTTGATCAAAAGTTAGCTGAAATTGCCAAGCTGAAGAATATAACTATTATTCAGATGGGCACAATTAATTATACTAATGATCAAGTAAAGAGTCTGGAGGACAGACTTAGAATTGAAAGGGATTTAGTGGCTAGTTACTCTAAGCCAAAATCTGTCTTACCCTTGATAGATGAATTTGTCACTCAGAAGGGTAAGGCTGGATTAGGATTTAAGGGTAACTCTAGGGCTGGCAGATTCAAGAGGAAAGGCAAAGCCCCTATTCAGCCACTAAACCTTTCAGTCCCCATAAGGTTTGGTAAGGAGAAAGTGCCTTCTAACATATATGATCATGAAGACATTCAGGATCATATTAAGACAAATGTTCTGAAGAACAAGGGTGTTAAGGCAAGCAGGCCTACCTATGGTCATAAACCCTATGGTTTTAAGAAATCAGTAGGTGAAGTTGCAACAGCACCAGCAATGAACAGAAATGCTTCTGACAAGGATGTATCTAGATCTAGATATAATAAGTTTGAATGTTGGTGCTGTGGCAAGAGGGGTCATTTTGCATTGGACTGCTGGTATAACACAAGTGTTATAAAGAATAAAAGTCTACCTGTTAGAAGAGGTTATGATAACTTTATTAAGGCTAACCTGAACCAAGGACCCAAGACTTACTTGGGTTCTAAGGGTAAGTAATTCTGTATTGCAGGAGAATCCAAGTTACCATGCCCCTATATGGTACTTGGATAGTGGTTGTTCCAGGCACATGACTGGAACAAAGGGGCTGCTGAAGGAGTATTCATCTGTCAAAGATGGACATAAAGTGATCTTTGGTGGATCTGAAAAAGGAGTCATCAAAGGATTTGGTAACATCTCTTCAAACCTAATTACTATCACCAAAGTGGCCTATGTAAAAGGTTTGAAACATAATCTAATAAGCATAAGCCAGCTGAGTGATCTAGGATATGACATTTCATTTGGTAAGGATGGATGTCATATCAAAAGGTCAAGTGATCAAGAGATCATATTGACTGGGTATAGGAAGAGAAATGTGTATTGCCTTAATTTTGAATATGAGAATAAGGCATCCCCCATTTGTCTTGTAGCTGATGACAATGCTTCTCATTGTGTTAAGTGGCACAAGAGATTGGCTCATCTAAACTACAAGACAATTGGCCAACTCTTTAGTAAAGAACTAGTGAGGAATGGGCCTCAAGTTAAGTGTATAAAGGAAGGGGTATGCTCAGCTTGTCAAAAGGGCAAGCAGACAAAAACCTCATTTCAAAGCCTTGAAAACAAGGATTCTGTGAGGTGCTTATACCTCTTGCATATGGATCTTTTTGGTCCTATGCCAGTTCACAGTCTAGGTAGGAAGGTCTACACTCTAGTGGTTGTAGATGACTATTCTAGATTTACATGGGTGTTCTTTCTGAGACAAAAATCTGAAACCCCAAGTGTATTATTTAATTTTGTAAAGCAAATTCAGAATGAACTGAATAGTACAGTGGTCAAAATTATAAGTGACCATGGTACTGAGTTTCAATCTGAAAGCATAACAAATTTGTGTATAGACTTTGGGATTTTCCAAGAGTTCTCCTCACCTAGAACACCTCAGCAAAATGGTATTGCTGAAAGAAAGAATAGAACATTAATTGAAGCTGGTAGAACTCTATTGAGTGACACCTCTCTCCCAGAATATTTTTGGGCTGAGGCAGTTAACACTGCTTGTCATGTCATCAATAGGGCTTCTATCACCAAAGGTCACAGAAAGACTCCCTATGAGATTGTGAAAGGCAGAAAACCAAACTTATCCTATTTTAGGATCTTTGGTTGCAAATGCTATATACTTAACAATGGCAAGTCATATTTGACTAAGTTTGCTGCCAAATCCCAGGATGGGATATTTGTTGGGTACAGCACAAATAGTAAGGCCTATAGAGTCTTCAACTTAACTACTCAAGTTGTTGAAGAATCTGTGCATGTTGTATTTGATGAAACAAGATTAATCAATTGTGAGTTGTCTTGTAGATCAAATGACTCAACAGGTATAAGCAAGAAGATGGACAAGCTCTCCATTGCTGAAGCTTCAAAGGAAGAGGGAGCATTGGAAAATGAAGGCTGCTGTCCAGGGGGAGTACAAGAGATAATGGAAGCTGATGAAAACCAAGAGGAACAGCAGAATGAAGAAGCTGGAGATGCACAACCTGAAGGGAATCTACCTCCAGCTATAAGATATCTAAGAGATCATCCTACTGATCAGATAATTGGTGATCCAAGACAAGGAGTGCAAACTAGAAGCAGAAATCAAAGCATAGTTTTGCATTCTAGTTTCTTGTCCCAAATGGAACCTAAAAAGTTTGAAGAAGCCATCCAAGACCAGCACTGGATTGATGCTATGCAAGAGGAGCTGAATCAATTTAGAAGGTGCAAAGTCTGGGAGCTTGTTCCTAAACCAAGAGGCCACAACATAATTGGAACTAAGTGGATCTATAGGAACAAGCTAGATGAAAGTGGAATAATAGTAAAGAATAAAGCAAGATTGGTTGCAAAAGGATACAGGCAGGAAGAAGGGATTGACTTTGATCAAACATTTGCTCCAGTAGCAAGGCTGGAGGCAATCAGAATGTTCCTTGCCTATGCAGCCTACCAAGACTTCAAAGTATACCAGATGGATGTGAAGTCAGCATTTCTGAATGGTGATCTTAAAGAAGAAGTATATGTAGAGCAGCCATCAGGTTTTGTAGATCCTCTTAAACCTGATTCTGTGTATAAGCTTAGGAAAGCTTTGTATGGGTTAAAACAAGCTCCAAGGGCTTGGTATGAAACCCTGTCTACCTTCCTCATTGAGAATAAATTCTCAAGAGGAAAGATAGACAAAACTCTATTCCTTAGGGAATCCAAAGGAAAGATCATCTTAGTCCAGATATATGTTGATGACATAATCTTTGGATCTACTGAAAACAACCTTTGTAAAAAATTTGCCAAACTTATGCAAGGGAAGTTTGAGATGAGCAGTATGGGAGAACTTAAGTTCTTCTTGGGACTCCAAGTAAGACAGACTGATGATGGATTGTCCATATCCCAGTCTAAGTTCACCAAGGAATTAATTAAAAATATGGTATGGAGTCATCCTCCTCCATGAGAACTCCTATGGGCACAAGTATGCCAATATGCAAAGATGAGGCAGGTAAACCTGTTGATGAATCATTGTATAGAGGAATAGTTGGGTCTCTACTATATCTCACTGCTAGTAGACCTGACATTATGTATGCAACATGTGTCTGTGCTAGGTACCAAGCCTGCCCTAAAGAATCTCATTATACTGCAGTCAAAAGGATTCTGAGATATCTAAAGGGCACTCCTACTCTAGGTCTTTGGTACCCTAGGAATAGAGATTTTCAACTAACAGGCTATTCAGATGCAGATTTTGCAGGATGTAGAGAGGATAGAAAGAGTACTACAGGTACTTGTCAATTCCTGGGAGGAAGACTAATATCTTGGAGTAGTAAAAAACAGACTAGTGTGGCAATTTCCACAGCTGAGTCAGAGTATATTGCTGCAGGAAGCTGCTGTGCACAGCTATTATGGATGCAGCATCAGCTTAAAGATTATGGTTGTTGGGTATTGTATCCACACTCACCTAGATTTGCATGAAGTCACCCATGAACTAAGTTGAATCCAGTTGTATTTGATATTTCTCTTTAGCCATATGCTTGCAGGTGTACACTTTAAGTATAGACCAATGTCAGTCTGCAATGGGTCATCAAACACAGGACTTCACAGTGTAATCCCTCACTGTGTAATCCAAGGTGTTGACTCATGTGTAGCCTCTCTATTGGAATATACTTAATCTCAAATCACTTGGAGAAAAGGACAAAAGCTGAAGCTGAAGAAGTTTTATTTGAAAATATTTTTTTTTTTTTCTGTAACTTAGAATTTTTGCTAAGTCATTTTTGCTCGAGAAGTACAATAGTGCTCGAGTAAATTACAACTCTAGGTCTCGAGAAGTTTTTAAAGTGCTCGAGAAAAAGCTCAGCTTGCTCGAGAACTTTTTCTTTCAAATCTGGCTAAGTCATTAATGCTCGAGAGAAAGTTTTTCTTTCTCGAGAAAATGACTTTGTTGCTCGAGAACTAGAATGCTGTGCAAAAATATTTCTAAGGAAAAGTACTCGAGAAATATAACTCTTCTTCTAAAAAAAAAGTCTACCTTTCTCGAGAACTATTTCTCTGTTGTTATTTTTTTTCTAAGTTCCTGTGCTCGAGAACAGCTTTAGCTTCTCGAGTACTTTCCTCCAGATTTTCCTCTATGTTCAAGTGCTCGAGAAATAATCCATTTGCTCGAGTACTCTAGTCTTCAGGATTTTG
Organism: Platanthera zijinensis; assembly: GCA_039513925.1. Taxonomy (NCBI): domain Eukaryota; kingdom Viridiplantae; phylum Streptophyta; class Magnoliopsida; order Asparagales; family Orchidaceae; genus Platanthera; species Platanthera zijinensis. The sequence continues at coordinate 52,108,868 of CM077078.1, read as the reverse complement.
ATTAAGTCTTTGTGATCGAGAAAGAGACTTGTTTCTCGAGTACTCCAGTTCTCAAGTTTTTTTTTTTTCTAAGTGTTTAGTGCTCGAGAAATCTTAATAATTCTCGAGTACATTTCTTCAGGCTCTCGAGCAAATTCTGCTTGTGCTCGTTTTTCCAGTTTTATTCTAAGTCTTTGTGCTCGAGAAGTTTCAAGTTCTCGAATACTCTTTCCAGTACTCGAGCAAGTTTACTGTGTGCTCGAGTAATCAAGATATACTTTTTCTTCTAAGTATAAGTGCTCGAGTAGTACAATTAGTGCTCGAGAAAGTTATTTTTGACAGTATATTTTTCTAAGTCTCAGATCTCGAGACAATCATTTCTATTCTCGAGAACTCCTTGATTCAGTGCTCGAGAACAACCTTCAGTTCTCGAGTACTTCTGACTTGATCTTTTTCTAATTCTGAAATTGTCAAAATCGTTGACCCACTATTTGTTCTATTTTTCCAATCCTTAATCTGTCATCATCTTATTGGCCCACGTGGCATTACTTTCAATACAATTTGATTTCTGACCGATTAGGCTCCCTATAAAAGGTCTAATCAGTCTCTCTTTTCATTAAGAAGAACTTAAATAATCGTTTATCTTTTCTCTCTCTTCAAGAACGTGAAACGAAAAAGGGCCGAAAAACCCTAAGTTCCCGATTCGTCTTCCCGGTCGCCGCCGCTCACTGTTTCCATCTGGAAGGCCGCCGACGAAGAAAGATCGACGAAGTGACACATAGAATCGAGATCGACCTCGACTTTCTTTCGAATCTCTTGATTCCGTGTGTTCCGAAGAACCAGATCTGTAGATCGACGACAGTATCTTCTCCGACTGATTCCTGACAGAGCCGCCATTGTTGAAGGAAGAAGAAACGTCAAGATTTTCTAGATCTGTCACAGTTTTATCATTTTCTGTAAATCTTTATTCTGTAGGAGATTCTTCTCCGAGTTGTAGGAGTTTTCACTCCGAGTATTTGTTGTAGGAAGATTGTGCTTCCGAGTGTAGATCCGGGTTGGATCGAGTTGTAAGATTTCTTAAATCTGAGATAAGTGGAGTAGCCGAGTCTAGTGCATTACTAGATCGGTGAGAGGGAAAGTGGAGTACCCAAGATCGGGGAACCACTATAAATCTTGTGTCGTCTGTGCTTGTGTTCTTTTTGTGTGTGCTGCGATTAGTTTTATTTTATTCCGCAAAAGACGTCGCAATCACCTATTCACCCCCCTCTAGGTGATAATTTAGACAACTAGTCAACTTTCAATTGGTATCAGAGGGTCGTTGATCATATAAAGGTTAACACCTTGATCAGATCTGCCCTAAGTTGTCTAAGAAGTTAGCCAAGCATGGATAAGGCAAAAGATTTTGCAAAGCTTCCACTGTGCACCAAGACAAACTTTCCCATGTGGAAAGAAAGAATTAAATTCTTTATGGAAGCTGTGGATCCAAGGATCTTTATGATAGTTGAAGAAGGTCCCTATGTTCCCATGACAACCTCCACAATAGATCCTACTCTAAAGGTACCAAAGAAACTAATGGATCTTGACAAAGATGAGATTGCACTTGTCTCGTTGGACAAGAAAGCTAAAAACATCATAGCAAGTGCAGTTGATGACTCTATGCTACTGAATCTGATACATTGCCAAAGTGCTAAGGAAATGTGGCAGTGTCTGATAGTCCTGATGGAAGGCACTGAAGAAGTAAGGGATGACAGAAGATCCCTTCTGAATCAAAAATATGAAGCCTTCAGACAAGGACCAAAGGATTCAATCACAGATACTTTTGAGAACTTCAGCAAAATTGTTAATGGTCTGAAGGGGTATGGCAGGAAGTTCACTAATGGTGAGCTGAATGACAAATTCCTCAGATCTCTGACGAAAGAGTGGGATACCAAAGTATGTGCCATTCGGGAGTTTGGCAGACTAGCAGAGACTGACCCACAGAATCTCTTCGGAAAGCTGATGTCTTATGAGATGCAAATAAATACAAGAAAAGCCGAAGAAGAGAAGAGCAGATCCTCTTCAAAGGATAAGACTGTTGCCTTGAAGGCAGAAAGCACAAAAAAGGTCAAAGCTCAATCATCTACTCCTGCTCAGGAAACAATTGAGAGTGAAGAAAGTTCAGAGCCCAGTTCATCAGGCTCAGAGTTGTCTGAAGGAGAGTTCTCTCTCTTATCAAGACAGTTCAAGAAGTTTCTGAACAAAAAGAAGAATTGGAGAGGCAAGGATGCCTCACATAGACGATCACATTATGAAAGTGATCGAAGAAAGAAAGGCTCAAGCAGCCATGACAGGTATGTTCCTAAACAGAACAAACATGTTTCATCTGACATAGTTTGCTATTGTTGCAACAAGCTAGGTCATATGATTGCTGAATGCCCTCATAAGAAAAGAGAAGGAGGAAAGAAGGAAAGCAAGAAACCCTTTCACCAAAAGAAGAATGAAAGGAGCTTCGTGGCTAAGAAAACAAAGACCCTCAGCGACTCAGACTCCTCGGAGTCAAGTGAGGAAGAAGAAGCATATTTTGGGCTGATGGCTCAAACTGATGAGGAGACAGAACCCCAGTACACTGGGAAGGTAAACTCTCACACACCTCTTTCTGAATCTGAGAGTTCTGAACATGAGAATGAGGACAGCTCTTATGACGATGAGTCTGAACTCATGGTTCAGTACAGAGAGCTGATCAAGGCCTACGACAAATGTCGAAAGGTCGTGAAAGCTCAAGCCAAAGAGATTAAGTCTCTTAAGGCAAGTGAAAGCTCTTTGAGAGAAGAAGTTCTTGAGATGGAATCACTCAAAGGTAAGCTTAACTCTGCCATAGAAGAATTGAATGAGACACTTAGTCTCGTCAGTCTGAAAGAAAAAGTCATTGAGAAACTGGAAGAGCAGTTTGAGGCTGAGAAGAAGCTTGTTGAGAGCTTCTCCAAGCCTAAGACAGTTCTTCCACTGATTGCTGGATTTTCAGCACAGACTGATGGTGCTGGACTAGGCCATATAGCCTCTTCTAGTAAGACTTCTAGAAGGAATAAGACTCAACGAAAGAATAAGGCAGCCAAGAAAGCCTTAGCCAAAGAAAAAGGGAAAGCCCCTCAAGAACAGACTATCTTTAATAAGGTAATCTACCCGACAAACAAGTTTGATCTTGAGTCCTCCTATGGACACTGGTCTAGGCCTACTTATGTAGAGCCAAAGTCTAGATACCAAGGATGGGCACGTCCTAGAAACTTTGGCGAAAGTGTTTTTAAAGCACCTTATGAAGAAATCAGTCTTCAGAGCTATGGTCCATATAATCATGGTCATAACTTTAAGAGAGCACCGAAAGTGAAAGAAGTTGAAGTCTTGTCCACCAAAGAGAGGAAAGCATGTTCATGTCATCAACATGAAGCATCCACCTCCAGTGCAGCTCCTCCTGCTAGACCTCATGTCAAGATGGTCAAGCAAGAGAAGAATGGACAAAGATACAATAGATTTCATTGTTGGTGTTGTGGCAAGATTGGTCACTTCGCCATCGATTGTTGGTTCAACAAAAGTGTTTATGCTGCCCCAAGAGTTATCAATGTGAGAAAGACCGCTCACGATGCTAACATCGGTAGGGGGAGCAATCTAACAAGAGACCAAGGACCCAAACAAATTTGGGTTCCTAAGGAAAAATGATTTTGTGTTTGCAGGTATGTCCAAAGGCCAATAGAACGCCAATATGGTACTTGGACAGTGGATGTTCTCGGCACATGACCGGAACAAAAAGTTTACTTCAAAATTACTCTCCAACCGAGAACGGACCAAAGGTCATCTTTGGAGGCTCCGACCGGGGAGTTACAAAAGGATATGGTACAATTTCTAACGGTAGCGTATCCTTCTCGGATGTTGCTTATGTTGAGGGATTAGAACATAATCTCATAAGCATAAGTCAATTATGCGACAAAGGATACGTTGTTGAGTTTCATGCCAACAAGTGTTTGATAAAAGCGGTTGATAAACAAGAAACCATTTTATCCGGCACTCGTAGCAGAAACATATTTTGTCTTAATTTTATTTGTTTGGATTCCTCTACCCCAGTATGTCTTCTTGCTAAAGATAGTGCATCTCTTGGTGACCAATGGCACAAGAGATTAGCACATATTAATTTCAAAACCATTCATAAATTGTTTTCGAAGAATTTGGTGCGTGATGCTCCAAATGTTAAGTGCGAAAAGGAAAGACCTTGTCACGCATGCATTAAAGGCAAGCAAACAAGGGCTACTTTTAAAAGCATTATTGGCAAAGATTCGGACAGGTGTTTACACCTTCTTCATATGGACTTGTTTGGTCCACTGCAAGTTAGAAGTTTAGGAGGTAAGGATTATACGTTGGTTATTGTTGATGATTACTCGCGCTTTGCGTGGGTGTTCTTTTTGAAACACAAGTCGGATACCTTTGATATTTTCACTAATTTTGTCAGGCAAATACAGAATGAGTACAACTGCTCCATTGTCAAAATCAGAAGTGACAATGGAATGGAATTCAAATCTGGGGCCATGACGGAATTTTGTGAAAGCCTTGGTATCCTTCATGAGTTTTCCTCTCCTCGGACTCCACAACAAAATGGAGTAGCTGAGAGAAGAAACAGAACACTCATAGAGGCTTGCAGGACTATGTTGAGTGATGCTTCACTACCGGAATATTTCTGGGCTGAAGCCGTCAACACTGCATGTCACGTGCAAAATCGAGCACTCATAAACAAGAACCATGATAAGACTCCTTATGAACTTTTAAAAGGCAGGAAGCCAACAATATCTTACTTTAGAATCTTTGGTTGTAAGTGCTTTGTACTTAACAACGGCAAGTATCTTACCACTAAGTTTAGCGAAAAGAGTTTTGAAGGCATTTTCGTAGGCTATAGTAGCCAAAGTAAAGCATATAGGATCTTTAACAAGAAATCCTTGGTGGTAGAAGAATCAATTCATGTTATTTTTGATGAGACGAGTTTGTTGCAAAGCAACTCGTCTAGTGGGTTACTTGAAGCTGCAGGTTCCAAGATAAATGAAATAAAGTTGGAGGAACCAAGTGAAGAGAAGGGTGATACCTTCATCGAGATCACTTCTCCAACTACAATTGAGAATGAAGATCAGGATATTGAAGCAGTTCAAAGAAATGAAGTCACTCCAGATGCTGAAGATGTTCCAGATGCTAGGACATTAGAGCTCAGACACTTGAAGGATCATCCAATAGAACAGATCATTGGAAATCCTCGAGACGGTGTCAGAACTCGTAGAGGTACCACTAATGAAAATTTATATTTAAGTTTTCTATCTCAGGTGGAACCAAAGAAGTTTGAGGAAGCAAACTGCGACGCATCATGGATACTAGCCATGGAAGAGGAGCTGAACCAATTCAAACGGTGTGAAGTTTGGAAGCTTGTACCAAGACCCAAAGATAAGAACGTTATAGGAACCAAGTGGGTGTATCGAAACAAGCTAGATGAAGATGGTACAATAATAAAGAACAAGGCGCGTCTCGTCGCCAAAGGATACCGACAAGAAGAAGGAATAGACTTCGATCAAATATATGCTCCAGTGGCAAGATTGGAGGTAATAAGGTTATTTCTAGCATATGCTGCATTAAAAGGTTTCACCGTCTATCAAATGGACGTGAAGTCTGCCTTCCTTAATGGAAACATAAAGGAAGAAGTATATGTAGAACAACCTCCAGGTTTTGTTGATCCAAACTCTCCTAACCATGTCTACTTTCTATTTAAAGCACTGTATGGTCTCAAGCAAGCTCCCCGAGCTTGGTATGAGACATTGTCTACTTTTCTTCTTGAGAACAAGTTCACAAGAGGAAAGATAGACAAGACATTATTTCTTAGGGAAATAAAAGGCAAGATTTTGCTAGTGCAAATCTATGTCGATGACATTATCTTTGGCTCAACTGACGACAACCTTTGCAAAAAGTTTTCTAAACTAATGCAAGGGAAGTTTGAAATGAGCAGTATGGGTGAGTTGAAGTATTTCTTGGGACTCCAAGTGAAACAATCTGAGGATGGAATTTTCATATCTCAGACGAAGTTCACAAAGGAGTTGATTAAGAAATTTGGATTGGAGAACGCATCTACAATGAAAACTCCAATGGCCTCAGCTATGTCTCTGGATAAGGATGAGAAAGGGAAACCTTTTGATGAAACCAAATACAGAAGCATAATTGGGTCACTACTCTACCTTACTGCTAGTAGGCCAGACATAATGTTCTCAACATGTGTATGTGCTAGATTTCAGGTGAACAGTAAGGAATCTCATTACGCTGCTGCAAAGCGAATTTTGAGATACCTTAAAGGTACACCAAATCTTGGCTTATGGTACCCAAGAAGTAATGACAATGAACTGATTGGCTATTCAGATGCAGATTTTGCAGGTAGCAAGGATGATAGGAAGAGCACCTCAGGAACATGTCAATTCCTAGGAAGAAGGCTTATTTCCTGGAGTAGTAAGAAGCAGAATTGTGTCGCAATCTCAACAGCCGAGTCAGAGTACATCTCTGCAGGCAGTTGTTGTGCACAACTGCTTTGGATCAAAAATCAGCTTGAAGATTACAACCTGAAGTTTGAAGACATTCCTCTGATGTGTGATTCATCAAGTGCAATTGCCATTGCCAACAATCCAGTGTCACACAGCAGAACAAAACATATAGAGTTGAGATATCATTTTATACGGGAGCATGTGGAGCGAGGAGATATCAACCTTCAATATGTTCCAACAGATAGACAAGTTGCAGACATTTTCACAAAGCCACTGGATGAGGCCAAGTTCTCTTTCTTCAAGACAGAACTTGGGATGCTCAACAAAGAGGACTAAGGAAAAAGTCAACTTTCAACTTTTCAGAGTTTCAGAAAAAAATAAAGCTAAGTAATTCTTTCTCGGGAACTTTACTCGGGGTACTCGAGAACTTTATTTCATTCTCGAGAGCGGTACTCGAGTACTTTGCCAAGTGTCAAATTGACTAAGTGGCGGTGCTCGAGCACTCAGACTACTTCTCGAGAACTTAATAAAGTACTCGAGCCTACTTGATACTTGCGAAAATTCTTAACCCTAATTTCCCGAGTACAGTTTTTGTTAGCTTTTATTATTTTTCGAAATGCCTAGTAGCAGTCCAGATCATTTCTGCCGCTCATTTACAATATGTATATAAATAGTCAGATTAAAATTGTTAAATCCACTAATCCCAAAATCCCCAAATATCTTGAGACCCTTCGCCTTCCGCCGGTGCCGTGAAAACCAGGAAAACCCCACAGTTTTTTCTCCGTTTTTCTTCAATGGCTTCATCTTCTTCCATCGCCAAGCTCGGAATCGGCAGTGAACTCCTTCGAGATGGCATTGCAGACATATCCCCAGACTTTCAGAACCTCTTGAGCCTCCTGGATATAGCCGGCCTCACTTTTGTCCTAGAACAGAAGTGTCGTCTCCTTCTTCCTCAGGTTCATGAATTCTACCAGAATTTAACAGTTCAGCCCTCCAGTTCACTTCCCCCATCACCTTCTCACCCAACTGATACCCAAGGACAGCAAGCTGCTGCTTCCTCCACAACCACTCCCTCTTCTTTTGAGCCAATGACTGACATCCCAGAAACTGATGAGGATGTTCAGGAGGCAGAGTCCAGGATTCCTCTAAGGCCACACTACTCCATCCCAACTTTCCTTCCTTCAGGAAATGAAGAAGATGACAACATCCCTCTGAGAAGACAGCCATCCACTTCTACTGTTGTAATTGAAGAGATCACCCCCAGCCCCTCCAATGCACCTTCTCCACCTGCTGCTGCTCAACCACATCCATCCAGTCTTGCTCCTGCAAGTGCTCCTGCTGCTACTGATTCCATCATAACACTGTTAACACAGTTGTTTGCTGAACAGAAAACCTACATAGACACAGCTGTCAAGAAGGTTCAAGACCAGGTGACTGCACTTGAGAAGGCCATGCACAAAGGCTTTGCTGAAATCCAGGTGAACACAGATACCCTGAAAGAAGCATTTCACAAAGGAGGATTGGCCTTGGATCATACTATAACAAGTATTGGCCACCTCATGGATCAATCAGTTGTGTTGGCTAATAATCAGATTCAGTTGGATAAAAGGACAGATGACAAGTTCTTTAAGCTGACAGGTGAGGTTGGCACCTTTAAGGAAGATGCTATTGCAACCCTTACTACAGAAGTCAGAAAGGGGGAGGAGATTTTCAAGACTATCTCGGCTAAACATTCTGAATCCATCTTGACCAGAATTACCAATGCCAGCTTTGAAACCCAAGCTGACATAGAAGCCAAAGTCATCAAGGCTCAGGATGCATTCCACACCAAGCTGAAAGAAAATGTGCTGAAACATATTGACTCTGTCAAGTTTCATACCTTTGATACCTCTGTCTGGATGCACAACAATATATTCCCTGACCATCAGATTGACTCCAACTCAATTCCCTATCATCTGAACCCAGTTGCAGTCAGAGCAGCCCTTGCTGAAAGCACTCAAGCCTCTGCTGCCCAAGCTGCTGCTGATGCAATGGCTGCTGTCCAAGCTGAAGAAGATGCTGCTGCTGCTGCTGCCCTTGCTCAGAAGGCCTTCTCTCCATACATTGAACTTCAAGAAACTTTCATGCCAACTGGAGAGGTGTGGGAAGATCTACCTAACCAGCCACCTAATATCCAAACAAAGAAAAGGAAATATGGGGAAGGGCCCTCTACAAGGAGATCTGCACCTGAACATGATCAAGGCTACAGAAGACATCAGGATGAACCAAGGCAGTATCCAGTACACTCTGAAGTCTGGAGCCCCACCTCCAGGACTTTAATCCTTGAAACTCTGAAGCTGGTAACTCAATTCAGTGAGAGACAACAAGAATTCTACAGCCATGAGGAATGGAGAAAGTATGACAAGAACTGCATTCAGAGGAGGCTGCATGAGTCTAAGTATGGATTTAACAATGCTGCAGCTCCTCCTAAACCTGAAAAGTACTTTCCCAAGCCCTTCAACTACTTTGAGAGACAAGAGCAGAAGAGATGGCAAGAGGGTGAAAGACAAAAGAGACAGGCTGATGGCAAGAAGAAGTAACCTGCACTCTATTTCATAACAGCCTTTTGTATCTTTGGGAATAGTGGGATTTAAAAACATTAATCTGAAAAATCTGATTACTTATATACCTATATGTTTCTGATTGTGCTGTGATTCATTTCTGTTATTCCTGCTCTAGGTTATTTTGATTATGTCACATATGTCTTGCTTACTTGTTGTTATGTATTATTTGTTAAGGGATTCAGCTTAGTGTATAGGGTTCTGACTTCTGCAAATATGGGGAGATTGTTGGGTATTGTATCCACACTCACCTAGATTTGCATGAAGTCACCCATGAACTAAGTTGAATCCAGTTGTATTTGATATTTCTCTTTAGCCATATGCTTGCAGGTGTACACTTTAAGTATAGACCAATGTCAGTCTGCAATGGGTCATCAAACACAGGACTTCACAGTATAATCCCTCACTGTGTAATCCAAGGTGTTGACTCATGTGTAGCCTCTCTATTGGAATATACTTAATCTCAAATCACTTGGAGAAAAGGACAAAAGCTGAAGCTGAAGAAGTTTTATTTGAAAATTTTTTTTTTTTTCTGTAACTTAGAATTTTTGCTAAGTCATTTTTGCTCGAGAAGTACAATAGTGCTCGAGTAAATTACAACTCTAGGTCTCGAGAAGTTTTTAAAGTGCTCGAGAAAAAGCTCAGCTTGCTCGAGAACTTTTTCTTTCAAATCTGGCTAAGTCATTAATGCTCGAGAGAAAGTTTTTCTTTCTCGAGAAAATGACTTTGTTGCTCGAGAACTAGAATGCTGTGCAAAACTATTTCTAAGGAAAAGTACTCGAGAAATATAACTCTTCTTCTAAAAAAAAAGTCTACCTTTCTCGAGAACTATTTCTCTGTTGTTATTTTTTTTCTAAGTTCTTGTGCTCGAGAACAGCTTTAGCTTCTCGAGTACTTTCCTCCAGATTTTCCTCTATGTTCAAGTGCTCGAGAAATAATCCATTTGCTCGAGTACTCTAGTCTTCAGGATTTTGATTAAGTCTTTGTGATCGAGAAAGAGACTTGTTTCTCGAGTACTCCAGTTCTCAAGTTTTTTTTTTCTAAGTGTTTAGTGCTCGAGAAATCTTAATAATTCTCGAGTACATTTCTTCAGGCTCTCGAGCAAATTCTGCTTGTGCTCGTTTTTCCAGTTTTATTCTAAGTCTTTGTGCTCGAGAAGTTTCAAGTTCTCGAATACTCTTTCCAGTACTCGAGCAAGTTTACTGTGTGCTCGAGTAATCCAGATATACTTTTTCTTCTAAGTATAAGTGCTCGAGTAGTACAATTAGTGCTCGAGAAAGTTATTTTTGACAGTATATTTTTCTAAGTCTCAGATCTCGAGACAATCATTTCTATTCTCGAGAACTCCTTGATTCAGTGCTCGAGAACAACCTTCAGTTCTCGAGTACTTCTGACTTGATCTTTTTCTAATTCTGAAATTGTCAAAATCGTTGACCCACTATTTGTTCTATTTTTCCAATCCTTAATCTGTCATCATCTTATTGGCCCACGTGGCATTACTTTCAATACAATTTGATTTCTGACCGATTAGGCTCCCTATAAAAGGTCTAATCAGTCTCTCTTTTCATTAAGAAGAACTTAAATAATCGTTTATCTTTTCTCTCTCTTCAAGAACGTGAAACGAAAAAGGGCCGAAAAACCCTAAGTTCCCGATTCGTCTTCCCGGTCGCCGCCGCTCACTGTTTCCATCTGGAAGGCCGCTGACGAAGAAAGATCGACGAAGTGACACATAGAATCGAGATCGACCTCGACTTTCTTTCGAATCTCTTGATTCCGTGTGTTCCGAAGAACCAGATCTGTAGATCGACGACAGTATCTTCTCCGACTGATTCCTGACAGAGCCGCCATTGTTGAAGGAAGAAGAAACGTCAAGATTTTCTAGATCTGTCACAGTTTTATCATTTTCTGTAAATCTTTATTCTGTAGGAGATTCTTCTCCGAGTTGTAGGAGTTTTCACTCCGAGTATTTGTTGTAGGAAGATTGTGCTTCCGAGTGTAGATCCGGGTTGGATCGAGTTGTAAGATTTCTTAAATCTGAGATAAGTGGAGTAGCCGAGTCTAGTGTATTACTAGATCGGTGAGAGGGAAAGTGGAGTACCCAAGATCGGGGAACCACTATAAATCTTGTGTCGTCTGTGCTTGTGTTCTTTTTGTGTGTGCTGCGATTAGTTTTATTTTATTCCGCAAAAGACGTCGCAATCACCTATTCACCCCCCTCTAGGTGATAATTTAGACAACTAGTCAACTTTCAATGGTATTCAGGTAAGTAGAACACCCCTTTTATGTGATTCTAAGAGTGCTATTTCTATTGCTAATAATCCAGTTTCTCATAGTAGAACTAAGCATATAGAAATCAAATATCACTTTCTTAGAGAACATGTAGAAAAAGGTGACATCTCATTGGAATTTGTAAAAACAGATTATCAAATAGCAGATGTATTTACTAAGCCTTTAGATGAAACCAAATTCAATAAATTCAAAATTGAATTAGGTATGTTAACCATTGATTAATGTATTAAACAAAATCATTAACAATGCTATTGAAATGGTTTATAAGTAAGTAAAAGTAGTAACAACATAATCAAGTGTTAAAAAGGACACATTGAAGTTACAGAAATTGGCTAAGTAAGAATGTGTCGACACATTCAGTAATAATGTGTCGACTCAGAGAAATTATGTCGACAAGTCAGAAAAATTGTGTCGACACAGAGAATATGTGTCGACACTTAAGAGTTTTATTGTCGACTTAACCAGAAATGTAATGTCGACTCAACCAGAATTATGGTGTCGACACTTACAGAATATGTGTCGACACTTGTCCTTAGTGTCGACACAGAATTTTTGTCTTTCTACTATGTATCCAAGGTGTCGACATAACCACAAATTGGTGTCGACACATAGTAGGCTGAAGAAATGTCGAGTTAATAGAAGCTTGTGTCGACACATTCCGTCTGTGTCGACACATTTAGACTGTTTTTGGCGCCTTTTGAACTTCTTTCAACAGAAGCTATAAATAGGTCAAAAGCTCTTTGTGTCAACACGCTTTCAAGGTTTTCGAGACTCAAACCCTGTGTCGACAGTCTTTCTTTCTCTCTTCTCTCAAGCTTTCTCGACAAAACGATGGCGCCAAGGATTGAAGATAACATCAATGAAGGATATGAGTTAGTGCGCCAGGCCTTTGCAGAGGCGCCGGCTGATGTTCAAGGAGTTATCACCCTTCTCTCTGCATCAGGGTTAGAATTTCTCATTTCAGAACCAACTAAGATCTGGAAGAAGGAGGTGCACGAGTTCTTTATCTCTGCATCAGTTCATTCTACTGGCCTCAAGATTAAGTCCACTGTTCAAGGGACGAAGGTAAAGATTAATCAAAGAAGTTTAAGAAAGATCTTCCAACTGCAAGTGGTTGAGAATGAAGAGGAAGTTCCTATATCTAAGACAAGGGAAGCCCTTCAATGGTGTGGCCTGGATTCAGGATTGAAGATAGGAGCTGCATTCAACAGAAAGGGAATGAATCAGCAAGGGAAGTTCTTGTCGGAAGTTGTTGGAAAGGTAATCCTCTGCAAGACAGGTGGACATGATAGGATTTCTGCCTATATGTTCAGCCTGATGACCAGGATAGTTTTTACTATTCCTACTGATTGGTCAGGAGTGCTCTTTGACAAGATCAAAGAGGGAATCAAGAAGCCTAACATGGCTAGGATCATGAGCCTGTACTTCACTGGCGTGATTCCTGATGTGATGCAGCAGCTGCAAGGGAGTAAGATTAACCATATGAGAAGAATGGATATGAGACTATTCTCCAGGTGGGATAGGGTGCTGTCAAAGGATGTGCCTGAAGAGAGCAGGCCAGACACCCCTGTGCAATCCCCTACACCAAATCAAGAATCTGAACAAGTACAAGAAGGGACACAGCTTGACTCAACTGTGGTCCAGGAAGTATCAACACCTGCACAGATGCAGGGGGAGCCAGTTTCCACTTCTGCTCCAAAGGTATCTACTCCTGCTTAGGTATAGGGGGAGCTAATGTATTGTACTTTAAAAGACATTGCTCATATTCTTATTACTGCACAGGTTCAGGGGGAGCCAGTGACCACACCTACTCCTGCCACTACAAATATTGAGGTGCAAGTCCAAGAGGAAGCACAGTTAAACATTTCTCAAGATTTAACTGCTGCAGAAGTGACCACTCAACTGGAATTTACTATGGAGGAGTTATTCCCAGATGTTGACACTGCTGCTGATAAAGAAGGAGGTGGACAGGATATTGAGAAGTCCATAGGAATGGACATTGATCAAGAAGCTGCTGTGGAAACACAGGTTGAGGATGAGCCTGTGGATGTTGAAGCTGAGCAACAATCCCCTGGGACAGATACAATTCATCATCCACAAGAAAGAATTCCTGTAGATACTTCCTCTGACACAGAAACTGAAGAAGCCAGGGTGTCAAAGAAAAGAAAGCTTGTTGTCTTTAAGAGAAGAAGCAAGAACTATAAGCAGGCATTACAGACCACAACTCCACAAGTTTCTCAAGTCTTTGACTACAATAAATTTATGGTAGATCTTCAAGTAAAATTGGATGACCAAAGGATGGCTCTGGAGAAGTATGTTGATGAAAATAGCAAGTCAATTCAGTTTGACTTAGCTCAGGATATCAAGTCCATCCAATTTCAAGTAAACTTGCATAAAACTGCAATGACAGATTGCTTCCACAAGGGTGGCAATGCTGTAGTTTATCTGGCTAAACAACAGGAGGCTATCTCTACAAAGGTGGATGATATTGCTTTGAAGCAAAGTTATGTTCTGGAAAATCAAATAAGAATGAATGACAATTTAACTGAATCTCATAATGAGATCATTCAAGAAGTGCAGAAGATTGTTCCAGGGATGCCTGCAGATAGAGCCAAAGAAATGGAAGAATTTGATAAGAATTTTCAGGCTGTCATTGCATCTGTTAAGACTGCCATCACAACCTCTCAAAAGGACATATCTGAAAAGCTTCTAAAGTTAAGACCATTTTTCAAGGAGGGAGTGAATTATTTGGATGGCCAAATTCGATTTCAAAAAGAAGATCTAAGAGATCATGTCTCAAGAGAAGCCATAAAGGGGGAGAGGATGCTAATTCATGCAGGCTCTGAGCACACCAAGTGGGTGACCAATAGCATACGAGCCACTTTGGGATATCCCCCATTGTGTGATGATGCTATGGTAGCTGAGTCAGGAATACAATCTAATCTACTTGAAGGCAATCAACCTGAGGTTGCCCAAGTCATATACCCCCCTCCAGATTTTGACTTGATTGATCAGAAAGTTCAGGGAATGTATAGTCCTCCAAAGGAGGCTACTAATATTGTTTTTGGAAAAGTTGATAAGCCTGAGGCTACTCTGAAAGAACAGCAGGATGCTCTACTGGCAAAGAAGAAATTCAGAGAGCAGGCTGTACTGAAGCCAGATTATGAGCAGTGGAGTCCTACTTCAAGGAACATCATACTCACTGCATGGAAAGCTGTACAGGATAAAGTTCATGAGAGACGGAAGTGGTACAATGAAATTGAATGGCAGAAGTATGAGGCAAGGCAAGAGGCAATTGTACAATTCAGAAGGAAAGCCAAGCTGGGAAGACTGCCATCAGATGCTAAGGAGCCAAGCAAATACTTCCCAAAGCCTTTTCATTATTTTGAAAGGCAAAGGATCAAGGAAGAAGCTCAGAAGAAGGCTGATCTTAAAGGAAAGAAGATAGCTGAAGAATCAGAAGCTCCTGTGACAGCTACAATTCAGTCTGGCAAAGGGATTACAATTAAAGAGCCTGATCAATCCTGATTTTGTTTTAAATCTTGTGTAATGTTGTGAAGTAATCATCAAATGTAAAATTTTGTAATCAAATATTACCCTGTTATAAACAAAATGTTGTTTGACATATTATAATGTGCATTCTGTGATGATTGATTCTGAATTATTCTATGTTATGTTTTGTTTATATTGAAAGTATTCCTGCTATGTCATTTATCATCATTTAGTACTGTTTATAAATGGTGTATATCATTGGCTATAGGGGTTATGACTTCTCCAAATAGGGGGAGATTGTTGGGTACATTGGAAAATGTGTACCTGATTTGAAGAAGCCCAACTTAGCTCAATGATATACATCAAGGTGTATTTGATGTTATTTTAAGTTGACATGTGCAGGTGGAAAATTGATAAAGTATGCAGAAAAATTCTAAGTCCAAGTGTCGACACAAAGGAAGCAGTGTCGACACACAGAAGAAAATAGTCGACACAACACTGGGAAGCAGTGTCGACACATAGCAGTTAGTCTACAACTACACTGAGAAAAAGTGTCGACACAGAAGAAGTAAGTCGACACAACACTGGGAAATTGTGTCGACACAGAAGAAAAGAGTCGACACAATACTGGGAAATTGTGTCGACACAGAAGAAAAGCGTCGACCTCAAACATTGGGAGAATGTGTCGACACAGAAGAATATAGTCGATCTCAAGATTGTCGACATCATCTGAATGTGTCGACACAGAAGAAAATAGTCGACCTCAAGTTAGTCGACACCAGCAGAATGTGTCGACACATTGTGATTAAGTCGACACATGATAGCAGAGTTAAAAAATGAATGTGTCGACACCTGAAGGCTAAGTCGACACTTACTAAAGTTATGATTCTACAACAATTGTGTCGACACACAGGACTTGTGTCGACACACTGAAGAGTCAAGATCAAGTTATTTACAGAAGAAGCTGTGTCGACTCAAAGGCAACTTAGTCGACATCACTGAAGACTGTGTCGACACCAAAGTCAATTATGTCGACACAAATAGACAGATTGTCTCGACACTTTCTGACAGACTGTTTCAACAACTTGTGATTCAAGACTAAGGCACAGGACTTGTTTGAAGACTTGACAGCTGTGGGTTATCACCGGTTAACTGAAGTTGTCAGAGTTGTCAGAAAACGGTTAGAAACCGGATCAGCCGGTTACCATGAAGAATGTCTATAAATAGACAGATTCAGAAGAAGAAAAATCAATCAACAACATATAGAACTGACTTTTTGAAATACATTGGATCAGAAAGTGGAGAAGGATTACTATTCTACTCATTTCAAGAAAGTGCTAGGCACTTAAGAAGATCTTCTCCGGGAGATCTAAGAAGACTATCTAAGGATAGATCTAAGAAGAGTTCTAATCAGAATTCAGAAGAATCATTCAAAGTTCTGGATAGAGAGAGATCAAGTCAGAATTTAAAGAAGAAGAAAGAATCCACCAGTGGATTCTCAAGAAGCTGTTTGGAATCAACTCAGCTAAGTACATTTTCAAGAAGCTTTGAAGAAGGCTAAGAAACAGTTGATTGCATCAGCTGATCAAGAATTGTCATTGCCTTTTCTCTCTCAACTTTGGCAAGACAATTAAGACAATCTTTTCTATATTTCTGTAGGATCTGTTTATACAGATCTGAGTTGTAAGCCTATGTTATAAAGGCTGAGTGTAGGAGTGTTGAACTCTGAGTGGTAGGGCTGATTGCCTGAGTGTAGGAGAAGGGTATTCTCTGAGTTGTAGGCCTTGGGGCAAGGCTGAGGTAGGGCAGTTGTGCCTGAGTTGTAGGAACCAGTTGGGTTCTGAGTTGTAAGATCTATTGATCTGAGATAAGTGGAAGTTTGGCCGAATCTAGCATACTGCTAGATAGGTGAAGGGGGAAAGTGGATGTACCCAGACCTTGGGGAACCACTATAAAACATAGTGCAATCTGTGATGTGTTGTTTTCTGTGATTGCTGTGTTTATTGTATTAATTATTAAATTGAATTCTGCCTAGAAGTTTTAGAAAGAGAAGCAGAACCTATTCACCCCCCCCCCCCCCTCTAGGTGTTTAGGCTGCCTTGAAAGTTAAACTATCAACAACCTTGCGGTCGGTGGATTTTTCCACTAACACCCGTAACAAAGAAACACCATGAAAGGAACCTCGAGACTTGGCACATCGGATTATACTCGACATTTCCCAGATTAAAGACACAGTTGATCAACCTTTAGAACGATTTACAATCCTAGATAAACTCTGACGCGTCATATGACCATGGTTAGGGGCGATTAAATCAAACGATATAACATCTCATCAATCACTACAATACTATAAGGTTAAGTTTTCTCTTCATGACAAGAACTCATAAATTCGAGTAAACTTCAAATAAGGATTATACATTTCTATAACTTGGAAAGACAGAAAAAAAAACAGTAAAAATTAAGGAACAAAAGCTTATTCGTTACCATCAAATCAGACAAGGGGAAAAAAGGTAAACCACCACTTGTCTTGGTTTTACGGGAGAATATCACCAAATCGCACCTCTGTGTAGATCGGGACCAAGGAAGATGAGATAAATCGAAATCTAACAAGAATGGCTAAAAATAAAAGTTCCGAAAACCCTAGCGAGGAAAATCAAGAAATGAGGAAGATTTTACCACGATGACGAAGCCCTCGCCGAGAGTTTTCCAGATCTATACTCGGTCGAAGATTTGGAGCACCGGAGCACCGTCGACCGCCACTGGAAGATTCACGAAAATATTTCTCTCTCTCGCTCACGCCGCTCTGGTTCGGGAGAAAAAAGTCCGGAGAAGAAGAAGATGAAGTTTTTATTTCTGATTTCTAATAACCTAAGCATAAGAGTATATATATATATATATATATATATATATATATATATATATATATATATATATATATATATATATATATATAAGTTCACATAAAATATTTTATCTAAATTAGGATAAAAACAGTTTATTTACGAGCCGATTGGTGAAAAATGAAAATAGAAGTCTAGGATGGCTTCAAATCTAAAAGTGTCCAACATGAAAGTTGTAGATCTCGTTGAGACGAACAAATTTTATCTTAACTATTTTTTCATACAACACTGTTTTGATCCTCAAAAAAGCACCCGAACATAAACAGTAGGGGACTACTCGAGATGAATAAGGTTACTCGAGAATGAGAGTAGAGTACTCGAGAGGAGGAACATATAATACTCGAGAAAAATCACTAGTAATCAAGATGAATCAATAGTACTCGAGAAAAATCAATTATACTCGAGAGAAATCAATAGTACTCGAGTGAAATCAATAGTACTCGAGTAAAAATCAACAGTACGGGTTATATACGAGCAGTTTTGGGAAAAATGAAAAAAGAGGCATAAAATGTCTTTAAATCAAAAAGTGTGAAACATGAAAGTTGTAGATCTCGTCGAGACGAACAAAGTTTATGTTAACCACTTTTCCATCCGACACCGTTTTAGCCCTCAAAATGATGCCTGAACTCAAACAGTACAGGACAACTCGAGAAGAATTAGAGGAAGCACTCGAGAGGCGAAAAGCCAACACTCAAGAGAAATGGATTTACTCGAGAATGAACAGGGGAAACACTCGAGAAGACTCAGACCACTCGAGAGAAACGTGCAAACAATTAAAAGAACAGTTGTCTTTTGTCCTCCGTGAATAGTTATTTTTACAAAAATATCCAAAAATTAAACTATAGAGATGAATATGAATTTACATTTTTGAATAGTGCTTTAATATTATAATAATCATATTTTCATATTTTGAACAAGAAAACACGAGTTCAAAACGGAGGCTCAAACGCGCTCCGAATTAAACGAAACTTACACCGTAGACGAAAGCTGACGCTACGAACCCAACGACGAAGTCAAAATCTAAATCTGACGAGCCATTCCCGAGATATAAATTTTCAAAGTATACAACGAACATAATTTACACACAACTTCGAAAAACCGCCGTGGCCCGAATATCGCTCGAATTGCGACGAAACTTGACGAGCAAATCCAAAATTATCCAACTTAAAATCCAAATGAAAAATTTTCCGATTACGACAAGAATTTGACCGACTCAACCGCACAGACGCGAAAATGCCTTAACGGCGTTGCGCGGTCAACTTGACGTTAAAAGTGACGGCATGACGTCATAAATACGACGATACCAATTCGAATAAAATCATCCAAAAATCGGGGTCGTTACAGTCACTCCCCCTAAAAAAAAGTTTCGTCTTGAAACTTAACACATCTCCAAAGCCAAAACCAAAACGAGAAAATCAACATAACCAAAAACATAGAGGCATACCCGAAACTAAGAGAAGAGGTGCAGATGAGGTTCCCTCATCGTCGATTTCAATTCCCACGTCGCGCTCTCGACGTCTTGATTTCTCCAAAGAATCTTGATCATAGGAATGGTCTTCCTTCGCAACACTCGATCTAGAGATTCCAAAACACGGACAGGCTCTTCCACGAATTGAAAGATTGGGCTGAATTCATGGGCACCGAGTCAAGTACTTGACGACCACTACGAACATACTTCTGCAACTGACTCACATGGAACACATCATGGGCACTAGGGAAGGTAGCAGGCAATTCGAGCATATAAGCTGACACTCCGATGCAGCTCAGTTGGTGATGAGCTCTGGTTGGAAGAGAGTCTTATCAAGGTTGCGGATTCGAGACCCCGTGGTAACAACCTACCGCGCTGAGAAACAGGTGTGGAGACTGTGTTGGGGTGTACGGCCTGCAGGCCTTGATTAACGACGTCGTGGGAAGGGCCACGTTGTGCGGCCCATAGCAGGTGCGACAGCCTCTGAGCCCTAAACCCGGGTCGTTGCAAAAAAGTGCACTTTTTTGTAACGACCCGGCCCACAGCAACCAGCCGACCCCAAGCGTCGATACAGGGCTGCAACCCAAGCACCCCAAAGCCTCTCGCGCCTGTTTATCAGCCGCGCACAGCTCAGTTGGTGATTAGGAGTGGTATTAAGACTCCTTATGAAGGGTTGCGGGTTCGAGACCCAACGCCAACAATGTGCGCGGGCGATAAACAGGCGCGAGAGGCTTTGGGGTGCTTGGGTTGCAGCCCTGTATCGACGCTTGGGGTCGGCTGGTTGCCGTGGGCCGGGTCGTTACAAGGAAGGAGCGAGTTGACCAAGTATACCTTTATAATTTCCTTCCCCCTTTTTTTGTAAACTCGCCGAGGCGAGCTCCCCTTTTATGTCAGCAATATTACTGAATGAAATTCGCATGATTTTTTCTATCTTCTTTTCCTTTGAACTTACTTGCTGTGATGTAATTGTCTGTGAGCCTTCCACCTTAGGTGATCTTGCTAAGATTGACCTCGTCGTTAGAATATACATGAGTTAGGACGCGTGCTCGCGATGAGACCCTGAGTTCCGGCCGTTTGTCAGGTTCGGGAGCTTCGAGCTTGCCCGCGAACTTATAGCTCGCTCGCGAGCTCCCAGTTTGCCCGCGAGTACTCAGCTTGCCCGCGAGCTATACCCCTCTTTCTTTTGTCTCCAAAACCCTGGGTTCTACCACCGGGCCCATCGGCTAGGTGAGAGCCAGATGACGGGTGTTGAACATCCTCCGGGCCCAGCTCCAGGGTCATAATGACGTCCATCGAGACCCCAGCCCTGCCAGCTAGGTAGAAGCCTGACAGCGGGAGCATCGAGACCTAACCCCAGAGCGAGAATACTTAGAACACTTTCCACTCTCGGGTGCTACCACCGGGCCAATCAGCTAGGTGAAAGCCCGATGACGGGTGTTGAACTTCCTACGGGCTATGCCCTAGGGTCATAATAACGTCCATCGAGACCCCAACCCTACCAGGTAGAAGCCTGGCAGCGGGAGCATCGAGACCTAACCCCAGAGCGAGAATACTTAGAACACTTTCCACTCCCGGGTGCTACCACTGGGCCAATCAGCTAGGTGAAAGCCTGACGAAGGGTGTTGAACATCCTCCGGGCTCAGCCCCAGAGTCATAATGACGTCCATCGAGACCTCAGCCCTGCCAACTAGGTAGAAGCCTGACAGCAGGAACATCGAGACCTAACCCTAGAGTGAGAATACTTTAGAACACTTTCCAATCCCGGATGCTACCATCGGGCCAATCAGCTAGGTAAAAGCCCGACGGCGGGTGTTAAACATCCTCCGGGCTCAGCCCTAGGGTCATAACGACGTCCATCGAGACTCCAGCCCTGCCAGTTAGGTAGAAGCCTGACAGAGAGAGCATCAAGACCTAATTCCAGAGCGAAAATACTTAGAACACTTTCCACTCCCGGGTGCTACCACCGGGCCAATCAGCTAGGTGAAAGCCTTACGGCGGGTGTTGAACATCCTCCGGGCTCAGGCCCAGGGTCATAACGATGTCCATCGAGACTCCAGCCCTGCCAGCTAGTAGAAGCCTAACAGTAGGAGCATCGAGACCTAACCCCAGAGCGAGAATATCTAAAACACTTTCCACTCCCGGGTGCTACCACCGGGCCAATCAGCTACGTGAAAGCCTGACGACGGGTGTTGAACATCCTCCGGGCATAACCCTAGGGTCATAACGACGTCCATTGAGACCCCAGCCCTACCAGCTAGGTAGAAGCCTGATAGCAGGAGTATCGAGACCTAACCTCAGAGCGAGAATACTTAGAGCACTTTCCACTCCTAGATGCTACCACCGGGCCAATTAGCTAGATGAAAGCCTGACAACGAGTGTTGAACATCCTCCGGGCTCAGCCCTAAGGTCATAACGACGTCCATCGAGACACCAACCCTGCCAGCTAGGTAGAAGACTGACAGTGGGAGTATCGAGACTGTTGGTACCCTAGATGTGATTTGGCTTATGTAATCCCTTTCCAGCCCCTCTTGATCCATATAAAGATATATGATCATGTTTAGACTTTGCTTAGTCTCCCTAGGGCAGTATATAACTGACCTAGAGTTTAGGCTAGTAGTTTTAAAATGTGTTTTGGTTAAGGCTTTTTCCGTTCGACTATCGTCGAACGAGGCCTCGCGATCGTCGATCATTGATCGACGATAGCAGGGCTATTGAATCGTTGAAGTCAAGACAATTATCGTCGACCGATGGTCGACGATCTCAGAGCAAGCTTACTACGCTCTGAAGGTTGGTCGACGATCTGTCATCAACAGATCGACGATCGTGTTCTTGCTTCACGATTTCTGTGTCGACAGATTGTTGCCTTAGTTGTCGACGATTTCTGGTCGACGTTATCTGTCTCGACAGATCTTTTGCTTTGGTCGACGATAGTTTGAGCTGGTCGACGATTTCCGTTCGACGATTTCTGTTCCAACAGATTCCTGCTATTAGTCGACGATCTGTTAGTAGGTCGACGATCTTCGAACCCCTGTTCGACGATTTCTGTCTGCCTTTATCTTTTTGTATTTATTCTATTCCTTGGTTTATTTCCAAGAGTTTTAGTTGGTGGTTAGATTGATTCTCTGATATTATTGATGCTAAATTTATGGTTTAAATTCAAATAAATTGATTACAAATTCTGTCAAGCATAAATCACGGGATTCAGTATTCTTGATAAAGCATTTTGTCCTATTATACAAATTGCGTTGACTTTATCTTTCCAGCCTGTTTTCTAGCCGTTGGTACTATGTACTATTTCCAAGAATGGTACGTCTTTATGCTGAGATATTTTTCCCGCTTATTTTATTCCTTATTGGGACTGACAGAAAGTTAATAGGCCATTCTATTCCTATTGCTATATTCTATTTTGAGATAATCTGTTGCAGGGCTCGAGAATTCAAATCAATAGAGCCGTTCCAAAGGAAAATGTGAAGACATATTTAAAAGAGATTCTGCTCTCAGAAAAGTAGTGATAGACACTAAGAAAGATTATTCATCCGCTCAAGCATCATCAGAGCAGCTCTTCACAATCTCACAACAAGAAGAAGAAAAGTTTTCCTGAAGCAAAAGCCCAGAGCAATCATCTTTCATTCTCAAGTCTCCTGAGCAATTTGCTTAGAGTTTTTCAAAGACTTCAGAAAAGGCTCAAGATCTGCTTCAAGTGCTCCAGAATCTTAAGACCTGATAAAAATCAGTCTTCAGATTTCTGAGGATTTAGTTTCAGTTTATCTGAAACTCCTTCATCCTGAAGCAAAGGCTTTCCCTGGACTTCCACTGAGCCAGGGGGAGACTTTGATTCTTTAGAGAATCCACAAATCTTCTCTAATCTGTATTTAAAATAGAGAAGATAATCTAACCCTCTCAACCCCTTTGTAAAAAGAGTTTGTTCACACCTCTTCAAAAGTGAACGTTGGTGACAGGGCACCTTATCAACAACCTGTGGTTGAGCATCCTTATCAAAAGCTCAAATGGTCTGTTTGATCTACCTGAATCAGATCATTGGTGGCAGGGCACCTTAGCAAAAACCTGTAGTGGATTCCTACCAGGGTGGTAGAAGAGTGGATGTACCTATTTAAAGGGAACCACTATATATCCTGTGTCCATCTGGTTATCTTGTTTATTCATTTTATTCTGTGGCTGTGATAGAACTACCTAGGGTTGCTAGTTGCTGTGATAGGCTTGTAGTTAACTGAAATTTCAGTCAACTTCTTCACTTGTGCACTTCACTGTGTTAGGCTCTTAGGGTTCAAGTATCAGATTTTTTATTCCGCAAATAAACTCCAAGGGAGCTGACTAAGTGTTCATAAAATTTTGAATACTCTATTCACCCCCCCTCTAGAGTAATTTACAACTTATCCCCTCACTTTCAATTGGTATCAGAGGGAGGTTAGCTGTTCATACAGGCTAACACCTGAGTTAAAAGATCCTGTGATAAGTTGTTTCCTGATACCATTCACAAACACTTTCACACATGGCCCAGTCTAAGGATTATTCAAGCACCAGACCTCCTGTATGCAACTTGTCCAAGTTTGGCATATGGAAGGCCAGGATAAGACTATACATGAATTCTATTGATGAAGATATTTTTTCTTCTATTTTGACAGGACCACCTGCTAGGCCTGCTGCTGCTTCCACTTCTGCTGATCTCAGTGCTGTTCCACCACCTGACTACAATGAAACTTACAAGAAGGCAAAAGCAGCTGATGCTAAAGCAATGAATATCCTAGCTCAGACAATGTCTGATGAGATATTCCAGAAGCTGGCTGAATGCACCTCAGCCAAAGCTATGTGGGATTCCCTCAACCACATAGTTGCTGGCTCAGCTGATGAGAGGAAGGACAGGAGATCCAATCTCACCTCTCAGTATGAAAACTTCAAGAAGGATGATGCTGAAGACATTGACACCATGTACACAAGACTCAGTTCAATAATAAGTGAACTGAGGTCTTTAGACAAGGAGATAACCTTATCAGAAGTCAATGACAAGATCCTGATGTGCCTTCCCATCTCTTGGGACTCAAGGATATGGCCCATCAAGGATGGAAGAAACACTGTGGAACTCTCCACAGAAGCTCTGTTGGGAAAGCTCAGGTCATATGAGCAAACCTTAAAGAGTAGAGCTGCTGTAACTGAAGTGAAGACTCCAACACCAATAAAGAAAGAGCATTCTCTAGCTCTTAAGGCTGCTGAGACTTCTGAAGGAAGTCAATCAAATGAGGAGTTACTGGCACTCATTGCCAAGAGATTCTTCAACATGGGAAGAAGAGACCTCAGAAAGAAGTTCTCCAAGCATGAGGACAAGCCAAGGTATGACAAGACTCCATCTAAAGAAATCATTTGTTATGTATGCAGCAAGCCTGGACACATTGCCCCAGATTGTCCAGAGAAGAAGTACAAGGAGAAGAAACATGAGAAAGAATACAGGAAGCACCACTCCAAGTCATCATCACACAAATACAAGAAGAAGGACAAGGGATTTGTGGCTGCTACCTGGAGTGAAACAGAAGAGGATACCTGCTCCTCTAGCTCCAGTGATTCAGAAGAAGAAGAAGAGAAGAAAGCCAAAGAGGTCTGCCTCATGGCCATTGATGCCTGCAGCTCTCTGTCAGCTGCAGAGAATTCTGAAGAAGAAGGAGACAATGAAGAAGATTCCTTTATGGAGGACCAGGTAATCGACTCATTTGATTTCTCATCTCCTGAGTTCAAACTAAAATTTAAAACTCTATGTTTAGATTTACTATTATCTGAAAAAGAAATTAAGTCACTTAGATTAAAAATAATGGAACTAGACATGGAAGGTGTTGAAATAATCAGATTAGAAAAGGAATTAGAAAGCTCAAAAGAAGAAGTAACATTCTTAAAATTAGAACTAGCTAAATCTAAAAGGTTAGAAGAACAATTAAATGGCAGAAGCCTTAAATTATCTGAAATAACCTGTATAGCAAACACTAGGGTTGGTAATGATAAACTAGGCTTAGGTGCTACACCTAGTGAACCCATCCTCCTCACAAAGGAGAGATTTAGCACTCTAGTAAAATTTGTTTCTGAATCAGGAATAAAGAATACTGAGGAAATTGAAAAATGCAAGAAAATTCAGAACAAGATTAAGAAAGAGAATAGGAAGAAAAAATTTCTAGCTTTACAAAAATCGTCGAACATTAATCGACGATCGTCAAACCAATCGTCGAACGACTATCGACGATCGCTGAACACCTTCACCAAGTATGATATCTTTGGCGCAGGAGATCGACGATCTCATCTTGAGTCGTCGACCAGTGATCGACGATCGTTGAATCCAGAATATAGCTCTACTGGAAATGATCGACGATATGGCTTGCGATCGTCGACCATCGATCGACGATCTGGACTTAAGCTGGAAAATCATTTTCAAACTTCCAGAACTTCAAATCCTAATCACCACCCCAGGTTGTTTAATCCTTCAACTGAATGGATTATCCCACCTAGGAGATCACACCCTTTAGGATATAAATCAAAGCCTGCAAAATCTTTTATATCTAGTTTTTCTTTTGTGAAGAATACTGGACCCAAGGTAACCTGGGTCCACAATGTGTAACTGCTCTTTCTGCAGGTGAAGACCTATCCAGTCATACATGACAAATGGTATCTGGATAGTGGATGCTCAAAGCATATGACAGGAAAGAAGAAGAACCTGTCAGGTTTCAAAGCCAAGCTGGGACCAAAAGTTGTATTTGGGGATTCCAGCTGTGGACAGACTGAAGGGTATGGCAGTTTCACCATAGGAGCTGTAACCTTCAAGAAAGTAGCCTATGTCTCAGGACTAAAGCACAACCTAATCTCTGTAAGTCAAATGTGTGATGCTGGATACAAGGTATGGTTTACTGACACTGCCTGCAATATTTCTTTAAATAATACTGTGGTGTTAGTAGGTATTAGAATTGGAAATGTTTATGTTGTAGATTTTAATTCCTCCAAATCTGAAATATGCTTATTTAATGAAGTAACCAGTAATAATACCCTTTGGCATAAGAGACTTAGTCATGTGAATTTGAAAAACATTTCTAGGTTGGCTAAATACAATCTTGTAAGAGGATTACCTTCTTGCCCCTACAAGAAGGAAGGCCTTTGCAAAGCTTGTCAACTAGGAAAGCAAACAAGAAATAGCTTTAAATCAGTTAATAAAAGTGATTCTCCCAGGATTCTGTACTTGCTACATTTGGACTTATTTGGTCCTATTGCTGTGCAGAGTCTTGGAGGAAAGTCTTACACTCTAGTAATTGTAGATGACTTCTCCAGGTTCACTTGGGTATTCTTCTTGAGAACTAAGGCTGATAACTTCAAGGTTCTTACAGACTTTCTAAAGTGTATACAGAGTGAGTATTCTACTCAGATTGCCTTGATCAGAAGTGATCATGGTACTGAGTTTGAGTCTCTTCTTATGCAAGAATTCTGTGAGAAGGAAGGTATCAAACATAGCTTCTCTGCTCCTAGAACTCCTCAACAAAATGGGGTAGTTGAAAGGAAAAACAGAACCCTAATTGAAGCTGCAAGTACATTGTTGGCTGATGCTAACATGCCTCTGTCCTTTTGGGCTGAAGCAGTTAGCACAGCTAACTATGTATTGAACAGAAGTCTGATACATAAACTTAAGGGTAAGACTCCCTATGAATTACTTAAGCAAGTGAAACCTAAAATAGACTATTTTAGAGTATTTGGCTGTGTTGCTTTTGTTCATAACAATAACAAAGAATACCTTAGAAAATTTGAGGCAAAAGCTTCAATGGGAGTTTTTCTAGGATACTCTCAAGTAAGCAAAGCCTATAGGGTCCTTAATAAATCCTCTCTTAAGATAGAAGAGTCTGCACATGTCTCTTTTGATGAGATAGTCATGTATTATAAGGAGAAGGACTCTTCCTCTAATAGTACAGTGCAAGTCCTAGGAGTAAGTAAGGATTTGGAAGGTTTGAGACTCACATAGGAGAATCATCCCCAACAAACTCCTCAGGCTGCTTCTTCAGATTCTGAATCTGATGTAGAACTTTTTCAAGTTAAAGCACCTGCTCCAACAGTTGATCAAATTCCACATGAGGAAGTAAATCTTGAAACTGTTGAAGATCAGATCATTGTTGAACCTACTGATCTTGTCACACTTAGAGATCACCCTGTATCTCAAGTGATTGGAGACATTTCAGCAGGAGTCCTGACAAGACATCAACTCAACAAAAATGTGATGTTTGCTTGTTTCCTTTCTCAGGTTGAGCCCCTAACCATTAAAGATGCTGAGCTTGATCCCCACTGGATTATAGCAATGCAAGAGGAGCTTAACCAGTTTGAAAGATGTAAAGTTTGGACCTTGGTTCCAAGACCAAGAGGCCAACGGATCATAGGCACCAAGTGGGTGTTTAGAAACAAGCTTGATGCCCAAGGCATAGTAGTTAGAAATAAGGCTAGGCTAGTAGCTCAAGGCTATAGACAGGAGGAAGGCATAGATTATGATCAGACTTTTGCCCCTGTAGCCAGACTAGAAGCCATTAGGATTTTCCTAGCCTATGCTGCCTATAAAAGATTTAAGGTCTTCCAAATGGATGTGAAGAGTGCCTTCCTCAATGGAGATTTAAAGGAAGAAGTGTTTGTTGAACAACCACCAGGGTTTGTTTCATCAACCTTACCCACTCATGTGTTCAAACTCCAAAAGGCTCTATATGGACTTAAGCAAGCTCCTAGAGCTTGGTATGAGACCTTAGCAAATTTTCTTCTAGAACACAAGTTTGTGAGAGGTGTAGTAGATAGAACCCTATTCATTAGACATCATAAGGACTCACAACTGTTAGTTCAAATCTATGTAGATGACATTATATTTGGCTCTACTGATCCCAAACTATGCAAGAGGTTCTCTGAACTAATGCACTCTAAGTTTGAGATGAGCAGCATGAGTGAGTTATCCTATTTCCTTGGTCTCCAAGTGAAACAGAGTGTTGATGGCATTTTCATTTCTCAATCAAAATATGCCAGAGAGCTGGTTAAAAGATTTGGAATGTCTGATGCTTCATCAATGAGCACACCTATGGCCTCAAATGCAGTTATTGATTCTGATGTTAATGGCAAGTCTGTTGATCAAAAGAATTATAGAGCCATTGTTGGTTCCCTGCTGTATTTGACTGCAAGTAGGCCTGACATAATGTTTGCTACATGCCTATGTGCTAGGTTTCAGGTCAACCCAAAGGAATCTCACTTAACTCTCCTCAAGAGGATCTTGAGATACCTTAAGGGATGCCCTAACTTAGGACTGTGGTACCCAGCTGAGTCAGGATTTGAATTAATTGGATATTCAGATGCTGATTATGCTGGTTGTAGAGTTGACAGGAAAAGCACCTCAGGGACTTGTCAGTTCCTGGGAGAGAGACTTGTCTCTTGGTTTTGCAAGAAACAGGCATCTGTGTCTACTTCAACTGCTGAGGCTGAATATATTGCAGCAGCTAGTTGCTGTTCACAGATCCTGTGGATTCAAAATCAGCTAGTGGATTATGGGTACACACACTCAAACACAAAAATTCTGTGTGACAGTACCAGTGCAATATCAATTGCTCAAAATCCTGTGCACCATTCCAGAACCAAGCACATTGAGATTAGACATCACTTTCTGAGAGATAATGTGGAAAAGAACAAGATAGTAATGGAATTTATATCCACAGACCTGCAGAGAGGAGATATTTTCACTAAGCCCCTTGATGAACAAAAGCATTTGTTCTTCCTGAACCAGCTTGGCATGATTAATGGTTCAGAGTAGTGAAAATTAAGATAGTTTTGTTTTCTGTCTAAAATCGTCGAACGACTGCTCGACGATCTTCGACCAGGTCAGAACTATCGTCGACCAACCGTCGACGACAGCTCGTTCTGTAGTAAGGCAGAAATCGTCGACCAACTGGTCAACGATCTCTCCTTAGGTATCTATCGTCGACCAATGGTCGACGACAGATTTTCTGTGCTGTGTGGAGAATCGTCGACCATCATATATTGATCGACGATCGTGGTAATTGCGTGTAGTCGGTCGATGTTTACCGATTTAGTCAAACATTGACTATCGTCGGTCTGTGTTCGACGACCGATTTTATTCCGGGTTCGACGATCGCAGATTTGTTTCTAATAGTCGATTTAGGTCTGAAGATCGTCGTCCTTCCGCTCCGTCTTTTCATATTCCTTCTCCTGGCTTAGAATTCGCTCTCGAACTCTAATCCCGCGCGATTCTCTTCTCCCCTGTTTTGCTTCTCGATTCGCCATCTTCTCTCAAATTCTATGGCGATTCCTTCTGCTGTTCTCTTCGGAATGAAGTTCGACACTGGCTTCTGTGTCGACTTCGATTCTTTCAGCCGGTGCGATCAACCAATCCAAGATATTCTGAAGCTATGTGAAGAGCAAGGCCTCAAGAGATTCATGTCATCCGCACCTAAGATTAACATACCAGAAATTCGTGAATGGGTATACACCTCGTCCTCCAGCGACGAAGCGATGTCAGGAAAGATAAATGGCGAGGAGGTCACTCTGACTCCTGAAGTATTGACTGAGTTGTTTGGACTGCCAACAGGAACCGAGGAATATGAGCAAAGCACAGAGGAGTATGGCCGCATGCTCACTGTGATGGGCCATGCCGAAGGGATTCCGGCTAAGCTGCTGAAGATAAACCTGTCTCCAGAGTACAAGTTTCTGGCCGACCTGGTAGGCAAGGTTGTTTTGGGAAAACATTCTGCTCATGACAATATCAACAGGCAACAGTTTGCCCTGATGTCAGCTTTGGTGAATAAGGCACAGATTGCCTGGGGAAAAGTTCTGTTTGAACTTATAAGGAGAAAGAACAATCAGAAAGAGGTAAACCTTGCAAGGGTATTGGGTGTGTTTCTATATGTGAAAGCACCCCTGCTGCTCGTTTCTGCACCCTCCGCAGTAAATGCCAGCAAGAGGTTGGACCCTTCTCTTTTCAAGAAATCCCAGAGGATTATCAAGAAGTCAGCCAGGGTTGATCCTAACCCTTCTTCAGACACAAGGGCTGATTCGGCCGCTCTCCCGCTTACTGGGGAAGGCTCAGCAACCCCTGCATCCTCATCTCATGCATTACTTTCTACAACACCTGCAGTGCCACCACAACATGCATCCTTCATTCCACCTGCATCTCCACACCAGTCACCAACACCACAACATCTGGCAGCTTCAGCCAGTGTTGACATGGTGACTGCTACCATTCTCACAAATCTTTCTCAACATGAATCCCACACTCATGTTGATGTTCACCCATCTCCACATGATTCCTTTGATCATGTGGCAGATCATCCTGCTTCCATTCCATCCACCTCTACATCATCAGCATTTCAGATATCCCCTGAAATGCTTGCACACCTTGTTGAGCTCATTACTCCCTCCATCCAAAAAATGATTGAGGCTGCCAATGCCCCTCTCATTGCCTCCATTAACTCTCTCACTGATGCCATCAAATCCATCTCATCTTCTGCTGAGCCCCCTTCTGTAAGATGCATGACTCCAGTCCCCACTGAAGTCATGCAGGGGGAGATGTCTGTTGAAGTGGTCTCAGGTGATGCCCTGACCCTTCAGGACAATTCCTCTCTTCCCCTTCAAGAATCTGTAAAAGAACCTCAAGAGAGTCCAGAGAAAGAACCAGAAGGTAAACCTTAAAACTCTTCCTCCAAAGAATATAATCAGGACTTCAATTTGATATTTGTATCTAACAAAGACATTCACTCCCTAGTGAATCTAGCTTCTGAGGAAGAAGTTCCTGAAAAAGAAAATGAGGAAGTCCCCATGGACACCTGTGAGAATGATGCTGCTCAACCTGATGCTGCTGATGATCTCACATCAGTATTGCAAGTTGACGCTGCTAAATCTATTGATTCTGATAAAGATTTAGAATCCTATCTTAACCTAGACTGTGAGTCCTCACTCACATCTACTCCTTTTGTTCCTCCTCCTCAAGAGAAAATGGTCCCTTATAGACCTGAGTACCTTGATGACCCCTTGGTCAAGGATACTCTTTTCTTTTCCTGCATGGCACTCCTCTTGTGCCTTGCAGAGGTGTCTATCCCTGATGTCACTGAACATCTAGAAGGAATTATAACCTCCTTCCTAGATACAAAGTGGTATCCTGTGTAGATCTTCAGGTAATCCTATCTATTACCTGTTGTTTGTTCACCTTGGGGGGAATATTTTATTCCCACTTGGTTGTTAACCTATCTCTCTTTGCATACAGGCACAACCATAAATGCTGCTGCTGCTGAAAACATCAACATCCCTGCTGATGCTGCTGCTGAAGAAATTGAAGAAGTGCAAGATAGGGCAGACAATGCTCCCAAGATGACTGAAATGGACTCAAGCTCAGGTACTCTAAACCTAGAACAATTTATAGCCTTTGTGGCTGAGAACATTGCCTCTGAGTACATTGAAGGGATGGCTAATTATCATCTGGATTCCCTAGACATCTCTCTAGAGAAAGCATCTGCCCCTGCAGATATCGTCATCTTTTCTCCACCTATCCTTACCTATCCTCTATCCATTCCTTCTATTGCAGAACTGGTCCCCAAGACAGTTCCTGAGTTGTATCTAGAATCAGAACTCTGGAAGAGGTCTCCAAATGTGGATCTTGATGCCCTCCTTAGGCAAGATGCCATTGAGGAAGCTAAAGAGAAAGAAGAAAGAGAAAAGAAAGACAAAGCTGAACCTGCTGCCAAGGATCCTTCTGAACTTGATTTTGATGATTATGCTGGGAAAGACTCATCTCATTCTGATGATGATGATGATGATTCTGATGATTCTGACTCCACTAAGAAAAGGAAAAGAGCTGCTTCCAAGAAAAGAAAAGCTCCTGCTCCTCCCTCTGCCAATCCTAACAAGGATGTTCCCTATTACATTCTGAAGGGAATAGATCCTAAGAGCAAGGAATTTCAGCCATGGATGAGACTGTCAAAGAATCAGACTAAAGAGAAGAAGAGGACAAAGAGATATGACACTCCTGTTCAGAAATTCCCCCCCAGAGGTCCCCCTCCACCTCCTGGTGCTGGAGCCTCTGGGAGTCTATCTTCTGCCCCCTCTGCAAGGTCAGCCAGTTCTAACACTTCTCAGATCTACCAAAGAAGGAGTAATCAAAGCCAGGGAGGCCAAGATGTTTCAGGTCAGGGAAGAAAAAGAAATGACAATGCTCTAGTGGAACAAATAAAGGAGATGACTTTTCAGCAACCTTCATTCTCTCCTCCTCCTTCTGCTCCCAGGAAAGGTTTATCCTCTTCTTCAAGAAAACCTGCTGCTGTTGAGACAACTGAATCAAAAGGAAAAAGAGTGGTCTTTTCAGAAAAATCCCATAAAAAGTTCATTGAGCTTGCACCTCCAAAATCTCTATATGCTCAAACTGATCCTAAGAAGGCTGTGCAGATTCCTCTTGATTCAAGCAAACTTGCTACAGCTCTTCAAAGAAACATAGAGATTGCAGTTCATACAGATACTGATAGACCTGCCTCTCCATCAGATAAAACTGAAGCTGAAAGGATTGCCTCTATGGCAAGATTCAAAGAGTCTATTGCTCTAAGCATGATGGAGAGAGCCAAATCTCAAGGATTAGATCCTACAGCTTACTCAACAATGTCAGAATTCAGAGAAAAGGAACTCAGCAGAATTCAAGTCAATCCAGAAGCCTTTGACACTGAAGAATACATGAAGCTACATCCTGCTGCAGTTCTACCAAGTTATGCTGAAAAGAAAATCATAGGTGAACATGATCTAATGCTATCCAAGAGACAAGCAGCAAACCCTAACAGAGAAATTATTTTCAAACCAGCTGCAATACCCAAAAACTCATCTGATGCTAAACATGCTGATAAATCTGCTTGATACATTCCATTTCTGCTGATTTATGCTTGTTATATTTTCTGTGTATTGCCTGTGTTTTATCATTCTGGTTAATCTTTAGATTTGTTGTTGTCTGCTTTAGCCTTTAAATTGGATTGGATAACATAACCCAAATAGGGGGAGATTGTTGGTACCCTAGATGTGATTTGGCTTATGTAATCCCTTTCCAGCCCCTCTTGATCCATATAAAGATATATGATCATGTTTAGACTTTGCTTAGTCTCCCTAGGGCAGTATATAACTGACCTAGAGTTTAGGCTAGTAGTTTTAAAATGTGTTTTGGTTAAGGCTTTTTCCGTTCGACTATCGTCGAACGAGGCCTCGCGATCGTCGATCATTGATCGACGATAGCAGGGCTATTGAATCGTTGAAGTCAAGACAATTATCGTCGACCGATGGTCGACGATCTCAGAGCAAGCTTACTACGCTCTGAAGGTTGGTCGACGATCTGTCATCAACAGATCGACGATCGTGTTCTTGCTTCACGATTTCTGTGTCGACAGATTGTTGCCTTAGTTGTCGACGATTTCTGGTCGACGTTATCTGTCTCGACAGATCTTTTGCTTTGGTCGACGATAGTTTGAGCTGGTCGACGATTTCCGTTCGACGATTTCTGTTCCAACAGATTCCTGCTATTAGTCGACGATCTGTTAGTAGGTCGACGATCTTCGAACCCCTATTCGACGATTTCTGTCTGCCTTTATCTTTTTGTATTTATTCTATTCCTTGGTTTATTTCCAAGAGTTTTAGTTGGTGGTTAGATTGATTCTCTGATATTATTGATGCTAAATTTATGGTTTAAATTCAAATAAATTGATTACAAATTCTGTCAAGCATAAATCACGGGATTCAGTATTCTTGATAAAGCATTTTGTCCTATTATACAAATTGCGTTGACTTTATCTTTCCAGCCTGTTTTCTAGCCGTTGGTACTATGTACTATTTCCAAGAATGGTACGTCTTTATGCTGAGATATTTTTCCCGCTTATTTTATTCCTTATTGGGACTGACAGAAAGTTAATAGGCCATTCTATTCCTATTGCTATATTCTATTTTGAGATAATCTGTTGCAGGGCTCGAGAATTCAAATCAATAGAGCCGTTCCAAA
This sequence comes from Platanthera zijinensis, assembly GCA_039513925.1. Taxonomy (NCBI): domain Eukaryota; kingdom Viridiplantae; phylum Streptophyta; class Magnoliopsida; order Asparagales; family Orchidaceae; genus Platanthera; species Platanthera zijinensis. The sequence continues at coordinate 52,074,585 of CM077078.1, read as the reverse complement.
GGAAAATGTGAAGACATATTTAAAAGAGATTCTGCTCTCAGAAAAGTAGTGATAGACACTAAGAAAGATTATTCATCCGCTCAAGCATCATCAGAGCAGCTCTTCACAATCTCACAATAAGAAGAAGAAAAGTTTTCCTGAAGCAAAAGCCCAGAGCAATCATCTTTCATTCTCAAGTCTCCTGAGCAATTTGCTTAGAGTTTTTCAAAGACTTCAGAAAAGGCTCAAGATCTGCTTCAAGTGCTCCAGAATCTTAAGACCTGATAAAAATCAGTCTTCAGATTTCTGAGGATTTAGTTTCAGTTTATCTGAAACTCCTTCATCCTGAAGCAAAGGCTTTCCCTGGACTTCCACTGAGCCAGGGGGAGACTTTGATTCTTTAGAGAATCCACAAATCTTCTCTAATCTGTATTTAAAATAGAGAAGATAATCTAACCCTCTCAACCCCTTTGTAAAAAGAGTTTGTTCACACCTCTTCAAAAGTGAACGTTGGTGACAGGGCACCTTATCAACAACCTGTGGTTGAGCATCCTTATCAAAAGCTCAAAGGGTCTGTTTGATCTACCTGAATCAGATCATTGGTGGCAGGGCACCTTAGCAAAAACCTGTAGTGGATTCCTACCAGGGTGGTAGAAGAGTGGATGTACCTATTTAAAGGGAACCACTATATATCCTGTGTCCATCTGGTTATCTTGTTTATTCATTTTATTCTGTGGCTGTGATAGAACTACCTAGGGTTGCTAGTTGCTGTGATAGGCTTGTAGTTAACTGAAATTTCAGTCAACTTCTTCACTTGTGCACTTCACTGTGTTAGGCTCTTAGGGTTCAAGTATCAGATTTTTTATTCCGCAAATAAACTCCAAGGGAGCTGACTAAGTGTTCATAAAATTTTGAATACTCTATTCACCCCCCCTCTAGAGTAATTTACAACTTATCCCCTCACTTTCAGAGACTTAACCCCAGAGTGAGAATACTTAGAGCACTTTCCACTCCCGGGTGCTACCATCATCATGGTGTGCCCCGATATCTCCTGTACTTGAGACAGTTCCTCCTGAAACCTGTCCAGGTAGCTCCCCAGGGCATCATATGCTCCCTGCTTGACACGGAACAAGGAGTCGGCCTCCTTCTTCCTTTTTCTAGACGTGGTGAACCTCAACATGAACCCTCGACGTAGGTCCTCAAAACAGTAAATGGAGCTGGCCGGGAGCTGGTGGAACCAGTCTCTCACCTTCTCCCTGAGGGTGATGGCGAAGAGCCTGCACTTGAACCCATCTGACATTTGTCGGATCGAAACCACGTCCTCGAACCATTGGATGTGCTGGACTGGATCTCCCTTCCCGGTGTAATAGGACATCTCCGGCTCCCGGAACCCCTCTAGAACTGGGGCATAAGAAACGAACTCGCTGAAAGGGCTTCCCCCCTCAGCCGGGCGAGCTGGGAACTCCCCTCCTGCCATCTCGCCGAAGTGGTACTCGCCTGCCGAGCTCGGGAACAGGACTCGCCCCCGCAGATCGCGCTCACCTTCGCCTGCGACCTCCTTCCCGACCCACCGAATGGGTGCGTCGTCGCCCAAGGCTGAAGCGGCGACCTCAAGAACTGCCGGTGTCGTGATCTCGGCCCACATGCCGAGTATGACCCTGACGAGCCTAAGCACTTCCTCTCTGAGCTTCGCGGACATCCCCGCCGCTGCGGGAGGGGGAGGGGGTGGCGAGCTGGCCCCGCCTGAACCTCGTCCTTCATCTCCAACCATCGAACTTGCAGAAGATTTTCTTTGCTGATCACGGTCAATGCTCACCCCACCAAAATGTTGAAACCGAAAAGTCGGTCTCAAGGAGTTCACCCTTGGGGAAGTGGTGATCGCACACTTACTTCTCTCCTGCGAGCCCAAAGAACCAAGGAAAAAGAACTAGGGACAGACCCAGGGCTCCAACACGGAGGTCCCTACACACACCCGGAAGATCTTAGAGCGCTTCCCCTCCTTAGCCAAGTGCTGAAGCTAAGGTATCTCAGAAAGCGCTTGATGACCGGGAACCAGTGAGCATGCCTTTCTGAGATACCCCTTGGGTCTTATTTATAGGATTCTGCAAACGGTCTGCAAATAGCCAAATCCCGCTGTCCTGGGTAGTTATATGCAGCCCAGGTTGGTCTGCCAACAACGTAACTCCGCTGTTCTGGGGGGCAAGGGGCAGACCAATGGGGCAACGTGGTAAAAAAACAGTAGGGACCTGGGCGAATAGCCCTCTGAAGCCTCTGCTCTCCCTAGAGGGGGGAGTGCCCGGTGGAGCTCGCGCTCGCCTCCCCTCCTTGGGCTCGGGCGAGTACGGGCTCGACTGGTTCTGCTCGCCTGACGTCTGACCCCCACTCGCCGTGCTCGGCTCGACAAAATCCGAGCTCATCCAACCCCCATTCGTCGTGCTCGGCTCGACGAACTCCGAGCTCGGCCCGACGAATGCTGGACTCGGCTCGGCGGAAGCTGAGCTCGACCTTCAGATTTCCTTACCGAGCTCGCCTGGGACTTGGGCGGTCTAACTTCAGATTTCCCTACCGAGCTCACCTGGGACTTGGGCGGTCTAAACCGGCTGGTCAGGGCTCCCGTCAACCTACTTGCCGGATACGAGGTTGTACATAACCCTTGCTAATTTTTTTTCCTTTTTAATGTAATCCCAAGCTGCAAATGAGATACGTCCCATTATCTCGGAATATAAAGGAGTGTTGAATACCTTGTTAATTTGAATGATGCTTTACCCAAAAGTTTTCTTAATTTCTGTATGTTGTAAAGTAATCATCTGATCAATTTTTTTTCCAAATAGTACTTAGGTTGCTAATTGAAACTTCCACAAAATTTTTGAGTTGACTATGGGCATGTTTGGTAAAGCAGCATGGGTGCGGCACACTGCTGCGGCAGAGAAATCAACGCCAAACATGTTTCCCCTCATAGCAGTGGGACGACGTTTTCGTCAAAAGCAGCGGCAGCCGCGATTTCCGCATTTTCTTCCTCTTCGCGATTTTTTTCTCCGGACCCCTAGCCGCAGCGCCGACGGCGCATCGTTCTCCGCCTATCTTCTCATCCGCTAGGTAAGTATGATTATTCCGCTCGATTTCCGCCGCCGATCTTTCATCCGTTAGCTATTTTTTCGCCGGATTTTTTTCTCCTCTCATCTATTATTCCACTCGATTTTTTCCTCTGCCGAACTTCCGTTGATCTCTCCCCCGCTGTTTTTTTGCCCGGAGCCCTAGCCGCAGTGCATTTTGGGTGGCTTTTCTGCTCTATTGCGATCGATCACTCCTCCTAATTCATCCTCCACACTCTTGCAGTCCTCTACCCGCTCGATTTCCGCCGCAGATCTCACCTCCTGGGACGCCGCCAACTCCCGGCAACTCCTGTGCATCTTCTCCGGTGGTAAGTTCTCGTGCTCATCCCTATACAGTTCGGTATTGTGCATCTTCATACAGTTAGGTTTTGATATCTTCATACAGTTATATGCGTGTGCACTGGAGTGTACACTGGATTATACAGTTTTCATACAGTTTTAGCCTAGTCTTCATACAGTTATATGCTTGTGCAGTTAAGTATTGTGCAATTAGTTATTTGTAGTTTTCGAGGAAGGTTTACTAACTGCACGACACTTGTTATTGGCTTCATGAATTGTGCAGTTAGTTATTGATCGCAATAATCACAGTAGATTTTCAGTGTTTCACATTTTGTTCAGGTAGGTGAGTGATGGGTAAACCAAAGGATGGTGTCGTTTCAGCACAGTGGGAGTCTGCACACGTACACCTATTTTGTGATCTTTGTATTCAAGAGATTAACCTGGGAAATAGGCCAAACACCCATTTCAGCAGAGATGGATGGATCAATCTGATTAAAAACTTCAAAGACCGTACAAATTTTAATTACACTCGAGCACAATTGAAGAACAAATGGGATCAGTTGAAGCGCGAGTGGAAGCTTTGGAGGGATCTCAAAAGAGGTGAGACTGGTTTGGGGTGGAACTCAACAAAAAGAACGATTGATGCTTCCGATGAATGGTGGGAAGAACGCATCAAGGTTTTACGAAAATTCATAGTATTACTATTGCATAGAAAAAGTTTATGTATATTTCTATTAATAGTTTTCCTCTTTATAGATGATACCTGTCGCCAAGAAATTCCGATATACAGGCATAGCACCAGAGCTTGAAGAAAAAATGGAGAAGATGTTTAGCTTGGTGGTTGCTACTGGAGAGAAATCATGGATCCCATCAATGGGTGAAATGCACCCTATGTTTTCTCAATCAGAGCCTCTTTCCGATGACGATGATCATGTTGTCGAGAGTATTGCAACCCCAAATGCTAAAATAAATGAGAGTGTGCACATACAATGTGATGGCGACACGAATGAAAGTAAAGGTAACGATGTTGGCTCAACCTCAAAAATGACTTCGGGCATAAAAAGAGCGCGCAAAGGTAACAATAACATAGCAGGTACAAAGGATGCCTTGATTGCACGATTTGATGGGTTACTAGATGTTACCCGATCAGTAGGGCTTACGATTGCAGCACCTATTGTTCCTCCAAGTATATTTATGTTGAGTGAGGCAGTACACGAGCTTGAGAAGTTTCCAGACATATTCGATGATACAGACATGTACGATTTTGCCACACTGTACCTGATCAATCTCAACAATCGCATTGTTTTTATGAATCTACCAGACGATAGGAAGGTCTCGTGGTTGAGGAAGCGTTACATGGAATCTCTGAAGTGAATGTTATGGTCTCATGAGCTTTTGGATATTCTTGTTATTTTGGCTATTTTGGAATCCCAAATTTTTATGAAACTATTGTAATTTTGGCTATTTTGAACTTCTGCAGCACCTATTGTAATGTTAAACTTTTGCTCTGTATGTTAATTTGGACTCTAGCATTGGTATCAATATGCCTCTTTTTATGTACCTCTTCATTTTAAATAATCTTGTTATCAGGTATTTTCACGATGGAAGAGCAGAACAATGATGATGATGTTATGTTTAATGACGAATAAGTCATGTTTATTCACCAAAATAATCAGAAACGGAGGTTTATTTTTTGCCAAAACCTTGTTGCGGGGAGCACTTTGCTAATAAGCAAATACATACTACAATCACCTCCTAAAATACCTTGCATGTCTTCAAAGCAAACTGGGGAGAAATGGATTGCAGAATTATTAACAGGGCATCCAGGCAGATTTTTTGATAGTTTTCGTATGTCAAAGCAAATCTTTTTGGATTTATTGATTTTACTTGAAGAATCATATAGTTTAAAAGGATCTAGAAGGACTGCAACCAGAGAGGTTCTTGGAATGACACTGTACATTCTTGGACATCATGAAACTCTACGAAAGACATCAGAACGCTTCCAACATTCAACTGAGACGGTTATCAGATTTTTCGAGGAAGGTTTACGTGCACTTACACGGCTTTCAATGGATATCATAGCTCCCACCGATCCACAGTTCGAAGGAATTCCCGCGCATATTCAAAATGATGATAGATACATGCCGTTTTTCAAGGACTGCATTGGAGCAATTGATGGGACACACGTCGATGCTTGCATTCCGATACATGAGCAAGTCGCATATATTGGCCGACATGGATCGCCGACTCAAAATGTAATGGCAGTGTGTGATTTCAATATGTGCTTCACATATGTTGTGCCAAGATGGGAAGGTTCAGCTCATGATAGCCGCATTTATCATCGAGTTGTGCGAGATAGAAGATGTAAATTTCCATATGCGCCTCCAGGTAAATTTTAGCCGACATTATCAAAGTTTTTCCCCGCTGTTACTATTTAAACTTGTGATTTAAAAAACATTTTAATACAGGGAAATATTATCTGGTGGATGCCGGATATCCGTTAAAAACTGGACTGCTGAAACCATTTCCAGAAACAAGATATCATTTGGCGGATTTTGCTCGAGGCAATCGATATGTTGAAGGCCGCCGTGAAATATTTAATCAAGCGCACTCATCACTGTGTTCTGTTATTGAACGGAGCTTCGGCGTTTGGAAAAATAAATGGCGCATTCTTAGAAAAATGCCACAATACTCCTTCTCAAAACAATGTGTAATTGTGGTGGCTACAATGACCCTTCATAATTACATAAGAAGACATCCGTCTAGGGTTGATCCAGGGTTTAGAGCATGTGATCTTGATGAGACCTTTGTGCATCTGGAGGCATTCGAACATAGGACACATCGACGAGGAACTGTCAGAGTCACAAATCCGATCGTTAAGCCGGTAATATGTGATGGGGCAGGTGCACCTGAGATGTCTGCTTTAAGAGAGTTCATTGCACACCAATTGGAAAATGCTCGCGGGTAAAATCCAATCATATGTAGTTTAGCATATACATTATTTATTTTATATTAAATTCATCTAAACCGCCGGTAAATCTCTTTTGCAGATGATATTTGTTCGTGTTGAAGAAAAGAGATCATCATCGATTTGAATTATAATTATCTAATATTTGGTGTCGAGCAAGTTGTTACTTCGGATATGAACATTAAAAATTATGCGAACTACTTATTTTAAATCCTGTTTAATTTTTATTCCAGTATAATTTGCATTACAGTTTACTATTATGCACACATCAAATTTAATTACTGTGTAGTTCTGCACTACTGTTTCTCACAGCACTGCAAATATAATTTTCCAAACAGTTTCATGAATTTTTCCACCACTGCAAAACAGCTGATTCTTGCACCACTGTTTCCCACCACTGTTTCCCACCATTGCTTCCTGCACCGCCACAGCTTTACCAAACAGGCCCTATGACTACCTCCAATGCGATTTGTTGTAGAGTTGCCAAAGTGCAAATGCATGTCCACTAATGCGGAAACAAAATATTCTTTGTATGGTGTTATCCACGTGATGACCACATAAGAATAGACTTCAGGGTAATTACACTCGTAGTTGTTTTTAAAATCAAGAAATTGTCGATAAAAATCAGATTCTCTTTCATATTTTACTAATTGTTTCCATGTTGCTATGAACTCCCATTTTTCTTCTTTTATAAACAATATATTACAATGTGTTATTATATTCCTGCTTATGTGAAACCTGCACAAAGTATTTTTGACTTTTGGAAAGATTATTGCAATTGTATTTATTAATGTAATTTTTCTATCCGTTACCAATACGGTTGACAAATTTTGTTGATACAGAACAGTTCTAAAGCAGTCAATAACCCATCTATAACTTGCTTGTACTTCTTTAGACACGAATACAAAAACAACATAAAAGGAATTGTTAGTTGAAGTAACACCAATAATACATAATAGCGGTAATTTGTATTTGTTTGTTTTGTACGTACAATTAAAAAAAAACACACTCAAAAATATTTTGCATAATTTAACTGCAACAAGATGAGAAAAAAAAAGAATTTTCAACTGATTAGTAACAACATTGACTTTATTAAAGCTAATGTATCCACCACTAGTAATACATTTGTATAAAAATTGAATTTGCGTGCCCCCATCCAATTAAATTCTCTGCATCTTCGTCCTTTTATTATAAATTGTTCACATTGTCGTGGTGTTAACATGATCTTTTTTTATCAAAGCCGATAGTATTTTCCTAGGTTTTATCCCGACCGAATACATGTCCTCCACGATCTTTTCCTCGGCTTCATCTAGTTTATATGCATAGACATGAGCTTCAAGATGAACCATTTCATGGTTGTGCAATCCGCACATAACTTGAAGAGTTCACTCATTTACATGTGTATTTTTTTGACCTTTAATTGAAAAGGAACATCCACATCTCTTTGTGGTAGTTTTTCGCAAATTTTTCTGCACCCATCCTTTACCTCGTTATTTCTCACGATAATAACCTGCTCTGTCACATTAAAAAAAAATCGAGGCTTAAATCTACTAGCAAGTTTGTCAGCACCTTGAATTATCACAACTAATCCTAATCCCCTCGCCTTTTGTTGAACCCAAGATACTAACTCCTCCTTAAATTCAAAACATTGTGATGTGACAAAATGAATTCCAACATCATTTAGTGTTTGTTGAGATGATTCTCCACATGTCAATAATTTCATATTTTTCATACTCAATTAAACTACAAGATCTGAAAAAGAACAAAGAAAATCAACACTTGATGAACTTACACATTTAACATATTTACTTGTGTTCAAAAAAAGGAATGAAGTTGGTGATTGAGTTGGAGAGACAAGGCGACTCAATCTCAATCAGGCGAAAAAAAATTCATCCCAGCAAGGTTGGACAAGGCATCAGAATAGTAAAGAAAAATTGAAAATACTGTCATAAATCATAGATAGCGTTTCTTTCCCCGCTCCGTGAAAATGCAGAATATTATGATTGTTTATATAGAGATATTTTCTCATAACACAATACATTCACAAATGAAGTAGATTAGGAGGTACAAATCAGAATGGAGCAGGGTCTGCCATTACCTGAAAGAGTGGAACTTCGAATGGTGGTGAAGGAAGAGGCGACAAAAACGGAAGACGCGACGAAAACGGAAGATGCGACGAAAACGGAAGATGCGACGAAGAAGGACCTTCGCTGGGAGGAGGCTCGCTGACGCTGAACGACACAGGGAGGAGGCTCGCCGGAGGTTTCACGCTTCAGAAAAAATTTCGGAGTTTTGCTGACACTGGACGTCGCAGGGAGGAGGCTCGCCGGTGGAGGTTTCACGATTCTAGGGTTTTCGCGGTTAATCGGAGAGCAGTTCACGTGAAAACAGGAGCACGAGTGATTTGCCCTTATAAATTTTAGGCAAAAATCATAAATTGGTCCCCAAACTCCCCCTTCTTTATGAGATTGGTCCCTCATATTTTAAGAGTTAGAAATTAGTCCCAAAAATTTAATCAATGGAGGAGTTCAGTCCCCTTTAACACTTCCGTTCAAAAATTAAGGGTAAAAATGTAAAACTCTATTTATTTTAGAAATAACCTAACCTAAAATCAGAAACTATTTTCCAATTTCATTTCCGCATCCCGACCTTCTCCTTCTCTGTCGCCGAAGCCACTCGACCGTCGAGCAAAAACCTCCAGCCGACCAGATCTCCTCGCCGACCTTCTCCAGTGGCGATACCATCACCCAGCGACGACCAAGATCTCCTCGCCGACCAGCATCAAGGTCGTGCTTCTCGGCGATTGAAGCATTCTGTTTTTTCTCGGCGGCCATCTTCGGGAACATCCTCATTGGCTACCAGCATATGCAGCATTCTTCAGCAACCTTCTGCTCGACAAAACCATCTTCAGATCTGGTTAGATTTTGATTATATCATATTTTTTGGGGGGTTCCAGAAGGGTTTATTAGAAACCCTCATTTGCTCTATTTTTTCTCTTTTTTTGTTCATAAATCGCTGCATTAAAAAGGTAAACAGCAGCATATCAATCCATGTTGCTGTTGTCTGGTTTTAGCAGTTCTTTAGGGATTTGTTTATCTATGCTTTCTGAAATTTTAGAAAAAAAATGACTGCAATGAGTATTTGATGATGGAATTTCAGCAGCATATTATACCATGTTAGTTGAGTATCTTGATAGGGCAATTGGAGTTGAAGCAATTTTTGGAGCAATTTTTTGGAGCAATTGGTGTTTATTCTCAGGTTATTTTTGGAGTTGCAAGACAATTTTTGGAGTCGAACAAGTTGGAGCCAATGGCGGAGAAACTGCAACAGATCTGATGCATTTCTCATTAGAGGGCAAATCTCTTGAAGAAACCACAGTTAACCTAAGATTCAGACCAAAATCTGTAATTCGAGCATATGGTGGAAATTGTTATTTTTTAAAAAATGCGCTACTTTGATAATTTATGAGTTTATTGAGTCCCAATTAAGTTACTTTCCGTTTATATATTCCGTTAAGTGGGACTGATTTCAGCTTTTCATTAAAGTGGGGGACTTATTTCTTATTTTTACAATTTGAGGGACCTATTTCAAAAAAAAGTATAAGATTAGGGACTGATTTATGGTTTTTCCGTAAAAAATATTATGGATTATTAAATAATTTGTTTTTAAAAATATGATTTGGTAGTTGGAAAAAAAACAGAAATTTTTTTCGTCCGGAATAGGGTATCGGCAGGAAAAATTTCTAGGGTTTCTAGTCTGCACTGAGAATGGAGAGAGCGCAAGAAGATCAGCCTGAAGAGGAGAGGAGAGCGGAGAAGAAGGGATCGATACAGATTCCTTCATACGAGGATGTCTTCGGAAGCAGCAGCGGCGGCGGCGGCGTTGGCCCTTCCTCTCGCTCCTATAACCCTCCGCCTACCACTTCCTTCTCTCAGGCCTTCTCCTTCATCAAGTCATCTGAGTTCTATACTCCTCCGCCTCCCATGGGGCCTCCAAAGGATCAACTGCCGAGGTGATCCATTCATTCAATCCGCCTTTGACATCGCGTATGCTCTTTGACACACTGCGGGATTTTCTTTCGTAGGACAGCATCTGATTCAGCTTCGGCTTCGTGTTCTTCCTCTTATTCCGCTCCGCCTTCTAAGCCTTCTGTGATTTCTTCCTCTCAGAATCGAAATGCGATCCTTGTTAGCCATAGGCAGGTGCGAGTCATTTTCCTTGAGAAACTTTTGACTTGTTTAGTTCGGTGTTTACTGAGTTTATTGGATGCCATTGTTTTTTCTAGCACAGAAAGGGAATCCTTTGCTCAAGCATATAAGGAATGTTAAGTGGGCTTTTGCTGATATTGTCTGCGACTACTTGGTTGGACAGAGCTCCTGTGCTCTTTATATAAGGTGAAATTGTACTGGATTCCATCTCTCTTGTTGTTATTCGTCTATCCAGTCCCTTTTTCCATATAGATTTTACGCCCTTGGCTAGAATTTCATGGTTTTCTTTTGAAACAACACACATCTTATTAATTAGACGCCCCTATAATTAATTTAAAGACTGTCTATACTGCTATTGTTTTACATTAGCAAGGGTGTTGACAATGGATATGGGGCTAATGTTGATTTGAGTTTGAAATAGTGGCATGTTGATTTGAGTTTGAAATAGTGGCATACTCGCACGCACGCTATACCGGCCGTCGGACGGTCTACAAATAGCGGCCAACACAAACCTTGTTGGCTCCAGCCCTATGTTAGTGCAACAACGGGCTTCACTCTCACTAGTAGCGGGCTAAGCCTGCTCCCATCCGAGAGCCCGCCCTCCGTAGATTGTGTCTGCCGTCAGACGGTCTACAAATAGCGGCCAACACAAACCTTGTTGGCTCTGCCAATATCAATTATTTAATAAACACAATATGCATTATTTAATACCTAATGATAGCCTACAATAGTATGTGTAGGAGTTCTACTAAAAATGTTTGGATTTTATGGATTTCCATCATTACTTTTAATTTTGGGATATGATGTAATTACTTGTATGGACACATGTGAACGCTCAAAACATGTTTGTCATAGTATCAGTCATGTTTCTTCTCCTAGTTCTACTCCTTTTGATGTTATACATTCTGTTGTTTTGGGTCCCTCCCTGGTATTATCTTTATCTTGCTATAAATAGTTTGTTACCTTTATTGATTGTCATTCTCGTACTATCTTGGTTGTATTTATTAAAAAAAAGTGTGATGTGCTTACTTGTTTCAGTCTTTTCATCAAATGGTTGTGACTCAGGTCAACGACACAATTTGCGCGCTTCGTAGTGATAATGGTGGGGAATATGATGATCGAGGAGCGTTCGGTACCTATCTTGCCAAACATGACATTATTCACCAAACCACTTGTGTCCACACCTCTACTCAAAATGGTGTTGCAAAATAGAAAAATAGACACTTATTGGAGGTTGCTCAGTTTTTGTTAATTGCAATGCACCTTCCCAAGTCCTATTGGGGTGATGCAGTTCTGACTGCTGCTCATCTCATTAACTGTCTTCCATCTCGCTCCATTTCCTATGATACGCCCCTCTATCGTTTAGCCAAGAACCACCTTGTCCGCACCTCTCATGTCGGCCCTCGCATTTTGGCTTAGTCTGCTTTGTTCATGTTCATACCCCGCATCGCAATAAGCTGGATGCTCGATCATTCCGATGTGTCTTTGTTGGCTACTCTCCTACCACCAAAGGGTGTAAAAATTTGTGATAAGCAAAAAACGGTACACCAGACGCAGGAACACTCAACCTATTTGAGTCCAAGTAACCAAATGCAACCAGAAGAGCAAGAATATTGTACTATGAAAAATCTTTACAGAGCGAGACATACATGACGAGACATGATTGCCAATGTATCCGATGGAACCAGAAAAAATACAAGGCAAAAACAAGCCGCACGGACTCAAAGAGTAATCGCCGGCTCTGCTGCTAGCCGCTACGAAGTCTGTTGAACCTGCTAAGTTGCCCATCCGCAACCAAGCCGCGCGGATTGCCCGTTATTCTAAAGCTGAAGGGAACTCTGTCCGCTGAACTGCCCAGATCACGCAGACTACTGCTGCCACCGAACAGAACAAGCCATCAGAGGCGGACAGCTTATTGAACTGGGAAACAAGTTGCAGAAGAAAAGACCGCCTGGTCGCTAGCCGCGACCTGCTGCTACCCGTTGTTTGCAAATTGCAGAATCTGCACTGACCCTGACCGAAGTCAGAACCAAGTCCTTGGCTCCTCAGTGCAATCCGCACAACCTGCACAGAACAACCCGGTCAACCTCTTCAAACAGCGCGGATAGAAAAACCTAACCGCAAAAACTTTCCGCGAGTTCACTTACTGTTCACTCTGTGTATATTGATGTGACGGGGGGGGGGGTCCTATTTATAAGCGCAGAGAGGAGTGTGATCACCTCCCTAGTTGATAGGATAACCACCCTATCTCGCGGTGAGGACCAAGTGTATCCGCCAAGCTGCGGACACAAAAACAAGTTGTCGCGACTCGACAGACAACAAGACCGCTGAGGTCGCACCACCACAGCAGAAACTCCAGCCAAGCCGCCAAACCACCAAGGCAAAACTTGGTCGCCAACTAGGCGGACTCTGCGGAAACAAAACCAGTCCGCACTATTGCGGACATCGATCCAGTCCGCACGCATTCTGCGACTAACCGGACAGCCACCCTGGACTTGGTGCAGATCCAGACCAAGTACGCAACACCGACCAACCCGGCAATACTGCGGATAAACATCTTATTTGCCCAACTACTTCAGGGAACAGACCGCCAGCCAAAAGCAAGCTGACCTGGTAAGTCGCCTCCCTCTGTCCGCACAGGCTGCGCGGACAGACCGCCCAGGACGCCCACTTTCACTTCAAAAAATTTCAACACTCCCCTTGAAGTGAGAAGTCGAGACCAGCCCTAGCAATCCCCGTAACCGAGTAAATGACCCCTTCGACAGCGGCTTCGTGAAGATGTCCGCGATGTTGTCCTCGCTCCGCACATGTCCAACCACAAATGACCCCTCCAACATCTTCTCCCGAACGAAATGGTGCTCAATCTCAATGTGCTTGGTCCGCGCGTGATAAACTGGATTATTAACCAGTTTCAGGGCACTCTCATTGTCATCACGTAGCAGAGTAGGACCGTGCACTTCTTTATGGACGTCCTCTACTAGCCTCCTAAGCCAGATGACTTCCCGAGCTGCCAAGGCTGAAGCCTTGTACTCCGCTTCCGTAGTAGAGATGGACATTGAATCCTGCTTCTTACTGCACCAAGAAATTCCTGATGATCCACATGTGAAGACGTAACTGGATGTTGACATCCGATCGTCTGAATCTTCCCCATAATCATCATCTGTATAGCCGTGCAGGTTGAAGCCCGTGTCTCTCCCATAAAGGAGACCCATATCAGAAGTGGACTTTACGTACTTCAGAAAGCTCCGTGCCGCCATCAGATGAGGCTTCCGAGGTTCTGCCATATACCGACTTACTCGACCTACAACATATGCAATGTCTGACATCGTAATCGTCAAATAGATAAGGCTCTCCACTAGAGCACGGAACACTAGAGATCTGGAAGTATCCTTCCCTCATCTCGTCAAAGTTTGATGCCAACATCAAGAGTAGAACTACTCTTCCCTTCCCGCATGCCGAATCGCTGAACGATTCGATCTGCATACCCCCTTTGGGAAACAAGTATGCCGCTCTCTTTCCTCTCCACCTCGAGTCCAAGGAAGTGGTGGAGCTCATCCAAGTCTTTCATCTCGAACCGAATGGCTAGCTCTGCCCTGAGCCTAGCCACCATCTTCTTAGAGTTCCCCGTGACAATCATGTCGTCCACGTACAACAGTACCAAGACATGAAGCTCCCCTCTCTTCTTGATGAACATGCTCGAATCTGAATCCGAGGCAAAATAATCGCAGAATTGAAGGTATTCTGCGATCTTCCCATACCACGCCCGCGGAGCTTGCTTCAAACCATAAAGGGTCTTCCCGGAGTTTGCAGACGTATCCAGGATGATCTTCAGACACATATCCTGGTGGCTGAACCATGAAGATGTCTTTATCAATCTCCCCGTAAAGAAAGGTATTCTTTATGTCCAGTTGCCACATCTTCCAACCTTGACAAGCCGCCAAGACCATCACCACCCGAACTGAAGTCATCTTTGCCACAAGACTAAACGTCTCTTCATAATCTTCTCCATACTGCTGAGAAAAACCTCGAGCTACAAGACGAGCCTTGTACCGCTCGATGCCCCCATCCGCCTTCTTTTTCAGCTTATAGACCCACCTGCATGTCACAAGAGTAACGTCATCGACCTTGGGCACAAGGTCCCATGTCTCATTCTTCCTGAGGGTAACCATCTCTTCATCCATGACGTCTTACCACTCCTTGACTACAGTAACATCATCAAAACTAGAAGGCTCTTGCTCGTCCAGAGGGCCTGCGAAGAAACAAGAGACCAAACTCACCGCGTTTCCTTCGTTATAACAAGCCGGTGGTTTAATGGTCCTCTTCGATCTCCGAAGAGTCTGACCCTTGCTAACCACCTCCGCTGCTTTTTCTGAATCAGCTCCGTTCCCGGGCAAACTTGGAGCATCGCTCCCCCTGCTTCCTGAACCAGAAGCCTCCGCCCCGGAGCTAGAAACACCTGGAGCTCCTGGTGACACTGACAGCTCCACCAGAAGATCCTTAACAGCCTCCTCCTGCCCGCCATCTGACCTGCTTTCGTGCAGCTCCACAGAGGAGCCACCTCCATATGACGTCAGCTCGTCGAAGACCACGTCTCTCGAAACAATGAACTTCTTCGTCACAGGATCCATACACTTCCACCCCTTCTTCCGCTCGTCATAGCCCACAAAGACAAGCTTCCTTGCCTTTGCATCCAACTTTGTCCTTAGAGCATCTGGGATGTGTACGTAGCAGGTTGATCCAAACACCCGAATGTGTCTAACTCCAGGCTTCTCCTTAAACATCATCTCATGAGGAGACTTCATGTTGATCGGACTCAGAGGCATCTGATTGATGACATAAGTTGCACAGACCATCCCTTCCGCCCAGAAGGACCTTGGAATGCCTTTGGCATGAAGCCAACACTTGCAGGTCTCCGTCAAATGACGGATCTTCCGCTCTGCTACTCCATTTTGTTGTGGAGTATGAGCACAAGTAAGCTCCCTTTGGATCCAGTGCTTCCTGCAGAAGTTAGAGAACTCAGTTGAAACGAACTCACCTCCGTTGTCTGTTCTCAACCTCTTGACCCGCAGGCCAAGCCGTCCCTCCACTAGCTCTTTGAACTCCACAAACAAATGGAACACGTTTGACTTCTCTTTCATAAAGTACACCCAAGTGTGCCTTGTGTAGTCATCAATCTAGACCAGCATATATCTGCTGCCTCCAAGGCTGGCTGTGACGGTCGGCCCCATCAGATCACCATGATACACTCTAATGGTGCTTTACACCTGGTCTGCGACTTGTCAAACGAAAGGCGATGAACCTTTCCATATTGACACCCTGCGCAGACATGACTGTCGCCGAAGGATGACAACCTAGGTAAGCCTTTCACAAGATTCTTCACTGCCATGACTTTCAGTTTGTCCATCCCAACATGTCCCAGCCGCTCATGCCAGATAGCTACACTATCGTTGACTCTCATCCGATCAACATAAGAACTTGTTGATAATGCAAACAAGTCCCTAACCCTTCTCCCTATATGAGCAACGTCAGGCTTAAATGCTGACACGTTGCGGAGAAATTTCACTTCTGTTGGACCAAACAGAACGTGATAACCTGCGTCTACTGCATTGGTCACTGAGTAGAGGTTATTTTTCATGCCCGGTACGTGATAGATACTCCTTAAGTTGAGTGGACCATTATCACTACCTAAAGAAACGACACCTCCTTCTCGACGGCATGAACAGTATCATCAGCAGTTATGATAGCTTCGTTACCTGAGAACGTGTACAGAGAGAAGAACTTTGACTTGTCCCCGGTGAGGTGATGACCACACCCCGACTCCACTATCCAGTCATCTTTGTAGTCGATGGTGGACAATGCACGGACACACGTGCCCATCATGAACGCATTTTCCCATCCAGCTTCCTCAGCACTGGAACCAGCCTCCTCTTTGTTTGCAACATGCCCCGGCTACAGCTTGACCTTACAGTCTTTCTTGAAGTGACCTGGCTGGTTGCACCTGTAGCACTTAAGCCAATCCTTCTTCTTCTTCTTCCAATCACACTTAGGAGCAGCACTCCCCTCTTGCTGATAAGAAGTTGAAGGACCATCACCAACATCAGTCTTTTTCTTCTCTCATCTCTTCTTTTTCCCAGAGAAGAGCGCCTCACTGCCTCCTTCAGAGACAGTAATTCCAGTCATCTGTCTTGCCAAGCTTTCCTGCGAAGCCAGCAGATTCTCCAACTCCAACAAAGACGGCTGAGTGGCCCAGCCTTGAACAGAAGTGACAAAGACCACATACTCCTTCCGCAAGTCGCGGATTATGTGCCCCTTCAGCTTCGCCTCTGAAATAGGCTCATCAGGGTCCAGCGCTGAAATCTCAGCGTACAAGTTCTTCATCTTCAAGAAGAACGTCGAGATGGGCAGATCTCCTTGAGTGACCCTTGCCAACTCAGGGTCTGTTTGGTTGGGCTGTTGCTGATGGAAAGCTGCTGATGAGAAGCTGCTGATGGAAAAAGTGCTGATTCTGGAAAACGGAGTTTTGTTAAAAAACTGTTTGGATGAAATGGAGTTTTGAAAACAGAGTTTTGAATAAGTTGTTTGGATTCAAAACGGAGTTTTGAGTTGAAATTTTTTTTTCAAAAAAAAAAAAACTTTAGTCTAAAATAAAAACATAACACAACAAATCCGAGTACACCCGCAATCTCGAGCTATGCTCTCGATTCATACAACTGATCCGCTATACTATCACGTAGCGCGATCATCTCCTCTACTCCACCTGCAGTGTCAGAGCAGGTTTCTTGTCGCCCTTGCGAGGCCACCCTAACTTCTTGCCCTTCCTGCTCGCACTCATTGAAATCTATATCGTTGCGGGAAGGGTGTCGGCGAATGAAATTATGTAATGCCATCGTGGCCATCACAATATCCGCCTGCTTCGCGAAGCTATAGCTCGGCATGTCCCGCAGTATGGCCCATTTCTTCTTCCAAACGCCGAACGATCGTTCTATCACGCTCCTTAGCGATGAGTGTGCATGATTGAACATCTCTCGACGTCCCTCTGCTCGACGGCCACCACGTGCAAAGTCTGGCAGATGATATCTGGTATCTTGATAAGGTTTCAAATATCCTCTCTGCAACGGATATCCAGAATCGACCAAGTAATACTTTCCTGTTAATTTGTTAAAAATTAATTAACCACCCAAATTAATTAAAGCGAGACATACAGTAAAGGATCAGTTAACATTACCTCGAGGTGGATGAGGAAATTTATATTGAGGATCATTTAACGCATAATTGAATATGCGGCTATCGTGTGCAGATCCCTCCCAACCCGCCATGACGAAAGTGAAGCACATGTTGAAATCGCAAGCAGCCATGACATTTTGTGTTGGATTGCCCCGTCTCCCAATATAGGGTACCTGCTGTCCAACTGCTATGCACGCGTCAACATGTGTCCCGTCTATAGCTCCAACACAATCTTTGAAGAAAGGCATATAGCGTCTGTCGTACGTAATTTCTGGTGGTGTGCTTCCGAAAGACCTGTCTAATGGCTGGATAACTTCCTCCCCTAGCCGCAGCAAAGCACAAATACCCTTTGAGAAAAATCGGCTAGCAGTCTCCGTTGAATGTTGAAAGCGCTCTATTGTTTTCCTCATCGATTCATTGTGCGATAATATGTATAAGGTCAATGCTAGGACTTCTCTGGAAGCTGTCCTTCTTGTCCCCTGGAGTCCACACCTTGCCTCCAGGTAATGTAGTAGATCGAGAAATACGTCTTGACTCATCATGAAGGAGTCATGGAATCTCACAGTAGATCCTCGAAGTATCTCTCCAACCCACTTATCGCCTGTCTGCTTCGAAGTCATGCGTGGGACTCGACTCTTTAATGAAGTGGTGTGTGCAGCGGCCAAACATGCTGCTGCTACTATAGTCTGTTGAGCATTAACACATTTTCTTCTAGCTATATCATACTGCTCCGTGGAATCGTCAGAGTCCTCGCTCGACATATTCTAGGATAAACAAATAAAACACTAACATATTAATCATCCAGATATCAATAAGCATTCAACCATGCAGATATCAATAATCAAATAAAACATCATAATGTCCAGTCAAGTGCAGTAAGAAACAAATTAACATCCAAAAAAATAACATAACAGTCTCAAAAAAAGAAGATAAATGTCTCAACTACACGGCACTGGTATAGCGACTACGAAGCCACTCAACATTCAGACCTTCTGGCAGGCACATGAAGGTCTCCCTGTGATTTTTGTCCATCAGATAAGTGATGGCAAAAAAGTGGAAGGCCTTATCTGACTGCACTTCATGGTAAGTTCCTAACTTCTCAAGCGCCTGTGCAATGGGGAACGAGGAATTGCTCTTCGGTGGCTCCTGCATGAATCGGCACATGGTCCTAGAAGACTCTGCCATATCCTCTAACACCGCTGTAATGTCTTTCTTCTGTCCTTTCCTCCTTCTGTGGCCAACCTCGGATGTTGCTGTGTTCTCAGGTACAGGAGGTACTCCAGTGACATCAGCGTCTTCTTGTCCACCGTTTGACAATGCTCTATCCTCCGTAGACTCGGGGCCAACATTCCTCGAATGAGGGGTGCAAGCATGATGTCCAGTCGCTACAACAGAGCTGAACATCATGTTCATTTTCTCCTCCAATTCCGGCTGTATTCCGGAATAACGGAACTTCTTTGCCGCAGGAACAACCTGAAATATCAAAATCAATTATTTAAAACGGGTATATAAAAGATATTTAAGGGAAATAATTGAATTTAAACACACACAAATACCTTCAAGCGCTCGTCCCACCACTCATCCGAGGCATCTATCGTTTTCCTTGAAGTGTTCCAACCCAAGCCAGTCTCACCTCGTTTTAACTCCGTCCACAGTTTCCACTCCTTCTTCAGATGATCCCACTTATTTTTTAATTGCACTTTATCGTACTTTTTTCCAGTCGACTCTTCAAACTTTCTCATTATATTGGACCATCCCTCTTTACTGAAATGTGTTGTCGGACGATTCCCACGTTCTATCTCTCTTATGCATATATCACAAAAGAGTAGAACGTCTGAATTGTCCCACATTGCTGCCACCCCACCGTCTTTTGGTTTGCCCATCTTTTCAATGCAATATATAAATATGAATTCAATATTCAAAATCAATAAATACACATATACATATATTCAAACAATAGAACTTGTTGTTAATGCACCACTACAAACTCAGAAGAAGCACATATATACACACATTCACACATACATACAGATATACACACTCACACATGCACACATACAAATACACACACTCACACATAAACACAAAAAAACACATAAACAATCATATACATAAACTCAAGTTTTATAAACACACACTCACACATACACACACACAAACACACATACACATACACACTCACACATACACAAACTCACACATACACAAACTCACACATACACACACAAATATACACACACACATATACACACACATATCACACACACATATACACATACACACATACAACTCCCAAACACACACACATGTACACATACAACTCCCAAACACACACACATGTACACACACACACATAAACACACACACACATAAACACACACACACATAAACACACACACATATAAACACACACATATAAACATACAACTCCTAAACACACACACACACACACACACACACATATACACATACAACTCCCAAACACACACACATGTACACACACACACATATAAACACACACACATAAACACACACACATATAAACACACACATATAAACATACAACTCCCAAACACACACACATGTACACACACACACATAAACACACACACACATAAACACACACACACATAAACACACACATATAAACATACAACTCCTAAACACACACACACACACACACACACACATATACACATACAACTCCCAAACACACACACATGTACACACACACACATATAAACACACACACATAAACACACACACATATAAACACACACATATAAACATACAACTCCTAAACACACACACACACACACACATATACACATACAACTCCCAAACACACACACATGTACACACACACACATATAAACACACACACAAACAACTCCTAAACACACAATCACACATCACAAACAAACCAATTGCAAAGCACCAAATCCAGCTATACACAGCATCCCTAAACAAATCCTTCTGCTATACAGTGCAAGCCATTAAACAAACCAATTGCAAAGGAGGGGAAGGAAGAAAGGGTATACCTCAGCCCTTGTGAGACCGGTGGTTGCTAATGAAGATGGAGAAAACCTAGCTATTGCAAAGCACGAAGAACCCTGCGGCAAAAAACGGAAGATCTTTAGGAGAAACAAACCATAGATGGTTGGAAATGGAAGAACGGGATCGGGATGTTTTCAAACAAACGCCGGTAAGATCAAACATACCTGAGATGTGCACAGCGTCGGGAGAGAGGAGATGAGCGCTTCACCGATCTTCTTCGTCGACGGGAAGATCGCCAGGGAGCGCAGGCCGATCGTTCGCCGCTTCGCCGCTCGGATCGCCAGAGATAGGGTTTCTGGAGTTCGCCGCTGGCCTTATCGGGCTGAAAGCTGCGGTAGAACGTAGATAAATATCGCGGATGGGTGTAAGGAGGAAGCTGCGGTTGTTAGTAAACGGCGGTTGTGAAAGAAGCCGCGCCAAACACAGCTTTTGGTGAGAATTGTGGTGCGTTTCCACCGCACCGCAGGGAATAAGCCGCGCCAAACGCCACCTCATTCTCCAGGAACTGTAGCCTTGCTACATTCTTCCTGTTGAACAACCCGTCAAGAGAAGTCCAAATCTCCGCAGCAGACCGACATCCAATGATGTCGTCGAAGAGTTCTGGTGAGATAGCCTGCTTGAGAGTAAACTCTGCTTTCACATTTGTCTTTCTCCAAGCTCTCACTGCTTCAGCACCTGCAGCAGCAGTAACCTCTTGCCTTTCGTCTCCGCAGACGACCTCCCAAAAGTCCTCGCCCAAAAGAGAGCTCTCCATACACGACTTCCACTTCTTAAAGTTAGTCGATTTAAGGAGTTCAATTCCAATACCCCTTGTGAATCCACCTTCCATTGCAATCACCTTAGTTACTAAAGACTCTCAGAAGCAATAAGACAAAACTGACGGTTGATCACTGCTCAGCCTCTGATCCCTCTGATACCATGTAAAAATTTATGATAAAGCAGAAAACGGGACACTAGGCGCATGAACACTCAACCTATCTGAGCCCAAGTAACCAAATGCAACCAGAGGAGCAAGAATCTTGTACTATGAAAAATCTTTACAGAGCGAGATATACATGGCGAGACATGATTGCCAATATACCCGATGGAAGCAAAAAAAATACAAGGCAAAAATAAGCCGCGCGGACTCAAAGAGTAACCGCCGGCTCTGCTGCTAACCGCTACGGAGTCCGCTGAGCCTGCTTAGTCGCCAATCCGCAACCTAGCCGTGCGGACTGCCCGTTATTCCAAAGTTGAAAGGAACTCTGTCCGCTGAACTGCAAGCCGCCTAGCCGCCAGATCACGCAGACTGCTGCTGCCACCGAACAGAACAAGCCGCCTGACCGCGAGGTCGCCTAGCCGCCAGATCACGCAGACTGCTGCTGCCACCGAACAGAACAATCCGTCAGAGGCGAACAACTTATTGAACTGGGAAAAAATTTGCAGAAGAAAAGACCGCCTGGTCGCTAGCCGCGACCTGCTGCTACCCGCCGGTTGCAAACTGCAGAATCCGCACTGACCCTGACCAAAGTCAGAACCAAGTGTCTGGCTCCTCAGCGCATCCGCACAACCTGCACAACACAACCCGGTCAATCTCTTCAAACCGCGCGGATAGAAAAACCTAACCGCAACAAATTTCCGCGAGTTCACTTACTGTTCACTCTGTGTATATTGATGTGATAGAGGGAGGTCCTATTTATAGGCGCGAAGAGGAGTGTGATCACCGCCCTAGTTGATAGGATAACCGCCCTATCTCGCGGTGAGCACCAAGTGTGTCTGCCAAGCTGCGGACGCAAAAACAAGTCATCGCGACTAGACAGACAGCAAGACCGCCGAGGTCGCACCACCACAGCAGAAACTCCAGCCAAGCCGCCAAACCACAAAGGCAAAACTTGGTCGCCAACCAGAAGGACTCTGCGGAAACAAAACCAGTCCGCACTCCTGCGGACACCGATCCAGTCCGCATGCATTTCGCGACTAACTGGACAGCCACCCTGGACTTGGTGCAGATCCAGACCAAGTCCGCAACACCGGCCAACCCGGCAACACTGCGGATAAACATCTTATCCGCCCGACTACTTCAGGGAACAGACCGCCAGCCAAAAGCAAGTCGACCTGGCAAGTCGCCGCCCTCTGTCCGTCCAGGCCGCGCGGACAGACAGCCCAGGCCGCCCACTTTCACTTCAAAAATTTCAACAAAGGGTATATGCGTTATCATCCTCCTACACGCCGCTATTATTGTACTGTTGATGTTACTTTTCGTGAGGGGGAGTTCTACTTTGGTCCTCGTCAGGGGGAGACGAGTAGTAACAGTGACAGGACCATTGGCTCTCCTCTTTCGATTATTTCTTCTCCTTATATTCCCCCTCCTTCGGCTCCTAGCTCACATATTACTACTTCCATACCTACCACCTCCATTCCTCCTATATTATATACATACTCTCGCAGACCTCGGACGGTTGAGCAAGTACAAACCGCGGATGTACCACCGGTACCGGTGCTTGTCTTCGCGCCAGATTCAGACGATGACCTCCATGTTCCCATTGCTCGTCTTAAAGTTAAAACGGGTGACGCCAAACACCCTATTGCCAACTATATTTCTTACTCTCACCTCTCTCAGGCTCACAAAGCTTTTATCTCATATCTTTCCTTTATTGTGATTCCTATGACTTGACATGTGGCTGTTCAGATACCTGAGTGGAAACAGACTATTATGGAAGAAGAGATGTGTGCTTTGGAGAAAAATGGAACATGGCGGCTTGCTTGTCTTCTCCCTGAGAAGCGAACGGTTGGATCACGCTGGATCTTCTATGTTAAGCAGAATCAAGATGGGGTGGTGGAGCGGTATAAAGCTCGCTTGGTCGCTTAAGGGTATACCCAGATCCAAGGAATTGATTACCAAGGAACCTCTGCTCCTGCTGCAAAGATGAACTTTATTCGGGTGATCCTCTCTTGTGCTGCGTGTCGTGGGTGGGAGTTACAACTGCTTGATGTTAAATAGGCATTCTTGCATGGTGATCTGGAAGAAGAAGTATACATGACTGTCCCTTTTGGCTTTACCAAAGAAGGGTCCAGTGGAAAGGTCTGTCGTCTGCAAAAATCTCTATATGGCCTGAAGCAGTCCCCTAGAGCTTGGTTTGGACGATTTAATAAGACCATGCTTCAACTAGGCTATACTCATGGACAAACTGATCATACTCTTTTTATCAAGAGGAGAGGAGCTCAAGTTTCGATTGTTATTGTGTACGCGGATGACATCATCATTATAGAAGATGATCTAGAGAAGATCGTACACTTGAAAAAACAATTGGGGGAAGAATTTGAAGTCAAAGATCTGGGGAAGTTGAAATACTTCCTGGGAATTGAAGTAGTGAGATCTCGTCGGGAGGTCTTCATCTCTTAGAGAAAGTATACCCTTGACCTTCTGGAGAAAACTAGGATGCTCGAGTGTGCTCCTGTGAATATACCTATCGAGGCTAATCACATGATTGGTGCTGATACTAGTGGAGAGAAAGTGGATGATTCAAGGTACCAACGACTGGTTGAGAGACTCATATATCTATCTCATACTCGCCCCGATATTACGTACACCGTTGGTGTCCTTAGTAGATTCATGCACTCTCCTACAGTTCGCCATCAGCAGGCAGCGTATCGGGTGTTGAGATACCTCAAGAAGTCTCCAGGACGTGGGATTTTGTTCTCTGCAAACCAACCCGTGGAAATTGAAGTGTTTACAAATGTCGATTGAGCCGGTAGTCAAGACGATAAAAAGTCTACTACCGGGTATTGTTCATTTGTGGGAGGAAACCTTGTCTCATGGAAGAGAAAGAAACAGAATGTTGTGGCCCGCTCAAGTACTGAAGCAGAATATAGGGCTATGACGCATGGAGTATGTGAAGGGTTGTGGTTGAAAACAATTCTCCAAGATATGAGTCTCCAGGTGAACAGAAAAATTAATATCTACTGTGATAACAAAGCGACCATCAGTATTGCTCACAATCCGGCTTAACACGACAGGACAAAACATGTTGAAGTTGACAGACACTTCATAAAAAATCACCTAGATAAGGGAAATATATGCACTCCGTTTGTGAACTCACATGACCAACTAGTCAACGTCTTCACCAAGGGGTTGAGCAATGAGAACTTCATGAACAATACAATCAAGTTGGGAATGATCGATATATATTCTCAACTTGAGGGGGAGAGTTGAATATACGCTTCATACACGTTTTTAGTTCAAGTTTTATTTTTTCCGCTATTTATCTCCCGTGATATGTCACGTGAATGTTGTCATATATATACTAGCATCTTCGAACGGGCTTCGCCCGTTCTCGATGCGTCGCTGCGGGCTGCACCCGCATCAAGGCGGGCTGCGCCCGCTTCCAGGCGGGCTGCGCCCGCTTCCAGGCGGGCTGCCCCCGCATCCAGGCGGGCTCCGCCCGCATTCAAGCGTCTATGCCGAAGGGCAATTTTGGGAAACGAAAAATTGCGCAAACATGCAAACGAAAAATTGCATGATAGAATTTAAATTAATTTTTATTGCCTCTCTTTTCATTAAATGCTGCGGGCCCCACCTTCTTCTCTTCTTTTCTTCTCTTTATCCCCCCTCTCTCTCCTTTTAAAGTGATTTGACCATACAACACCTCCATCTTTCTCCCCTCTCTTTCTCTTTCCCCCTCTCTCTCATAGCTCTAAGACACCTATTTATATTCCCTTTCTTTGTCTCTCCCTCTCTCCTCAAACTTTTTTTCTCTTTCTTCATCCAATGAATGAGAAAAAAAAGATCTTTGATCTAACGGTTTAGGTTAGTTGGTTGGTGTGCTCTCAAATATGTATATTGATATAATGTAGTAAATATATATATATATATATATATATATATATATATATATACGAGCATCTTCGCACGGGCTACGCCCGTGCTCGATGCTCTCGGGCGGCCTTCGGCCGCATCTAGGCGGGCTTCGCCCGCCTCCGCACGGGACGGGCTACGCCCGTGCTCGATGCTCTCGGGCGGCCTTCGGCCGCATCTAGGCGGGCTTCGCCCGCCTCCGCACGGGCTTTGCCCGTGATCGATGCGTCGTTGCGGGCTGCGCACGCATCAAGGCAGGCAGCGCCCACAATATATACATATGAGTACGCAAAATGACCGTACAAAAATATAAATCGTTATTACAATTTTTATTTTATACAAATTTTTATTTTTTGACGTTAAAAATTTAATTTCTCACTCTATTTCTCTTCTTATTTTCTTTCTTTCTCTCTCCCTCTCTCTCATCCCCTCTCTCCGCCCCCTTTCTCATCTTACTTCCGCCATATCTCTCCTATTCTCTCTCCCTCTCTCTTAACCCTCATAATTACTCACTATCCCCTCTCTCTTCTCTCTCTTTCCCTCTCTCCTACTCACATCTAACGATTCCCACCCCCTCCCTTCCACTTCCGCTTGCTTGGCACCCCCTCTCCCCCATTAATTCTTCCGCCGCCCCTCACCCTCTCCCATTTTAAATATATATATTTATATATCCCCTCTCTCTTCCTCTCTCTCCTAGTCACAGCATCTAGGGATAGGAGATCTATGAATATGCTCTTTTGCCCATTAAATATCATTAAATATCCGATGGCTATGGCTTGAAGTTGAGATCATCGGACGGCTAATATTCAACCGATGGTATGAGTTTGAAGATATGTATATTTCCTTATATGTAGTAAAGATATATATATATATATATATATATATATATATATATATATATATATATATATATATATATATATGTGCCCAATTTAGGTCAACCGATTATTGTTTTCCTCCTGTCTACTAGATCAAGGTCAGATCAATTCAAAGTTCAATCAGAGTCATTCTTGGCTTGATAGTAGGCTTGATGTCTTTGGTACAAATCAAAGCTAATTTAATTTTTAAGCTATCTTCAAGGAAAATGACAGAATGATTGTTGGAGAAAAATGGTAGAACAATTATGGAAGAAATGGTGGAATGATTATGGAAGAAAAGTGTTAGAACAATTGTAATTTCGACAATACTTGTGCTAAAAGATCTTTGTAAAAAGAAAGAACATCTCATGCATAAATTAAAAAAAATTGCTAAACGCATACCCCAAACAATGGGATAAGGCCAACGTTGACAATGATGCACTACAACTAAGCATAGTAAAAAGTATCACTCCTATGTTACTCTGCTAATTTCTTAAATTTTTACAGAAAAATGAGAATGAATTTTATTGTCTTTATTCTTCTTATAATGTTAACTCTACTTTAATCTGGATGGTATAATCTATCATCTTCTATGACTAATTTTGCACGTATGCAGTTTACGCTATCACCTGCTTCATCCAGACTACTTGTATTATCGAATAAAGGAGTTGCAAAAGAACTTCAAGCTTCACGTCATTTTATGTCATATTGATGTGGTAAGCCCTTGGATGATTTCAAAGTTATTAACTCATTTATTTTGAAGTTCACTGCTAATGCTCAAGATTATTATGATTGCGATAACAAAGGATTTTGGGGAGGGTAGTGGCTTTTAAACATTAGAGATGCATGTGATTTTTCAAGCAATCAGTAATGAATGATGAATGCTAAATGCTAAAAGACTTATTCTAACCGTCATATTGCTTTCCCATGGATTTTCATTTTAGCCATTCATTTCTTATTCATAGTTGTATATATATAAGATTTCTTTATTGAATAAAACATCTCTTTTCCCTCGACATGGTCTGAGGTTCTTATATTTAGGGTTCATTTGGTTCCGCGTTTGGCTCCGGTGCGCTTACACTAAACGAAACATTGCCCTCAATTTTCATTTGTTTATCCTCCATTATTTCGAACCGCGTCAAAACGTCGGGTGTTCATCTTTCGGCTTCTCCAAACTGGAGCTTTGCGCTCCAGTTTTCCACGTTTTTGTAGGTCACGCATCGGGCTGGCGGCTCTTCTCCGACGGCATCGGGCCGTGTCTCTTCTCCGGCAAGGGCGACTCTTCGCCGGAAATATCCGAGTCAAGCACCTCTGCCCCCTTCTCCATATTCACAAAAAGAGCTCGAGCTCCCCGGAATCGGCCAAACCAGAGCTCCGATGAGGCCGCCGCTTTGCTTTCCACCATCTCCTCCAAACACTTCGCCCCCGCCAATCTCCGGCAAACAAATTACTTCCATGATCTTCTCCCCTCTTTCACCATTCCCCACGACGCCGTCCTCCTGCTTCGCGACCCTCCTTCTCCGGGAAAAAAACCCAAACTCTTCTCCCTCGCCAATCTCCGACACGACAATTTGTAGCCTGGGAGTTTCGAATTTCAGGACCCCGACTCGCTGGACCCGACGAACCCACCACCTCCGCCTCCTCTCCATCTGGATGTCACCGCCGGGAGGTTAAAAAATAAAAAAAAACTTACGACTATGGAAACTTGAATTAAAAGTTAATAAAAATTTATTTTATTAAAATATAATATATAAAATTAATATGTATATATATCTGTATAGATGTGTATATATATATAATTATTTTATTATATATAATAAAAAAATTGTATTACTCGTAGCCGCTATTTTGCCAAATGGTTTTCTGTTCTGAACAGCTCTACAAACACAGACTATCCAAATAGATCTCTATTTACAGCAACCAGTTTCCAACAACTACATTTACAAACCTGCATTTACAACAGCTCCTTTTACAACCGCAACCGCTCTCCCAAATGAAGCCTTAATCTCTCTTGCTTGGCTTTTTTATTGTTAGGTCTGAGATCTGCATGTAATTGATAATTTTTGCTGCTCACACACTTTACTTTGAAACTCTAGAGCTTCGACGTTGATCTCCATTAACTTTACATCTCATGCGCCGTAGCACTTCTACGTCGCCGCCAATGTTCTCAGATGCTTTACTTGAGATGGATTTTTTGTTTGATCTGATCCACCCAACATTGACTATGCACCCTGAACGTGTGCCATGACCATGCACCTTCTTTTGATCTATGAACTTCAACCTAGCTCCAAAAATTCCCATGCTCGTCATCTTTGATTGTGTCCATACATTTCTTTAGTGGTTATCGATTAAAGACTTATATGTTAGTGCTCGACAAGTGTTGCCATTGTAACTAGGCATTGCACGTTAAGATTTCAGAAATGTACATTTTGTCTTGTACTTCATCTTCATTGGTTTGAGGTTTGGGTATAAGTCGTAATCCTCGCCGGCCATATCTCATAACGATCCATCAACAATGCCTTCTCCTTCGTTGACAAGAAACCTTAGAACAAGTACTTATTCTCAAGCATGAATCAATCCCATAGTCTTCGGCTTGTTCAAACTCACATGCTCTGCTTTCTTAGTTATCAAAGGCGTAAGACACACCAAGGCGCAAAGGTCTTGGAGCATATGCGTAAGGCTCAAGGCTTAGGTGCGCGCCTGACGATGGCAAAGTGCAACCACATCTATTTTAAATAATCAACATCAAACATCATTTCAACTTCTCGATCAAAATTTTCATTTATTCTACTAATTAATCATTCATTACTATCGTTTATATCTCTTAAAAATAGAATTAATATGGTCACTTGCATCATATCTAAGCTCAAATGCACAATTATCTCTTACAAATAACAAATCAATAAAAAATTATTGAGTTCTTACATTATTTTTTATTTGTTTTTGGAAAAATAATTACGAGAAAAATCTAACTCATGCGCACCTTTTATGTTCCAAAGGCGTAAATAAGATACGAAGGTGCAAACCTCTGAGCCTGGTGAATCGTGAGCCTTAAGCATGCCTTTAATAATATAGTACGCCTTGTTGGATAACTCTTAGACCACTCATCCTATTACAATCTAGCTAATACAATTATATACACCAATTCGTTCTTTTGAATTTGGCTTCACCTATGTTCAATTCTATCTAGGATCCATTTAATGGCACCCTCTCTAGATTCTCCCTCAAGCTCGGGAGAATTCAGTCTAATGTTCACTTCACAAGGCTCATTATTCTGTTCTCAAGGTTGGAAAGTGTGGTTCTTTTAGATTTCCCTGTTGAGTGGAACGACGATTTCAATTAGAAGGCATTTTTGTAATGAGCGTAATCATGTTGTGGTTAATGATGATGAAGAGGAGCAATTTTCCAAGTTTGACAACATTCAAGTGGATGTCATGCCTTAAATCTCTTCAACTTATATGTTGCTCAACGCTTATGTTTTTGAAAGCATGAGTGACAGTGCACGGGGGCCCTCCGTGCCCCTCTCGACAGTACTTCGGCTACGACAGTGCCCTGACATGACGATGCTCTCTTCGCTTGTGAACCCCAACGCACTTTGCTCCCCATTGAAAATCCTAATTTATTTATTTATTAAGATAAATAAATATTGTATTATTTTTGTAGAGAAAGGTCCAAACCTTGTATATACTTCTTGAATTGAAAAAAACAAGTATGAGTACAAATATATAGGAGAGAGGAGAGAAAGACCCAGCTATGCAAATAATATGAGACTAAACACTAAATCCTACACGGGCCATGTTAATGAGCCAATACATTATTTTCCCTAGTATTCTCTAACACTTCTCCGCAAGCTGGAGCTTACAAATCGTAGGCACCAAGCTTGGACAAGAACTGATAGTAAAGAGGTCGTGGTAAGGCCTTGGTGAGGATGTCAGCAACTTGCTGAGCAACAGGAACATGTGTTAACTCTATCTTCTTCAACTGAACCTTCTCCCGAATGAAATGACAGTCAACTTCAATATGTTTTGTCCGTTCATGGAAGACCGAATTCTTGGCAATATGTATAACATCTTGACTGTCGCAAAATAAAGTGGCAGGTGAGGAGAGCTTGACTCCTAGATCATCAAGGAGGCCCTCAAGCCATGTGAGCTCAGACACAACTGTTGCTATTGATCGATACTCGGCCTCAGCAGATGAGCGAGCAACCACACACTGTTTCTTGCTCCGCCATGTAATAAGATGTCCTCCAAAGTAAATGCAGTATCCGCTTGTGGAACGACGGTCATCCAAAGAGCCAGCATAATCAACATCAGAGTATGCAATCAGAGATAAGGGAGACGAAGAGGGCTTGTATACAAGTCCTTGTACAGGAGCAATCTTCAAGTATTGAAGAATACGCTCGACTGCCTGAAGATGAGAGATACGTGGCTCATGCATGAATCAACTGACAACTCCAACAACAAATGATATATAAGGTCTAGTAACAGTGAGATATATCAACTTTTCTACAAGACGACGATAATACTCTGGATTCAGAAGGAGCAAATCAAAGTCTGAGGCATGAATACAAAGCTTGTGATTGATATCCATGAGAGTGTCAGCAGCCTTGCATCCAAAATAGCTCGCATCATGAAGTAAGTCAAGACAGTATTTTCTCTGAGATAACACAAGCCCACCTGGTCTCCGAGCCACTTCGAGACCAAGAAAATATTGAAGGCTTCCCAGGTCCTTCGTTTGAAACACAATTATCAGATGCTGTTTGATCATCTGTATTCCTGAAAGATCGTCTCCTATAATCAGAATATCATCCACATATACCAAAAGAATCACTGTGTCTGTTGGACGATGACGAGTGAACAGAGAGAAGTCGGCCGAACTCTGAGTGAACCCAACAGCACTAACAGTCTTACTAAATTTATCAAACCATGTCCGAGGAGACTGTTTGAGACCATAAAGAGACTTCTTCAGACAACAGACAAGAGACTCCCCCGTAGTCTCAAACCCGGGAGGTTGCTGCATATAAACGGTCTCCTGTAAATCGCCATTAACAAAAATATTTTTGACATCCAGTTAGTGCAATGGCCAGTGGCGATGAACAGCGAGGGAGATCAACACACAAACAGTATTGAGTTTAGCGACTGGAGAAAAAGTCTCATCATAATTCAGACCTAGTTGTTGAGTGAAACTGCGAGCAACTAGACGAGCTTTCAAACAGTGAAACGTCCCATCCGGACCCTGTTTGACTTCAAACACCCACTTACAGCCCACACAAGTTTGTCTAGGAGGAAGCGGGACCAGATCCCAAGTGTGGTCCGCCCAAAGAGCAGACATTTTCTCGTCCATAGCCACCTGCCACCCGGGGTGTTGGAGAGCCTCTTGCACAGAATTAGGAGTGGTAATAGAGGATAAAGAAAGAACACTTTGTCAGAGTTCCAGAGAGAGGCAGTGTAAAGAGACATAGTTCGCCATCGGGTGAGCAGTGGAACCCGTTGCCGGATCTGTAGGCTGTAATACATCATTAGAGGAGGGCATCTCCCGTAGGGTAGTAGATGAAAAAGGACGTCAAATATACACACAAATGATAGGTGGTTTGGGTGGGATTGGTGTGGGAAGGAGGGGTGGGTTTGGTGTTATTGGCGTGGGAAGGAGAGGTGGAAGGTTTGAATGAACATGGATAACAGGCCGCGGAAGAGGTGACGGAAGTGGAGAATCAACTGGTTGAGAGTAATATGGCTGTGCTTCGAGGAAGGTGACATTAACAGAAGTGACAACCTTGCGATCCTTGGGAGGAAAACACACGTAGCCCTTCTGAGTCTGAGAGTAACCCACAAACATATATTTAGCGGCATGTGCATCAAGTTTGTCAGTGGACGGGCGAAGATAATGAACAAAACACACACAACCAAACACGCGAGGGGTGATGGAGAACGGAGGTTTGGAAGGAAAAAGAAGATTGAAGAGAACCGCAAAATTGAGAATAGAGGAAGACATGCACGGTTAATAAGAGTGCAGGCGGTAGAAAGCGCAAAATTCCAATACTGTTTAGGAACATTCATGAGAACCATAAGAGAGCGGGTGACCTCAAGCAGGTGATGATTCTTGCGTTCTGCAACACCATTTTGTTGGGGGGTATAAACACACGAGGTTTGATGGATTATCTCAAACTCAATACATAGGTGTGTAAAGACATGACTAGTGTATTCACGAGCATTATCGGTGCGGAGTGTTTTAATTGTAGTGGAAAACTATTTTTGAATTTCAATGAAAAAGGTACGAACCAGACAATTCAGAGCGGTTACGAAGGAGATATAGCCAGGTCACCCGAGAGTAGTCATCTACAAATGTGACAAAGTAACGATATCCAAAAACACTAGCAATTTTGTAGGGTCCCCAAATATCTGAGTGTACTAGATCAAAGGGAGCATGACTCCGAGTAGTATGTGGTGAGAATGTAGACCGATGATGTTTCCCATAGATACAGGACTCACACGTGAACTCTTGGAGGGAAACTTCGGGGAGAGATTTTTTGAGTATGTTCAGAGAAGCGTGACCAAGATGCTGATGCCAATCAACAAAGCTAATAGAGCACAACACTGTTGGAGGAGAGGGATCAAGGATATAGATACCATTCGACAGATGCCCTTTTCTGATGATAGACTGCGTCCTGCGATCCTGCACAACACACGAGTTGGAAGAAAAAATTACATTACAATCAAGATCAGTAGTGAGACGACCAATGGAGAGAAGGTTGAAAGGAGAGCCCGGAACCTGAAGGGCAGAGCGAAGAGTGATGGAGGGGGTAATGTGAATGTCGTGGCATAAGCATGAATGATTTCCCCACTAGTAACAATGATGAACTTGGGATGCACAAAGTCCAAATATTGTGGTGGTTTCCGTGAGATAATGTGGTGAGAGGCCCCAAAATCCACAATCCAGGATGAGCTATGGGAAAGACAGGAAGTATTACCATTGGAAATGGACATCACAGAGCCCGAAGGACAGCTGGACATCTTGCAAGGAACAGTCCTTAGCGGGCACAAGCAGCGACTATGAGACAGTCCGCAGCGGTCACGGTGACAACGCACCAGCGACAAGAAAGGCCACGACCTGCGCGGTAAGAAACAGTCTTCAGCGGTCACGGTGACAACGCACTAGTGGCAAAAAAGGCCACGACCAACAGATAGAAGAGAGCCTGCAGCGGATAGAAACATGCCACGACGGTTAGAGGCAGACTGCACCAAGATCAAAAACGGCGAACATGCACCAGACCGTGCGGTTAGAAGCAAACCGCAACAAGATCGTTAGAATTAGTCCGCGCGAACAGCCAAGTCGAGCCAAGAAGCGACAAGGCAGACGACAAGAGAAGAGCGGTAAGGCAAGAAAGGAGACCGCGCGACAAGGAGACTGGAGACCGCGCGACAAGGAGAGCACTTGAGGCCAGAGACAGGTCGCAGCAGGAAAGAACTCCTTGCGACAAGAGCGATAAGATTCCTTGCGACAAGGAGACCACGCGACAAGGAAAGAGGCCGCAACGATAAGACCGAGAAGAGGTCGTGCGACAAGAAGAGAAAGGTGGTCGCAGCGAACAGAGACAGGTCGCAGCGGGTAGAACTTGAGGCCAGACGGTTAGATCTAACCGCGGGAAGAGGGGAAGCCGCAGCGGGTAGAGAGCAACCCGTGGCGGTTAAGAAAATCTAACCGCACGGGAGTGGGGTTCACGTGCCAGAGTGATGAAGGCTATAAAAGAGCGTAGAAGAGAAAGAGCAGGTGGATCCACGGGAAAGAAGGAGGCGGTTAGAAAAGAAGGAAGCCGCAAAACAGTGCGGTTAAGCAGTAAAACAGGTCGCCCGGTTAACAAGAGGACTGGGCGGTTAGAGAAAAAATAGGCCGGACTGTTTGACTCTGATACCATGTAGAGAAAGGTCCAAATCTTGTATATACTTCTTGAATTGAAAAAAAACAAGTATGAGTACAAATATATAGGAGTGAGGAGAGAAAGACCCAGCTATACAAATAATGTGGGATTAAACACTAAATCCTACATGGGCCAATACATTATTTTCCCCAGTATTCTCTAACAGTTTTAAAAAGTTATAGTTGCCAACCATTCAACGTGGTTGAGTTTTTAAAATACATTTTATGTGTTCATCATTACTTGGTAATTGGCGGAGTGGTCAAGTCTTTAGGTAACATATGACTGGTTGTGAGTTCGATTCCAGTAGAGCGCTATTTTGCTATTATTAATTTTTCATTGTAGATAAAGGCAAAATTATAATTTCATGTCGTAAGGTAGTTATCTTAAAATATAGGCCTAAGATACTCTATCATAGTAGGTTTAAGAGCTCTAATAAAATTAATAAGTGGCTAGATTTGATTACAGCAAGATCAGATGATTAGGATTGCTTTGATGGCCCTCCAAGGTTACACCATGGTCCGCAACTACTCCGCCCAAGTATTTCTTTGTATAATATAAATAAGACGTGAGGAGAAAAGAGGTTCTGGAGCCTAGGCGTAGACACGGGACTGATGAATGTGAGGAACAAAAAAAAGACAATTTGGTGTATCAAATGGAAAAAAGCACAAAATATTGTGATAAGAAAGAAGACTAAAAAGCACCATTAAAGGTAAAAATATTAAAAATGCAAATAATTTATTACTCACCTATTCTATATCAGCTACTCATACTCAGAAATGACTATCTTCATCATCTTCTCTTCTACCATTATAATTTTCTTCATCTTCATCTTCATTGTACCCAACTTCCTCATCCTCGTCATCATCATCTCTAAGGACTATTGGAATATAAATCCTCGTCTTAGATGTGCTTCCATTTTCAACTATCTTTGTACTTGTAAGGATCACGTTATTTCCTTTTGATAAGTGCGTGTGATATATATCCTCTTAAACTCCAGTGGCCTTAGCAACTGCACCCCAAATCAAGTTGATGGAAATTATCGGCCCACACACATGTATTCTCGCAGAATGAGATGATCTACTACCCAGTTGGACGATCTGAGTCCATGGATGCATCCGGACGATCGTTCCGAGTCATTTTCACATTTTACTTTGTGATGGAGATCGACGACCTTGGGCCATCAGATAGACGATCGGAGACCGTGATCGCGACCGACTCGATTTTTCATATTTCTATGTTTTTTTTTTATTTTTCTGACTTGTATTTTGAAAGTTAGATTTATTCGTCAGACGATAGTAGCCGTCGAATAATTTTAACCTAATTCATTCCTCCCCCCTTTTATACTCCCCAGCAGCCACACAATAAGAACTATCGAGGAATTAGGTTTTTTGAAGAACCGGCTCAGTCATCTCTTCAGTGCGACGCGAAAGCTTCCCTCGGTGCGACGTCGTGGCTCCAGGGGTGCAACGCCCCTTCCGCCGCCTTCCACCGCCTTCCACCCCAATTCCAGCCGCCAACCACTGCCTCCCGCCGCTTCTTTTTTTGCCGATGCCTCTTCCCAGCGCAACCGCCGACCTCCTCTTCCCTTCCCCTGCATTCAGCCATCTTGCCAAGCCCCCAACAGCCTCCAGCCGCCCCAACCGCTCCCAACCACCCCTCCTTCCTCCTGCCCCTCCCCCTCTCGTGGAACCACCATCTAGCCATCCCCAAGCCCCTGTCCAGCCCTCCTCCCTCCTTCCGGAGTATCTACCAGCCTCCCCACACCCCCCACAACCTTTAAACATCCCTTACCGGCCACGACCAGCCATTATCACCTTTCTACAATCCTTTCCGTCTTCCTTAACAATTAAATGAGAGAAATTAGATAGTTTATTCTTCCACTATAGGGGATATAAATAGGAGATCCGAATACAAATAAAGGTAGCCCGCAATGTGGGACTAAACCTATTCCAGAAAATACGTCAATACTCCCCCTCAAGCTGGCGCGAATAGATCAAGCAAGCCTAGCTTGCCATAAGTAGAGAGGAGTCTGGAAGGCCCAACCGCCTTGGTGAAGGCATCTGCAATCTGCTATGCGGAGGGAACATAGGACGTTTCAAGAGTTTCTGAACGAATGTGCTCCCCGAGAAAGTGAATATCAAGCTCAATATGCTTAGTTCTCTCGTGCAGAACAGAGTCTGAGGCTAGCATGAGAGCGGGTTGGTTGTCGCAAACAAGTGTCGAGGAATCAGAAGGAGGAAAGCTAAGCTCGGTCAAGAGAGTACGCAGCCAAAGGAGTTCAGTAGCGCCATGGGCCATAGCCCGGTACTCAGCCTCAGCAGACGAGCGGGAGACAACACTTTGCTTCTCGCTTTTCCAGGAAATAAGATTGTCACCATAGAAAGTGCACATCCCCGAAGTAGACCGTCGATCAGTAAGGGAACCAACATAGTCAGAATCCGTGTAACATGTGAGACCGGGGGACGGAGATGAATGGTAGAAAAGCCTGAGGCCAGGAGATCCCTTCAGGTAGTGGAGGATCTGAAATGCTGCATCAAGGTGAGAAGTCCGTAGAGCATGCATGAACTGACTGACCACACTCACAGTAAAGCTAATGTCGGGGCGAGTGTTGGTCAAGTAGATAAGTCTGCCAACAAGACGTTGGTTCTGCCCGGCTCAGGGAGAGGATCTCCAGACTTGGCATGTAATCGACGGTTCAGATCCATGGGTGTAGACACAGGAGAGCGCCCAAGAAGGCCAGTATCACTTAAAAGGTCGAGTGTATACTTGCGCTGAGACAAAGAGATCCCCTGCTGAGATCTGGCAACCTCAATCCCGAGAAAGTACTTCAGAGGCCCCAAATCTTTCACTTCAAATGTCTTCTGTAGAACCCCCTTGATCTGAAGTATCCCCGAGCTATCGTCACCGGTAAGAATGATATCATCCACATAGACAAGAATAATGACCCTACGGTCATCCACAACAGTCCGAACAAAACACATGTGGTCGGCATGACATCTGGTGAACCCACTCTGAAGCATAACAGTATCGAACCGCTCAAACCATGCACGAGGAGACTGCTTCAGCCCCATACAAGGACTTCTGCAAAAGGCAAAAGCGGCCCAAATACTCCCCCTGAAGCTTGTAACCGGGGGGCGGATCCATATAAACTTCTTCAGCAAGATCGCCATTGAGGAAGACATTCTTCACGTCCATCTGATGAAGAGGCCACCCATGGCAAGCAGCGAGAGAGACAAGTAGACGGACAGTAGATAGCTTGGCCATCGGGGCAAAGGTCAAGCCGTAATCACCAAGAGTCTCGGTGAAGCCCTTTGCGACAAGACGAGCCTTGTAGCGGTCAAGAGAACCGTCAGCATTATACTTGACAGTGTAAACCCAACGACAGCCAACAGTTTTCCGACCTGCAGGAAGAGGGATCAAACGCCAGGTGCCCGCCTTCTGTAGTGCGGACATCTCATCCTCCATGGCCGCTAGGGGTGAGGAGCGGAAACCGAAAACCGACAAAACCGATTGAACCGACCAAACCACACCGATTTTGAAACCGAGCCGCCCAGTTCGGTGTCGGTTCGGTTTGGAGCTTTTGAAAACCGAAGCTATATCGGTTCGGGTCGGTTTTCAAGTTGTAAAAACCGACCAAACCAAACCGAAACGAACCGACATTAGTAATTGATATTATAATAATTATAAATTATGCATATATTAATTTCTATTTTATAATAATTTTAAAGAATGTTTATGACGTATATGGCTATATGAACTCGCCGCATTCATTTGTTGATCATAAGTTATTTTGTAGATATTTTCAATAATTTCATTATTTTGATCATAAATTTTTCTGTAGATATTTTTAATAACTTCGTTATTTTGATTAAATATCTATCTGTTCTTAAAGTTTGACACTGTTGTTCTTCAATCATTTGTTGTTATCTTAGTTTCAAAATTAAATTGAAAAAACTTGTTGACGTAAGCCAATGATGTGTAAATAGACCTGTAGTTGATGTATGTATGTGAAATGACCAATAAAGCTTAACAAATAATATTTGAACGCATAAAACCCAGACAGTAAATAATTAAAACACACAATAAATGCTGAGATAGTACTGTTTAATAGACGTTAATTTTGATCATCACAAATTCTACAAGTGAACAGTCTTCAATTATTTGACCGTAAAAAACCGACACCGAACCGTAAAAAACCGACTAAAAATCGAACAGAGTTTGAACCGAACCGACCGGTTTTGGTTTGAGTCGGTTTAGACAAACTAAAAACCGAGGCATGTCGGTTCGGTTTCGGTTTGGGTCCAAACCGACCCAAACCGAACCGCTCGCAGGCCTAATGGCCGCCACCCACTCAGGGTACTGGAATGCCTCAGTCATCGAACTCGGAACTCTGATCTGGTCGGTAGCAGTCAGGAAAGCCCGGTAACCCTAAGAAAGACGCTGTTAGGACACATAGCTTGCCACAGGATGGTCAGTAACACAAGAACGTTTACCCTTGCGAAGTGCAATAGGTAAGTCAGAGGAGGGAAGAACATCATCTGCAGAGGATGTGGCACAAGGCCCTATGAGATGGGCGTAACCAGTGGATCCCTAAGAATGGAGTGGACATGTGAGGGCCCGCGTGGGCCACGAGTGTATGTCTGCAATGAAAGTGAGTCGTGCAGCGGAGCAAAGGGCAACTGAAGCCGGCTGTGGCAGAGCAGAAGGAGCAACAGGGACATGAGAGGTACCATAGAAGGGGTCATCATCAAAGAACGTAACATCCAGGGAGTGAAAAGTCCTGCAAGAAGAGGGGTCAAAACACCGATAGTCCTTGGAAGAGGAGGAATATCCCAAAAATAAGCACCAGATAGCTTTGTCATCAAGCTTTGTCCGAGTCGGACGACGGTCCTGGACAAAACACACACCCAAACACCCGGAGAGGGACGAGAAATAGAGGGCGATGGGGAGATAGAAGACTAAGGGGTACCTGACCCGCTAAAGGCTGACAAGACAAACAGTTGACCAAGAAGGTCCCCATAATAAGGGCGGCACTCCAAAACGACTTGGGGACTTGAGATCCACGAAGAAGAGACCGGGTCACATTCAAGAGATGACGATTCTTGCGTTCCGCCACGCCATTCTGTTCTGGTGTATAGGGACATGAGAATTGATGAAGGGTTCTTTGGCTAGCAAGGAAAGCTGTGAAAGAGGAAGAGGTATACTCTCGCCCGTTATCGGAGCGAAGAACCCGAATACTAGAGGAAAACTGAGTCTTAACCATATTAGTAAACTGGGTATATAAATCAAATACATCAGATTTGGCACGCATAAGATAGACCCAACAACAACGAGTAAAATCATTTATAAAAGTTACAAAATACCAAAATCCATCATAAGAAACAACCGGGGCAGACCCCCAAACATCTGAATGAATAATATCAAACTGTGCAGAACTATGAGAAACATAAACAGGATAGGAAGTACGTGTATGTTTGCTAAGCTGACACACATCACACTGAAAAGAGTGCTCAAACGAGACACTTGTAAAAAGAGACGACACAATCTGAGGACTCGCATGCCCCAGTCTGGCATGCCAAAGAGCAGGTGAAGTAGTAGCAACAACGATGGACGGGGGTGAGAGACAGGGCGAAGGAGGTGGAAGATCCAGCTGATAAAGCCCGTCGCGCTCACGGCCGTAGCCCAAAGTCCTCCTCGTGGTCAGGTCCTAAAAAATACAGGCAGATGGAAAAAATGTCACCGAGCAGTGCATCAAACGAGTCAATTGACTAACATAGAGAAGATTTAAAACAAGCTTGTGAACATGAAGAACTGAACCCAAGGAAAAGGAGGAAGACAAGGGAATTGTGCCCCGGTGAAGAATGGGGGTCATAGAGCCATCGGCAAGGCAAACCTGCCGATGGACGCTCAGAGACTCAAGAGAAGAGAACAAGCGCGTCTCACCAGTCATGTGATCAGTGGCCCCATATTCAATCACCCAGGGAGAGGAAGACCCCTCTTGAGTGACATGGAAGGCCGTCGGGGTACCTGATGCAGACACTGAAGTCGACGAGAACGACGAGGAGGCAGGCAACTGCTGAGCAGGAAGAGGCTGGTGCGAAGTCTGAAACGGGGACTGCATCTGGAGCTGAGACTGAAGCTGCTGCACTTGAGTCATAAGCTGACTCCAGTCGGCGGAAGGGGCCCCAGACGGAGCATCGGAATCAGGGTGGCCCCCAAAGTCGGAAGAAGTAGCGGCAACAACACGAGTGGTGGTGGACTGCTGGCGTAGGTGCGAAAAGAGCAACCGACATTGGGCCTTCTCATGACCAGTCCGGAGGCAGTGCTGACACTGAACAAAGGCAAATGGGCTGCCGCGGCCACCCCCGCGACCTTTAGAGGTAGTAGTCGCGCACAGAAGAAGTACGACCGTAAGCAAGGGCCATTTGGTCTGGAAGAGGAACAAAAGCTGGAATTGACGAAACAACGGTCAGGAGGGCACAACGCTCATGCTCCTTCACTATGGAATAAGCATCCAATATATCAGGAAGAGGATTCATGTTGTCAATCTGAACCCGAATCCGCTCAAACTCGGGCCGTAACCCCATCAGGAACTGGTAGGTCTCCCGCTTCTCCTGCCTCCGCTTGGCAACAAGCAGATCCTCTGGATGTGGAAAATCACTAAGTGGCTCGAGGTCAGAAAGCTCCTGGAATCGCCCAGAGAGAAAGGTAAAATACTCGTGCACCGAACGATCCCCCTGACGAGCAATAGAAATCTCTTGGAAGACAGTGTAAATCCGCGTATCAACGCGTGTGTGACCGTAGGTACGGGTCAAGGCAGCCCAAAGCGACGACACGGGATCGAAACACATGAATTGCTCGTAAATGCGGGGCTTCATGGAGCATTGAAGTCACCTGATAATCTTGAATTTTTCCGTGCGCCATTAACCGATAGCCTTTTCATCGGAAGGACGGGGAACACCATTTGGTTCAAGCCAATCTAGCTTGTCATGTCCGGCAAGATGAACACGCACGGAGTTGGACCAAGCGATAAAATTCTTTTCATTGAGAAGGGTGGTGGTGATGCGTCGAGCAAAACCATCATTCGAAACAAGAGGCGAGGAATCCATGAAATGGGAACAAGAGAACTCCCAAAAGAAACAAAAAACGCCAAGGGAGAAAAGGCCAAGAAACCCTCAAACACAAGAAAGAAATCCCATCCCCCCAAAAAGGAAAGACCGTAGATCACTGATCTAGGTCATGAGAAGAAAAGAAAGGGGAAACGAGAGGGGAAACACCAAGCAAAGCCGGCAGAAAAAGCCCTTGGAGAAACTGTGGGATCAGCGAAGAAGGGAGCGCGCGGGAGGAGGGCGGGAAGAGCGGCGTGGGAGGAGTGCGGGTAGAGCGGCGCGGGAGGAGGACGGTCAGACGGTCGCGGGAGAAGCGGTGGCCTCACATTGGCACGGTGGAGGAGACGGTTGCGGGAGAAGCTACGGGATCGGCGATGCGGGAGACGCCGCGGGTTCGGCGATGCGGGATGCGGGAGAACCGGTTCGGAGATTAGGGATCGGGAGAGAGGGTTCCCTCTGATACCAAATTAAATGGGAGAAATTAGATAGTTTATTTTTCCACTATTGGAGATATAAATAGGAGATCCGAATACAAATAAAGGTAGCCCGCAATATGAGACTAAACCCATTCCAGAAAATACGTCAATAAACCAGAAAATACGTCAATACTAACAAATCTCAAACTCCTTTTCCAGCCCCAAACTGTGGCATTTACGTTTCCGGACAACCATCTCCTCCATCGGTATCCATTACTTGGCGAGCTTTTACTTTTTTTAGTGTTCATTTCTTCGCATTGTATGGATAGCTTGTATTGCTAGTATTACTTGGCTTGGATTAACTTGACTATTGTATTTCTTATTGACGTGCAAAAGATTTATTCACTTCGCATTTTAATTTCAATGCACTCTCTATTAATTTGTAATTTCGCTTGAGTACTTCTATTGCAATATTTGTAACCAATCGTGACACTTGCTCGTGGTTTTAAAATTAACTTGTTTAATTAACTAGGCGTCAAAAATATACTTGTGTGTTTGAGTCATTGTTTGTGCATCGCCTTAGGGATATCCTTCGTTAGTTCATTGGATTTTCTGCGTGTGTTCATTTGCATATTCATTTTAGGCTTCATTTTCGCCCCCCTTACATTCATCGCGTGTTCACGTGTATTTCACTTAGGGTTACAACATCATAAGTTCGTATCCTATAGATTTGTGTCGTGTCACTTTGTTTACTTCGAGTTGTATTTGACACATGATCAACTTAGACGACGTGAGTCGTCCAATTTGGGTGTCCTATTTCAATTATGATTTATTTGGGCATGCAAGGGGCTGACTTAGAGGGTATTGTAGTTTAGTTTCCTTGAAGAACCGTTGTTTATTCCTTCTCCCAGTGTGATACCGAGAGAAATCCTTGGCGTGACTCCAAGGCTCTTTCTTCATCCCCTCCCTAACCTCCTCCATCATCAATTCTTGCAAGTGTTGTTGCCTTCGCCATCGTAAGCTTAGAAATCCCCTCCCAAACCTTCCACTGAGAGACTTCGGCCTTCCCCCTTCCCTCAGTCAACCTTTGTCGCCCAGATCCAGTTGTTGCCGCCATCTTTCAGCCTCTGCCGCCCAGATCCAACCGCCGCTGCCCTTAGTCAGCCACCGTCACCCAGATCCAGCCGCCAGATCCAGCCACTGCCCTCCAGATCCAGCCACTGCCGCCCATATTCTACCACTGCCGACCAGATTCCACTAGTCCCGAACCTGCAATAGCCCCCACCTCCAAATTCAGCCAGCTTCCAACCTTGCCGTGCATTATAGCCCTCCAACAGCCAACATTACAGCCCTCTACAACCTTCCAACAGCCTGAAATCTCCTCCTTTGCTTTATTCAACCGCCGCCTGCATGCGTAAGTCGTTATTTGGAGTCTTTGTTTTCTATTATTGTGTATCTGGACTACTTTGTGAATGCGAGATTATATGCTTTTATTATTGTGAAAGTTGCCGGACTTACTCTGCGCGCACTTAAAAGTTCTTGAGCCTCATTTATTTGTGGGTTATAATTTGATCTTCCTAAATTAATTTTGTGGACAACTGTGCGTCTGTTTTAAATTTTATTTTAATTTATTGCTTATTGTTAATTAATTTGGACTGCGCATTGCATTTGCACAACTTCACATTCCATCTAGGATTGCATTTTAGTGTACCCCTACCATTGTGAACATGGTCAAATTGGTATTAGAGATGGGTTGAGCCACATTTTATGCTACGTAATGGTAGGTTATTTCGATCTTCCATGTCCGACCCAAATCTCACTGACGATCGGACTGCCAGTTCGCAATCGGGTATGTCGCCCGCTGAATTTAAAGACTTGCACTCGATTGATTTGATCAGATAGGAGCCCATATGAGACATCACTATCCTCTCGACGAACCGCACCCCCACCTCCACTTGATCGTAGAGGTCGCGCCCCACCAGCACGACACGATTATGGTTTTGACGATCATTTTGATGACTACCTAGAGCCACGCCGCGGAGCAACCCTGACCGAGGATGACCTTACTCGACACATCTATATTGACACACCATCCTTTGACGGTCACCTAGACCCAAAGGCCTTATTCTCTTCGACATGGGCCTTTTTTCGTTGTCGAGTACATGTCACGTTTTGATGTATTAGTAAGGAATGATATCTTGGAGGAACCCATTGCGATTGCGTCCCGCTTTCGGGCCAGAATCATATCTGATATCCGAAGGGAACTAATTCCCCATAGAGTCTAGACAGTCGATCAGGTGTTTCAACTTGCACCTGAGTATGAGCAGTATTTACGCCTTGCTGGTCAGAGCCAGGTCACCCCTCAATCCGATGCTTTTACACTTAGGAGATCCACCCCGATCACAACCACTGCCCCAACACCTCTTCGCATTCCCGCGAACGCAAAGGGGAAAGCCATTATCCTGGGAGGCTCTAAACCTTGGGGGTGTTTAGTGTTATAGATGCTCTGGTAGAGGTCACATGACAATATAGTGCCCGACTAGAAATCTGCTGATTGAGGAAGAGGGTGAGCTTAGCACTGAGGTTGAGGATGCACCCATTGAGGAGAATACAACTGTTGTGGATGAGGGATGAGAGAGCCATGCTGATAGGTCACTAGAGCTTGGGGTCATTAGACGCATTCTGCATACCTCTCGTGTGGAAGAGGTCACTCGAGCATGGGCGATGTGAGCTGTCCAATTCATATGCCTTATTCAATTATGTTTTATTTAAGCATGCGGATGCTGGGAGGGGTATCATGGTTTAGTTTTCTTTTTGGGAACCGTTGGTTATTCCTTCTCCTGGTGCGACGCCAAGAGAAATCCTTGGTGCGATTCCAAGGCTCGCCCTTCTTCTCCTCCCTAACCTCCTCCATCATCAAATGCTGCAAGTGTTGTTGCTTTCCCCATTGTAAGGCTCATTATTTTAAATGTCCTCCGACATGTCA
Organism: Platanthera zijinensis; assembly: GCA_039513925.1. NCBI lineage: Eukaryota > Viridiplantae > Streptophyta > Magnoliopsida > Asparagales > Orchidaceae > Platanthera > Platanthera zijinensis. The sequence goes on along the minus strand of CM077078.1, from coordinate 52,029,640 downwards.
TTTTTAAAGGTAAAACAATATGTTTTTCTAAAAAAGAATGATTGTCCTTTTGTAAAATATAAGCCAAGATGTCCGATTTTTTCCGATAAATTGGTCGACACGATTTTTAAATATATCGTCCATTATTTTATTTTATATTATATTAGCAAACTAGCAACATATATTTAAATCATATATATATATATATAATATTATATATGTTTAAATTGATTAGACTACTTGTTTCAATTTCATTAACTTTTTATTCTTACAATCAATTTTGTATAATTGTTTCACAAATTTTAATTTCATGTTACCAAAAATATGAAAACATTTAATATATTTATTAGTTGATTGCTTGCATATTTTTAGTATAAATTTAGAAGTTTGAAATGACTTATACTCAATCAAGGATTTTCAACTTTTAAATCTTCTTTATTTGCAGTAAACTTATTGTCATCAAAATAAAATTATTATATATTATTAAATATATTTACAATGTATCATTTTGTATTTTTAATAATATTTTATCTTAGATACTATTTAATTTTATTTATATTAATTTCGTAATATAAATAACTCATTTTTATATCTATTTTTAATATTATTTTTCTATTTTTATAACATAAAATTATAATTAGTATACATAAAAATAAAAAATTTATTTATAAGACATTGAAATTCGATATTTTAAAATATCCCCGACATGTCTCCGATTTCTGACAATTAAAAACTCAAACCGATATATCGTCAACATCCGATATTTACAACATTGATAAGCTGAGCTTCCACCGAGAGCCTTCAAACTCCCCCTCCCCTCCATCAACCTATGTCGCCCAGATCCAGTCGTTGCCGCCCTCATTTAGCTTCCGCCGCCCAGATCCAACCTCTGCTGCCAAGATCGAACCACCGCCGCCCAGATCCAGCCATTGTCGCCCATATTCCGCCACTGACGACTAGAATCCACCAGTCCCGAACTCGTCGACAACCATACCTCCAAATTCAGCCTGCCTCCAACCTTGTCCTCTACATTCCTCCGACAACCCAAAATCTCCTCCTTTGCTTCATTTAGCCGCCGCTTGCATGCATAAGTCGTTATTTGGGGGTGTTTGTTTTCCATTATTATGTATCTATACTAGTTATATGTGAGATTATATGTCTTACGTGGATTTGTAGGACTTATTTTGCACGCGGTTAAAAAGACTTGCACCTCAATTATTTACGGGTTATAATTTTGCTCCTCCCAAATTAATTATGTGAACAAATGTGCATTTATTTAAAATTTTATTTTAATTTATTACTTATTGCTAATTAATTCAGACTGCACATTGCATTTGCACAACTTCACATTCCATTTAGGATTGCATTTTAGAGTACCCCTACCATCAACAACCTACCATGCATCACAAGCACTCGTCATCAAAATCTAATTTCTCCTGCTCAACCTCATTATATTCCGTCATTCTGCTCATCAACTATTCGTTGCTATCATCAATATCTGTCAATGAAATCAGATCAATACGATCATATGCATTATATTGACGTTGCAATGCTCGGTTGCACTTCCCAAATACGAAATCATTTAAGCATTGTTAAGCTAGCCTATTTTTTTCTATGAATTTGCAAGATAACCAATTAACCATATAAATTAATCAATACGATTTCATCACCTTATTAATCACCCGAAATAAAATTTAAGTACTTACATGTTCAAAATAACTCCAATTGTGTTCATGACCATAAGCACTACAAGACTAAGCACCTTTATAACAAATCTTCTTAGATTAGGAATCGAAGCTCCATAAGATTGTCACCAGTCAACTTCACGATTTGTAGGGGCTTCATGATCGGCGAGGAGTTTTGGCGACGGGCGAGGGGGAGAGACAGTGAGAGGAGCTGACTAATGAGAGTGATAGAACCCCCTCCCCGCCCCACCCTAAAATGTTAATAAACCAGCTTTCATCCCGTGAAGACCGCAAGGAGCGCCTTGCGCTTTGGGTGAGGCTCTCCTCTCACGCCCCTGGGTCATCTCACCCATCTCTGTCTAGCAAAGGAGTGGCTCCTTGCGCCTGGTATGCCTAGCGCCTGAGACACACCTTTAACAACGTAGCTCACCACTATCCCTTGGACCTATATCTCGCGAATCAGATGAATTTCCCACTCATCTTTTGATCTCCAAGCTCAAGTTGTTAATGCTAAATACCTCTTTGAGTTTGCGGGGGATTGTTTGTATATCTTACCCAATGTCAACCACACCTTCATTTTATTCAGCTTTCCCGCATCCTCTAGATCTACTATAAAGATCGCTATTAGGCTCAATCGAATCTCATTTTCCCCCATTTCAACATCTCTCATGTTGTCGAACTTGTTTTCAAGTTACAAATTCTTTTTCTTAGGATTTCGATGATGATTTCTGATTGCAGAACATTTTTCTGAAGATATTTAACCCGACTCTCAGGATACTAAACCTTTTCCGGCATGTTATTGAATCTCACTTTTATCACTTGTCTCTTATTGACCTCACTCTTCGTTAATAAAGCCACATCTTCTCAGTCAATTATATCTATTCATCTCTCAGTCACATTTTTAAACTCAAGTCAGCATATATAAGGACCCTTGAGTTTGTGGGGGGTATGTTAGATAGTAAATTGGAAAGACTTTTTGTAATTGTCTGATTACTTTACCATAGATTTATCATCATGCCCTTCATTTCTTATTAACATAGATTATACATTTATAATTTATAGATGATTTTTCTATTGAATAATGCATGTCTTTTCCCTCAGCAATGAACAAATTGAAAATCATTAATGCTGTAATTATGAAAGAAATCTCTCTTTCTAGCAAATTTTCAGTTGTAAACATTCATTGGCGTGTTTGAAAGATTCAATGTGTATTCAGTACATTTTTCCAAATGCTGCTAGGGTGCATGATGGTAATACTTTATATAATATTTCTTTTTGGTGAATTTGGGCAAATTTTAGGAGTTACAATGTCAATTGCTACTGTTTCACTTCTTTTGTGATTGGAGATCAATCCAGCTCTTGTTTCAGGAAGACGCAGTTAAGCCATTGCTGGAAATCACTAGGACATCAATATTTCACGATTGCACTCTTCTATGTGGTTGGAGGTACACCGCTTTCATACTTCTGATTGATGCAGTTTCCTATTGCTATAATTATTTAATTGCTAACGTTTGTATGGATATTGCTAATGAACCTAATGCTGTGAATAAGTCTTTATTGTTAGTAGGATGTTTACTTGCCCATTAAATTTTCTGACACCGGATGGGTCTATAGGCGGATGTGGCGACACAAAGCCCTAACTCAAGATGACATGCAAATAACCACAACCAAATACAATCGACCAACAATGACCCTATTCGAATAAAGATGCAAGTGCAAACAACCCTACATCATAAACCTTAATTGTAAATAATTAAAAAACATTAATTTTAAAATTCTAGTGCTTTTAATCTCAATTTAGCACACATTCAAATTTAGTAAGGGAGCAACTATTGCGAAATTAATTGAGAGTGCCTGAAATTGAAATGCGAAACGAATAAATTTTGCACGTCAATAAAGAGATACGACAATCAATTTAATTTAAGCCTAATATTACTAGTAATACATGATATCCATACAATGCGAAGAAATGAACACTAAAAGTAAAATCTCACCAAGTAATTGATGCCGGCGGTGGCGGCTGTCCGAAAGTGCAAACACTGCTGTTGGGGGCTGAATTTGGGCTGAAGAAAGGGATTGAGGCTGTTTAGAGGGATTGGAAGGATTGTAGGTGGGTGATAGAAGCCGATCGTGGTTAGTAGGTGGTGTTTGAAGGATAGGGGGGTGAATGGAGGGGAAGATATTGGTTGGGATGGTCTTGGAGGGGATCAATGTTGAATAGAGGATGATATGGGAGGCTTGGGGCTGCTGGGAGGGGGAAGGAGGGGCTAAACTTTCACTTGTGGGTTCAATCTGGGTTGGGGAGGGTGTTCGAGGGTCGTGGGAGTAAGGGAAAGAGGCTGTTAGGGATCCACAGGTATTTGGACATGGTTTTCTGTGAGAAAGGGGGGTTGTGGAGGGTCAGATGGGTGGTTGTCGAGCAGGGGGGCTGGGAAAGTCAGGGGTAAGGCAACAGAGGACCGGGTGGGGCTAAATTTTTATATAATTCATGTTTTAAATTATAGTACGCAGAAAAAATAAAACAAGCAGTGAAGTGAGTATTACTGTGGATACTACTTGGAGGGATGAAATTGTTAAGGTAAGTAAAAAATGTGATAGAATCTTAGCTTTTAAGTTGGTTATTGAAAATGAAACTATTAATGTGATCAGTGCTTACGCGTCATAAGTATGATTAAGTGAAACTATTAAAGTATAATTTTGGGAAGAATTAAATGATTTAGTAAAGGAAATCCCACAAAAAGAAAATATTAATATAGGAGGAGACTTAAATGGACATATAAGGAAGAAAATTATAGATTATACAGCCGTTCATAGAGTAATTGGATATGGGAAAAGAAATAAGGAAGGGCGAATCTTTTTAGATTTTGCCATAACACATGAGCTAATTGTGACAAATACACTTTTCATAAAAAAGGAAGAACATTTATTTACGTTTAAAAACAGACCAAATAAGTCACAAATTGATTATTTTATGACTCGCAACATAGGTTTGTATTGTGCTGGACATACAAATTAAATATAATAAATTTAAGACAAGGATAAAATGTTGCCAAAAATTCGGCAGTGGAACTTGAAGATGGAAAAACGGGTTGCTTTCAAGTCAGCAGTTATGAAACAACTAGTTGATGACCCTTATGTTGATCATAATGTCTCGTGGGAAGCTATATCTTCACATTTAAGGATAAATGGAAAGAACGTACTTGGAGTATCAAAAGGTCGTGCGCCCCCAAATAAAGAATCCTGGTAGTTGAAAGAGAAAGTGCAAGACAAAGTGAGAGTAAAAAAGGCCAACTATAAATCACTTTATGCTTATAGGAATGATGAAAATCTAATCAAGTATAAAGTCGCAAAAAAATGAAGCTAAACATACTGTAAAACAAGAAGTCAAGTTTTTGAATAATTTTATAAACGATTAGTTATCAAAGATGAAAAGCGTGACATATATAAATTTGCTCGAGTTAGAGAAAGAAAGACAAGAGATTTAAACCAAGTAAAATGCATAAATGATGAAACATATACAATTTTTTGACGGTTGATGTGGTTATTTAAGTGCGATGAAAAAGATATTTTTATCAACTCTATAATGAAACAAAAGACACTGAATTGAACTTGGAAGAGTCAAGTAAATCTGAGAAGTATAGAAACATAACGTTTTATCGTAAAATTCAAGTATCGAAAGTAAATGATGCTCTAAAGAAGATGAAAAATAGAAAGATGGTTGAGTCAGACGATATACCCATCGAAGTATGGAAATGTCTAGGGAATGAAGAAATTTTGTGACTTACATATTTTTTTCAATAAGATACTGAAGTCAAAGAGGATGTCAGGTCAAGAGAGAGAAAGTGTCTTGGTACCTTTTTATAAGAACAAAGAAGATATACAAAATTATGTTAATTCACAGAAGAATTAAATTAACGAGTCATACCATTAAACTATGAGAATTAACAATAGAAAGAAGAGTAAGACGAGAGACTAACATTTCGAAGAATCAATTTGGCTTCATGCCCGGGCGATCGACCATAAAAGCTATACATTTCTTGAGGAGACTAATTGACAACTATTGAGAAAGAAAACAAGATTTGCATATGCTGTTTATCGATCTTGAGAAGGCTTATGATAAAGTTCCAAGAGAGATCTTGTGGGGAGTCTTAGAAAAGAAAGGTGTAAATGTATTATACATTGACATAATCAAAGATATGTAAACAAATTCAGCGACAAGGGTGAGGACATTTAGAGGATTAATACATGAATTCCCTATCACTGTTGACTTACATCAAGGTTCAGCTCTAAGCCCTTATCTCTTTACTCTTATCTTAGATGAGCTCACCAGACATATCCAACACGCAATACCTTGGTGTTTATTGTTTGCGGATAATATCGCTTTGGTCGATGAGACGCGCGAGGGTGTTAACGCAAAACTTAAATCTTGGCGAGACACTTTAGAAAAAGGGTTTTAGGTTGAGCAGGGCAAAGACAAAATATATGAGCTTAAATTTAGCAGTGCAAGAAGGGCGGATGACTTCGTTATTAAGTTGGATGATCAAGATATTCCCAGTAGTGAGTGTTTTAAATATCTTGGATCGATAGTTCAAAAAGATGGAGGTATTGATAAAGATGTGACACAGAATCCAAGCGGGTTTGTTGAAGTGGAGAGACGCGTCATGGATCCTATGTGATCGTAGGGTACCATTAAAACTGAAAGACAAGTTTTACCGTACTGTAAATAGACCAGCGATGCTCTATGGTTATGAGTGTTGGACAGTGAATTGTGTACATGAGCAAAAATGGGAGTTGCAGAGACGAGAATTTTTAGGTGGATGTGTGGACACACGAGACTGAATAAAATTAGGAATGACTGTATTAGGTATAAGACAAGAGTAGCACCAATTGCAGAGAAGATACGAGAAGCACTAAGATGGTTTGGACACATACAAAGGAGACTATTAGAGGCACCTGTTAGGCGTTGTAAGAGTCTAGTCACTAGACATGTTAAACGAGGGAGGGGTAGACCTATAAAGACTTGGAATGCAAGTACAAGGAAAGACATGATGTACTTAGGCATTAGTGTGATTATGACTAAAGATAGGGCACAATGATGACAAAGGATCCATATAGCCGACCCCACTATAGTGGGATAAAGGCTTGAGTGTTGTTGTTGTAGTACTTTTTCGGAAGGGCTTTCATCTCAATGCAGATTCAGTGCTGAATATTGTAAAATGAAATCACCTTTTAAACTATTGCTGGATTCCAGCAGCCATAATAACTAGAGTTATCTGTCTGCCCTCCTTTCCTCTTACATACTTATGAGACAGTCCATCTGCTTCAATTAAATAGGATACAATCAAATCAATGTTTTGGGTTCACACCTTGTAAGTGGCTTATTAAAATTGCACTTATATTTTGGCTTGTTTGGATGGGCGTTTTTAGAGTGGTAGTTTCTCATAAAAAATGCCATCTCACAATATAACTCATTTGGCTGCCACTGTTTGATCTGCCACCACCCCCAAACCATGATTTTTTATAAAAACACGTGAGTTGAGCATGGGCTCCGCTGCTCCAGTAGAGCAGATTAGTACGCAGTTTCTGTCAAAACCCCTTTGTGTGTCCTCCGCTTGCGAAAGACCTACTTTTCTAAAACCCTATCCATCAACCCTTTCCTTCCCTTCATCGCGGTCTGATTGATAGAGAACTACTCGCTGGCAATTCCACCCAAAAGTCTTTGGTCTCTCTGCAAAGAAGCTTTTTGCCATCGTCTGTCCATGGATTTGATCGCCCAAATCCCTAATGTGATTTGATCACCAAGAAGCCCGTAGATTTGTTGTCGCAACCTTCCCCATTTTTTCTGAACCAAGGTCACTCACCCCCACTCGTTCTGTTTTCCAATAATGATAGATGGTGTGTTTGAACGTATGCGGTGATCTTTACTCCATTTCAGACATTTCCATTGATTTTTATTGATGTGGATGGCTAATTTAAAAAATATGTTTGTGCCAATTTTATTCAGGCTAATGTTTAGGGTTCATGCTAATATTTTTATTGATCCAAGCAAATCTTTTATTGGGTCATTTTTTATGAGCAAATGTTTCAATTCAAGCTAATGATCTAGATATTTTTGTTCGAGCTAAATAGTTTTTTTATGTACAAGCTTATTTGTTCACACAGAGGTTTTGGTTCAAGCTTGATAGTGCCATGATTTTTTTTCACGTTCACAACTACACTGAAAATTCAGTTTCTCCAAACAATGCAGCTGTGTTTATGACCATAGTTTCTAACTATTATGCTATCGAACAGATAAATCTAATAGATAAATCTACTTTCACGTTCACGACTACACTGAAAACTCAGTTTCTCCAAACATTGCAGTTGTGTTTATGACCATAGTTTCTAACTACTATGCTATGACCACAATTTTCAATCACTGTGTTCACGATCGTAATCGCCGCCCCAAACAGAGGTTTTGTAATTTAGTTTTATCTCTTTAGCCTTGATAAACTTACAAATGATGTATTAGCCTTAGTGAGAGGCTTTTTTGTAATAGTTCGAGCCTTTTCTCACCTTATACTAAAGAGAGTAAGGGAGTATAAAAAAGGAAGCGAGCTCTAATTTTCAAATATTCTTTTCTCCCCCCTCTCTCTCTTGATGTAGCCGCGATGTTAAATTAAAGCCCAGTTTTCCATTGTGGCACCTCCCGCCTCTTTCCTTCCGCTCGACGACCAACCTCCAAATGGAGGCCCTCTCTTTCCCACCCCACAATTGGGAATCTAATATGGACCTTTGATTGGGCTCTTGTTCATGTTTGAGAGAGGCAAAAGTCTTGGAGGAGGTTGGAGTTTCCCTTCTTGGACCCTCGAGAACCTATAAATGCTACATAGATGACTGAAAGTGGGGATGGGAGTCGGTGATGGAGATGGACGAGCGAATGAGGGCGGTTGTTGGGAAGGAGATATGAACTAAGCTGGATATTGGGAAGGAAGAGAGCTAGAAGTGAAGAGTGAGATAATTTTATATTAAAACTTAGCACACCCTTCATTTACCTCCAACCAACATATAATTGGGTGGCCAAAATTACATCAATCAATTCCAAAGTCTCTCTCACTAGGCTTAACATCCGTGAGATAAAAGAGATGCGCGGTAGAAAATCTGAACAATATAAAAATAAGATAAATCACGACGTTGTGAATTAGTATTTGCGCGCCTTCGCACGATGCTGGTATGTGGCGCCATAACGTGGATCCGTAGCATTTCCCCTATCGTCGAGATCAAGCTTGTCCTCAAGCTTGTCATTCAACTATGGCGGTAGTTAGACCAAGGGTGTTGGTGGAGGCGTCTCGATGAATGGCTTTAGCTAGGAGACATGGAGGATACTGTGAATCCGACTTTAGGCGGAAGCTAATGGAGGTAGGCCATGTCTCCAATACGTAGCAACACTTCAAATGGCCCATAAAATTTTGGGTCCAACTTGTGATAGAGGCTCTTAGCTGCAGATGTCTGGTTGTATGGTCGGCGTTTCAGTCACGCCCTTACCCCTTGGATCTTGGTCGGGTCAGCTGAGACCCCGGTACTATTCACCATGTTATCCAGCTACGCCACCCCATTTGCCCCAAAGAAGCATTTAGATTGTTTCAAGAATAACTTATGGTCTCAGATGAGCTGGAGAACGGTGCATAGATGAGCTGGAGAACGGTGCATAAATGTTCCAAATGTGCTGCCCACGTCTTGTTGTATACAAATGTCGTCAAAGAAAACAAACACATAATAGTGCAATAGATCTTGGAATACCTCATTCATTAGTGCTTGAAATGTCGAAGACACATACTGAGCCCGAAGGGCATCACAAGGAACTCGAAGTGACCGTGATGGGTCCGAAAAGCGGTCTTCACCACGTCGGCCAGGGCCATGCACACCTATTGGTGCTTGAAGAATAAGGCAATCTTTGAGAAGAAACGAGTGCCATACAACCAGTGGCGGATGCAGAAATTTTGTTATATGTGGGCGGAGTACAAAATAATTCAAAAAAAATGAATCAACAAATGTATAAATAAAAACATATATAACAATTAACTAATCTACATAAAATTTTTATACAATGACATAATGACAAACTTATTTGCAAAAAAATCTAAACAACAACAACACTCAAGCCTTTATCCCACTAAAAAAAATGTAAACAGCAATATAACAAAAAACTTGTTTATACAATAAATTTAAAAATAGCATTACAACAAAAATAAAAAATAGTAAATTTGGTAGTCGGTTGGTTTTGAACCCATGATCATCATTTCATTAAAAAATACAATCTCCACCAACTATGCCAAGAATTTTATATGTATTATTTTTTCAATAAAATATATTATTCAGTAACTTATCAGCCTTGGTAAATAACATGTCCTCTATTAATGAAAATATTCTTTTTAGAATTCAGTGTCGGCGGCCGCCCATAGTAGCCCCTATGTTGGTCCGCCCCTGCATACCACTCGTCGAGTAGCTCTTCGACAACAGGAATAAAAAACTTGTCTTTAATTGTCTGCGCATTCATCTCACAATAGTCCACATAGAACCGCCAAGTTTCATCCTTCTTATGTACCAAGAGAACCGATGACGAGAAGGCGGAGACATTGTGATGAATGATTCCCTGTTGGAGCATGACGCTGCACTGGCGATCGATCTCATCATTATGCTAAAAGGGGTAGCAGTAGGGCTGGATGACCAGTTGGGCCTTGTTCGGAAGGAGGCATACCTGGTGATCATGATGTCGAGGTGGTGGGGGGTGAGGGGGTTGGTCCGTAGGGGGAATCAGCGTGTCACTGAACTTTTACCAAAGGAAGTCTAGACCTACGTATGTTGTATCGTCGGACGTCACCAAACAAGGATCGTCGCGAAGTATCCGCCGTGCATCCCTTCCAGTCCGTCTTTCTGGGGTTCTTCTCTCTATATTATCGCGAGGTGATCAAAGTCCCACTTCAAAGGCCCAAGGTGCACAACCACCAGACCCTTAAGACAACTTCAAAACCTCAGAGTGCAATCACCAATAAATCCACCTGCAAATGGTACCCACCCACCAAAATCGGTATGGCCCGACAAACTCTTGGGTACGCATCATACTTCCGCTGGCCAGTGCCAAGCTAAGGCAACCTCGATAGGTCACGTGAAGCTAAAGATGTTGTGTCGTTTGGTCGCTGATGAAGCTGTGCGTACTCCTAAAATCCATGAGAGCTACCAACATGTTACCGGTCACTGTTATCTGCATCTGAATCGTCTCTCCCGCATGTGGTTAATAGTTGGCGTGGAGAGAAATATCGAGTTCCCTCAGGTCATCCTCCTCTTCCTTGTCTGATGGGTGCTCAACCTCAAGTCAGAAGAGGCGCTTGCATCTGTGGTCGCGAATGTAAGGTTTGTTACAATTATAACAGAGGCCCTCAACCTTGTGGTCGACCATTTCTTGGGTCGACAGGTGGAAGATGGAGGCCGGTTGATCTCACTCCTTGCCTCAAATGGATCCATTGTTGTGATGGGAGGGGGAACCACTAAAACGTTATGATGACCCGTGCAAGTTCATCAACAGTCGTTTCTCGCAAACTCGTGTGAGTTTTATGTCAGTAGTGAGATCCGGAGTCTGCAACTCCACGTTCAGACGTAGACGCTCATGGAGGCTCGCCATAAAGATGCGCACCTAGTGCGCCGGTGGAATGGATGGGGCATGGGAGAGCAACACCTGAAACTTTTCAAGTAGTCTTCGATGGACCCCATCTGTTTGAGAGAGATGAGGTCACCGACGGGGTTACCGCGAAGCGGTGGCCCGAAGTGGAGAATAATGGATCTTGAAATCCTCCCATGTTAAGTGGAGTTTAACATGTGTAATTGAGAAAATCATAACTGAGCCGAGTCCATGAGGTGAAAAAAGGCCATGCTGATCGAGTCTTCCCAAGGGGTGCGCTGATTGATAAAAAATTGTTCGCAGCACATGAGTCATGTAAGAGGGTCCTCACGGGCCTTAAAGAAAGGGAACCTCATCTTCACATTGCGGGGGAACACCGCTCTCTTCCGAATTGTGGATCTGAAATTCTTGAAAGTGCAGGTCAGGAGGTCCCTCATGAGTAGAGCTCGCGGCGGCTAGATGTGCTGGTGGGGCGATGGGGCGAGCTGTGAAGGCTTTGAGGGTATTGTTGTGCATCGCCATCATTTTCTAAAACATTTCCATGAACTGAGCCAAGGTGAGGCCGCCTTCTTCCACGGGAGCTCTTTCCAAGGGTGGGAGACCGGAGGATGGGGTAGGCAGAAGACAGGTGCTGTCCTCGTTGAGGTCATTATCGTCTGGTGAAGTGCCCAAGAGTTGCAGCTGCACGGGAAAATTATTGCGCGTAGGAGGCGCATGCGATATGACAAATATGATAGTCGTCATAGTTGTCAAGGCGCGCGCCTAGGTGCGCCTGAGGCGTCGGGCGCAACCTGCCGCGCCTCAGCACAGCTGAGGTGGGCGATGTGCCCCAGGCGCGCGCCTTACAGGCTCCCAGGCACGCCAAAGGCGCGCCCGGGCCTTTCAAGGTATTTTTTTAAAAAGTTTTTTTTGATATGAGCAAAAACATGATCTTGGGCGCCCAAGATTGGGCGCACCGCTGAGGCACCAATTCCTGAAATTGAGCGAATTGGGGCCCAATTCGCTGAAATTGACGAATTGGGCGCCCAATTCGCTGAAATTGAGCGAATTGGGCGCCCAATTCGCTCAATTTCCTTTCCCCCCAATTTTTGCGCCTCACGTGCCTCAGGCGCGCGCCTTGCGCCTAGGCTCCACGGGCCCTTTGCGCCTCGGTGTGCCTTTGATAACTTAGACAGTCGTTTGCGTACGCTGATATGGTAGGATGTTGTTCACTGGAAGGACGTCGATGGTTAGAGAGGGCAGAGGGCCATCGTAGGAGGCGTTTCACTTTGATACCAAGCTGACATGGACCCCAGATTGGGATCTCGTTCATGAACAAGAGAGGTAGAAATCTTTGAGGTAGTAGGAGTTCTTGGACCCTCGGGAACCTATAGCGGGATGACCGGAAGTGCGGATGGGAGCCAGATGGAGATCGACAAGAGGATGAGGGCGATTGTAGGGTGGGGGAGCTGAACCGAGTGGGGGAATAAGGCTGCGCATCAACATGGAAGAGAGAGTGAGAGTTTAGGAGAGAGAGAGAGAGAGAATTTTAGATTAAAATATGCATGCCCTTCATTTACCTCCAACTCGCATATAACTGGGCGGCCAAAATTGTATCAATCCGTTCCAAAAGTGCCCTTCTCTAGGCTTAACATCTGTGAGATAAAAGCAATGCACAACAAAAAAATACTAGCAAAGTCCTAAATATGAACAGAGTCCTTGCACACTTCACACGACGCTGGTATGTGACTCTCCAACGTGGATCTGTAATAGAGTCCTAAATCTAAGAAGGATAAAGAGGATTTTTTCCGGGACTTATTTCTCCCTGGTCCATGCACTCGATCGTAGATGCACCGTAGTCTCTACATGGAACCAAAAGGTAAGGAATTGACTCCCTTCGGGATTTTCCCAATATGATGATGTTGTCTCTATGGATTGAGATGATAATCACTTCCTTCCCCATACTTTTCATTGGAATTTAAAATAGGATATTCTGCCACATGTATGGATTGAGATGATAATCACTTCCTTCTCCGTACTTTTCATTGGAATTTAAAATAGAATATTCTGTCGCACGTGTGCCAAAGTCCAGTACTTGCGAGGAAGACTTCTGCCCGCGGCCCTAATTTCATTCCTTTCTTAATATTCATTTTCTAGGCAAAATTCGGTGTTAGAGCTCGGGACGAAGGAGAAGTAGATGGGGCGCTTCTGGTGGGGAGAAGATTTGTAGAGTAGTGGTGATATCAAGTCAATTATGATTGATTCTAACACGAATCAAAATCAAAATTTTCGACTCAAGATTGGCTCGAAATCGACTTAAAATCAAAATCGATTTCGAGTTGAGCGGCTTGACTCGAAATCGATTCGATTCCGAGCCAACTCGTATCAATTTTGAGTTGACTCGAAATTAACTATTTTTTCGTAAAAATTAAATTAATGATATCGACAACATTGACATAAAAAATAAAGAGGCACATGTCGTGTGAAGTAAAAAAATCTCTCCCATCATCAACAACATTGTAGATACAAAATAATCCTTTATAAGATTCTACATAAGTCCATAACAATGTTTTCTATCTTGCAGGTCCCATCATATAATACTTTATAAGATTGTGTATAAAGAGATAGAGTTTTCTATCTTGCGGGCCCCATCATATAATAATTTATAAGATTTTGTATAAAGAGATATAAGAGTTTCCTATCTTGCAACTCCCATCATCGACATCATTGCCATAAATAAATTTTGTCCCGATTACAGCTGCTTTGGCCTCACCGCCTCGAGCCGCAAAAAAGTAAAAAAAGAACTAAAAAGGCACATTTCGCTTGTTGTGTGAAGTAAATGATTTTTATTGAGTGTTGTTAAGTGCATACCATATAGCATCTTTTGTAAAGATAGGGCATAATGGTGACAAAGGATCCATATACCCGACCCTACTATAGAGGGATGAAGGCTTGAGTGTTGTTGTTAAGTGCACATCATCTTTGGCTATGTGCAGATCAACAAAGTAATCAATACTGTATTTTATTTTAATCCAACCCTCCCCTATGTGCAGACCAAAATAAACCCACGATCCCTCTCCCTTCCGTTGATCCCTCTCCATGAATCTTGTTCTTGATTTTGGCGTTGCTCGCGTTTCTCTAGCTTCACGGAATCCCTTCGCACTCTCGCCCAACATGAAGTTACTCCGAGAGAAAGTGACCAAGAGTTTGATGAAGGAGGTCCCGAATCTAAGGTTGCTTCCAAGCATGAATGCATGGCTTGCGAAACTCTTGGCCGCCTCACCGAGCTCCTACAGATCCAAATCCATGGGCTCGGTGCTCAACCGTTCAGTATTCATCACAAGGTAGTCCATCTTTATCATCTTAGTCAGTCTTACAATTCTCTCCCTCGCAAGAAGCATCAATAGAACAAGAGAAGGAAGAGGGATTGGTTTGTTCTTCGAGTCTCCGCATCTTCGCAGACATTTTGCCTTATTTAAACGTCGTGTCGTCTTTGCTGCTCTCTTTCTACAACAGGAGAGATAGTTATGAATTTTGCCAACTGGATTTGAATAATTGATGGAGCAAGTTATCTTCTTCGAATTTTTAGGTTCGCAATGGTCGGAAATCGAGCTCCTTGTGGAGCGACGTGGAGGCTGTTTGGAGGTGGAGGAAGTTGTCGTGAACGAATTGGTGAGCTTGATGCAAGAGGCGGTTCAGAGAAGAAAGAAGCCATGGTTTATCCATAGCATGCACCTAAAAAGTTGGCCTGCATTTAAATTCTATTGGTTTGCACATAGCCGGGGTTTGTACATAGCTAAAAGTGGGTTGCACTTAAAATTACACTTTTTTTATTTTAGAGAAGATTGCACTCCTGCTGACAGGTTGCCAGACTGAAGCATCAATTGCCGAACCCAAAAAATTGAATTATTTAATTAAAAATAGATGGAACCGTCTCGAATAAAAAATTGAGTGACTCGTAAGAGGCTCAAAATTGATTTTGAGTCATTTTAATTCGAGTGAAAATGATTCGAATTATTTTATTTCGACTTTGATTCGGCTAAAAATTCGAGTGATTTTCGAGAGATCTTCGAGTTTCGATTATTATGCTCAACTCTATTGTAGAGCATAGAAAAGCAACAAGTACGGATGCCCCTTAAAGGGAATTCAAAACCAAAAGCTTTCTCTGGTGTTGACACTGATAGCGGTGAATCTTTGTTCCCATAAAACCACTTTTAAAAGTCCTTCATTCTATCTTTCAGGGTGATTGGCCATGAGACAAGTCTAAAAAGTGTTTTAGGCTCTGTTTGGCTCGGCTGCAGCAATGGGAGAATCAGTGGTGAGAAAATCTACTTTTTTGCAGAATGATGAGAAAATCTGTGAAACTGTTTGGAAGTGCAGATTTCTCAGTGTTGTTCAGAAATAGAAAACTGTTTCAACTGTTTGGAAGAAATAGTGGTGGGAAAAGTTGAGATTTTTTTTCATAAAGTTAATAAAAACCAAATTAAAAATGATAATATTGTATTGTTATACATACAAAATTAAAATCACATATCATAACCAAATACATTTGTCCTTCAACATTGACGTACATCACAACCTTCTACGAGTTTTGAATTTGATCTGCTATGAAATCTCGTAACGCTGCCATAGCAGTTGACCCAGACCCTTCGGTGTTAACAGGATCTATGTTAGGATCGGCACTACTTAGGTTTTCCCCTGTTCTATGCTCGTAAGCTTCTGGATATACCAAATTTTCATCTTCATCACATGGAACAAACTCTAGATCAACGCGTGAAGGATGTCGTCGTATGTAGTTGTGTTGAGTCATTGTTGCCACCACAATTACACATTGTTTTGAGAATTTGTATGGTGGCATCCCTCGAAGGATACTCCATCTTTTTTTCCACACCCCAAATATTCTTTCAATTACGCTTCGAAGCGAAGAATGAGTTTTATTGAACATTTCACGTCATCCTTCAATCGGGCTTTCACCCCTTGCAAAGTCCGGCAAGTGATATCTCGTTTCGAGATATGGCTTCAGTAATCCATTTTGTAATGGATAACCCGCATCTACTAGATAATATTTTCCTACAATAACCAAATAAATTACAGTTGGTATATATTTTTTACATAACAATTTGCAAATTAGAAAAACAATGAAGTCGCACCTTGAGGAGGATATGAGAAGTTACACCTTGCATCCCTGTATGTGCATTGAAATATGTGACTATCATGAGTAGAGCCTTCCCATCCAGGTACCACATAGGTGAAACACATGTTGAAATCACAGATAGCCATTAAATTCTGAGTTGGAGTACCATGATGACCAATATATGACACTTGTTGGTGCACAGGAATACATGCATCAACATGTGTACCGTCGATTGCTCCAATATAGTCACAAAAAATGGCATATAACGTTCATCATGCAAAATATGAGATGAAATCGCTCTAAATAATCTATCTTTTGGAGCAATAACTTTCAAAGATAAACTAGTAATTGCTTTCAGACCTCATAGTGAAAAACCTACTAATTGTTTCAATTGAGTGCTGAAATCTCTCAGTTGTCACTCGAATCGGCTCGTTGTGTGCCAAAATATATAAAGTAACTGCCAACACCTCCCGTGGCGGTGTTCGTTGTGAGCCTTTAAATCCATGTGATCGCTCCAATACTTTTAGCAAGTAAAAAAAAATCTCTTTGGACATACGAAACTTGTTATGAAATCACACTGGATGACCAGAAATTAGCTCACATAACCATTTATGGTCTGTTTGTTTTGATGTCATGCACGGTATCTTGTCGCAACATAATGAAATTATTCGTGAATCAAACAAACTGATGAAGCAAGTATATTGGCATGATACACATAATGATTCTATCCAATTGATGAGTCAACATCAACTCATATTCCTCATCTTCAGATAATTTTTGCTCTGCTGGCTCAGACATTTTCAACAAACTGAGTACAGAAATAGTTCTAAAATAAGCAAATAGCAAGTACATTAACATGAACACACACATCCAAAATGATGACAAACTGAGTACAATACAATGAACACAAAAACATTCAAAATGAGCAACATAAATAGTTCTAAAACAAGATCCAAAATATTGTTCCAAAATAAAATGCCTCATAACATAGTTCAAAAATACAGCCCAACTAAGTCCAAAAACTTAGTACTCCCAATGCTTTGAGTGTGTCGATTCTTCAACCAAGTTATCCTTTTATGTGCTGGTAGTTTTAAGAACATTGTTCGGTTCACAGTTGACAAAAGAAACACGGTGGCAAAGTCGTACAAGTCTGGATCACCCGAAATCTCCTCATGCCTTTCTAGCTCTTCAACTGCTTCATCGAGGAGAAAAACACTAGGAGGAAGGATTGGTGCCGACATTCTACTACCAACTGAACGTGAGGATTCAACTAGATCATCCATGCATGATAGTATTTCCTGCTTCATGCCAGTGTCTTTCTTTTTTCGTTTACCTAATTTTTTAGGTATGTTATCCTTTATGCCACTAGGGGCACTGTCATCAAAGTTAGGCACAAAGGATCTACTATTTTCAGCACCGTTATCTTCATCCCCGACCACTGCTTCCTCATCCAAAAAAATAGAAGGCATTGACCCAGTTGCATGAATCCAAACATTATCCCCTGAAGCAATAACCTGGATGAACATCCTATCGAGCTTCTCCTCTAACTTAGGAGCAATTCCCGAATATCGAAATTTTTTGGTCCATAGGAATCATCTACATTAACAACAATATTATTTTTTATTATAAGCATTCATTAGAATTGGACAAACAAAATGAGAGATGAAAAATAACCTTTATTCGCTCTTGCTACCATTCATCAGAAGCATCTTTTTTTTATTAATAGAGTCCCAACCCAAGCCAGTCTCTCCTTTTTTTCAGTTCCCTCCATAATTTTCACTCTCATTTTAATTGATCTCATTTGTTTTTCAGCTGAGCACAATCTTATAATAGCCCAATACGTTCTTTAAATTTCATTACCAAATTCTTCCACCCATTTTGCTGAAGTGGGTTGTCGGTCTATTACCTAACTCAATCTCCCGAATACACAAGCCACAATAAAAATGGACATGAGCGGATTCTCAGTTGGCGGAAATTCTTCCTTCCTTAGGTTTACCCATAAGCTATGCACATACATAAAAACAGAAGATATACATTAGTTGGGCAAACACAAATGGATCTACCACCATGGATCTACAAAAATATGTGAAGACTTGGCTATACAAAATCCGACCACCATGGAAAAACAAAAATTAGAGAAAACTATTGATATACAATAACTACCACCATGGATCTACCACAATGAAGGTTCTAAAATGAGCATTTGAGCCTACACAACATTTGGATGTACACAAATGATGGTCTCGCAAAAATCTATCAAAAATAGTGGCTAGGAGCATGACATTTATCTATAAAAAACTGATTGGAATGAGAAGGAAATACCAAAGCAAATCAGTCAAAAATCTGAACACTAGCAATTATCTATCAAAAATCGGTCAAAAAAGGCCCTAAGAAAGATGATCTATAAAAATGAACATTAGCAGGAGGATTCCCAGTCCGCGGGTGAGGAGAGGACGTCGTGCTTTGTCGAGGAGGGAGGAGAATGACTGGAGTTCGTCAGCGAGAGAGGAGAAGGCCGCCAGGGGGAATGTCGCGCGCGGGGAGGGGCAGAATCGCGGAAACCCTAACAGCGAAGCGGGAGGGGGAAAGTCGCGAACAGGCAAAAATCGAGAAATAGATTTCTAATCGCGCATGGGGAGGAACGACAGGTATAGAGGTAAAACCCATGAATATTTTGAAAATTTATTTAGCCATCGCTCCTTCCAAATAGCTGTTTGGCGCGACTTTTCAAAAATCTCCAGTCCATAGCACCAATAACGTGGAGCCAAACAGAGCCTTAAATAAGTGACCAAGATTTGCTAGAACAATAAATGGAGAAGTATGTGAAATGACTTGTCTAGCTTGTCATCAAAATGACCAAGTAGTTTAAATAGCATTCGACAAGATATGAAGACTCTTTTTAAGTGTCTCTGCTTCATTACTTTTCCATTTTGAAAATTTGCATATATTAAATGGAATGATTACCAAAATTTGCCCTTAAATTTAGCAAAATTACAGGTTGCATCCCTTTTACTTTTGAAATTACAAAAATCTCCCTTGAAATTTACATTTCATAACATCCATGTACAAAAATACTCCTTGGAGTAAATTTTCATGGTCTTTTTGTGCATGGATGCTATGAAATATACTTTTACAGGGGAGGTCTTTGTAATTTCAGTGGAGGAGAGGTTTTTGTAATTTCAAAAGAGGGTCCAACCTATAATTTAGCGAACTTAGAGGGGAGTTCCCAGTAAATGGCCGTATATTAAATATATATTTGGTGTGCAAATTAATCAATTTTCAATATCTTCATGATTCTCTCTTGATAGTTCTTCCTTTTTCCTGAAGCTTGGAAGAATGTGGCCGGTACTTGGAGACTTTAAAAGCTTATGAAAACAAACCTGCAGATAGTATTCGTGAACAAACAAATACAGACTATCTATCACGGGTATGTAACTTTCAATCCCCCACAGTTGGGAGCTAATGATGATGATGAAGATTATTGCTCATTTTGTCTCCACTTGTATTCAGTTTACTCTACTTGTTCGCTCACACAGTGATTGTTATAAACAGTAAAACCTTCACTCAGTTCATAATACAAATTGTTTTACTGAAACTTCCATTTTAGACCCATTTTATGTTGTGCCCTTTGAATCACTAACAACTGGCAATCTGAAATTTTTATTGTGTTTCTATCCCTCTTTTGTTGATGGAAGATTTATTGTTTTGCAGCTGACTCATGCACTTACAACAGTTCGTCATGTTAACAAGACAGATGTAGTGACCCTCGGCTCCACTTTTGGGGTATTCATTATCTTAAATTTTTTTTTTATCTATAGCCTAATACGTCAATAGAATAGATGATAAATTTATGGTGCTGCTAAATATCCACTTACTTTTTCCTTACTCTATTGTTAATTGCGTGTACATTGCATCAAGTTCTGATTTCTACAAGCATTTGTTTGGCTGGATTTTGTTATAAGAATAAGGAACCTCTTCACTACGCCCAATCCAAGTAAATAGTAATATCATAAAAAAGGAAAACTTTTGCCATTAATTGATCTTACTAGCTTCTGCTTACAATGCAAGGAAATAATAATAAGTCATTGCAAAGGAAAACTGAACTGCCATATTACCTCAGTTTCTGTTACACAATTCCGTTGAAATAATTAAATGAAAATCTGATTCACTAACAATAAAACATGGAAAGTATACATACAAAAGCATGATCAAATCTCTTTGACGTCATCATTCTTTTTCCTTCTTGCAGTTGTTTGACTGAATTTTATTTTAAATTCTGAATGCAGCTTTTCTTACTTCACCCCATATTAGCCATATACAACACCTTTTTAGAATTAAGTTAATTAATAATATGGTGCTGTTATAGGCAGCCCAATTTTGGCTGTAGGCAGCCCAGTTTTAGTTGTAGACAGCCCATGGTTAATAGCAGCCTGTGATTTCCACATTGCAGACCAAGATGTTATTGGCAACCCAAAAAGAAGTAAAAAAAAATTAATCCTTAGTTTTGGATCTATAGTAAGGTTGAACTATATGATCACAACAGTTTTGGATCTCTCCATTCCCGGAAGCCACATCACTATCCAACATCCACTCAAGAAACAACACTTGCATTGCCGAATTCACATCCACGCAAGAAACAACACTTGCACTGCCGAATTCACAGCAGTGCACAACATTAGAGAGCAAATAGATACATAGGAAATGCACAAAGATGCATAGGGAAACAACTACAGTTCAGTCCAGAGTCAAAGTTCCACCAGCAAATAGGCAGTTGAAGGTTGAAATCGAGGTTGACTGGAGCCTCTAGATTGGGAATGACATTGTCTTCATGCAAGGGCGAACTGGAATGGAGTTACGAAGCTTGACCCCCGGACTGAATGGAGGTCGCGAAACTCTCCGAGGGGTCTTCGGCGGTTAGATCCTGAGCGACGGCTAAGGAGATCACGGAGGCGAAGAGGGGAGCGACCGGGAAGACGCCTTCATGAGTCAGCACAAGGGAGACGTGCGGAAGAAAATAAAAACTAAGTTTTTTTGGGCTGTTTTTAGTTTGAGATGGGAGGAAAAAAATAGGTGGGACCCCTTTTTTTAATGGGCCGCCGGCCCGCCTACAGCCAAAAGTGGGCTGCCTGTGTGGGCTGCCCGTATCAGCACCCTAATAATAATAGTAATAATATATTACTATTATTAAGAAAGACTCTTACTATACCATCATATTAAAATAAATTTTATATTGTAATTTACATATGAACTATTCTACCAATATACAAATTGAGATAAAATAAAATAATACAATTAACTCAAATAACAAAATAATATCAAATACAACAACAACACTCAAGCCTTTATCCCACTATAATGGGGTCGGCTATATGGATCCTTTGTCGCCATTGTGCCCTATCTTTTGTCATAATCTCACTAATGCCTAATTACATCATGTCTTTCCCTATAGTTTCATTCCAAGTATTTATTGGTCTACCCCTCCCTCATTTAACTTGCCTAGTGACTAGACTTCATAACGCCTAACAGGTACCTCTAATGTCTCCTTTGTATGGGTCCAAACCATCTTAGTTGATCTTCTCGCATCTTCTCTGCAATTTGTGCTACTCCTGTCTTATACCTGATACATTCATTCCTAATTTTATCCAATCTTGTGTGTCCACACATCCATCTAAGCATTTTCGTCTCCGCAACTCCCATTTTTTGCTCATGTACACAATTCATTGCACAACACTCATAACCATAGAGTATCGATGGTCTAATTGCAGTACGGTAAAACTTGCCCTTAAGTTTTAATGGTACTTTACGATCACATAAGATCCCTGGCGCGCCTCTCCACTTCAACCAACCCGCTTGGATTCTGTGTCACATCTTTATCAATACCTCCGTCTTTTTGAACTATCGATCCAGGATATTTAAAACACTCCCCACGAAAAATATCTTGATCACCCAACTTAATAACGAAGTCATCCGTTCTTTTTGCACTGCTAAATTTAAGCTCCATATACTCCATCTTTGCCATGCTTAACGTAAAACCCTTATTTTCTAAAGTGTCTCGCCAAGATTCAAGTTTTGCATTTATACCCTTGCACGTCTCATCGACCAAAACGATATCATTCGCAAACAATAAACACCAAGGTATTGCTTGTTGAATATATCTGGTGAGCTCATCTAAGATAAGGGTAAAGAAATAAGGGCTTAATGCTGAACCTTGACGTAAGCCAACAGTGATAGGAAATTCCTGTGTTAATCCTTCAGATGTCCTCACCCTTGTCACTGAATTTGTATACATATCCTTGATTATGTCAATGTATGATACATTTACACCTTTCTTTTATAAGAATCTCCATAAGATCTCTGTTGGAACTTGGAACTCTTATCATAAGCTTTCTCAAGATCGATGAACAACATATGCAAATCTTGTTTTCTTTCTCGGTAGTTGTCAACGAGTCTTCTCAAGAGATGTATAGCTTCCATGGTCCACCGCCCTGGCATGAATCCAAATTGATTCTCTGAGATGTTAGTTCTTAGTTCTTATTCTAGTGAGGCAGTCAATAAACCCACCCATAAACTTTGGGTCTCCCTCTATCTCTTCCCTATTTGGGTAGTAGAAGAAGGGATTCAGAAAATAGCCCGTTAGATGTAGAGGACTGCTCAGTTTAGTCTCTACTCTTCTATCTATCAACTTTCATATAGGAAGATATTACTCTCCTTAAACTCAAGAGCAGCAACAACCTCCTCTTCAGCCTTACTCTCCTTAGGAAGATATTATTCTCTACTCTTCTATCTATCAACTTTCATATAGGAAGATATTACTCTCCTTAAACTCAAGAGCAGCAACAACCTCCTCTCCAGCCTTCTTTATATCACCATACAACCATCTCTTTGAAGGTGTGTCTCCATCAACTCTTCTAAGAACTTTCACCAATGAGGAAAATACAAGAAGGGCAAGCTCAACATTCACCCAAAAAGTACTACCAAAAACTGTTGTAGCCTACAATTCAAGAATCAAGATAATAGATAGATGATAAGTAACAGATTAATCATAGAACTAATATTAGAAACAAACTACTAAGATACCTATTTGCCCGCGTCACTGCCAGATAATTTGGTAGCATCCCACCTTACTGATGTAAACATCTCCCGCAACTGCCTCTTCTTCTCATGGATGCTCTATAACGAAAGAAATGTTGTGACGAATCTGGCAACTCCAGGGCGCAAAAGATCGTGAGACTCCAAGTCTTTCGTAGTCTCCCGAAATATGTCAAGGGAGATAGTGTGACCATGTATAAACACTGAAAATTGACGTCCCAATGCAATAACATTTTTTATTTGCTTTAATCTAGCAATGTCCCGGCGAATCAAATTGATTATGTGTGCAACGCATGAAGTCCAAAAGAGCCTAGGCCTCTTCAAAGCCATCAACCTGGATGCCGCCATGTTATTGGATGCATTATCTGTCACAACTTGAATAATATTCTCCTCTTTTGGGCCATCTGGGCTGATAATCGTCTCATCCACAAAATCATAAATGAATTTCCCATCATTTGTGGATGACGATACATTCTTGGATAGCCAAAATGTCACCCCGACAATAGTGTGCACCACTATGTTCATGATGCTTCTCTCCTTTCTATCTGTCCATGAATCCATAAGAATACTGCAGCCATACACCCTACAGGTTTGAGTGAATGTAGTTAGCATGTCCTTCATCCGTTGAACCTCTCTCATCTTATATGGGGTTGGCCCCTTCATCCCTGCTCCACATAGCCCAACTACATGCAACGCCTGTTGGAAGGATGTAGCATACACGACATTGAAAGGAATGCATGTCTCGTATTCCCACCGAACAATATACAAGCATGCATCATCTCTAGCATTTTTCTTGTACTTGATATCAATGATGGTTTGCACCATTTTGCTGGTCTCGGCGTTTTGGACTTGGACAAATTGATCCATACGCCCTTTAGTACCTACACCTGCATAAAGGCTCCTTTGTGTGTCTTCTTCTTTGTCACTATCCAATCCTCTAACAACTACCTCTTCCAAAGCTGTTTGCAACCTTTCAGTCTTAAACTTTTTGATTGTTTGTGCAATGTTTAAATATTCCTCATTCTTTTCTTTAACATCAGCTGGTACTGTCGGACATGCCTTAACGTTGCCCCTTATCCCCTCATTCCCCCCCAAGTGATGCTTCAAGCGAGTAATTGCACAATTCACAATTTGCTTGCAATATATGCATCGTATCCAATTGGTGTCATTTTGAGTCACCTTCTCCTCAAATACCCAGCAAAGATCTCGACCTACTATGGAAGAAGCACTTGGAACCTTGCTAGAGTCTTCTGATGAAATCATTATATACCAAAAATTATAAATAATTTGAACAAATTAAATTAAAAAAAGATAACATCAGTGATATTTTTATATCTAGATTCCCACAATATTGATGCCATCATTAATCAATGATCATTGATCTGTCTAAAAACCTAAGGGTCCACATTATTTTGCAACACCAAAAATATTATATATTGCATATTTGTAATAAAAAATCAAGTAGTTTAGATAGGGTTTCATAACAATTTCTCATCATTTGTTGCAAAAATAATGTTAAAACTTAAGTGCACAACTGAATAAATTTTTTCCACATCATATGTTGTCACAATGCCAAAATCATAGAGGACGAGGGAAGGGAGAAATAGAAAGAAAGAGAGGATTAGGAATAGAGACAACCACATTGCCAAAACGCCACAATGTCAGCCGGCTGCCATAAGGATTGACCACAACCACAATGCCACAATGTCGATCGACTTTCATAAGGATTTTTCACAGCCATAATGTCAACCAAGTCCCATAAGAATTTGCCACAACCCCACAATGGTAGAATGCCAGCTGAGCCGTAGGGACTGCTGCACTGGCCACAATTGCAACTTTACAATGCCAACCCACTTCTATAAGGCTTTGGCACACCAACAATGCGATGCCAGCCAAGAAGAAGAAATATGGCAATAGAGGAAGAGAGATCAGAGAAATAGAGGAAGGAGGGAAATAGAAGAATAGAGAATAAAGACAACCATAACCCACTTCCATAAGGCTTTGCCGAGAAGAAGGAAGAGAGAAATAGAGGAAGAGAGCTCAGAGAAATAGAGGAAGAAGGGAAATAGAGGAATATAGAGAATAGGGATAGCCACAACCACAATGCCAACCGAGAATGGGGCAAATAAATAGAGGAAGAGAGATCAGAGAAATAAAGGAAGGAGGGAAATAGAGGAATAAAGAATAAGGACTGCCACAACCACAATGCCAGTCGAGAAGAAGAAAGATTAAGGCAAGCTAGGGCATGACCGCATGAGGACATTGCAACTATCCATGGAAAAGTAACAAATATTAACTTAAAAAATAAAGAACAAACTCACAAAGCTGAGCAAATGAGCCACAGAAGCGTAGAGGATAGGAGATGAGGAAATGTGTTGAGAACCAGTCTGAGAAACAGACGATAGACAGAAGACATCTGATGACAAACACTAAATAACCAGAAGAACACAACCCAGGTGCGAGAATCACCAAGATCCACTGAACCAGAGAGCCAGGAAGAAGATGAGAGAAGAAATCGCGAGAGACGGGATTAGGGCAAGCCGCTGGAGAGACGAGAAAAGTTGAGCGCGTAATATAGAAAGAAGTGGAGAGTCGAACACGACACATATCAAGGGTTTTGGTTAAATAAATTTTTTTAGAAAATATTATTAACGCCACAATGTCGCCATAATCCGCAATAATGGGCTGACATGTCGGCCGCAATTCTGGAAAACACAAATTTGTGTAATTGCAGCGATAATGATGCGTTTCCTCCCAAAAAATATCACGTCGGCATGTCGGCCGCAATCTACAAGCTTGTCCGTCTTACTATTCTTTCTATTATTCATCCCATAGTTTCATGGTATGACTCGTCAATTTAATTTCTCTGTAATTAACACAATTTTGTATTTCTCTTTTGTTCTTATATAAAGTTATCAAAATACTTTCTCCATTGATCTGACATCCTCTTTGACTTCAACATTTTATTGAAAAAACATGTAAGCCACAAAATTCCTTCGTCCCTAGACATTTCCATACTTCAATGAGTATGTTTTTTGGCCTAACCGTCTTTCCATTTTTCATCTTCTTTAGAGCATCATTTACCTCTGATACTTGAATTTTACGAGCAAAATAATATCAAATAAGCTAAAATAATAACAACAACAACACTCATGATTTTATCCCACTATAGTGGTCGGCTATATGGATCCTTTGTCGCCATTGTGTCCTATCTTTTGTCATAATCTCACTAATGCCTAAGTACATCATGTCTTTCCTTATAGTTTTATTCCAAATCTTTATTGGTCTACCCCTCTCTCGTTTAACATGCCTAGTGACTAGACTCTCACAACGCCTAACAGGTGTGTCTAATGGTCTTCTTTGTATGTGTCCAAACTATCTTAGATGAGCTTCTCGTATCTTCTCTACAATTGGTCCTACTCCTGTCTTATCCCTAATATATTCATTCCTTATTTTATCCAATCTCGTGTGTCCACACATCCTGCTAAAATAATATAACCAAAAATTAAAATATAAAGGATAGAAAAGTAAACAATATAAAAAAAACAAAACAAATTCAACAAATATGAAGAAGGATAGAGAATAGTATTTTGGCTAAATGTATTATTCCCGCTAGATACTGTGCACAGTAAAAGTACTGGCGTTGCTAACCAGAAATTGTGTATGGAGAATCCTATGCTTGTTTGGCGAGCAATATCATATAAAAGGAAAAGTAAACCATTAATTTACCTCAATGGATTTTGTACATAATGCACTTGAAATAATAATAGCACCATAGAAATAGGAAAACCAATCCATTCTGTTATATTACTGGCATATTTTGCACAACTTTGATGAAATAATTGGATGAAAATACAACTTAGTAATCCCATGTTTCTGCTGTAGAAATCCCATGTTTCCTTTTATATTAGTATAGATATGTATTTATATATATCCCCAAATCTCCCAGTATAAATATCCTTCTCCCACTGAACACTGAAAGGACTCTCCAGTTCATGTACGTGTTGATCACTTCGCCGCCTCGCAAAAACTAATATAAATGAGATCCCACTTCATGGGTTCTGCACCATGTCATACTCGGATCTTGCAGAAGTGTATGAATTGGTGAGCGGTGCAGTGCGATGTCTTGGGGTTATTGTAGATGTAAATCTCCCGCACTGCAACACATGCGGGTTAACACTATCAAAATCGGGAGAAAATTTTGTACGAGATTCACACGTCGAGGAAGGTGAGCGGATTAACAGAATATTAATCTATCTATTTTTACGGTCATTTTATGTATTCATATGTATATGTTTTGGAAAAAAATGTAAAAATACAGTTTTAACGATGATGTTTTTTGAACTATTTTACAACTAAATTTTTGCAGAATTTACCGTTGTAATTTATAGTTCATTATAACCGTAAATTACGTTGCTGTTGAGAGAGCACAAAAACTTGTATGTATTGCTTGTGTGTCTAAATATAAAGAGAGAATACAAATATATAGGAGGAAGAAAGAGAGAGAGCAATCCTATACATGATGTGAGACTAAAGAAGAGAGAAGAGGAAAAACAAAAATGGGCCCAATAATGGGCTCTTTACATGGGCTTTTCTAACACTCCCCCGCAAGCTGAAGCGTACAAAACGTATGCGCCATGCTTGGACAAGTACTGATAGAAGAGGGTACTGGAAAGAGCCTTTGTGAGGACATCCGCAACTTGTTCAGACCCTGGACATGCTTTAGATCGAGCTTCTTCATTTGAACCTTTTCCCGGATGAAGTGACAATCGACTTCGATATGCTTTGTTCTTTCATGGAAGACCGGGTTCTTGGCAATATGTATAGCAGCTTGGCTGTCACAGAGGAGGAGAGCTGGTGAAGGTAGCTTTATAGCCATATCAGCGAGAAGACTCTCAAGCCACGTCAGTTCAGACACAACAGATGTCATTGCCCGGTATTCTGCCTCAGCTGATGATCGAGCAACGACCGCTTGTTTATTGCTTCGCCATGTAATCAAATGTCCTCCAAAATAAGTGCAAAAATCACTGGTTGATCGTCGGTCATCAAGGGAACCAGCATAGTCAGCATCCGAGTATGCCACCAATGTTGGAGCTGAAGAGGAGGTTCTGTAGACAAGTCCTTGGCCGGGAGCTGTTTTAAGATATCTGAGAATGCATTCAACAGCCTGAAGATGAGATCTTCGAGGGGAGTGCATATACTGACTGATAATACCCACGGAGAAGGAAATATCTGGTCTGGTTACCTTGAGATAGATCAATTTTCCAACGAGGCGATGATAATATTCTGGATTTTGGAGTAGGAGATCCGAGTCAGATGCCTGGGCGCACAACTTGTGGTTAACATCCATTGGGGTGTCACTCGGCCTACATCCCGAATAGCCCGCATCATGAAGGAGGTTGAAACAGTACTTTCGTTGAGAGAGGACAAGCCCATCTGGCCGTCTGGCCACCTCAAGACCCAAGAAGTACCGTAGGGAACCCAAATCCTTTGTCAGAAAGACAGAACTCAGATTTAGTTTGACCACATGTATCCCTTGTGAGTCATCTCCTGTAATGATGATATCGTTAACGTATACTAACAGAAGAACCGTTCCTGTTATTCGGTGACGAGTAAACAGTGAGAAGTCGGTCGAGCTCCGAGTAAAACCAATATCCCGAAGGGCTTTACTGAACTTGTCAAACCATGCCCGTGGGGATTGTTTGAGACCATACAGAGCCTTCAAAAGGCGACAGACCTGAGACTCTTCGTGGTCTCAAACCCTGGTGGTTGCTGCATATATACCGTCTCCTGGAGATCACTATTCAGAAAGGCATTCTTGATATCCAGTTGGAGTAAGGACCACTGGCGATGGACAGCTACGGAGATGAAGACACGAACGGTATTGAGCTTGGCCACTGGAGAGAGTTTCCTCATAGTCGAGCCCCTGTTGTTGGGTGAAGCCACGAGCCACTAGACGAGCCTTCAGACGGTCTATCGTCCCATCAGCAACATGTTTGATGACAAAGACCCACTTACAACCAACCAGTTTCTGACCCGGAGGAAGGAGTACTAGAGTCCATGTCTGGTTAACCCAGAGAGCAGCCATTTCCTCCTCTATGGAGGCCCGCCATCCCGGATGTTGGAGCGCCTCCTGCACGGAGTTAGGAACAGAGACCGAGGAAAGAGAAGTAGCAAATGTGTGAAGTTGGGGAGAGAGATGATGGAGGGAGACACAGTTCTCCAGTGGATGAGCAGTGGAGGGCGGTACCTGATCAGCAGGACACGGAGTAGCCGTGGTTGAGGCCGACTGCAGAGGAGCAACGGAATTGGGAGGGCGACGAGTGTAGACACGGATAACGGGTGGTTTGGAGGGAGCAGGAGTCGGTGCAGGTGGAACCAGTGAAGGTGGTGCAGTAACGGGGATAACAGGACGTGGGATGGATGGAGGGAGAGGAGCGGGCGATAGATGAGCGGGGAAAGGAGCAGGGAAAAAAGGTTGATCCTCCCGGAAGGTAACATCAGCAGAGACCGAGATCTTTCAGGTAGCTGGAGAATAACGTACATAACCCTTCTGGGTGTGCGAATATCCGACAAAGATGTGTTTAGCCGCCCGGGGATCCAATTTGTCTGAGGACGGCCCCAGACGGTGGACGTAGCAGGTGTTGCCAAAGATACGAGGCGGGAGAGGAAAGGCCGGAGTGGCGGGAAACAGTAGGCTGAACGGAGTAGCATAGTGGAGGACGGAGGAAGACAGACGGTTGATGTGAAAGCAGGCAGTGGAGACCGCAAAGTTCCAGTAAGGTTTGGGAACATGCATTTGAAGCATGAGGGAGCGGGCTACATCGAGTAAGTGGCGGTTCTTTCATTCGGCAACGCCATTCTGCTGGGGTATGTAGGCACAGGATGTTTGATGAATAATCCCAAATTTAGAGCACAAATCCGTAAATTCGTGATCGGTGTATTCGCGAGCATTATCAGTGCACACTATTTTTAGGGTGGTGTGGAATTGTGTACGAGTCTCAAGGACAAAGGCCCGAAAAATACGGGGAAGCTCAGAGCGATCACGAAGTAAGTAAAGTCATGTTGTGCGAGAGTAATCATCAATAATTATGATAAAGTATCAAAATCCTGAAATACTAGTAATCTTAAGGACTCCATAAATCGGAATGTACTAAATCAAACGGAGCAGCGCTCCGGGTACAATTCGCAGGAAAAGAAGAACGCGGTTGCTTGCCGAAGATACAAGACTCACACTGAAATGGATGACGAGATATATCAGGAAGAGCCCGCTGGAGGACCGACAGAGGGGCATGCCCAAGTCGTCGATGCCACTCACTGGAAGAGACCGAGGAGAGAATGGTAGGAGAGTCATCGAGAAGGTAGAGCCCGTTCCGCAATGTGCCTTTACCAATGGTAGTCTGCGCCCGCCGATCCTGTATAACAAAAGAAGTAGATGTGAATATGACAGAGCAATCAAGATCACTAGTAAGGCGTCCCACAGAAAGTAAATTGAACGGGGAGCTCGGAACATGAAGAGCCGAGCGAAAAGAGATCGACGGGTTGAGAGAGAGATCCGCCGAGCCGGAGACTGGAACCGTCGCCCCATTAGCCACAGTGATACATTTCAGATGAGGAGAATCTGAGTACTGGGCAGGCTGTCGCAAGGTAATGTGATGAGTGGCACCTGAATCCACGATCCAGCATGGACTGGTGGATAAACAAGCAGTACCTGTGTTGGAGACAGAGGTAACAGAGGCAGAGGGCAGGTTGAGTAGCCCCTGGAGTTGCTGGAGCTGAAGACGATCGGCCTCAAGGTCAGGAGGGGCATCAGAGGAGGCATCAGCAGCAACAGACGCCGTCGGACGAGGAGGATAACCAATCTTCCGGTAGCAAGTCGCCTCAAGGTGGTCGTCCTTCCCGCAGTAAGAACACTTCGGCCGACCCCGACCACCACGCCCACGGCCCCGGGATCCCGAACGTCCTTTACGAGCAGAGGTAGGAGGGGACGGTAGGGGGGATGGGGCCTGCTGAAGAAGGGCCGGGGGAGAAGGCGCAGAAGTATCCGGAGGAGGTGACACACGGAGAAGCATGGAGCAAACATCAGAGAAAGATTGTGTTGTGGGAGAAGCCAGAACCTGAGTCTGAATGCTTTGAAGGTGAGACGGAACACGAGCCATCATGATAGCAATGCAGACGGCTTCCTTCTGAGCGCGCTGAACAACATGATCATTGGTAGACGACTGATGCTGGATCTAGGCCTCAGCCAGGGTCTTGGCTCGAGCGACAAAGGAGGTCATGTCCGAAGCCCCGCCAGTGTCGAGAGCGAGAAGATCAGTGAGTATGTCGTAGAGATGTTGAAGGCTGTCCCGGCCTGAGTACAAGGAATGCAGCTCATCCCACATAGTCTTGGCAGTTTCGTGATACATGGCCATCTGATAAGGTTCACCATCCAAGGAATTGAGGAACCAAGTTTGAACGCGACCATCATTGCGGAGCCAGTCGTCGGTTGGAGGAGATGGAGGTGCCTGAGTGAGGTGAGGCAAAAGACCCTTGACCTGAAGAACCCGTCGAACAGAATGCACCCAAGGGATAAAGTTCTTCTTCCTAGAGAGAGAATTGGTAGTTATACGCAGCTCGTCGCGGATTTCTGTTGGACAAGCCGGACGGTCTGCAGGCGGACTAGCCGCTGGGACGGTGAAGTTGACAGAAGAGCCCATAGAAGCAGCAGGAGAGAGACCGTTACAGGTCGGGCGATTAGCAATCCGCAGCGACTAGAGACTGTAGCGGGTGACGAAGGCCGCTGCGAGAAGAACTGGAGACCGCTCGGCAGGCAGGCAGGCAAGGAGACGACCGCGACGACAATGCGGGAGAAGCAAACCGCACGGTCACAATGTGTACACCAGCGGGCAAACGGGCCGCGACCAAAAAATGCGGAAAGGAGATAGACCGCACGGTCTCAGTGTGCACACCAACGGTCAGAGCAAAGGAGGCCGCGAGTAGAACTCGAGCGGACAGGAAGAGGAAGCCGCGAGTAGAGAACTCGAGCGGATAGGAGAAGAGTCCGCAAGTTAGAGAACTCGAGCGGATAGACAGATAGACCGGGCGAGTAGCACCGGAGGAGGGGCCCACGGGAGAAGAAAGCATGGAGAAGGCCGTGAGCTAAGAAGGGAGCTCGTTGCGGGAAGGGAGAAAGAAACAAACTGCGCGGGTAGAGAGGAAACCGCGCGGGATAAGGGAGGTGGGAAAGGGCCCCACTGGTTAGAGATACTCCTATAAAAGGATAGAGAGTAGAGAGAAAGAGGGTGGAGGACACGGGATAGGGGTGGGAGGGAAGAGAGGCGGTTAGCAGAAGACTAGCCACGCGCCCTGCGCGAGAAGGGAAGGCCGACCGGTTAGACAAAGGCAGACCGCGCCTAGCGCAAACAGAGGAGGTCGGGTTAGCAGAAGGCTAGCCGCAAGGAGAGACCGAGTCCCTCTGATACCATGTTGAGAGAACACCTAAACTTGTATGTATTGCTTGTGTGTCTAAATACAAAGAGAGAATACAAATATATAGGAAGAAGAAAGAGAGAGAGCAATCCTATGCATGATGTGGGACTAAAGAAGAGAGAAGAGGAAAAACAAAATTGGGCCCAATAATGGGCTCTTTACATGGGCTTTTCTAACAGTTACAAAAAAAGTCCCGCATGTTCCTCTGTGCGAAACGCGTACAAAAAATTTGAGCATCAAAATCGCACCAAATTTGAACCGTTCAGTGCAATTTGAAATAGGTGCAGGGCGGAGCTGTCTCTTCGGTTTTCTGTGGTTTTTATTTTTTATTATCAGGCATATGTATATTACAAATTTGGTGTGCAGACACTTAGTTTGAAATGAAGTGGCAGAGATTAAAAATGATACTTATTAGAGGATACTAGCTCTATAATATTTCTGATGAATATGAACCAAATATAGTGAGGAAATATTGTTTCCAAAAGAAGAATTTTTTTTGTTCCCCCCCCCCCCCCAAATCTTGATGTATATGATTTGTTCATCATTTGCAATTAAGAACTTCCAAACTCTACTTTAAAGTCATAAAATGTATCTACAACACAAACGATATATAAGTTATAGCTCACTTCTTCATTGTTTTTTTTGTTTGAGTCAATATCTTATTATTCTGATTGACTCGTTGATTAAGGTGATACTCTTTGGTACAGCGAGAGTAATTAGTCCAGCGTGTGTAGTATTATCAATTTTATAAAAGATGGAGTGTTTTAAAACCATTATCAAACGAAGATAAAGAGACACCTAGTTGCAATAAGTTTAAGTACTTTAGATTGATTATCTAGGACAAAATAGATATAGATGAAGATATAACCATTGAAATTAAAACTTGGTAGTTAAAATGAAAAAAATGTCTCGAAAGTACTAGTATTAAAAGATTTTGTGGGAGAACAATAGACCCAAAATAGCAAGAATAAACAAATTTCAAGATTCATAAAGTTAATAGACCCCAAATAGTTGAGTCTACTTCCATAGATTGATCAAGACCTCCATGGTGTCATGATTGAGGCAAAGTCGTCGAGCCTTTACAGGAACATGGACGACACGACCTCCACGGTTTCTAGAAGTGATGGTACTGCGATAGGTGAATCCCCTTTATGGTGCTTCCATGAAAAGATGAAGCACCAGATGAACCCTGGTGGTTATTGGGAGATTCAATTTGGAAGTCATGTCATCTATTCTTGTAATCACTCGAAAAGGATCATAAAATTTTGATGCCAATTTGTGCATTGCCTTTTATTGAGAGATAATTGTTGATCGAGACCGAGTTTGACCCAAACCAAATCACCACCTCTGTACAATCCTGTGATGCTCATCGTAACGCTTCTTCATGTGCTCTTAAGCTTGTAGTAAATGCCCATTGTTGGAACAAACAATGTTGTTGCGGCTCTGGATAAGGCAATTGATGTCGTCAATTGTCTAGGATTTCATTAGATAAGACGGGGTGTGTTGAGGATCTTGTCCATACATGTGATGAAAAATCATCATTTTAAGTGTGGAGTGGTATGAAGCGTTATAACATTACTCAATCCATTGAAGCCAGTGAGGCCACTCCTCAGGGTTATCCTTTGTAATGCAGTGTGGATACATCTCAATGGTCCATGGCCATCTTCGTTTGACTGTCTGACTACGAATTATGTGCTTAAGAAAGGGATAATTTGATTTCGTTTAGTCGAAACAGCTTCTGCCAGGAACTACTCTTGACGACCTTGTCCCTTATGAACAAGCCAAGTTATTTGGTTTGGATCCAAATATAGTTGACATTTATTTAGGTCTTGTTTAGACCTAGCTGCAAGGGGTAAAACAAAAATCTCGATCCCCATCATGACAGTCGTTCAGACACTCAACCCCAACCTCCTCCCCTTTCCCATTCGTTTGTGTTGAGTTTTCTACAGTTCGGGTGCACACAGGTGTGGCGGCAGTGATCCACAGTTGCGGAGGCCTTAGCTTTGTTGATGGTGGGCTGTGAAGCCGACAGTGGGGCAGGCCTTGGTCGCACAAGTGTTGGTCTATCGGGCTCGGGAGGAACCAGCCACGCAAGCAATGACTTAGCAAGTGAAGGCCAATGGCGGGTTGCGCAGCCGCGCCGAGGTTGAATCCTTACTTGTGCTTCCTTTTCACTGATGGGGGTGGTTGGTCGTTCAACGATGACTAAAATTTGCTTGTGAATCTGTGCGACTGTGGTTTACGAATTGCAGTAAGTATTCGTATTCCTCAGTGATTGGAGGTGGTTGATACCAACTGTGTTGCTCTTTATTGAATTCGATATTTCTCTTATATATTGTCTTGCGTGTATGTGATATATTGTGTTATATAAATCACATGGGATTGCCAGCCTTTGTGTTTTGTTTTACTTTGAATTTTAGCTATGTCTGAGGAAACATCTGATTTTCTAACAAGTGGTATCAGAGTGATAAGTTCGTGTATGCAATTGATTGAACATTCAGGAAAATATTTGACTGTGGTGGGTGATGACATAACCTGCTCCCCATCCTTTCGAATCTGACCTTTGAATTAAATAGGTCTCGTAGTTTTGCTTGAGGAAAACTATGGTAGGGAAGAACACAATGTTATCTTAGTATTCTGGGGAGATGTTTGATCACAACGATAACTTTAGTTGTCGGTTGATTCAGGTCAAGGACATATTGATTGAACAAGGATTGATGTGGGTGCTGCGGGGATGGGATAAATTGCCCACTTCGATGAAGAACGTATAGTGGATTGACTTGGATGAGCTTGTCACTATTACTATCAAGATGTGTGTTGACGACAAAGTGCTCTTCAACATTGGTATCAAAGAGTCTGCAATCAAGCTATGGACAAGCTTGCGGTATTATATTTGTCTAAGTTGTTGATCGCGTGACCGTTGTTGAAGCAGTGACTGCATGACTTGAAGATCCCGGACGGTGGTAACCTGCTACAAGAACGCTTCAACATGTACAATAACCTTCTGAACCAATTACATGTGGTTGATGTGAAGGTAGAGGAAGAAGGCAATGCCCTCTTGCTTCTTACCTCACTCCCGATATGCTTTAAACACATGGTGATCGCGCTCCTATTCGAGAATGATACATTGGGGCTGATGGAAGTCACATCAACATTATTGTTTAGTCAGATGCCGACGAATCCCACACTTGGGGGTGTGCATTTTTTGGCGCCTCACGTTGAGGTGGTGCTTTGTGCAGTTGATGTTATGTGCAGACGATGTCTTGTGCAATTGTTATACCCACATACAGTGCCACACACAAACAATGCTTCGTGCAGGTGGTGGTTCCGGATCATGAACCAAAGTGGCAATTTGTTGAGTTATTTGGTTCGGATTTGGATTTAATTAGCATATCTTGAGGTCTTGTTTAGACATAGCTACAGAGGGCAAAAAAACCAGTGATCCTCATCATAGAAGAGGTGAGTACACCCCCACCCCGAATCCCTTCTCCCATTCACTCGAACATGCACAGGTGTGGCAACGGTGATCCACATATGTGGCAGCCTTGGATTTGTCTGCGGAGAGTTGTGAGTCTGAAATAGGAGCATGCCCTGGTCCCATGGGTGTTGGCCACTCGGGCTTTGGAGGAGCATGCCTCCCATGCGCTTTTGTGGGACGACAGTGGCGATGCAGCGAACCTCAATAATGGCAAGTTCTGAGCTAATGAAGGACAATGGTTGTTGCGTATCCGCAGCTATGTTGTGTATCCGCGGCTATGTTGTGTATCCGCGGCTATGTTGTGTCCTGACTTGTTTTTCCTCTCCCAATGGTGGTGATAGTTGGTTATCCGATCAGGACAAAGGTTTACTTCGAAGAATACCAATAGGAATTTCTTTAAATGAGGGAGAAACACATCGATAAGGCCACTATAGAGGGTACGCCACTAAGCCCAAAGGGCATCGCCAAAAAATCAAACTTGTCTTGATGAGTCTGAAAACTATCTTCTGGATATCCTCTGGGTGCATTAGCACCTGGTAGTCTCGGTAGCAAAGGTCTAGCTTGGTGAAAATTGAAAACTATCTCGGCATATAGCTCATCAAATAGCTTGTCCACCACCGAGATAGGGGATTTGTCCTTGACAGTTCTTTCGTTCAGCTGACGGTAATCTACACAGAATCGTCGCGAGCCCCCTTTCTTCTAACGAGCAAAATTGGGATGAGAAAGGGGACTGGCTGGGCTTTGATGTAATCTCAATTTTAAGGTTTTGAAAATTTACTTATTTTGATCCCCTTTTTTTTTTAAAGCATTAATTTTAAATGACAAAAAAAAATTTTAGGGTTGGAATTTAAAAAAAAAAACGAGGGCCGAGCGGCCAAATCGACTTTTGCGCGCACAATTCAACAACGTCGCTATGAGCTTGAGAAGTTCGTTAATCTCGCTTGAGTGGTTCTCTCACGCGTTCACGAGTCGAACCTTCCACGGATTCCACGGCCACAAGCAAAATCTGAATTTTAAATAACTTATGGAATAACGATATTATTAGCAGTACGAACGCAACGGCAAGCCCATAAATTAATTAAGAGACGCATAAATTTAACACTAATACAAGGAGAGCGATCGAGTTTACCCAAACCAAAGCACGAGGAATGGTTTTCCCGTTTTCTTCCGCGATCGGGCTGAAGGCTTGCGGACGGATTCGAGCTGGCGAATAGGGCACGGCCGGAAAGGGGGTCGAAGTCGACGGCCCGTTATCCACTCCCGGTCGCCGGAAGAAGGTTCCGAAGTCGACGGCAGACGGGCTACGTCTCCAAGTGGACGGGCGGAGCGTTGCGCGAGGCCGAAGGTGACGCCGCCGCTGGAAGGTGGCTCGATGTTGGGCTTTGCGGGATTCGCCGGCAATGAACAGGGAACGAGAAATGTCTCGTTCTTGTTCTATCCGGTCTGCCTTGTCTCCACCAAAATGAGGCTTTAAATAGACTAAATTTCCTATATTTCTTTCCCTCTATAGCACATGAAATCTCATAAATTTGATTCCTTTTTAAAAAAAATATTCTCAATGACTCATAAATTTGATTCCTTTTGAAAATATCCTTTTCTAAATGACTTTCCCAATAAATGATGAGATTTGAATTTTGAAATTTGAATTTGAAATTTATGCTTACGTAATTAATTTTGGGCTTGCCGCTATCGTTCTACTACTAATAATACCGGACCTCTTTATTGAAGTCCCAACGGTCGGTCAAGCCGATGAGCCAGAAAGCAATACGAAGAAAATGCATGAAACAATGCATGAAATAAAATAAAATAAAAGCATAAAGTCTATGATGCGTCGCAGGCCGCATCAATTCCCCCGGGGTTGAAAGGACTCGACCCCGGCGAGATTTCACAAAAGCTAGCGATAGAAAGATCTGGGCGGCGCCGGCGCAGCTCATCAGTGCTGATCCAAGAACTATCTGTGACGTCTCGTCCTCGCCATGAGACCAAATAACGTTGGTATGTCCCGTGGCGAGTGCGAAACTCTCGTACATCCAGAACCTGGTCTATCTCCTCAGTAGTGGGTGTCTGCATTGGAGCTAAGTCCGGTGGAATCTCTGGAGCTGTCGTTGGTGGACTTGGGCTGGAACAAGGTGGATCTCCATAGAAAGGTGTCAGGTCTGCCACATTAAATATCGGCGAAGTACCGAATTCAGCGGGCAATTCAAGGAGATAGGCATTCTCCCCGATGCGCTTCCGGATTCGGAAAGGACCAAACTTCCTCTGCTGTAACTTGTGGTATTTACCCGGAGTGAATCTCTGCTTCCTGAAATAAGCAAAAACCCAATCTCCCTCTGAAAAGTATAACTCCCGGCGATGTCGATCGGCCAAGGTTTTATATTTTTCAGAGGTCGCTCGCAATATATTAGTAATAGATTTATGCAATTCCTTTAAATAATCAACATGGGCTTGCGCATCAAAGGAAATACGTTCATGATTCGGGAGGGAGTGACGATCAAGTAAATGTGGTATAGGAAATCCGTAAACAATCTCGAAAGGAGATTTAGTGGTTGAGCGATTAGGAGAGTTATTGAATGCAAATTCAGCCTGTGGCAGTATAAGATCCCATTGCTTCGGATTCTCCCCAGTCAAACACCTAAGAAGGTCCCCCAAGCTCCTATTAACGACCTCAGTCTGCCCATCGGTCTGAGGGTGATATGCGCTGCTAAATTCGAGTTTGGTACCTAATCGAGCCCACAACGTCTTCCAAAAATATCCCATAAAACGAGTGTCCCTATCAGAAGTAATCGACCTAGGAATTCCGTGCAGTCTAACGATTTCCTTAAAAAAAAGTTCGGCGACGTGTACAGCACTAGAAGTTTTTCTACACGGAATGAAATGTGCCATTTTCGAAAATCGATCTACGACTACAAAAATAGAGTCAACCTTCCTCTTAGTGCGAGGAAGTCCTACCACGAAGTCCATCGAGATGTCATCCCATGGTCGCTCAGGAATCGGTAAGGGAATGTATAATCCTGTGTTTTGAGCATGACCCTTATACAGCTGACACGTGGTGCAGTGTCTGACGAACTCAGTGACATCTCGCTTCATATGTGGCCAATAGTAACGAGCGCTGGCGAGATCTAATAACTTAGATTGGCCTACGTGTCCACCTAACCCAGACGAGTGGAGCTCCCTAAGTAATGTCTCTCGAAGCGGTCCTTCGCAGATGCAAAGGCGCGTGCCCCTAAACAGATAACCCTCACTAACGACGTACTGTGTGGTGGGATCAGTCCCACTGTGTTGACATGAGCTCCAAATATCGTGAAAGAACGGATCAGTGGCGTATAGGTCGCGCTGTGAATCTAAATCAATAATGCACGGCTGCAGGGTGACTAATAAATGTGTGCGACGACTAAGGGCGTCGGCTACGCGGTTCGTGACTCCGGGTTTGTGCTTCAAGTGAAACGTGAACTCCTGCAGGTAAGCAGCCCACTTGGCATGACGTCTGATCTCTTTTTGGGAGTTCAGATGCTTCAGAGCCTCATGATCAGTGTTCAACACAAACTCGCGCTGAATCAGGTAGTGTCTCCAATGACGGAGAGCTTGAACGATAGCGTAAAACTCTAAGTCGTACGTGGAATATCTGGTCTTGGCCTCGTTCAACTTCTCACTAAAGAATGCAATGGGGCGACCCTCCTGACTCAAAACTGCGACAATGCCTATGATCGATGCGTCACAGTCAACCTCAAAAATTTTCTCAAAATCAGGTAGCGCTAATAGCGGTGCACTCGTGAGTCTCTCTTTAACCAAAAGAAATGCTCCCTCGGCTTCCTCAGTCCAAATAAACAAACCCTTTTTAAGACAATCAGTCACAGGTGCTATCAAGGTGCTAAAGTTTCGAATAAATCGTCGATAAAAAGACGCTAGCCCGTGGAATCCTCGAGCCTCAGTAATCGTCCTAGGGCTAGGCCAGGATTCTATCGCCTTGACCTTCTCTCTATCAACTCTAATGCCCTCAGAAGAAACGATATATCCTAAGAAGGTCAGACTGTCAGTCAAAAACGTGCATTTCTTCAAATTTATATATAATTTATTTTCACGTAGTATATCTAAGACCTGCCTAAGATGAATCATGTGCTGATTTTGATCAAGGCTATAAATTAAAATATCGTCAAAGTACACCACTACGCAAACTCCTATGAGTGGCCTAAGCACTTGATTCATCACACGCATAAATGTGCTGGGAGCATTGGAGAGCCCAAAAGGCATCACTAGCCACTCGTACAATCCCTCCTTGGTTTTAAACGCGGTTTTCCATTCGTCCCCAGGTCGAATTCTAATCTGGTGGTATCCACTTTTTAAGTCAATCTTTGAAAATACGCGGGATCCACTGAGCATATCTAGCATGTCATCCAATCGGGGAATTGGAAAGCGATACTTGATCGTGATTTTATTAATCGCTCGACTATCAACACACATACGCCATGTCCCATCTTTCTTAGGAACTAGAAGTGTGGGGACGGCGCACGGACTCATACTCTCCCTAACGTGACCCTTTGAAATCAGATCGGTCACCTGCCTATGTAGTTCCTCATGCTCTTTCGGACTCATGCGATAGTGGGGCAAATGAGGTAAGCTAACGCCTGGGATGAGGTCTATGTAGTATTGTATGTCCCTCATCGGGGGAAGCTGATCGGGAAGCTCCTCCGGCATGATTTCAGAGAACTCATCTATGAGGGGACGCACCGTACTAGGGATGTCTAATGTAGCGGGGGTGGTGTCGATACCTGATAACATATAGACGACCTCACTATCCTTCATCTCCTCCTGGAATTGGGACCCAGTCAGTAACATGGTGGCGGAGGGAAAGGACATCGCGGAGACGGTGGTAGAAGGGGGTGAAGTCCTCTCGGGGGCTTTGGGAACAAGGCCATTCTTTTGGGGGAGAAGAACGATCTTGCGACCATTGCGCTCGAAGGAGTGAGAGTTCTTTACACC
This sequence comes from Platanthera zijinensis, assembly GCA_039513925.1. NCBI lineage: Eukaryota > Viridiplantae > Streptophyta > Magnoliopsida > Asparagales > Orchidaceae > Platanthera > Platanthera zijinensis. Next base: position 51,988,193 of record CM077078.1, on the reverse strand, counting down.
ATCATGAACTACGTGCCTATCGTACTGCCAAGGTCGTCCCAATAAGATGTGACATACCTCGATAGTAGCTACATGACACCATACAGCGTCCTGATATGTACTGCCTATGGAAAACTCTACGAGACACTGGTGCGTGATAGGAATGGTAGTACTACTAGTGACCCATGACAGACTATAGGGTTTTCCTAAGGGCTGCGTTTTTAATTTCAGCTTTTCAACCATGCGTTGAGAAACAAAGTTCTCCATACTACCGCTGTCTATAATGATGGAGCAGAATTGCCCTTGTATGCGTGCGGTGGTACGAAAGATGTTGTTTCTCAACCACTCGTCATCAATAGGGGCCTTGGGAGTCAGGAGGCTATGTTGGAGAACACACACTAATTGATCAGGTTGTTCTCCCTCAACTTCGTACTCGCTCTCCGGCTCAGGCTCAGGAGTCGGGTCAGTCTGGGAGTCACTAAGGAATACTCCGTACTCAGGCTCTGACCCACTCTCAGAATCAATGATAGCGACGAAGTGGCGTCGCGGACACTCAGAAGACTTATGGCCCGGCTCCATACACTTAAAACATCTAAACGTCCCTGGCTGAGGTCTAGTGCCTACAATCTCCTTACCCTTATTGGGAGGGGCAGGGAGTGCTGGGGTGCTTGTGGTCGCTACCGGTCGGGAGGACCCGGCAGGGGTGAAAGTGTGACTCGGTTGTGACTTGTCAGTAGTCTTATTTCCAGATGTTCGTTTCTGCAGTGCCTCTACTCTCCGTGCACGACTCGTAGCCTCTCCTAAATCTTTGTACTCAAGGAGTTCCAACTGATCTCGAATGGAGTAGCGTAACCCGTTTAGATAACGGGAAACGGTCATGTCATCGTCCTCTCGGAGGTCGAGGCGAGACTGCAAGACTAGGAACTCGTTGGTGTACTCATCGACAGATAATTTGTCCTGTCGTAAATTATGGAACCTACGATACAGAGTTTGCATGTAATCAGATGGAACGTATTTCTTGCGCAGTTGAGTTTTGAAGTCGTTCCATGTTGTGATCGGGGGGCATACCTAAATTGAACCTAGACCGTTCTAATTGTCCCCACCAAACTAACGCGGATCCTTTAAGTCTAAGCGTGGCATACTCAACTTGCCTAGCTTGGGGCAATTGCTTCCAAGCCAGGAAACGATCCATCCGTTCACACCATTCAAGGCAACTCTCGGGCTCTATTGGCCCTTCGAAATCACGCCCGTCCACTTGATTCCCACATCCCAATGGGGTTGGTGTCGTGGTTCGTTATGGCCCTCCGGATCGGGGTGTGCGAGTTCCCGAGGTCTATGGTCCGGGTCGATTTCGACCACTGGGGCAGGTGTTCGGTTGACGTGCAAGGTCGCTTCGATATTATTAACCGAAGTGCGTAGTCCGTTCATGATATGTGTGACACTACCCATACCGGTGGTAAGCGTCTCGACTGTTTTCATTAATTCACTCATGCGTCGAGCCAAATCTCCTACGCTGTTTTCTAACTGATCGACTCGTTTTTCCATCAGAAAATTTGAAAATAGATTTAAATAAAATTTTAAATTTTTTTTCTTTTTTTAGAGAACTTTCCCGAGTGGGAGAAAAATAATTAATTTATTTAAGAAAAACAAATTCCCTTTTTTATTGAAAAATAAATATTTTTTTTCTCTCTTTTTTTGTCAATAAATAAAAATAAATTTTTTTTTAAAATCTTCTTTTGTTTTAGATAAATCGGATCGATTGACTCACGATAGGAGTGAATCGATTTCCTCTGATACCAAACTGATGTAATCTCAATTTTAAGGTTTTGAAAATTTACTTATTTTGATCCCCTTTTTTTTCAAAGCATTAATTTTAAATGACAAAAAAAAATTTTAGGGTTGGAATTTAAAAAAAAAACGAGGGCCGAGCGGCCAAATCGACTTTTGCGCGCACAATTCAACAACGTCGCTATGAGCTTGAGAAGTTCGTTAATCTCGCTTGAGTGGTTCTCTCACGCGTTCACGAGTCGAACCTTCCACGGATTCCACGGCCACAAGCAAAATCTGAATTTTAAATAACTTATGGAATAACGATATTATTAGCAGTACGAACGCAACGACAAGCCCATAAATTAATTAAGAGACGCATAAATTTAACACTAATACAAGGAGAGCGATCGAGTTTACCCAAACCAAAGCACGAGGAATGGTTTTCCTGTTTTCTTCCGCGATCGGGCTGAAGGCTTGCGGACGGATTCGAGCTGGCGAATAGGGCACGGCCGGAAAGGGGGTCGAAGTCGACGGCCCGTTATCCACTCCCGGTCGCCGGAAGAAGGTTCCGAAGTCGACGGCGGACGGGCTACGTCTCCAAGTGGACGGGCGGAGCGTTGCGCGAGGCCGAAGGTGACGCCGCCGCTGGAAGGTGGCTCGATGTTGGGCTTTGCGGGATTCGTCGGCAATGAACAGGGAACGAGAAATGTCTCGTTCTTGTTCTATCCGGTCTGCCTTGTCTCCACCAAAATGAGGCTTTAAATAGACTAAATTTCCTATATTTCTTTCCCTCTATAGCACATGAAATCTCATAAATTTGATTCCTTTTTAAAAAAAATATTCTCAATGACTCATAAATTTGATTCCTTTTGAAAATATCCTTTTCTAAATGACTTTCCCAATAAATGATGAGATTTGAATTTTGAAATTTGAATTTGAAATTTATGCTTACGTAATTAATTTTGGGCTTGCCGCTATCGTTCTACTACTAATAATACCGGACCTCTTTATTGAAGTCCCAACGGTCGGTCAAGCCGATGAGCCAGAAAGCAATACGAAGAAAATGCAGGAAACAATGCATGAAATAAAATAAAATAAAAGCATAAAGGCTATGATGCGTCGCAGGCCGCATCAGGCTTGGTGATCCCTTACTGGAGTGTATTTTATCACACTACCACTAGATCTCGTCTTTCTATTTGAATGGGTATCTGCACGATAGTAGCACCATTAGTTGAGTTTCGGGCGTCACATTTGCGATGGTCCTATTAGCGGGGTGGTGGCAAGCTCCAATGGAACTTTCCAAGTCCCACACAATTGGTCTCGCTATAGTAAGCCACTTGACCTAAGACTATGTTGTTGAATCGCTCCAATGGAATCGCATGTAGGTCCGGTGAGAAGCAATCATCTGGGACCTATATCTAAGTGCCCTCGTAGAGTCAAGGGCTTGCTATCTTTTCTGCATTTTCCACCCTCACATGATCATTGCTGGAATGAAAAATCATTTCACAAAGGATTGTTGTTGGATTGCAAAAAACAGTGTATGGAGAAGAGTTCAGACCGGATCACTGCTCGAGTGGAACAACAATGCTCAATATTCCAACACCTTACCATATCATGAGTTCTCAAGCAGCTATAGAATCCCTCACACACTTCTGACTGGATGATAGGGTGATGCTTCAATCCACTTGAAAGCACGTCTGATCGTTGGTTCATTACTCCCATTGGAAATTGAATATAATCTAATTTTCCGGTTCATACCAGTTTATCATACAATTACCCAATCATGAGGTTATCATTCTGCCGGAAAGTATTCGTTTCATTGAAATTAATTCTTGCAAGGGTAAACACTTCTGTATATATAGAAGTAGAGAGTTACACATGGAAATGAGTAAAGTTTTCAAGCTCATTCCAATCCACGGTCGGCTCAATTCAAGTTTGATCAAGCTTTTGGCTCGTTCAATTGGGTCCAAGCTAAATCTCAGCCAAAAGCCAACCTGATTTTTAGGCTATCTTAGATCATCGAACCGTATTCTTCATAGCTCCACTCTTCTCTTTCCCTTTTGTCAATCAGCATAGTAAATATATAATTCTAGGGTTTTATTGGACTCAAATGTTGTTTGGATAATTTCTAAAATATTAATTGATATGATTATCTGAACATAAATTAAGAAAAGAATATTATTGTGGCTAGTTTTATCAATCCATAAGATCAGGGATATAACACTCTTCTCAAACCTCTTTGTCATGTGCAGTCCCTTTCAGGCATAATGGATGCTTCTATGGAAGATTTAGCTCGCTGCCCCGGAATCGGTGAGCGCAAGGTATTTTCTTCTGTTCACACCATGAAACCATTGAGCTTGCTTATTTTACCTTTTTTTTTTCATTTTGGAATCTGGTATTGAAAGATCCATGGGGAACAAAATTCAACCTAATGCTTCTCTAACTATTTGTTTTAAACATCTAATCTAATATTCAAGAGTATAGCTCTTCTTTTTACTGTTATATTTGGCATTTACACATGTAGACTCCGTTTGGCACGGCGGTGACGGTCATGAACGCTGTGGTTAGTTGTTCACGAACGCCTGACCTCTCCTAAGGAACTACACCCACTTTTATGTTCAAAACTGTTTTCTTTTCTTGATGTCAGTCATAACAATTGTCTCGCCAAACATGCATTCTATGATGGTGGCATTTTTGTCCAAACTCACCAGAGCAAAAAAAAAAAGCTGCCCTAAATTCGTCTCATCTTGAGCTATTCTAAAGCACAAACTTTCAGCTGGAAGCCAAAATGTTGGTTCCTTACTACCACTTCGAATGTGTGTCACCATTTTAGAACACCGATAATCCTGTGAATCGGTTTGAATATAATGTGTAGATGTGACATTGTTAATGTAAAGTTAGAGGAAACATAGCTCTGGATATGATAATTCCAGGTGAAAAGGCTACACGACACGTTTCATGAGCCGTTCCGAAGGGCTTCACGTCGACCCGATGTTACAATACCCGAGGCTTTTGACAAAGCCAAAAGAGCCGATAAGCAGCAGCCTTCAGAAGACAAAGGGAGCGAAAAGCCAGCAATCGACGAGAAGACCCCCGGCTCACCTGAAGCTCTTAAGGAGAGCGACAGCAGCATTCGTTCAGCTCTTGATGCCGCGTTACCTATATATGCCGAGAGAATTAGCGGCAGCGGGTCAGGCAGCAAGCACAGTTAAACCTGATTGAGAGAAGTTTTTGGTGTTTTGAGTTTATTTTATTTATTTATAAAATGATAGAAAATTTATTTGTTTAGGGTTTGTTAAAAGAAGTATTCAAATTGGTCTCATGAAATGAGTGAAACATAAGCTGTGTATGGGTGGGTCCTGAACTCAATTGTGTCAGTTGTCCCCAAAAGTATAACATTTATATGCAGAGTCCCTAAACCCTAAAAAAAGTCTTTTTTTCTAGGTCTATTTGATCTCCCGAAAAGAGCATTTTGATCTTGCGGGATTTCGGAATAAGTATTATGTGATTTTTGTATTGAGTAAATTGTTGATAATCTCTCTAAATTTTTTTCACCATTGTTAATAACTCTCCTAATCTTTATAAATAGGTGGATAATCCCTCTTATCTTTGGAGTAGGATTCTCTTCATTTGAATGTTCTATAGCTCCATACATTTACTGTTTGGTTGGGCTGTTGCTGATAAGCTGCTGTACTGTTTGAAAGAAAAAGTGCTGATTCTGGAAAACAGAGTTTTGTTAAAAAACTTTTGGGTGAAACAGATTACAAAACGGAGTTTTTGAAAAAAATTACAAAATAGATTGGAGGCCAGGATCAAAATGGAAACAGAGTCTACAGCTACAAAAAAACTCCCAAAATGGCAATCAAAATTTACCGAGAACCATAACTGGAACAAAGAACTAAAATATCATCAAACAATGTTATTTTCATAAAGAAAGAAGCCGGACTCAAACAGATAAAAAGGAAGAAAACCTTGTAGCTCGTCATGGCGGCTCAAACGTTATAGGGCTGAGTCGTCCCATAGCTCTGCTCCCTTACCCATATGCCTCTTCTGGATGCGAAGTGCTGGTTGCCCTCTCGATGCCTCTTAGAGACGAAGATGCGCAGGGGATTCACGTGGAGTAGGGAAGCAAGATCGGGGAGCTCTCTTCAGGGTTTCCGCCTTTTGGAATGAACCGCCCGGCTTCTGCTGTCACCGCAAGAAAAAGCTGCGGCTAGGGATAGAAAACTGCGGACTTAAATAAACGGAGGTTTGAAAATAAGTTCAAACACCGCTTATGATGAAAATGGCGGTGCGGTCCAACCGCACCGGAGTTAAGCCGCGCCAAACGCCACCATGTTTGGTGTTTATTGATTGATTTGCTGAGTTTACTAGTTTAGAATATGTTGCATATGAAATAATTGAAGTTTATACTTTCTCAGTTTCTCTTTCTCTGCACACTAGTTTAGTAGTTTGATACATAAAAATGTACAATTAGTCCAATCACACACTCTTAAATGAATGATCTTACAAAAAAAACTTTGGTTTAGTTTCTTGTGAATTTTTGATGGAAAAAGTTCTATTTGTGATGCATGGTAAAATTAGAGGGGCATGCTGTGTATGTTCTGTCTGCTTCAATTAATTTGAATGCGAATTTTATTGGATTAGATATGCCTGTCAATTAATAAAAATACTAGCTTTATTTTTGAATGGTATATCTATAACAATTTGTGACGAAATTGCCCCGAAAGATTCCGATAGAGCAGCGAGGGTCGGCAAACTGCCGCTTTCTGTTTGCAACACGGCGGTCATTTTAGCAAAGAAAAGAGAGCCATTTGTACTGTTTTAGGATCCGTTTGGCGCAGAGGGTTTGGCGCAGAGGATTTCCCGCAGAGGAAACCTGTGATTTTAATGGGCGGGCCGGATCCCCGCTGACCCACCGCAGCACCGCCAAAATGGATGGTCGTTTACATTGCACTTTGCTCCGGTTCGGATGCTGGTAGGTGTGGTCCCCACTGTGCACAAGTTTAATGTGAATTGAGGGGCCTACAGACCTTCTCGCGATATGACTGACCCTGGACACCAGACCCGGACCAAAAAAACTACTCTTGAAACTCTAATGTTCAACATCTACACTTTAAGTGAGGCAGAGAATAATAATAATAACTCAAAAATCACTTTGCTTCATTGCAATTGAATTTGAATTGAAATAATTCGAGGTGATTTGCAGTCATTTAAACTTGACCCAGAATCACATTTCACATCAATTTAGAAGCTTCAATTGGCTCGCTCAAGAATTGATTCGAGCTAGCTCGATTCTGATTCTGATTCTATTTTGAGTCAGCAAATATGAAAGGCTGCACAATTACATATTTGAAGGTTACTCCAATAAATAAATATATATATATATATATATATATATATATATATATATATATATATATATATATATATATATATATATATATATAGAATAATATATATAAGCTCAAGTTTTTTTAAGCCTTAAAAAGTTTGAGCTGGTTCTCCCATAATACATGTCGGAATTAGACAAATAATATACGCATTTGATAGCCAAGAACGAGATCTACAACTTTCATGTTGAACATTCTTTCAAAATTTGCACGGTTTGGCCGGAATCTCGACTGAAACGTTGCTGCCTTGAAATGAATATAATAATAATAAATTTCAAAATTCGAGCTGTTTTGCAGCAACCTTTCGGGCCAGATTCCGGCTAAACCGTTCAAATTTTGGAAAAATGTTCAACATGAAAGTTGTAGATCTCTTTCTTGACTACAAAATGCATATATTATTTGCTTAATTCCAAGCCCCCGACATGTATTGTGGGAGAATCAACTCAAGTTTTTTTCCGAGGCTTAAAAAAGCTTGAGCTTATATATTCCAAACTCATATATATATATATATATGTACATATATATATATGTATATATATATATATATATGCACATATATATATATATATATATATATATATATATATATGCACATATATATATATATATATATATGTACATATATATATATATATACATATTTGTAGGAGGCTCTATATTTGATTTGGAGTTCAAATCAATTTTGAGTTTAAGGCTCCGTTTGGCACGTTGGCGGCGGTCGGAAACGCATGAGTTAAAACGTCATTCATTAAGGATCACCTAACAAATATCATCCGTTTGAACATAAAAGTGGATGAAGTTCCTTAGGTGGGCGTTAACAACTGACAATTTAACCCGCTATGTTCATGACCGTCACCACCGTGCCTAACGGAGCCTAGATCGATTGTGCCCTTCAATTTTTAATCTCCATGATCTAACAAAACCCATAGTTTTTTTCCTAAGCAAAGCAAACATATAATATTCAAAAACATATATATGCAAGCACAGGGGCCACACAAGCACAGTGTGTAATACTGTAGTAGTGATAATACTCCGATTGTTGTTCAAGGGTCGATCGGGTACTGTCACCGCCGTGCACTTCGCATGAGAGGTGCCCATGCATGGCCTTATAACACGGCTACTGGTATGGAATTCAGTTAGATTTTGTTGGTCCAAAACTAAGAGAGAATAGCCGAGCAGTGAAAAAACATTCGGGCTTGGGAGGCACATCACTGATTGCTTCATCACTCTCATTTCTTCTCCCTCCTTTCGTCCGAGCCTTCATTTGGAATTTCCAACTCTCGAAATCTATCCCCTCGCTTTTCCGTAGATCGGGGCAGCCCGTCGTGCTTCTTGCTCCTCCCCTGAAGGTCAGAAGCAAACATCACTAAGATTGGCTTTTGGCTCGGATTGACTTTGGATTGAAGTCAATGAGCTGACTAACCAGCAAAGTCAAGTCTATCCAGCTCGAATCTGTATACATGCATATATGCATCTACCCTCTGTATATATATGACCCTACAAATATACATTCACAAATTCTCCATCTGTGACATTTGCAATGTTGTGTATTTTTATTTAAAGATATGGGCCTTTTGTTTTGATAGCATCTTTAAATAACATTTTGTAAATGAAGAATATGTCCAATTTGAGTTTCATATAGGTGTCACAGAAGCTAGCGTATACATACATATAGACTTTAAGGGTTAATTACTGGGATCTCCCCGTAGACTTTGCATAATTACAGGGGCAATATTTTAAGGGCTACTTACAGGTAGGGCTGTTCGCAAGCCAACTAGTTCGTGAATAATTCGAGAATCTATTTGTGAAGATTCAATTAAAATTCATATTTCTCAGATTTGAATCAAAATTCAGATTCAAGTGGTATTCGAATCCGAATAATATTATCTATATTCGAATCCGAATAATATTATCTATATTGACAAGATTCGTGAATAGTTTAGGAATAATAAAAATATCAATATTATATATAAAAATGATCTTGACCGTCCAATCAAAATCTATTTGGTCTATCGTTTGAAGCGAATTTGAATTCGAATCCAAACCCGTATTCGAATCATGAATTTCAGAACGAATCTGAATCCAAACCCGAACCCGATTTCAAATAATCGAACGAATCTGAATCTTTGGTTCTTATGACAAATTTGAATACGATTGAGATCTATTTGATTAGATACGGTTCGTGAACACCCCTACTTACATGAATCTCCTCTGGGACTCTGCATAATTACAAGTGTTACATCTCTACTTTTCAAATTACAAAATATAAAAATCCGTCTGATTTACAACATTACAAAACACCCTCTCTCTCAGCTAGAATACATTACTGAGTGCACCTGCATAAAAGAGAGGTTTTTGGTACAAAAAAACTAACAATGTAATCCCGGAAGGGAGATTTCAGTAATTTCAACAAGTAGCGAAGAGGTCTCTATAATTATGTGAAGTCCCAAGAGAGTTCTGACATTTAACACTGAAGGCTCATTTGGTGGGGCGGATTCGCGCCGATCGCGTGGACGACATCGCCCGGCCGCGGATTCCATGCATTTGGTGGGGCCACAGCCGGGTGGCTGGAATCCGCCCCATCGTTAATACCGCGGAAAAGGTGCGGATTTCATCCACGCCGTGGGAACCGCGGTCATGATTCCGTGGCGTGGATGAAATCCGCGCCGCCCGACAACTGCGCCAAATGAGCCCTGAACCAACATCCTTCCCCAAGAATTTATCTAAGAAGATCTAAAATCGATGAGCATTCTTAAGAAATACTCATGTTATTCATGTAAATATTGGAAGTGTAGTCTGGTAGTTTCCACTTTTATGTTATTTGACTTTGTGCTATATATACTTATATATGAGATGTTATTGTTGTTATTCAGGCAATAGTGGGATTAGTAGAAGTAGAGGGTGCCTTGTGTAAAGAGGTTCTCTTGTAGGCTATATATATAGCCATGGTGATCATCAATAGAAATTAAGTCTTTACCCTTTAATTAGTTATCATGGTATCAGAGCCTCTCCGAAAAAAAAGCTAACTTGCGTTCCCTAAGCTCTATCCGCCACCGCCTTCCTCTATGGCTGCTGACACCGCCCCTAGCCATTGCCGCCGGCATTTCAACCTGCTCTCGTTGCCTCCCTAAGCAAAAGCACCAGCGGCCGCTGCAACAGTAACTGCGGCCAGGGAAGCCGCAACGGAAATCCGCAGCAGACACGCAGCGTCCGCTGCCCTAGGCCGGGGGTGCGGTGTTCTCGTGCCGCACACGCCTGCGGCACGTTCCGAACCCTCCGATATGATCCTTGACGACGCTGAAGACCTAGATCCGATGTTGTAGAGGGATGATCGGGTCTAGGAAGGGAAGAGGAATCGCTTGAAACGGTGATAGGGTGAGGTGATCGGTGAAGGAACAGATCAATGACGACGAAGGAGGGTACAATGGAGGATGTCTTCAAGATGTTGGTCCAGGCAGAGATGGACACGCTCTTGAGGGTGTTGGGTTCATCGCACAGGCCGACGAACTTACATCGGTTGATCTGAAGCTCGAATGACCGACCACCTACCTGAGTTGGTCACTGTTGAAACCGAAATTCGGTTCCACCTAGAGTTCGGACCTAAGGGTGCAGCTCACAACTACTTCTCCCAAGCCGTCCCTTGGTGAGAGACCTGAATTTGGAAAATGACCCTTGACTCTAGCGTGGAGGTCCCACCTCACACTCGGAAGACCTTTGAGAACTCCTCCCAAGCCAATGCTGAGCTAGGTGCCTTGGAGGATGAAGGAAGAAGACGAAGATTGGTGAAAAACGGATCCCTTTCCAAGGCACCCCAAGGGTCTATTTATAGATTTTTTGGGATAACCCGCCAATAGCGCAATCCCGCTGCTCTAAAATTACTGAAATACCCTGGACTGGTCTGCCAACAGCCACACCCCGCTGTTCTGAACAGTTATTCGCAGCCCACCAGGGGCAAAATAGCAGACCCTCAAGCCGGGCGAGACCCTAAAGCCGGGCGAGCTGCTCAAGGGGCCGGAGCGGGTGTCGGCCTCCCGCCGCACCCGCCCCGTGAAAAAGGGTCGGGGCGGGTGCCGGCCTCCCGCCGCCCCTGCCCCCTAAAAGAGGGGTCGGGGCGAGTGTTGGTCTCCCGCCGCACTCGCCCCCTGGAAATAGGCCGGGGCGGGTGCCGGCCTCCCGCCGCACCCGCCCACTTAGCCTTTGGGCTCACTTGTCCCAGACCATTCTCTGGATTACACCTTGCACTTGCTTGACCCCACTACGCGAATACGGAGTTGTACACAATCTCCGTTCTTTTCGAGCGAGTTCCACGCTCGAAAAGAAACATCCAGCACAACGTATTCGCTGAGTGTATCACTCTTAGAGCCGAAAATACCTGGCCTCTCCGAGGGGTCAACCTGTCATGTCAGCTAATGGGAGCCTAGGTGGCGAGATCCCCTCGAGATAGGATTTGTCTTGGGATTCTACCCCCGAGGCACATTCGACCCATCTAGCTAGTGAGAGCCTGGGTGAGGAGATCCTCTCGGGGTTGGAACCTTCTCTCCACCGAGGCACATTCGACCCATCCAACTAGTGGGAGTCTGGATGTGGAGATTCTCTCGGGGTTGGAACCTTCTCTCCACCGAGGCACATTCGACCCATCCAGCTAGTGAGAGCCTGGGTGAGGAGATGCTCTCGGGGGTGGAACCTTCTCTCCACCGAGGCACATTCGACTCATCCAGCTAGTGGGAGCCTGGGTGAGGAGATCCTCTCGGGGTTGAAACCTTCTCTCCACCGAGGCACATTCGACCCATCCAGCTAGTGAGAGCCTGGGTGAGGAGATCCTCTCGGGGGGTGGAACCTTCTCTCCACCGAGGCACATTCGACCCATCCAGCTAGTGAGAGCCTGGGTGAGGAGATCATCTCGAGACGAGAACATTCTCTCTACTGAGGCACATTCGACCCATCCAGCTAGTGAGAGCCTGTGTGAGGAGATCTTCTCGGGGGTGGAAATTTCTCTCCACCGAGGCACATTCGACTCATCCAGCTAGTGAGAGCCTGAGTGAGGAGATACTCTCGGGACGAGAACCTTCTCTCCACCGAGGCACATTCGACCCATCCAGCTAGTGAGAGCCTGGGTGAGGAGATCCTTTCGGGGGTGGAACCTTCTCTCCACCGAGGCACATTCGACTCACCCAACTAGTGAGAGCCTGGGTGAGGAGATCCTCTCGGGGGTGGAACCTTCTCTCCACCGAGGCACATTCGACACATTCAGCTAGTGAGAGCATGAGTGAGGAGATCCTCTCGGGGGTGAAACCTTCTCTGCACCGAGGCACATTCGACCCATCCAGCTAGTGAGAGCCTGGGTGAGGAGATCCTCTCGGGACGAGAACTTACTACTGATGCACATTCGACCCATCCAGCTAGTGGGAGCCTGGATGAGGAGATTCTCTCTGGGTGAAATTAGGCACGTCATTCGAACCATACTAAATTCAACATCTTTAAATAGGGAAATTTTTAGGATACATAACCTCCTGACTCAGCTGGTCAGGGGTAGAACTCATTACATAAACATAAAAGGGAAAAGACTTTACCAAAGCAAGGTTCCTTCAGGCTGCTTGGGTATGATGGTCGTCATTCGCCTTCTCCTCTGATATCTCTATCCCGCTCAAGCTCTCCATGATCTCCTCCATCTCCTCTGCCCTGGCTAGCCAGGTGATGGTGTTGACGGCAGTGATATAGCACTGCCTTGCCATCCTGGGGTCTCCCATGATCCTGACTTGGATCCCTCCAGTGTTGAACTTGAGGCACTGGTGAAAAGACGATGACACACAACAGAAGGCGCTGACGAGGGGTCTTCCGAAGATGACGTTGTAACTGGTCGGAGCGTAAACAATGACGAACCGGCAGTTCTTTGAGGTCCCCTCCCAACTTCACCTGGAGTCCAACTCCACCTTCTATCTCCTTCCTTTCCCCTGAAAATCCGAACAGGGGTCCGTCCGAGGCTAACACCCTCCTTGGTTCCACCTTCATCTCGTCAAACGCCTTCTTGAAAACGACGCTGACGGAGCTCCCGTTGTCAACCAAGATCCGGGAGACGGTGTAGCCTTCGATGACTGTCTGGATGACCAGCGCATCGCAGAACGGATCCTCATGATCTGGCATGTCCTTCATTGAGAAGGTGATCTCCTCTAGGGGTGGGGTATGGGATGTCGAAGCGATGCTCCGACGGTACATGACATGGAGACTTGCCTTTCGAGTGGACTCGATCCCCACTCCATCGTGGATCACTCCTATACCTCCTCGGGATCCTACGTCGGCCCGGTCCTCACATACGTCATCTCCCCCTACTCTGGGTAGAACTTCTTCAATCCGCACCGGCGGTTGCTGTTGGGCTGGGCCTTTCACCTCTCTCACTTCCAGGTATTCGGGGCAGGTAGCCGTGGCGTGACCCTCTACCTAGTGGAATTCACAGTATGACAACACTCTTCATTCCCTTCGACGGGCTGGGTGATTTCTCCCGTTACCTCTTCTCCCTCTTCCTATCACCATGGCTTGCTGCGGTGGCGGTAGGAGCTGCCTAAGGGCTTGCCTCTGGAAGTTGAACCTCCCTTGGCCTCCATGAAAGTTCCCCCCACCCTGGACGAGACCTCTTCCTAGACCCTGAACGGGCCCTCCCTGTTGCCTCCAACCTGGCTCCGGACCTTCCTGAGGTCCCTGGAACCCCTGAGCTCTCTGTTCTTCTCTCCTTCTTCCCTCCTGATGCCTCGAGCCACCTTGCTCTTTCGACTCTGCCTCTGTTAACCTTGCCAACTTCTTGACAAACACCGGGTTGACCGCCTCAGTTGCTATCTCCTCTGCCGCCCTTTCCATCAGCTCCTCGAAGGATAGGGGGGCCTTTCGGGTCAGACTCATCTTGAAGAACCCCTCACTTAACTCTACTGTAAACGCCATCTGGAGGGAATACCCTGTCATCTCATGGATGTCCAGGATCTCTTCTTGGAACCTGTCCACATATTGGGCCAACGACTCCTCCACCCTCTGACTTATCAGGAAGATAGACTCGAGACTCTTCTTCCTCTTTTTAGAAGTGGAGAAGCGAAGCTGAAAACTCCGGCTCAAGTCTTCGAACCCGTAGATCGATCTCGCTGGGAGTTGATGTAATCAATCTCTTGCCTTGTCTTTCAACGTGATCGCGAAGAGGCGACACTTGAATGCATCCGTCATCGGCGTGATAGAGATCGTATCTTCGAACCACTGCAGGTGCTGGACAGGGTCATCCTTCCTGGTATAGTAAATCATGTCAGGTTCTCTGAACCCCTCGGGAATGGGAGCTGAGACAATCAGCTCGCTGAAGGGTAACCCCCTACTTGGTGGTCATACATGCTCCACTCGCGCGACCTGCTCGCCTGGGAGGCTAGCATTCGCCGGGCTGGGAAATAACTCCCGACCGGTAAGGTCTCGCTCGACCCTCTCTCCCATCCTTTCCTTCCCAGGCCGTCTTCCTGATGCACTTTCTTCTACCCCTCCTGGGGTCATCTCACCTAGAACCCTGGGAGTTATCTCGCCGAGACCCCTGGGAGCTGGCTCGCCGAGACCCCTGGAAGCTGGCTCGCCGAGACCCCTGGAAGCTGGTTCGCCGAGACCCCTGGAAGCTGGTTCCTAGGGGGTGGGAGTTGAGCAGTCACCCCGAGGAGCAATACTACGTAGCATCTCCATGATGCCTTGGATGGATGCCATGAACTCTTCCCTCCCTACAAAGGGTACTGGGTTGGGGAGCTCGTTGGAGTAATCACCACCTCCATAATCTCCCGTCATGGAACTTGCTTAGGAACTTCTGTATGAGCCGCGGTCCACGCTCACCGCACCAAAATGTTGAAACCGAGATTTGATTCCACCTAGAGTTCGGACCTAGGGGTGCAGCTCACATCTATTTCTCCAAAGTCATCCCTTGGTGAGAGACCTGAATTTGAAAAATGACCCTTGGCTCTAGCGTGGAGGTCCCACCTCACACCCGGAAGACCTTTGAGATCTCCCCCTCCCTAGCTAATGCTGAGCAAGGTGCCTTGGAGGATGAAGAAAGAAAATGAAGATTGGTGAAAAACGGATCCCTCTCCAAGGCACCCCAAGGGTCTATTTATAGATTTTTTGGGATGACATGTCAATAGCGCAATCCCGCTGCTCAAAAATTACTGAAATACCCTGGACTGGTCTGCTAACAGCCATACCCTGCTGTTCTGAACAACTATTCGCAGCCCACCAGGGGCAAAATAGCAGACCCTCAAGCCGGGCGAGACCCTCAAGCCGGGTGAGTTGCTTAAGGGGCCGGGGCGGGTGCCGGCCTCCCGCCGCACCCGCCCCCTGAAAAAGGGTCAGGGCGGGTGCCGGCCTCCCGCCACACCCTCCCCCTAAAAGAGGGGTCGGGGCGAGTGCTGGCCTCAAGCCGCACTCGCCCCCTGGAAATAGGCCGGGGCGGGTGTCGGTCTCCCGCCGCACCCGCCCCCTTAGCCTTTAGGCTCACTTGTCCCAGACCATTCTTTGGATTACACCTTGCGCTTGCTTGGGGACCCTACTCCGCGAATACGGGGTTGTACAGTCACGCCACGTGAAGAAAACCCTTGCAACGAAGAAAATTAGGGGTTTCTTGACATAGGAGTTGAAACATCCAAAGAACACGGCTGGAGGAGATGAGTGGGAGTCAACCCACATGACGGTGTTCATGTGGCTTCTCAGCTCGGTAGGCTCATCGATAACCGCCATGGTAGATGGCCTAAAGAGGGTCATGGAGGTTTGGGACAAGCTGAGGAGTATATATGATGGAGTGAGAAATACTTTGAGGGTCTTCCAAGTAAAGGGGGAAATTGATGACATCGTTTAAGGATAGAAGACAATGCAGGAGTACGCCTCAGAGTTAGAACGCCTATGAGTGGATTACGATCACGCTTCCTGCAGGCTAGGTTGCAACGACTCAAAATGTAGGGCTTTTAAGATCATCGTGGAGGAGAGGACGATGAAGCTCCTGAAGGGATTAGATGGAAAGTTCGATCATAGGAGAACCCTATTTCTGTCATGTACGAAGATTCCTACACTTACTGAGGCCAGCTATGATCCAGGAGGAGACACGTCTCAAACTTTAGGCAGGGATAGGGGGGTCCACTATAATGAAATCAGCACTAGTAGTAGTTGGCCCTAGTGTTACAGGACTGGGGGGAGAAATTCGGCAGTGTTACAACTGCGGGGAGGCGAGTCATCTGAGGTATGCCTGCCCCAAACCACCGAAGGAGGGAGATACGGGTGGTGGACAGGAACATGGTCGTGGCCGAGGTCATGATGGACGAGGAAGTTGTCGGGCCAATTTGGGCATGACTGGAAGTGAGGAGGAAGCTGACATTATCTACACTAAGGAGGAGCAGACCCTACTAAGCATGATGAGCATGATGGAGGGCATAAGGAGGAAACAGACTGGTAATAGAAACAGGAGTGGAACTGAGGGGGCATCCACCTTAGCTATGTATACCCACCCAATAAAAGGCACTAATGGATCTCTTGCTCTAACATCCGTATATTCTGTAAGGGCATCAAATTGGATCGTTAACTCAGACGCATCACGACACATGACAGGAGATGCGGGTGAGTTATCCTCCTACACTCACCTAGCTAGTGCAAATATCATCCAGACGGCGGAAGAGACTTTCTAACCAGTGGTCGGTAAGGGTACGATCAATTGCATAAGTTCGGTAAAACTATCTAATGTCTTGCATGCTTCTTCTTTTCCAATTAGCCTCTTATTCATTAGTTTCATAATCATTCAACTGAGATGTGTTGTTTCTTTTGATATTTCCAAGGTGACTTTCCATGAGAAAGGGATGAGGAGGATACTTGAGATTGAGACTTAGCATGACAGAATATGGTATCTGGATCGAGAAGGATTAGACGTAACTCTTATATCTGTGACAGAGAAGACAGGAGTTGAGGGACAGAAGATGAGTGCAGATAATATGTTGACACTCCATCACCAGTGATTGGGGCAACCAAGATTGTAAATATCGGATGTTAACAACATATCGAATTGAGTTTTTAAATGTTGGATGTCGGAAGTCGGTGACATGTCGTGGATATTATGAAATATCTGATTTACATATCTTATATAAAAATTTATTTGTATGCATATTAAGTATAATTACGTGTTTTAAAACTAAAAAAACTAACAAAATAAGTACACGAATAATTAGTCATGTATACTCCAAAATAAACTCAAAGAATATCCAAAATAAAAAATATTATTAGCAAGTACAAATCGGTATATTGAAAAATAAATTTAATATTATATAAGAATTTATTTTTGAGAGCACTAAGTTTATAATAAATAATAAAAATTTAAAGCTAAATATTTTTGATTAATTATAAATCTTTTCAAGCTTAATAAATTATGTTAAAATCGTGCAAATAACAATTAATAAATGTGTTGAATTTTTTTCACATTTTTGTAATAAGAAATAAGAAAAATGTAATTTGAAATAATAATATAAAATTGATTATAATAATAACAAAAAAATAAAACAATATGCCTAATTGATTTAAGAATAAATAATATATTACATATATGTGATTTCACTTAAAATAACATAAAATAAAATAGCATACGATATATTCAAATGTCATGTCGGCCGGAATATCAGAAAAAATCGGATATATTAGCTTATATTTTGCAAAAAGATATAATCTATTTTTTTAGAAAAAATATATCGTTTTACCATAAAAACGACATGTCAGAGAACATTTAAAGCAATGGGGGCAACCTTCTTTTGACACTTCAGGTAGATTGTTTCCTGCTATTTTTAAAAAAGCAAATAAAAACAAATTAGTATGCAATGCTTGTGACTTGGGCAAGCTTACTAAGAGTTCTTATGTTAGCACAAGTTGGAGGAGCTCTTCTCTTTTTGATTTATTGCATTCTGATGTATGTGAGTCTTGTGTCGTAAGTTTTTTTAATGAATATAAGTACTTTTTTGACATTTATTGATTATGCATCTCGTATTACTTGGTTATATCTGATGAAAATAAAAGTGAAGTATTTACCTGCTTTTGAGACTTCCATAAGTATGTCCAGATACAGTATACGACAATGAAGGTAATAAGGTCGGATAATGAGACAAAATACACTAATAAGGCGCTAGAAGAGTACCTAGTAGTCCATGGGATACAACATCAAATCACTTGTGCATAAATACACACACAATATGGAGTGGCGGAGAGGAAGAACAAACACTTTCTGGAGGTGGCAAGGAGTATGATGCTCAACATGAATACTCCTCAGTGTTTGTGAGGGCATGCGGTGTTGACAGCGACAAATGATCAATAGGATGTCATCAAAGGTTTTAGGGTGGAAGTCCTCGTGTTAGAAACTGTAAGGACACAATGGGGGGATACTTCCATTGAAGGTATTTGGTTGTATTCTTCGTGAAGGACAATAGACCGAGTGTTGAGAAACTTGATGTGAGGGCAGTCAGGTGTATCTTTGTGGGCTACTCTAGTACTCATAAGGAGCACGTGTGTTGAAGTCCAGTGGAGAAGAGAAGCTTTGTGAGCATGAACGTTCACTTCAGAGAGCTGGAGTTGTACTACCGATACGAGGGAGCATCACCCATACCAGAATCGTCAGATACCAAAAGTATGCGGCGAGAGAGAAGAGTTTGGTGACAGATCTGGGAGTATGGTGTGGAGGATCGGTGGAGGTGTAGGATAGTGATGAGTAGGAGGAGATGGAGGAGGAGATGAGGGGTGGTACCATGTTAGGCCTATGCCCCTGGAGAAGTTACTTACATAAAGTAGGAAGGGAAAGCTGTCTGCAGGACAAGTACTAGTACCTACAATGACACTGCCCAATCCATTAACTACATCAGTCCCTACTCCTGGAGCACCTACACCACCACCTTTAAGTGATATCCTTCCTCCTACTCCTTACCCAACCGTGACGTTACGGAAGACCATTCACAACAATGCGGGAAATCCTCCCGAGATATGGTTGAGATCTTGCTTTTTTTGCCTTTTTATGATAACATTCGTTCTTCTCATTGAACATTCATCGCATCATTAAATAGTATTATTGTACCTAACAATTGGTAGGCTGCCAAAGATGATCCAAAATGAAAAGCAGCAATGGAGGAGATGAAAGCTCTTGAGAAGAACAAGACTTGAGAACTGACACAACTACAAAAGGATGAGAAGGTTGTTGGGCGCAAATGAATTTTTATTGTGAAGCAGAACCCAGATGGAAAAGTCGAGCGCTAAGTGGCTCGATTGGTTGCAAAGTGGTACATCCATACCTATAACATCGATTATGACGAGATATTTGCACCCGTGGCAAAGATGAGCACCGTCAGGACTCTCATCAGCTTGACGGTGAATGAAGGATGAAAGTTGCACCAACGAAATGTAAAGAATGTATTTCTTCATAGAGATCTAGCTGAGAATGTGTACATGGAGATATCTACAGGGATCAACATAGCCAAGACAGAAGGCAGAGACTGCAGGTTGAAGAAGTCCCTCTATGGACTGGAACAGTCTCCTCGAGTATGATTCGACAGGTTCAGAAGGTCATGATTGGGGTGGGATATCAACAGATCAACGCTGATCACACAGTATTCTTCAGACGGAATGAATGTCACATCATCATGCTTGCGGTGTATGTGGATGACATGATTATTACAGTAGATGATGAGTAGGAGATTGGTTGCCTCGAGGGGGCACTGAGCAAGGAGTTCGAGGTGAAGGATAGAGTCTTCTTAGGTATTTCCTTGGATTGATATTGCTTGCGAGTTAGAGGGAATGTTCTTTCTGAAAGGAACTATGCCTTGGAGCTCCTCACAGAGACGAGGACGCAGGGGTGCAAGCCTACTGCGTCACCAATCGACCAGAAGTGCAAATTGGGTGCTGAGGCCGGAGAACTAGTTGATTGTGAGATGTATCAGAGGTTGGTTGGGCTGTTTAGGGGGCAAAATAGTCATATATGCAAAAATGGCGATCCTTGTGCTCCAGATCGAGGAACATAATTCGTATGTTTGGTAGTGGTTACAATGACACAATTACCAAGCTACCCCTGTCAAAAGTTATAAAAGAATCCCAGAGACCTCCTTTGAGGATGCCTTGCCTTCAGTACCAAAGAGAGCTCCTTCGAAGATTTTTCAAAGTTCTCCTTCAATGTTTGAAGATTCGCTCAAGATCTCCTTCGACCCTTGAAGTTCTCCTTCGACCCTTGAAGATCTCCTTCCCCTTCGAAGATCTCCTTTGAAGGCGACTCGGAGATCTAACTTCAAACTTTGAAGATTTCCTTCCCCTTCAAAGGCGACTCGAAGATCTCACTTGCACATTCTACTAAACTCTCATTGTAATGAGCACTGGCCTATTACCAGCGAGAATTCTACTCTTTGTAACACTTACGGTCCGTTCGGCCCCCTAGAATTGGAATTGAGAATTGGAATTGGGACAACAGAATTCCAATTCCAGTGTTCGGATGTTAGGAATTCTCTCGGAATTGGGACCAATTCCAATTCCATGGAATTCAATTTTGTACTATGACCAATTCTTAGGGGTAAAATCAGATATTTCATGGAATTCAGTTTTTTACTATGCCCGTCGTTGCCCGATCTCAACGTCGTCCCCTGACCTCGCCGCCGCCGCCCGATCTAGCCGTCGCCGTCCGATCTCGCTGCCGCCGCCCGATCTCGTCGTCGCCGTCCGATCTCGCCGCCGCCGCCCGATCTCGCCATCGCCGCCCGATCTCGCCGTCGCCGCCCGATCTCTCTGTCGCTGCCCGATCTCGTCGTCGTCTCCCTATCTCGCCGCCGCTCACTGCTACCGCCCGATCTCGCCGCCGCCGCCCGATCTCGCCGCCTCCTCCGCCGCCCGATCTCGCCGCCGCCGCCGCCCGATCTCGCCGCCGACGACACCTGATCTCGCCGTCACCGCCGCCCGATCTCGCCGCCGCTGACACCCGATCTCGCCGCCGCCGTCACGCCCCCGATCTCGTCATCGTCGCCCGATCTCGCCATTGTCGACCGATCTCGTAGCCGTCACCAGATCTCGTCATCATCGCCTGATCTCGTCGTCATTGTCCGATCATAATTAATTGTCGGTACAATACTTGAAGTTGATTTCTCTGGTGTTGTATTCCTTTTTTTCCAACTTCTATATTTTCTTAGAGATTGTAAATGAATAATTACCTCGACCACTTGGTTTTGTTGCAATAACTTCGTTCCGAGTGACACGACTCCAACTTCAAATTGTCATGTCGCCCGATTCTGCAGGCATGAGAAAAAAAGAAATTCTAAATCAATTCCAATTCTAGAAATCCATCCTGCAGCAGAACAACTGCATTGGAATTCAGACCAATTCTAATTCTCACAGGAATTGGAATTAGATGAATTCCAATTCTGCAATTCCAATTCCAGGGGGCCACCGTTGGTCTCTATTTTGACTATTTGCGCGCTCGACCCGCTCTCGAGCTAAGACGGTTGGTTTCAACCGTCCGCGAAAGTGTCAAGCGACCCACAAAACTTCTTATATTACTTTCATGATGTGCTTTTGTCCCTACATTCAAGCACAATTTACGGTATGTTAGAAAACTTTGTAATGAAACTAATTGATTCATATTTTTTAATTCCAATTCTTATTTCATGGAGGACCATTTGCGGACGACAACTATAGAAATTGTTAAAAGGATGAATGAGTTATATTGTCTTTCTAATCTTTCTAAACCAGCCACCAATGGTTCTCTTATTTCAGGTGATTGCTTACTGCAAGAGGTTTGGTCTAGTTCATGTTCAGAAATGCATTGGGCCACCAGTTGAACTATCTGTCAAGACCCCAGATATTCCACCCGATCTAGCACCAACAACAATGTCAGATCTCTCCATTGCCAGTTTTTGCGAAGTCTCGTCAGGGTCGAGCTTTTTCAACCCCGGGAGAATATTTGCATCCTTCGTCGCATCTTAAGTTACGCATTTTATTTTTCAGCATTTATTTATTAACATGTATTTCTTTTGCGCATTTTTTTTGAAGTTGATTGGCTCATCAGGTTGACCGTTCGATGAGACTTTGAATAAATATGTCTGGTAGTCGTTAGGACGTAACGGGCAAACTTAAAATTATTTTAAATGTATAAATTTAGAAGTTACTTGCAAAAGAAATAGGAAAATTTTGTTTAGAATTTATTTCAAAAAGCTATGAACAATTGGAAAGTAATATTTAGGAAACAAATATGTTGGAAAAAGAATTATGAGGCAAAATCATATGGAAAAAATTTTCCATATATGCAGGAGATGGTTATTTGGGGGAAAAGAGTTATTTGAAAGTATTTGGGAGTTATTTTGGTAAAGAATTAACCCAAGGAATCATGTTCTCTGTTTAATGTCCACCGTGTAAAAGAGAAGGGGGGCGACCAGCAAGAATTGATATTTTAATCAATTCTTGCATTGCCGGTCCTCCTCTTCCCCCGC
The DNA here is from genome assembly GCA_039513925.1 of Platanthera zijinensis. Classification (NCBI taxonomy): domain Eukaryota; kingdom Viridiplantae; phylum Streptophyta; class Magnoliopsida; order Asparagales; family Orchidaceae; genus Platanthera; species Platanthera zijinensis. Next base: position 51,965,578 of record CM077078.1, on the reverse strand, counting down.
CCGTACAACTCTCTCCCGAGTCCCGCCGTTTCCATCTCTTCGACAACAACAAGTCAGTCGCGCTCTGCTCCTCCGTTGACGCAGGCAGCCTTGATCTCCCTCTCAATCGACGACGAATCAGTGGCCACTGCCGCTGCCCTAGCGCCAACGCCAGCAAGCTTCCGCCATCCCAGGCGGCCCGACCTCCGTCAACCCGCACCAGGCGGCAACCGCATCTCCTCCCTACGACAACCCTTCCGCCGCCTCCACCAACTGATGTCGACCTCGACTCATCCCATCCCGCGATTCGGCGATCGGTAGGATTTTAGAAACGACGTTGACAACGACAATCCCTCCCCGCCGTTTCTGAAGGTGTCTCCTCCGTGGCCGGTTACTCCAACTCCCTGAAGCCATTTGTTGTCGACTCCAGTGGGCCCCTCCAGCAAATGGCATGTAGCACGTATTCCGTCTCCGCTTAAGAACTTGGACGGACTGCTCCCCTGTGGTATCCTCTCCCGTTCTCTGCTCGATTATTTAGTTTTAAATTTATGCGCTAATTAAATAATTAACGAGCTTGCCTCGAACGTTCTAATTACTTCGATTACCGCTATTTCATAAATTATTTCTTGTGTAATTGCTTGTGGATGTACGGATCCCGATTCAGGTCAATTCATTAGATGTTGCAGAACGTTTTTTGGATAACGATTAATGGCTTCACGAAATTCAAAAGTCAAGAGTGTTTTACACACTAACGCCTCGATTTTGGCCGCTCAGCCTTTTTTTCAAAAACTAAAAACAAATTATTTCAAAATCTAGTGTCATTTGACCACAAAATATTAAAACTTTAAAAACCGTTGTTGAGTCTACATCAAGAAGTGTACATGACTATCCCACCTGAATTTACTAAAGGAGGGTCCAATGGAAAAGTCTGTCATCTGCAGAAATCCCTATATGACCTGAAACAATCCCCTAGAGCTTGGTTTGACCAGTTTAACAAAAACATATTATAACTGGGCTATACTCAAGGACAGACTGATCATACTCTTTTCATCAAGAGGAGAGAAACTTAAATATCGATACTCATTGTCTACGTGGATGACATCATCATTACAGGAGATGAACTGAAGGAAATCATGCAGTTGAAAGAACAGTTGGGCAAAGAATTTGAAGTCAAAGATCTGGGAAAGTTGAAATACTTTTTGGGGATTGAAGTAGTAGGGTCTTGTCGGGGGATCTTCATCTCTCAGAGAAAGTATACCCTTGATATTCTAAAGGAAACTGATATGCTTGTGTGTGTTCCTATGGATATACCTATTGAGGCTAATCACAAGATTGGTGCTGATAATAAATGGAAGAAAGTGTACATCTCAAGGTACCAACGATTGGTTGAGAGATATATATACTTATCTCATACTTGCCCTGATATTACGTATACTGTGGGTGTTCTAAGTAGATTCATGCACTCCCCCACAACTCGTCATCAGCAGGCCGCATATCGGGTATTGAGAAACCTCAAGAAGTCTCCAGGACGTGAGATTTTGTTCTCTGCAAACCAACCTTTAAAAATTGAAGTGTTTACAGATGTTGGTTGGGCTGATATCCAAGACGATAGAAAATTTACTACGGGGTATTGCTAATTTGTGGGTGGAAATCTAATATCGTGAAAGAGCAAGAAACATAATGTTGTTGCTCCCTCAAGTGTCGAAGCGGAGTATAGGGCTGTGGCGCAAGTAGTATACGAGGGGTTATGGTTGAAGACAATTCTCCAGGATATGGGACTCCAAGTGAAAAAATCGGTTACTACATATTGCGACCAGAAAATTGCCATCAATATTGCTCACAATCCGGCTCAACATGATAGGACGAAGCATATTGAAGTTGACTGATATTTCATCAAAGATCACCTAGACAAGAGAAATATTTGTACAACTTTCGTGAATTCTCGTGATCAACTGACCAATGTCTTTACCAAAGGATCAAGCAATGACAACTTTATGAATGATGCAGTCAAATTGGGAATGATTGATAAATACTCCCAACTTGAGGGGGAGAGTTGAATATACGTATTTTATTTTTAGTTTGTTTTTCTACCTTGCACATTACACGTGATATGTCACGTGTTTGATATCCTATATATGTATGCTTGCCTTGTGTTAAGGCATAATTTTGGAATACAATTTTTTGCTTTCTACTTTAACTTGGCTGGTTAATCTATTTCATGACTTCCAGAATATGAATTTAACTCCCATTTTCTTATCCTATGACAATCAAGCAGCATTACACATCGCTTCCAATTCCGTGTATGATGAGTGTACAAGAGACATTGAACTAGATTATCATCTTGTTCGTGAAAAGTTAGCTTCCGGCTTAATTGCTCCTACCTATATTCCTATCAAATTGCAGCTTGCCGGTTTTCTCACCAAAGCTTTGGGTCATGAACAATTATCCTTGTTTTTAAGCAAGTTGGGAATTTGTCATCTTTCCCAAATTCCAATTTGAGGGGGAATGAATAAATATTCAATGTTATTAATGTAAATATTGGAAGGGTAGTCTGGTAGTTTCCACTTTTCTGTTATTTGGCTTTGTGCTATATATACTTGTATGTAAGACGATTTATATTAATAAAATTACTCTGTTTTTACCAAAACTGCTTCTCTCAAGAACTCCTACCAGCATTCTTATTTTATCACATTCTACTCATTCGGTTCAAATCGAGCTCAAATCAGAAGTCAACAAGTGCAACTATAACTACATTTATTTCAGCTCGAGATCAAATCAAACAATTTCTACATAACATTACCATCAAATTAAAATATTACCTGAGATGATTTTCCATGATTCTTAAGAGCAGGGTCTTTCTTCCCAATGAAGGGGGATGCCAATTTGGAAGCCTCATTAAAGAAAGCAAAGCCTTCAAGGTCTCCATTCCTGATGCTTGCTTCCAGCTACCAGATGTAGAAGATGAGGATCATTTGAAACACTTTAACATGTGCACGTTAGCATAACATAAGGCACATTAATATACCTGGATGTGAACAATACAGACTAGTATACTAGCAATAGGCAGCCAGCTTTCCTCCGGAGATATCGACAGGTTTGTCCTGAATCATTTAAAAAAATTGGTACAGAAAAATGGTTTCTGAAGGACAATAAATGAGAAAAAGATAGGTTACGATTTGTACTTGAACTTGCATTATAAGACTGTTCGACCAAAAGAAAAAAAATCTTATTAATTCTGCTAAATAAAAGTTCACGTATTTAGGCTCATAAGGCCTCATTCCTCTTATGCTCCTCCTTTAATCCCATATCTTGAGTTGTACTTAGCTCTCTCTCCTTCTTTCTATAAAATGATAACCGTTGTACTTTGTAATACAAAGATGATTTTATGAGAATAATAAAATGTTGGCTCATTTTATTATGTATTTGACATGGTATTAGAGACAGGTTACCGATCGTTTTTATTTTGCGATTGAACCCAACTCTCGCCTCTCCTCCGATTGAGCCTTTGCTCTCGTCTCCGTCACGCACATCACTCGCCTTTCCTGTCTTTAGACAGTTTTGCGTTCATTATCATCGTGCTCTTCTTTGCGTTAGTCCTCGAACTCCAGTCTTTGGTCATCGTCTACGGACCAATCGCTCGTGGAGCTTTATCGTGCTCCTTGACAATGCTGTTGTTCCTGTTGTAGTCAATTCCTTTTGCTGCCTCTGTGGCCCTCATCGACGAAGTGTTCCCCTTTTCTTGCCTTGCCGAGCTCCTTGTCGAGTGCCTCTTGCAATAACGAGCTCCTTGCTTGTGCCAAGCTCATCTGCCGTCCTACTGAGCCCCTCTCTGCTGATCGCTTCTCTGCAAGCTTCTTCTTGTCGAGCTCTTCTCTACCAAGCTCTTCTCAAACGATCTCATGCTCGCAGATCCCTTTCCCGCTGAGCTCCTCTTTGCCGCATTTTGCTGAGCTCCTACTGTCGCTACGTGACAAGCTCCCTCTTGCCGAGCTCCTCTCCTACCGGCCCATCTCCCGCAGAGCTCTCCTACCCGCCGAGTTCTTCTGCCGAGCTATCCTACCTGTAGAGGTCCTACTTGTCGTGGTTGTTGTCAATGTTGTGTACCGAGCTCCTTTTTTGGCCGCTGTTTGTCGAGCTTCTCCTGCCGCTGCTTGCCAAGCTCATCATTGCAGAGTGCATTTGTTTTGCCGAGCTTCCTCTTGTCGGGCTCGTTACTGCCTCCCGGTCCCGTATTGCTTGACCTTGCTCCCATGTTGCCGGTTCTTATTGCCAATCAGCCATGGAAACATCTGTGACTTCTTCTAGCCCATGTAGCGGGCTGTCTTTTGTTGCTGACCCCCAATGCCTTTTGCGGTCATCGATGCACTGACCGTCCCTGCCCCTCACTAAAATCGACATTCTGCGGGACAGACTCTGCCACCCGTGGGAACTGATTGCTCGCAACTATGGCCCCATGACCTCCTCCTCCCATGTCGGTCTCTCTACCTTTCCTCATGACACCTCCTGGATTGTGAACTTCGAAGACATCAATCACGTTTTTCCACAACAGCCCTTTCGGTACAGGAAATTTCTGTGAACGTAGTTCATTACAGTGGCAAACGACGTTACTACTCCCGTTGCTGGCTCTGACGATGTGTTGCTCACCCCTGCTCTACCTCTCCGCTCTGTTCTTCATGTCCCTGACTCTCAATTCAATTTGCTCTCTGTTAGCTAGCTACCTAACTCACGATCATGATTACCTAATTATATTCTCTTCCTCTTCTTTTGTTGTGCAGGATCGGCAACCGCGAAATATCATTGGCACAGGACGACTTTACAATGGGTTCTACACTCTGGATCTTCCTTCCTCCACTCTCTCTTTCGTAAGCATTGTTGATGGGCATCAACGTCTTGGTCATGCTTCTCTTCCCATTGTCCAAAAGGCTCTCCCTGATGTTTCTTTTTTCCCTTTAAATTGTGAATCATGTATCTATGAGAAACAACACCGCTTTATTTTCCCTCTAATGGGTTCCTCCGAGCCGGTTTTGACCAAACCCATAGAACCGCAGGCAACCGCCCAAGGTATAACCACCGCAGCAGTCGCCGCCATCACCGCTGCCGCGTAACCGCCAGTGTCGTCTCCACCATCGTCGCCGAGGGGAAGCCGCCTCGTCTAGAGCACGAGACCACCCTGCCTGGGCGGCCTTCTGACCGCCTGATTTGGGCGGCGTCCCTGCCACCCAAGATGGGCGGCAGTTTTGCCGCCCGTCCCCCCCCCCCCTGCCTCCCAGGACGGGCGCCAAAAATTGTCGCCCATCCTGCTCCCGTGTCGCCCAGGACGGGCGGCAAAAATTGTCGTCTGTCCTGCTCGTTTGCTGTCCAAGACGGGCAGCATTCTGGCCGATAGCCTCGCCGGCGGCCCCACCCCTCGCGGGAGGGGAGGTTACGAGGTCTCGTCATTTCCACAAATTTGGTGATCTGTGTGCTCTGTTTCAGACGATACTATTCGTCTGACCGGTAGTTATGAGGGGAAATTACAGGATCGCCCCTCCTAAAATCTATAAATAGACCTCTTTCCCTCTCATTTTGATCTTCCTCTCGGCCCGGAAAATCATCCAACGGGCTTTCTCTCTCCTCTCATTCTCTCTCTATTTTCTCTCTTCCCACAAGATCCCTACGAAAGAACGCTCATAGGGAACTCCGCCGAGTCACGTCGAGATGAGACGAGACGAGACTGTCCAAGCGCGTCGCCGTGCGCTCCGCCGTCTAGACCGTTCAAGCACACCTCTGTGTGCGTCGCCGTCTAGACCGTACAAGTGCGCCTCTTTGCGTTCCACCGTCTAGACCGTCCAAGCATGTCTCTGTGCGCTCCGCCGTCTAGAGCGTCCAAGCGCGCCTTCGTGCGCTCCGTCGTCAAGACCGTCCAAGCGTGCCTCCATGCGCTCCGCCGTCTAGATCGTCCAAGCGCGCCTCTGTGCGCTCCGCCGTCAAGACTGTCCAAGCCCGTCTTTGTGCGCTCCACTGTCAAGACCAACCAAGCGCGCCTCCGCGCACTCCGCTGCCAAGACCATCCAAGCGCGCCTCCGCGCGCTCCGCCGTCAAGACCGTGCAAGCCCGTCTTCGTGCGCTTCGCTGTCAAGACCAACCAAGATCGCCTCCGCGCACTCCGTCGCCAAGACCATCCAAGCGCGCCTCCGCACGCTTCGTCGTCAAGACCGACCAAGTACACCTTCGTGCGCTCCTACCGCAAGACTGTCCATGCTCGTTTCCGCGCGCCCCGCCGACAAAACCATCTAAGTGCGCCTCCGCGCTCCCCGCCGGGACCACCGAGTCACCTTAGTATCAGCAAACCAAGCCCGCCAGAGCGCCCAAAGTTCGTGTGCCCTGCACCGCCGGTATTTTACAAGAGCAACTTCAGAGCCCGCCAAAGGCCGCTCAACTGCAGCCCGACGCGCAGAACGCTCAGCATTCCCAACACCCTCGACTCAGCAGCAAGCTCGTCGGATGATGACAAATTCTGTCACTCCAGACTCCTCTGAGCACAACATGAGACAAACCACAGAGGATAAGACACACTGAGCGCTCCCCGAGCTTCAAGCCGCAGACATCAGAACGAGTGCAGCAAGTTGTTCCCACCTCCAAAAACTATCAGAGGACTCCATAATACAACGAGCACATCGCTCCCCGCAGTACACGAAGAAACAATCAACTCCGTGAGAGGTGGCCTGTCACTCTCCAAGCACAACTATCTCTCTCTCCCTCAAATTGTAACGAGAGGCAGTCTGTCGCCCTCGAGTTCTTCAGAGAAGCTTTGTACAACACCCAACATACAGTGGAGGTTTGGCCGACACAGTCCCGATCACGTGATTTTTCCCCCAGTTGAAGGATTTTCCACATTAAAAAAATTCTTTTTCCAGTTTTTTATTTACTGTGATTGTTGGCGCGCTGAACCGCTCCCGGGCTAAGGCGGTCCAATTTAGTCCGGTCTACCGGAGCCTTGAGCGATCCCCAACACCCTCATTGTACTCAGAGCACTGCTCCTTTTGATTTAGTACATTCTGATATTTGGGACCCCTACAAACCGCTAGTCTATCAAGTTATTGTAACTTTGTTATATTTATTAATGATTATTTGCGTATGGCTTTGTCATATAAGATGAGTGAACGTTTTGAGCTTCTATCCATTTCCGCTGCTTTACTGTAGAAACTTAAATGCAATTTACCCATGCTATCAAAATTCTTCACACTGTTAATACGCGTGAATACACCGGGCATGCTTTTCAGAAGTTTTGCACCTCTTTGGGCATCATCCACAAAACCTCTTATGTGTACCAATGTTGTGGATATCCTCCGACATGGTCGACATGTCGGCCGACATAAAGGTTTCATGGACCAAACGACAAGTTTCCGATATTTTTTTGCAAAACATCCTTTTGGAATATATCCTCTGATATGTTTTCTATTGACCGATATATTCGTCGATATATCCCGACATTTTATCGATTGGTTTTTTCAATTTATTTTAATTATTGTTTATGATCTAATAGATAAAAGATAAAAATTGTTTCATTGTTTAGATTGTTTTCCACTTCCTCTGACTTTCTTCCTTACTCAAGTTCGTCACCGACTTCAATTATGCATGATCTTTGAATTATGAACTAAAGATTCTTTATCTTCCATTGTCATCGACAACTTTTCGAGATTCTGCTTTCTCTAATTTTATTTCACGTGTTATACCGTTATTACTTGTGTAATATAAAATGTTTATATTAATTTGATAAATTTAGGAGTTCAATAAATATCAAATTATTAATATATTAATATATATTTTTTTAAAAAAGATAAAATTTATAAATAATTACACATAAATAATTAAATATTAAAACCCGTTATGTGAATATATCCCCCGACATACTAAAACCGACATGAAAAACCTAAACCGATGAAAGTGAAGGGATAGATACTACTCTAGAGGGGGGGTGAATAGAATCAAATTTTGCACTAGACAAAACTTAATAGTCTGCCCAACTCCCTTGGAGTGAAATGCGGAATGAAAAGCTTATAGATAAGGAGATAAGAACCCTAAGAGCCTAACACAAGTGATGTGCACAGACTCAAGCTAACTGTAATTACAGTTAAGGCTTGGATAACCTAATCAGCAACTAGCAAACCTAGTTATATCTTCACAGGCACAATGCAATTAATTAAACAAGGCAACCAGACGACACAAGATATTATAGTGGTTCCCCAAACACTGGGTACATCCACTCTTTACCCACACGGTAGGAATCCACTACAGGTTTTTGATCAGGTGCCCTGCCACTAACAAGATCTGCTGCAGGTAGATCTAGAGACCCTTTAGACTTTTGATCAGGTGTCTAAAAACCAAGCTTTACTTTTGAAGGGAGTAAACAACCCTTTACAGGAGGGGGGAAGAGGGTTAGAATGTCTTCTCTATTGTAAATACAGATTAGAGAAGCACAAGGCCTCTTCAGAATTCAAGATAGAATACTGTCTTGAAGTTCTGAAGGAAAAGCTTGAAGAAGACTAGAGATATGGATGAATGTTCTTCTTCAGCTTCCTTCTTCTTTTTCTTCTTCTTCAATATCTCTGAGTGTATCTTCCTGGAACAGGAGCACTCAGGTTGAAGAAGAGTGAAAAGATATCTTCTCAGATGAATGGATGATTGCTGAGAGCAGCTGTAAGCTGTTTCTTTCTCTGTATGATGTACAGGTTTCTTCTTGTTCTACAGCTCTACCTCTTTCTTTAAAAAAGAAGTCTTTTTATATAGGAGCAGCAGCAACGGCTCTAATATTTGAATTGAGCTTTGTCTTCTTCTCAGATCTTGAATCTGGGCTGCAATTAACATACAGACAAAACATATCTTGCAGACAAATATATTCTATATAAAGAATAAAGCTTCATAAGAAGCTGCAGTATTAAATCTGATAAAGAATGTTATAAAAGGTCACATCAGATAACTTTTTACAGCCAACGGCTATAAAGGACAGCTGCATTAATAAAGCAGTCAGAAGGTCAACTAATAAGACAAAAACACTTTATCTGATAGGAAAGACTTAAGCATAAGAATAGCAAGGATTGCTTTGAAGTATATGAAGTAAATCTATCAGATAATATATATTAAATATATCAGATAAAATAAGAAATAAAACACAGAATAAAACGCATATAATATTATATATGCAGACAGCCGATCGTCGAACGTCCTTCGACTATAGTCGAACGACCTGCTGAGATCGTCGACCGACTCACAGCAGACGTCGACCTATCAATCAGATAGTCGACCGACCCAGACAAAAAGCGTCGAGCTATCAATAGATAGTCGACCAGAGCTCGACGATCCAGCAGAGCGTCGAGCAGACAAAAGACAGAGCACGACTATCTGAAGACAGAAGATAGTCGGTCAAACAGACAAACGATCGTCGACCGGCTGATCGACGATAGTCGATCGGCGTTCGACGATAGTCGAACCCGAAAATCCCTTAGCCAGAATTTTACTGGAAAAGAGAAAACACAACAACAAGACTTTGACCATAGATAAATCTTGGGTCAAGAGACTAAAAGGAAAGACTTAACTCAAATCCAAATTAGGGTACCAACAACCGACATGTCCCCGATATCCAACATCTACATCCTTGATGTGTATACACCACAATAGAATCGTTGTTGATCGAAAGAACTGTCATCTTCTCGAAGTCGGTCAATCTCTCGTATTCCAGATGCAGGTCCCCACTACTTAACGGAATTTCGTTGTCCCCACTACTTGATGGAATTTTGTTGTCCCCACTACATATTGGAATTTTGTTGTCTCCACTGTTTGTTATCTCATCAACCGCATGCCCTCGTCTGTCCTACAATTTGCGACTCCCTTCTCTCTCCTATTTCCAGAACATCCTCCCTTCCTCCTAACCTCACGATTTTGGATGTGTTTGTTACGTTCTATGTTAAAGGCGCGCCACAGGCGCTCCTAAGGCTCAAGACTCACCAGCCTCAAAGGTTTGCACCTCCGTGCGCCTTATTTATGCCTTTGGAATATAAAAGACGGCTTAGTGAGATTTTTGTTGTAAATTTTTTCTTCAAAAAAAAATGTAAGAACTCAATAATTTTTTATTGATTTAGTGTTTGATACTTAGATATGATGCAAGCGACCGCATTGATTCTATTTTTAAGAGATATAAACGATAGTAATGAATGATTAGTTAGTAGATTAAATGAAGAATTTGATTGAAAAGTAGAAATGATATTTGATGTTGATTATTTAAAATAGATGTGGTTACATCTTGCCTTCGTCAGGCGCGCGCCTGCGTCATGAGCCTTGCGTCTTTAATAATTAAGGTTACGTTCAACATCTAGGCCCTCCCGTTGACAAGCTGACCCCTTGTGTCACGCATTACATGTTGCATGCCTACATGTTCGATGGGGTATTCGTGCACTCAAAAGAGCTATGTCTACTACTCCCCCTCCACTCGGAAGTTGACCGCGTCGGCTGATGTCACTTTCCTGGAAAATCGGCATTTCAATCAATATGTCACCATGTCAATGCCACCTCCTCATCTCCCACGTCCTCTTGTTCCTACTAATTCTCATTTACCACCTTTACTATCGACACCACCGCCTGCCTTGGTTCCTCCTATTCGTGTCTACTCTCGCCGCAATCCTCAATTCGGTGCCCCGTGACAGCCCCCATCTAATACTAATACTTCACAGACTGCTGATTCCACGACACCCTCCACCGCCCATCTGCTCTCAAATTATGTTTCCCTGTATCGTCTCTTCTCTGATTTGCGTAGCTTTGCGATCTCTCTATCATCTATTTCCACTCCCACTTTTGTACAAGAAGCCCTTCAACATTCAGGGTGGCGTGCAACAACGGATGAGGAAAATGGTTGCACTTTGGGCCAACCACACTTGGGACCTTATTCCTCTTCCTCCTAACCAATATATTATGAGCTATGTGAAGCATCATCTGAATGAGACTATTGATCGCCTCAAGGCCTGTCTTGTTATCTAAGGTTTTATTCAACAACACGACTTTGATTATGAAAAGAACTTTTCTCCGGTGAAAAAACATCGCCAGTGTCCTACTCTCATCTGGTGTTCATCACCATTGACCACTCCATCAGCTTGACATTAAAAACGCATCCCTTCACGATGATCTTATGGAGACTGGGTACTCTGGGTTTTAGAGGGTACTCCGGGTTTTAGATTTTCTAGCAAGTGGCTGCTGCTTGATAAACAATGTGATTCCTTTTCAAATAAACTCCTATACTTTGAAGATTGATCTTTCAAATAACAGATGGAACTAGAATAATACCTTCTTTTGTTTCTCTTACAACTCCAACCTCAATTAATTTTTGCAATGATTAAAAAAAAAATTCAAGAAAACTATTGCTCTTCAATCATTAAAACTAGGATGGCTTCATCAAACCCTTTACATTAAAAGAAGCTTGCATACAAAAAACTGCAAAATTCGTTGTTCAGATCAGCTTTAAAGAACAGGGAAAACAGATTTTCTTCCAAAAGAAGAAATTCAACCACCAAAAGTATTGTACACTAAAGAGACAATGCTACCAATACCAAACATGGAAGCAAAAAAAAGTTTATTAAGTGGGTATGCGCTGTCCTCCACGATAACATGCAACCACCTCAATCCACATGTACGACGGGGAGATCACACATTATGCGTGTAGCATAATAACTTGTCAGAGTGAGTGCTCGCATCAGGCGTCTGTTTCACATCGCGATCGGTGAGCATTCTCATCTCAGTGTCATGGAAATATTCGATATGTGCGATGCTATAGCTCGGCATCATCACAACTCCCAATCTTACATGTAGCAGATCAAGGGGGAGAATGTTTAGGTTCTCAAACTACTAACGATGGGACTTCTAATTCCCTTTATTAATCTCAGCATCAAGGGTTCATTTTCTAGCTTGAAATTAGAAAACATGGTTGATAAAACAGTGAAATGTGTTAAATCAGATATTTTGTGGATATAATTACACGCCAATATCGAATTAAAACTCTACAAACTGAAGTCAAAAGCCTTAAAATCAATGGAAATTTCATTTTCACCACACACAACGAGTCAAGAAAAAAAAAACACCATTTTCCCAAACATGATTTCTTGCTACAATCAGCCAAATCTGACCTAAAGATTAGAAGATTTTCATTTAAATTGATCAGCAAAATACCTTGTGTAAGAAATTATAACCAGCCATATAGTTAGCAATAAAAATGGCAGCAGCATTTGATACCTGAGGTATGGAGCCAAATAAACAATGGAGTAGACAAGGTAGCGGGGCCTGCTGGTATCAAGCCACGCAAACACCCAGCTCTGTTTCAATTTAACACAAAACCAGAATCAAAAGCGCAGTTGAAGTATCTGAGCTAGAATCACAGAAAGCATCGAAGAAGACCATCTGATCAACTCACTTACCAACCAATTGAAGTAGGGAATGAAACCGATGATCGCCATGACGGCGAATCTCGCATCAGTGGAGTCTATGGCCCCGCCACCGTCCTCATCTTCCCCTCCGGTGGAAAGTATCGGAGATACAAGCGAGGTGAGTACGCACGCTCCTATCGCAGCGGCGAAAGGGGCGTCGTGCACGAGCTCCGCTCTCCAAGTGTTTGTAGAGACCCTAACTTCCTGCGAGAAGATTGTATTTCCTTTTCATTCCACCGGGAATAAATGAAGAAATGTTCAGAACGGGAGTTACCTGATTCCCGATTCGCTTCAGTTTCCTTAAGCGGGGTGATCTGCTACGGTTTAAGAACCTCAGAGCGGCGGGGAGGAGGGAGCCGCCGGAAAGTTGGTTGAAGATAGCGGCGGCGGCTGGCCGAGAATACAGTGAAGCTGTGGTCGCGACGGCGGGGGAGAAAATGATCATAGTTGGACCTGAGAAGTAGCCCAGGAAACTGAAAGGCGAGAAAAAGCGGCCTGCAAACGGGTCGTCTGAGCCGGCAATTGAACCGTACACATGACAGGAACCTCCTCAAAATTTTTTGTCGGGTAGGTGGACCATGTCATCGTCCGTGTTTAAATAGGATTTTATTTTAGGACTCACTCTTCTTCTCTCCCGGAAGGCCGTTCCACCTCCTTCTCCCCCAAAAAACTTCCTTCCGCCCTTTCTCCTAGTCGTATTACCCGCATCCTCCCGGAAAGGATTCGAGTTGCTACCTGCATTCTCCTCGTCGACCTGCTAGCTGCATCCTCCCGGAAAGGATTCAAGCTGCTACCTGCATTCCCAACCAGTCGACCTGCTTCCTGTATTCTCCTCCTGTCTTCAGGTGCTCTCCCGCGGGTTAAACCTAGGTTTTTCCCCGTGCTTCCACGGCTTTGCCTTAGGTGTAGGTAACTTCGTCTTCTCAAATGTTGTAGCTCTCATACATTTTTCACGTTAAGCAGGGTTGAGAGCATCAGCTCCAGATATCGGCCGAAATTGGTGAAGAAAATGTCATAAGCAGCTTATGTTCTTTTGATCCTACAAAAGTTATAGTCGTATTTTTGTTCTTTATTATGAGTGCAATTTACAGTGGTATTTTTGTTCTATATTATGACTCAAAACATGTTATGATCGTATTTTTTATCTATATTGTGACTGTAATTTCTGCGGCAGAAAGTTCCTGTTGTTTTTCCCATTATGCACTCGGAGGCTGAGGCGTACGCAATGTACTGTCAGTATGCCCACACAACAGGATTTAGTGTTCAGAAAGAACATCTCACATACTGGACGCACACAAGAATTATTAAAATTCGAGAATTTTGCTGCGCCAAAGCAGGTGTTAAGAGAGTGAGGCCTTCACCAAAGAAGTACCGACAATTGGAAACTCGCACTGGATGCCTAGCATGCATTTCCTTTCACACAGTTTTTGATGGAAAGAATTGGAAAGGAGCAAGATTCATTGAGGAGCACCAGTGTTATTCTCATTCAAATCAAGCTTATTTTTCCCCTTCTGATCAATCTTTCCCAACATGTTCTTCTCCTTTTTTTACCTCTAACCTCTTATCTTCTACCCTTTCCCACTCAGACATGTCCTCATACAATTTAGTACTAAAATTGTGTACACTAACTCCGGCAATCTCAAAGTCGGACTCTTCTTCCTCTTCTTCGAGCAGTGTCTTTTCTCAAACTTTAACATTGTCAAAGTCTATTTTAACTCTGGCAGTTTGCGACTCTTTTGACAAATTGCAACAGAATTTAGTGTTGTAACTTATTTTTGGAGACCACCGCAACATCCTTAGCCTAGCACTATCATCAACAATTTTTTGCACCGTTGTATGCTCATAGAACTAAACCTACAAATAGGGGAGTTTAATATATTGAAGAAAACATAACAAATTTATAGGATTCAAGTAACTCTTACCAGTAGAACAGTGGTGCAACCTTCTAAATATCCCAAATTTGAACTGAATTCTCGTATAACACTTATTCGACTTAACACAGTTAGGTTGAAATGCAAGAATTTATGGATGGCATTGGGCCAATTGTACTGTGTAAACGAAGTAGGGTTGTCAAGCGCATTAAGACAAGCTGGAATCTTTAAGCCCTTGAGCGGAAAAGAAACACAACTAGCAGGTACTTGACTAGTACATTGACTCTCCTACTCTCCAAGTCAGGGGAGAACTGCTCTTCAGCAAGCATCTTTAGTTCATCAATTAGGTTCTTGTGTGTAAGATCCAACAATGACAATCTAGCAAACTTCAACACACGACCTCTATTTGGAAGTCCCAATATCATCGCAACCTCGTTCACTATCAACCACAGATAAAAATTGCCTAGCCAGAAGGCTTGTTTGTCCCTATTATAACAGCGTATAAGAAGATGCAATAACAGAATATTTTGTGGAAGGTCTGTAAAATATAAAAGAAATAAAACGGCATTCTGTAAAATATAAATGGAAAGAAAGGAAAAACTTTGGCATCTTCATGGGCACTTAAAACCCGCGAACACCAACGAAAACCAGCATAAACCAGCCAAAAACCAGCAAAACACACAGGATTCGGCTGCTATGACATCCAATAGAGGACTTTGGTTAGTTGATAGGCATTTAGTTTAAATGTAGAAACAGCGCACCGTGAGCTCAGATATGGACTTCCCTCGGGCATTCTCGACAAATAGTTGGAATACGGCTGTAAAATATAAAAGCCTTTATTTATAATATTATAAATAAAACTGTAAGACAAGTTCACTGAATTACGACTGTAAATGCTGCTGTCCTTTATATAAATGGAATACGACTGTAAAATAAGCAAGGAATAGCCGTTGCTGCTGCTCCGACTGTAAGACAAGGTCAATGAAATACGACTGTAAAATAAGAAAACATTATGACTGTAATAGATCCCACCAAAACGATTGTAACAAAAGGACTGTAAAACCCGCGAACACCAACGAAAACCAGCATAAACCAGCCAAAAACCAGCAAACACACACAGAATCGAAACTGAAAATGCATTTATACATGTCGATCTATGGTTGCAGTTGAGGAGAGGACAGTCGGACGCAGTGCTCCTTGCTTTCTTCCTCGATAAAGCCTAAATGTGAAGCGCAGAACTCCTTCCAATGCAGCTCGCCAGTTGAGAAGCGATATAAGAAGAGGTCGGCAGTGGTCGATGGGATCCGGAGTGGACGGGAAGAAGACGAGAAGGTAGGGTTTCGTTCCTTCGAAATTGGAGAGTTATGGTGGGCCCCCAAAATTTGAAAATGTGTTTAAAGCCCAACGATCCCATCGTCCGTTGCTCGGACTAAAAATTTTCTCCCGGCTCAAATGGGAGATTTTTTTTATGCTTATAATGCAACTATTTTATGTCATGCCAGGGCAGTCAGATTCGCATTTTGATGGGGGGGGGGGGGGGTGATGACAGCATTTTTGAATTTCAAATACAATCGTATTTTGACGGAACAAACAGCCAGATTTTTAAAACAATCATTTGATTTTACTTTGTCGCACCTCAATGTTAATTAAACAATAGCAACAACAACATTCATGCCTTTATCCACTATACTAGGTTCAGTTATATGGATTCTTTGTCGCCATTGTGCCCTATCTTTAGTCATAATCTCACTATTATCCAAGTACATCATGTATTTTCTTATATTTTCATTCAAAGTCTTTAATGGTCTACCCCTCCGCTGTTTAACATGCTTAGTGACTAGACTCTCATAACGCCTAGCAAGTGCCTATAATGATCTCATTTGTGTGAGGAATTAATCTAGCTCTCAAGTACTTTATTTGTTGTTTTATTTCTTGGTTTACTGTTGAACTTGATGAACCCGGTCCAGGCGCACATTTATATTGCCATGTGCGCACTGTGCCGGCTCAGCTTTTGGCTTAGCCCATATTTCCACTTGAGACTGTAGCTGTCATCTTCTCCCCCATGTCTGTGTTACCCTGATTTTCTTGATGTTTCTACCTACAGGAATTTGTGCAACATATTCTAAATTTCCCACATTTGGTATCAGAGGCAGGTTCCGATCCTCGCCATCAGTAGATCGTGTTGAATCTGTTCTGGATCTTCTGTTCGATCCTGTTTTCTTGTTGGTCTTCTTCATATGGCGAGTTTGTCCTCTACCACCCAAACTTTTACTTACACCCAATCAGGAATACCCATCTTCAAAGGTGAATCCTATGACTATTGGAGTAAGCAAATGAAATTTTTCTTTATCTCCATGGGCTTATGGGATCTCATACAATATGATGACCCTCAACCCTCTGAGAAAGCGAAGAAATAGGAAGATGACAAAGTGGATGCTCAGCTTCTGTTGGAAAATTAGAAAAGGAACGCCAAAGCAGTTCTCTATATCCAACAAGGGGTCGGGCACACGATTTTGCCACTAATCATCGATGCTGAAACAGCTAAGGATGCCTGAGACTTGCTGAAAGCAGAGTATAGAGGATGTGAGAGAGTTATCTCCATCAGGCTGACTTTACTATGGAGAGACTTTGACAATCTCGCCATGAGAGAGAGTGAATCCATCCAAAGTTTCATTTCCTGAACCACTGTGATCGTAAATCAAATTAAAACTTATGGAGATGATATTCCTGAGAAACGCATTATTTCAAAGGTTCTAAGCAGTCTAACTGCTAAATATGAGCATGTTGTGGCGGCTATAGAGGAAGCCAGGGACATCGGCAAGATGACCATGTTTGAGCTTATGAGCTCTTTGCTTGGGCATGAAGCCAGAATAAAAAGGAAAGAAGTTCCTATTGAACAAGCATTTCAGAGTAAAGCATCCTTGGAAACGGGTAGACATCAACCCATGAATTCGGCCTAGAACAATTCTTCTCCTCATAAAGGTACTGAAGCCAGAGGGAACTTCAACAATGCACCTTACTGCAAGCTGTACAATAAATCCACTCACCACACCAAAAACTGCATGTCAAAATGCAAAAAGTGCAGTCAGTAGAATCATCTACAGAAAGACTGTTGGTATTGCGACAATAGACCCAAGGAAGAAGCAATCTTCACAAATAACTCAGAATCTCTATTTTATTCATCCTCCACCCCTGAAACCGATCACAATGAAGTTTGGTTTCTTGATAGCGGATGTTCGAATCACATAACCAACAACAAGGGAGCATTCACTCAATTAACACAACAATGTCAATCTGAAATTATAATGGGAGATGGAAACACTGTCAGAATTGAGGGATGTGGAACAGTGGCAGTAAAACTGAAAAATGGAGATACAAACTACATTCATGAGGTTCAATATGTGCCTAAGTTATCTCAGAATTTGCTCAGTGTAGGTCAGTTGCTAAAGAAAGGGTACATATTAACATTTGATCAGGGAGAATGTTATATTGTTGACAAGAACTCAAACAGCCTTATTGCTGTTGTGCAGATGTCACCCAATAAAATTTTCCCAATCTCTCTGCCAATTCCGTTGATAGATCCTCCATGTCATGCCAAGTCTGCTTACACCCAAGAAGAGTCTATGCTCTGGCACAATAGATGTGGTCACCTCAACTTCACTGATCTAGAAAAATTGTCAAAACTTGCCAATGGTATGAAGAAATCTGTGTATGCTCAAGGTGTATGTGAAACTTGCACAGAAAATAAAATACAAAGAGCCTCATTTCCTCAGCAGTCTAAATGGAGAGCCACTGCTCCCTTAAAAGTTGTTCATGCCGACATCTGGGGACCTGCCACCACCCCAACATGGCCAGGGAACAATATTACTTGCTGTTCGTGGACGATTTCAGTAGGTGGATGTGGATTTTCTTCCTAAACAGCAAATCTGATGCTTACCAGAAGTTCGTAGAATTCAGGGCATCAGTTGAGAAAGAATTAGGGCATGTTATCAAGTGCCTCAGGACTGATAGAGGGGGAGAGTTCCTCGGCAAAGAATGTTCTTCCTACTGTGAGAGTCATGGCATTAAACGACAGCTGACTGTTCCCTACAGCCCCCAGCAAAACGGAGTTGTGGAAAGGAAAAATCGAACAGTACATGGTGGAAATGGGAAGAAGCCTAATGAATCACAAAAGCTTACCAAAGTAATTCTGGGGTGAGGTAATGCACACTTCAGTTTACATACTGAATAGAGCACCTACTAAGGCTCTACCAAATTCTACACCGTATGAAGCCTGGCATCATAGAAAACCCTCCATACATCATTTCAAAGTGTTTGGGTGCCTTGCTTTTGCACTTGTGACAAGAGACCACAGAGACAAATTAGACAAGAAGGATGAGAAATGTGTTATGGTGGGTTACAGCCATGAGTCTAAAGGGTACAGATTGTTCAACCCAGTCACAAAAAGGCTCATCATAAGTCGAGACACTGTTTTTGATGAAGCTAGTAACTGGGATTGACATATAAGTGAAGATCAGAGTCATCATCTCTTGGAATTTTTGGAGTATGTTGTTGAACCTGCCCAACAAAGAGAAGCCAGTCAACCGCCCAGTCCAGTTTGTCCAAGTGAAGATATTCATTAGAGAGAAATGCATCACGATGAATCTGGGTATGACTCATCATCTCCCAAAAGTTTAAATCTCTAACTGATATATATAGTACATGCAATGTGGCCCTTTTATGCAAAGAACCTACCTCCTTTGTTGAGGCTAGTACTCTTCCTGAATGGATCAATGCCATGAACAATAAGATGGCTATGATTAACAAAAACTACATCTGGGAGTTGGTAACAAAACCAACACATCAGGATATTATAGGATTAAAGTGGATATACAAGGTGAAATTGAACGAGAATGGACAAGTGCAGAAGTACAAAGCTCGTCTGGTCGCAAAGGGGTACTCACAGAAGCCGGGGATGGACTTCACTGAAACTTTTGCTCCACTCGCCAGAATGGAGACAATTCGTGCGCTTCTTGCATTTTGTGTCCAACATCGATTGCAAATACATCAAATGGATGTAAAATCCGCATTTTTGAATGGGGAGATAAAAGAGGAAATTTATGTGAAACAACCAGATGGATATGTGGTCGTAGGGGAAGAAGACAAAGTATGCAAACTCAGGAAGGCTCTATATGGACTACAACAAGCTCCCAGGGCCTGGAATGATCGCATTGACACCTTTCTTCATCATTAGGGATACACCAAGAGTCCATATGAAGCCTCCCTATATTGCAAGTACATTCCAAGTGGACACTATGTGATAAAGTGCATCTATGTGGATGATCTTCTGGTCACTAGAACAGTCAGGTCATTGATCGACAGATTCAAAAAATGTATGCAAACAGAATTCGAAATGAGTGATCTTGGTATAATGAGTTATTTTCTTGGACTCCAAATTCGTCAAGCTGAAGATATGATATTCATTCATCAGCAAAAGTACACTCTGGAACTTCTACACAAATTTGGTATGCAAGAGTGCAAGCCCACGTCGACCCAATGGCAACTGGAGATAAGTTAATTAAAAATGATGGTGCAGAGAAAGTTGATGAAGAAAAGTATAGATGCATTGTAGGATCACTCATCTACTTGACTAATAGCAGGCCCGACATCGAACAAGCAGTCAGCTATGTTTCTCGCTTTGTCAGTGAGCCCAGCAGCTTACACATGATGGCAGTGAAGCGGATTCTACGCTATCTTCATGACACTCAAAATTACGGTCTGAAGTATGAGAAGAGGGAGAAGGATAAAGACGAACTGAGTGGTTATTCCGACAGTGATTGGGTGGGAAGTCCAGATGATAGGAAGGGCACCAGTGGGTATGTTATCCAGCTTGGTGGGAATACCATCTCCTGTAACTCCAAGAAATAAAAAAGTGTTGCCTTATCATCAGCGGAAGCTGAGTACATGGAAATTGGTGAGGCAGCCAAAGAATTAGTCTGGTTAAACCGTCTTGTGAAGGAATTGAGAAAAGAAGAGAGGGGGCCGGTAACATTGAAGGTTGACAGTACATCTGCCATTTCAATCAGCAAGCCCTCCTGTTTTCCACAACAGGACTAAACACATCCAACTGCGACATCACTTTGTCCGTGAATTGGTAGAGGAGAAGGAGATCAATCTTGAATATTGTTGCACGAATGACAAGCTCGCCGACGACATGACGAAAGCCCTCTCGTCCGAGAAGTTCATCGCCTTCCGCCGCGGTCTCGGAGTCACTCGCACAGACGGAGCCCTAGATTAAGAGAGGGATTGTGAGGAATTAATCTAGCTCTCAAGTACTTTATTTGCTGTTTTATTTCTTGGTTTACTGTTGAACTTGATGAACCCACTGTGTCGGCTCAGCTTTTGGCTTAGCCCTAATTTCCAGTTGAGACTGTAACCGTCATCTTCTCCCCCGTGTCTGTGTTACCCTATTTTTCTTGATGCTTCTACCTGCAGGAATTTGTGCAACATAAATCTAAATTTCTCACAATTTGTACGTATCCAAACCAACTTAGTCAAGCTTCTCGCATCTTCTCTGCAATTGGTGTCGCTCCTGTCTTATCCCTGATACATTCATTCCTAACTTTATCCACTTTCGTGTGTCCGCACATCCAAGTAAGCACTCTTATCTCTCCACCTCAATCTTAATTGCAACTCCAAATTTTAAAAATGTTTATCGCAAGCCAAAACAAAATCAAACAGTATGACTATTTCTTCTCCCGTTGAGATCAATAGGAAAGTCCACAGTCAATGGTTCAACTCACTCTTTGACCAATAACATTTCCTTGAGTAGAGAAGGAAGAGTCGTCTTTCTTCTATTTGTCATTGAAGATTGAGCAATCAGCAGGTTTTGAATAGAAAAGGAAGAGCAACTGCAGATCGATCAAGATGGGAGATCGGCACAGGTAAGGAGACCAGTAGGCGCGCTTCTGATCCACTGAAAATGGAGAGAGATTCCTGCAGGTGTGTAAGGAAGAAGAACATTGGCTTTACTTTGCGATGGTGAGGATTTTGTTCTACAAAAGTTTTCGTTGATAGTTGCTCCAAATCCCTGGGCTGAAGAAAACAAGAGGATCGACAACTCATTCCTTGCAATTGAGGAAGATGGTGTCCGTCGGGAAGGGTTGTCGTGCAATGTCGTGGGACATGTCGGGTCCTCGTACCGCGCGGCTTCCGCGAGAATGTGGAGGGAGGTCTTCGTCCCACGCACGTCTCCTTCTTGTGCGCTCCCGCGCGCACCGCCTCCTCGCGCGCTCCCGCATGCGCCTTTTCCTTGCGCGCTCCCGCGCGCTCCGCCTCCTCCTTGCGCGTTCCCACGCGCGCCGCCTCCTTGCACGCTCTCACGTGCGCCGCTTCCTTGCAAGCTCCCGCACGCTCCGCTTCCTCGCGCTCTCCCACGCGCGCCGCTTCCTCGTGCGATCCCGCGTGCTGAGCCTCCTCGCGTGCTCTCGCATACGTCTCTTACTCGCGCGCGCCTCTTCCTTGCGTGATAACGTGCACGCCTCCTCCTTGCACGCTCCAGTGTGTGCCTTTTCCTTGTATGCTCCCATGCGTTTTGCCTCCTTGTGCACTCACACACGCTCTCTTCCAACAAGCGCCTCTACGCGCGCTCTCCTCCAGCAAGCGCACACATGCTCTCCATCAGCCAGCGCTCTGCCATCAAGTCAACTCCAAGCGCATCTTTGCGTGTTCCGTTCTCAAAATCACTACAAGTGTTCAACGCCCTCAACTCTGCAATGAGGCCACCAAGTGTCAACAATTCTCGCCTTCTCTAAAGGAGACGACCCACAAATAAAAGACACGCCAGATGCGTCACTCGAGCTCACAAGCCCCAGTCATCAGAACAAGTACAGCAAGTTGCTCCGCATTCAAGAACTATCAAAAGATTCCAGAATATAACGAGCGCATCGCTCCTTGCAACACACGAAGAAATAATTTGCTCCATGAGCGGTGACCTATCACCCTCCGAGTCTTTCTCTCTCTCCTCAATGATTGTAACGAGAGGCGGTCTGTCGCCCTCGAATTCTTGAAAAAGTCCTGTAATAGCGCTCAAATCTAGTGGAAGTTTGATCGACACAGATCCGACCACATGGTTTTTCACTTAGTTGACGGATTTTGCACGTTAAAAAAATTGCCTTGTCAACTTTTCTTTCATCCACTGTGTGCACGCTCGATCGTTCTGTGGGCTAAGACGAGCTGAGTTAATCTTGTCCGACCAGAGCGTCGAGTTTGGCCACAATAGTTTGGCGCTGTCTATGGGAAGCGAGTTCTCAGCATCCTCAGAAGACAGTACCCTGAACAAAACGGTACTCGTGACTAGAGACTATGGCGGGAGAAGTTGCCCGCACTGCAAATGGGATGATCCTGGGGGGGGGGGGACATCGGTTCAGTTCCCCTCACTTGCCTGTCAACATGCTTGAAGTAGAACCCCCCCCCGCTCGCGTATGCGCGGATATTCAAGGCTGCGAAGCCCGTCCTGCCAGAGAACTTGAAGCTCAAAATCACCGCAACTGCCCTGAAGTAGCGGGCCTCGATGAAAGGCTCACACGCGAAGAAGTTCTCAACTTAGTCACTGAATAGTGCGAGCGGGCCAAGCAACATACCGCTTCGTCCAGCTGCCCCCTCCATCATTGTTCCCCATTTGCACATGAGGTCCTAACACATCCAATACCCTTTGGTTTCAATCTCCCAAAGATCTATGCATTCGACGGAGTAGACGACCCATCATAGCATATCAGACACTTCATAATCATGATGTAACTATGCAATGTTTCTGATCCTCTACCGTGTCAAGTATTTCCAGCGACCCTAAAAGGACAAGCTCGCACCTGGTTATTTTCCTTAAAAGAAGGAGAAATCAAGAATTTCGCAGAACTAACACAATAATTCACGGGCCAATTCATCGCCAGTCGTCAGATAGTCAAAGATCCCTCTGTAACACCCCTATCCGTCACATGGCATATAGCAGTAGGTCCGGCCGGGGCCCGACGCCATATACCGCAGACAGACCGTGGAGTTACGCATCGCATTATCATACTCACAATTTGAAAGACAACGTCCTACGCAACACCTAGCGGAAGCATTTTAGGTTATTAAAAAGAACCCAACAATAAGCATGAATGTCCACTAATAATAAAACCCATAGGAATGAAACGACTAAAAATACACAAAACAGTCCTCGGCCTTAAGGCCTTACAAACATTGTTCTCTTAACCAAATAGTGTCTTTCATACATCGACGCGCAGGCCGGCCAAACATGAATATGAAAAACAAAACTAAATCTTCAGCCTTCATGGGCTAGCGCTGCAACTTGGGCTTTAGCCTACTATTTGCCGCTCGGCTCCGCAGCAGCACCTGTAAGAAGCAATCCACCGAAGAGGTGGCAATTTACACGAGTAACCGGTCAGCAATGCTGACCAAATTATAACGACCCCGTCCCGCAGTTGCGGGACGGCGGTGCTCCTTCCCTGCATAACAACTAACATAGCAATATATAAATCTATATAACTATTCGCCACAAGTGTCGGCACGCACGGCCGTACACCCCGTGCTCTCAGGGCACTAAATGGTGAATCCGGTCCGGACCCGGTCCGTTCCCGCGATTCCACCGTCGTCTCGTGGACGACAATTCTCGTGAGCAAATAGCCCTTTCAGCCGAAGCCTAGGCCCGTTTCCAGCCCCCCGGGAAGTCCCATGTACTTTAGGTCGCTTCTACCGAGACCACTTGGAATGGGTAGAGTTCCACCCGCCCGTTGCTCACTTCACCACGGCCATTTAGCCATCGGTGCGGGCCAAGTTTCTCCTCATTCCCACAATCGATCAAAACACGCACATAACCCCGTTATGTACCGATTTGCCCTCCAAGGCAACATCGTGGCGGCAATGCGATTCCGCCCAAGCTTTCCGGGTGCGCCTCGAGGTTAATCCCCAAGGATCCCTGTATGCAATCTACCGCGTAGAAATTTCGGAAAACTGAAATCATCGGTGCGGAGTCTTCTCCGACCATGCAATGCAACAACACCGATTCGGGCTAAACCCGAATAGGCTTCACACACAATGCCTACGCCCGTACTTCGATTCCGGGCTCTAACAACGGGACTTTACATATCTACCCGAAGGGATTCCGCTCCTCGACGCTTACTCGCGAGAGGGGGATTTCCCCATGCAAAGGAAGAAGGGCGACTACACATGCCCTATGAAGAGGATCGTTACCCTCGCAGATTTTCGCGCGCCCGTCATGAAGAAGTAGACGGTTGAAAAGCTTCGCCTCGCTCTTGCCGTCGAGGATCCGGTCTCGGATCGAGATTCGGTGCTCCGGTGCTCCGCCGGCGGCCGGATCTCCTCTTCTCCTTCCTTGCTCTCCCTTCTCTCTAAACTTTTAGAAAGAGAGTCTAGGGTTTGAAATGAGGGTTTAGAACCCTTCAACCCTAAATTAAATGTTTGGGCGGACCATTCTAGGCCGTTAGATGAGATTTGATGGAAAATCGGACGGCCACGGAGTCATTTTACGGATTCTGCACCCGTCCGCACGACCAGTGGCGCACGGTCAGTGGTCGTGCGCCCTATGTCAGTGATCGTGCGTTTTCGTTAAACAGGGATTTGGCATTATATTTTCTTTATGCACGACCAGTGGCGCACGGTCAGTGGTCGTGCGCCCTGTGGTCAGTGATCGTGCGCTAAGGGAAAAACTGCACAGTTCAACGCCCTTCCGCCGACGGTTACTCTACCGCGAGGCGTTAACTCCCACCGACTCCAGGACTGAACATGGGGTGTTACAACTCTCCCCCCCTTAAAAGAATTTCGTCCCGAAATTACGAATAGCAAGTAAACAACTTAAACTTAAACGGTACCTGAGTTGAAGAGTTCGGGGTACTCCTCGAGCATGGTTTGCTCTCGTTCCCACGATAGCTCCTCACGACCGCAACTGTCCCAACGGACTTTCACCATCCTGATTTCTTTGTTCCGAAGCCGCTTGACCTCGAAATCTTCGATAGAAATGGGCTTGACTTTGGTCGTCAACCCTTCCTCAACCGGTACTTGATCAACCGCTAACACTTGCGACGGCTCTTGCACCGCCTTCCGCAATACTGAGATGTGGAATACGTCATGCAAACAACTCAGTTCCACAGATAATCTCAACCGGTAGGCCGCTTCTCCGATCCGTTCTAGAATCTCGAATGGCCCAAGGTATCTCGGACTCAACTTTTTCAAGCGTCGAACCCGTGACACCCCCTTGAACGGTTTGATCTTCAGGTATACCCATTCGCCAACATTGAATTCCACGTTCCTATGTTTGGCATTAAAATACTTAGCCTGCCTGTCCTGAGCTATAAGCAAGCGCTCTCGTATCGTTTGCACCAAAGAAGTCGCATCTTCGATCTCCTGACGATTGTAAAGTTTCGACTCACCCGTCTCCAACCATGACAACGGCGTGCGACACTTTCTCCCATAAAGAGCTTCGAACGGTGCCATCTGGATACTTGCTTGGTAACTGTTATTGTACGCAAACTCGACCAAGTATAAGTGATCCTCCCACCGTTTTCCGAAGTCCAACGCACACATGCGAAGCATGTCTTCCAATGTCCTGTTGACTCGCTCGGTCTGGCCATCCGTCTGCGGATGAAACGCCGTGCTAAACTTCAGTTTCGAGCCCAACATCTGATGTACTAGCCTCCAGTCATTGGACGTGAAGCGTCCATCGCGATCACTCACAATGCTGCGGGGCACTCCGTGCATTCGCACAATATTATCCACGTAGAGTTTTGCTAACTTCTCCACCGGATCATCCTTCCTCATCGGAATGAAACGCGACACTTTTGTCAATCTGTCCACGATCACCCAGATGGCGTCGTTTCCCTTCTGCGATCTTGGCAATCCATGCACAAAATCCATAGATATGTCGTCGAATTTCCACTCCGGAATGGGTAAGGACTTCAAGAAACCTCCCGGCTTTTGACATTCCGCCTTCACTAGGGCGCAGGTTTGACACCTCGCCACATAAAGCGCTACATCTTTCTTCAGTCCTGGCCACCAGAATAGTTTCTTCACGTCTTTGTACATTTTTGTACTCCCCGGGTGGATTGAGTACTTGGTATAGTGAGCCTCGTACAACAATTCCTCCCGTAGATTACCCACGTTGGGGACGCACAAACGATCGTCCTTTCTGAGCAATCCGTCCTCCATCATAAATTGGGAATTTGACCCATCCAAAACACCATCCATGAGTTGCTTCATAACATCATCCACAGCTAAAGCCTGCCGAATCCTATCAGCCAGGTCATACTGCACCTCTGTCCAACTCAAACGCGCTTCGGCGCCCGTTTGTCTATCTACACAGAAGATCTCCAAATCCTCTAACTCTTGAATCAATCGTGCATCATGCACCAACAGCCAACTAGCACGTGCGGGAGTTCTGCGACTCAACGCATCTGCCACCGCATTGCCCTTCCCCGGCACATAATGAATTTTGAAGGTGTAGTCCCCCAGGAACTCCATCCACCTCCTTTGCCGCATATTCAAGTCCTTTTGATCCAGCAAGTACTTCAAGCTCTTGTGGTCGGTGTAGATATCAACTTTCACACCGTAAAGGTAGTGTCTCCACAGCTTCAGTGCATGTATCACGGCCGCTAACTCCAAGTCATGGACCGGATAATTCCTCTCGTGTACCTTCAGCTGCCGCGAGCCGTAGGCAATCACACTCCCACGCTGTAGTAGTACACATCCCAAGCCACTCCCCGAAGCATCACTGTAGATTTCGAATCCCTCGGTCCCACTCGGCGAACATAAGATTGGCGCCGTGGTCAACCGACCCTTTAACTCCTCAAAAGCTTGTGCGCACTCCGGCGACCACACAAACCTTTGATCCTTTCTTGTCAACGACGTGAGAGGTAACGCTATCCGCGAGAAGTTCTCTACGAAGCGCCTGTAGTAGCCGGCAAGTCCTAGGAAACTTCAGACTTCCGCTACCGAGGAAAGAACAGGCCACTCCCGTATCGCCACTATCTTCGCCGGATCTACCGCAATCCCTGCTCCACTAATGATGTGGCCAAGGAAAGCCACCGAGGATAACCAGAACTCGCATTTGGAGAACTTAGCATAGAGCTGGTTCCTCCTCAGTGTCTCCAACACCATGTGCAGATGCTTGCAGTGATCATCTTCGCTCTGAGAGTATACCAGGATGTCGTCGATAAACACGATCACAAACTGATCCAAGTACTCTCTGAATGTTCTGTTCATCAGATCCATAAATACGGACGGCGCATTTGTCAGTCCAAACGGCATAACCGTGAACTCGTAATGCCCATAACGCGTGCTGAACGCCGTTTTAGGGATATCACTCTCCCTGATCTTCAACTGGTAGTACCCAGACTTCAGATCCAACTTCGAATAAACTGTAGACCCCACTAGCTGGTCAAACAGATCGTCGATCCTCGGAATCGGGTATTTGTTCTTCTCGGTGAGCTTGTTCAACTCTCGGTAGTCGATACACAGCCTCAGACTTCCATCCTTCTTCTTGACGAAGAGGACCGGTGCACTCCAAGGTGACGAGCTTGGACGCACGTACCCCTGTTCCAACAGTTCTTGCAATTGGACCTTCAGCTCTGCCATCTCCTTCGGCGCTAGCCGATAAGGTGAGCGGGACACAGGTTTGGCACCTGGCACCAGCTCTATTGTGAAATCAATCTCTCTTTGGGGTGGAGCCCCAGGGAGATCATCGGAAACACGTCAGGATACTCCGAAACCACCGGGATACTATCCAGACTCGTCTTAGGCTTTGCGGCCTCCACTAACGTGAAAAACAGCTCTGCTCCAGCCCGAACCGCCTTGACCACCTGAAGAGCAGACATCAGTGTCTTGCTCGCCCCTTTAATGCCCTCGAACGTAGTCTCGCGACTAGTATTTGCCCCCAGTTTAACTTCCTTCCGACTGCAGTCAATATAGGCTCGCTGCTCTGAGAGCCAATCCATCCCAAGGATCACGTCAAACTCCACTAGCGGAAGTAACGACGCCTGCAGATCGAATTCCTGATCCCCAATCTGAATCTTCACGAGGCATACTCTATCTACGCGCATAGAGCATCCATTGGGGAGTAGCACATCCAGTTTGTCCTTAGCCATCGAAGAAGGGACTCCGATGCGCGATACGAATTCTTCGGACATAAAGGAGTGCGACGCTCCCGAGGCACCAGAAGAGGGGGCTTGACTTGACGTCTTGGCCCTCTTATTCCACCTCTGAAACTTTGACTTCGTAGCGTTCGGCACCTTGAACTCGGGCTTCTGCACACCCAGCTCTTTCTTTCCAGAGATTCTTGCCAACTCTCGCTCCAACGATCGAGCCGAGCCGACCAAGGTTAGAAATCCTTGCGTCAACGGCCCTGATAGAAGTACCTTGAGATCATCTCGCAGTCCTTCATAGAAACGGTTCGTCTTCCGTTCCTCATCGCCAAAAGTAGGAGCTGCATAACGACCCAGCCTTGTGAACTCATGCAGATAATCATCCACATTTTGACTCCCTTGTTGCAGTCCGAGGAATTGATTTTCCAGTTCTATCTTCTCGGTCGACGGTAGGTACCGCGCCATGAACATTCTCGAGAATTCTTCAATAGAAACCTCTTCCAACTGTCTTTCGACTAGATGGTGTTGCTCCACACCGTCCCACCACAGCCTTGCCTCGCCATCCAATAAGAAAGTGGCTATGGCGGTTTTCTGATCCGCTTCGGTTCTGGTTGTCGAAAGGATCCGCTTAACGCGTGATAGCCAATCCTCCGCTTGCGATGGGGTTCCACCCCCCGAGAATATTGGCGGATTGAAGCTCATCACGTGCTTCAGCTGACAATCCGTCGTACGCCTTGGTGGTCTAGGCTCCTCAGCCACCACAGGCACTGTCGCTCTCGCAGGTTCTTGCTCAATCTCCGGTGCTGGACGTTGTACCTGCCCTGCAGGTTGGGCATTTAGTGCGGCAAGCACCGCCTCGGTAACCAGCCGAATAGTTTCAGCAGATGGAGGTGTTGCAGGCGCCTCGCTTGGTGCCCTACTCTCCGCTGAACGTGTACGGGCTGACTGCCCTGCCCCACTCCTAGTCACCTAGATAAACAAAACCGACAAATAAGCGACATGCACATTGCTAAAAAGCAATCATTTGAACATTTAACTTGTTCAAAACTGTGTATTTTCATTCCTAAGTGGACATTCATGGGTTCTTTTTTCATGTTATAACGATGACGCACGTGATAGTGCTCACCACCCCTTAAAAGAATTCGTCCGCGAATTCTAATAAGCAAGACCGAAACCGTTAGTCTGATACCAATTTGTAACACCCCTATCCGTCACATGGCATATAGCAGTAGGTCCGGCCGGGGCCCGACGCCATATACCGCAGACAGACCGTGGAGTTACGCATCGCATTATCATACTCACAATTTGAAAGACAACGTCCTACGCAACACCTAGCGGAAGCATTTTAGGTTATTAAAAAGAACCCAACAATAAGCATGAATGTCCACTAATAATAAAACCCATAGGAATGAAACGACTAAAAATACACAAAACAGTCCTCGGCCTTAAGGCCTTACAAACATTGTTCTCTTAACCAAATAGTGTCTTTCATACATCGGCGCGCAGGCCGGCCAAACATGAATATGAAAAACAAAACTAAATCTTCAGCCTTCATGGGCTAGCGCTGCAACTTGGGCTTTAGCCTGCTATTTGCCGCTCGGCTCCGCAGCAGCACCTGTAAGAAGCAATCCACCGAAGAGGTGGCAATTTACACGAGTAACCGGTCAGCAATGCTGACCAAATTATAACGACCCCGTCCCGCAGTTGCGGGACGGCGGTGCTCCTTCCCTGCATAACAACTAACATAGCAATATATAAATCTATATAACTATTCGCCACAAGTGTCGGCACGCACGGCCGTACACCCCGTGCTCTCAGGGCACTAAATGGTGAATCCGGTCCGGACCCGGTCCGTTCCCGCGATTCCACCGTCGTCTCGTGGACGACAATTCTCGTGAGCAAATAGCCCTTTCAGCCGAAGCCTAGGCCCGTTTCCAGCCCCCCGGGAAGTCCCATGTACTTTAGGTCGCTTCTACCGAGACCACTTGGAATGGGTAGAGTTCCACCCGCCCGTTGCTCACTTCACCACGGCCATTTAGCCATCGGTGCGGGCCAAGTTTCTCCTCATTCCCACAATCGATCAAAACACGCACATAACCCCGTTATGTACCGATTTGCCCTCCAAGGCAATATCGTGGCGGCAATGCGATTCCGCCCAAGCTTTCCGGGTGCGCCTCGAGGTTAATCCCCAAGGATCCCTGTATGCAATCTACCGCGTAGAAATTTCGGAAAACTGAAATCATCGGTGCGGAGTCTTCTCCGACCATGCAATGCAACAACACCGATTCGGGCTAAACCCGAATAGGCTTCACACACAATGCCTACGCCCGTACTTCGATTCCGGGCTCTAACAACGGGGACTTTACATATCTACCCGAAGGGATTCCGCTCCTCGACGCTTACTCGCGAGAGGGGGATTTCCCCATGCAAAGGAAGAAGGGCGACTACACATGCCCTATGAAGAGGATCGTTACCCTCGCAGATTTTCGCGCGCCCGTCATGAAGAAGTAGACGGTTGAAAAGCTTCGCCTCGCTCTTGCCGTCGAGGATCCGGTCTCGGATCGAGATTCGGTGCTCCGGTGCTCCGCCGGCGGCCGGATCTCCTCTTCTCCTTCCTTGCTCTCCCTTCTCTCTAAACTTTTAGAAAGAGAGTCTAGGGTTTGAAATGAGGGTTTAGAACCCTTCAACCCTAAATTAAATGTTTGGGCGGACCATTCTAGGCCGTTAGATGAGATTTGATGGAAAATCGGACGGCCACGGAGTCATTTTACGGATTCTGCACCCGTCCGCACGACCAGTGGCGCACGGTCAGTGGTCGTGCGCCCTATGTCAGTGATCGTGCGTTTTCGTTAAACAGGGATTTGGCATTATATTTTCTTTATGCACGACCAGTGGCGCACGGTCAGTGGTCGTGCGCCCTGTGGTCAGTGATCGTGCGCTAAGGGAAAAACTGCACAGTTCAACGCCCTTCCGCCGACGGTTACTCTACCGCGAGGCGTTAACTCCCACCGACTCCAGGACTGAACATGGGGTGTTACACCCTCCCACTTGTCTGGGATCCGCCAAAGTAAGAGGTAAACCCTCAGAGATTTTTTTTATCATTACACTACAGAGGCACGACTGATCCCGGGCGCCAGCCCCGAGCTCTTAAGAGGCTTCCTCTTAGGAGGACTCCACCAAGACAACTTCTATTCAGCATTAATGAAAGAAACAATATCAAGTTATCATGATCTAATATGACGAGTCAAAACCCAGATTGCTGCCGATAAAGCAATTGAGGTGCATCAACAACAGTTTGATAGAGGCATAACAGGAGAAGAGTGCAAGAAGCTTTATCAGATCTATGGAAGAACAATGAATGTTGTGGCAACCCACGACCTCGGCAGCACCTGAAATACACGCCCCTCAATATATCCAGGACAAATGTACTTTACGCAATCCAAGGCAACGTAACGCTCCACAAGCCTAAACCCCTCGCTATAAATACGGGGGACCAGACAAAGTACTGTGAGTTATACCATGGACGAGAACACGACATAGAAGATTGCTCAAAACTTAAGAAGGAAATCGAGTATCTCGTCGAACAAGGCCTCCTAGGGAGATTTTTACGGGATTAGGCATCAAATCCGCTAACAAGAAATCCGCCAACTGCTTGCTAGAATGGACTGGGGGGGGGGGGGAAACCCCTAAGTCGAACAACCCAAGAGAGGGCTTCGTACCTATCAGTGGGGCTCTTCCCATTGCATTGTTTACCAATTTTACTTTCCTAAGAATTTTTTTGTGATTTTTCCACAAGACCAGTCTCACGGTTATAACTCTAATATCTTTTAAAGTTTCCTCATTTCAGGCTTGTAGAAGGCGAGCATCATCCATGCGGTTTGAAATGCATACTCACTTCGCCCAAATGGAAAGGCGTTCATTTACGTTAACAACAACTGCCTCCGGGAAGCGAGTTCCTTACAACAACTGCCTCTGGGTAACGCGCTCCTTACAACAACTGCCTTCGGGTAGCATGCTCTTTACATCAACTGCATCCAAGCAGCGCGCTCTTTACAGCACCTACCTTCGGGCAGCACACTCATAACAGCAACTTCCTCCGGGCAGCGCGCTCATAACAACAACTGCCTCCCGGCAGCGCGCTCTTAACAGCAACTGCCTCCTGGCAGAGCGCTCCTTACATCAACAGCCTCTTGGCAGCACGCTCCTTACAACAACTGCCTTCGGATAGCGCGCTCATAATAGTAACATCCTCACGATAACGCACTCGTAACCGCAATTGCCTCCCGACAGTGCGCTCCTTACAGCAACTGCCTCCGGGTAGCACACTCCTTACATCAGCACACTCCTTATAACAGCACACTCCTTACAGCAGCTGCCTCCGGGCAGCGCGCTCCTTACAACAACTACCTCCGGGCAGCTCGCTTCTTATAGCAATTGCCTCTGGGAAGCACGCACCTTACGACAACTGCCTCTGGGAAGCGCGCTCCTAATAGCAACTACCTCCATGCAGCACACTCTTTACAGCAACTGCCTCCGAGCAACGTGCTCCTAATAGTACCTGCCTCTAGGCAACACGCTCTTTACAACAACTGTCTTCGGGCAGCGCGCTCCTTACAACAACGGCCTCCGGGAAGCGCGCTCCTTACAATACTTAACTCAGAGCAGCACACTCAACGCTACTGCAAGTCTATGCTCTGCCACTGCAAGGGCGTGCCCCCCTCATGGTTGCACAGTCGGATTGAACCCTTACATTCTTTGACACCCGAATCGAATACTTACATTCTCTGGTAATCATATGATAGCCAGGCTTGGACCCGCAGTCGGATCGAATCCTTACATTCTCCGACCCTCGTGAAAGAAATGACTTAAGACAATTGATAGTCCTCTGATATCAATTGAAAGAAGTGGGGGAAAGTAAAAGTTGAGTTGTCTTCTCTGTTCTCAAACAAATGAGAGAAGACTTGAGAGTGATCCTGATGATGTCAAAGATTGTCCTGTGATCTTGAATGGTTCAGTAATCCAAAGCCTTGCTCAGGGTATAGGTCTTGATTTCCAGAAAGCTTAGACTGATTGTGAAAAATGTCTCTTCTTGCTTCCTGGAAGAACACTTGTGTGAAGAACTGAAAAACTTTTTTTTTTCAGCCTTGTGTTCTCTGTGTGAATCTCTGTATTTCCCTGTCTTGATTCACTTTGTATCATTCCTTTGAATAATCCAATCTGAATTCGAACTGGCACACCTTGATTGACTGCCCAAATCATGGGAACTTGTGCAACGGCTATAAGGGAATTAAATTCATTTCCCTAACTGTCCCATGAAAAGCTGTATAATAACTCCGTGAATACCAGTAATTAATGATTGCCAAGGATTGGCTATATTCACAGAATATATGCATCAATTACTCAGAGTCATATAAGCAATAAAATATTCAGTCAATAAAGAAAAACAATAACTGCAAAGAATAATGGTTGATCTGGCAGTTATCGTCAATCTGGTCCTGTGATCGTCGAACTCAAACATCCTTTATCGTTGAGATGAGCCCTGTGATCGTTGAACTGAAATTCTTCTTTCCAAACTGGGCTTCAAGATCGTCAAACTGAGATGGTTGATCGTCAATCTCAATCCTAAAAGTAGACCAAAGATCGTCGAACTAAGTTCAGCAATCGTCAATCTCAGCATTAACTTAGGCATCGTTTGGCGGGACTTATTTTCACTGGTCAAGCGGTCATGACCGCATGAACTCTAAGAGATTAACTCTGAAATCGTCGAACGCAGAACGAAGATCATCGAGCTCTTTTCACTTAGGCATTGTTTGGGGGGACTTATTTTCACTGGTCAAGTGGTCATGACCGCATGAACCAGGACTTAATTAAGGTCTGATTCATGCGGTCATGACCGCTTGACCGGTGAAAATAAGTCTCTCCAAACGGAGCCTTAGTCAATTTCTGCCTTGTTCAGTCTCTGTTGTCTTCTAAGTCTCTGATGTCTTGATCTTGTCTCACTGAGTTGTTGACCTAACTGACACCTAAGACACTAGACTAGACCCTGGCTATACAATGTGAGTCCGATTCAGCCTATATTAGTGAACCTAGCCTAAATCCAAAATAAGGGTCCAACACCTCGGATTAAATCATTACATTCTCCGACTATCGGTTTGAGTCATTACACTCTCCGACTTGGCCAAAAGCCTATATTCTGTCGGTTAATGGCATATGTGCAACAAATGCATATATATGACTTATCTACGTCAACGTCAGAGCCCCCGCTCTCATACTCGGGGAGATCTCAACTACCAAATTCGGCTATTCCGCAACAACGCATTCACGCCATCAGGTGGAGGATCTTCACCTCAAGTCTTGCACGAATCTCATACTGTATCCTTCAAATATTAACCTGCTCCACAAACGATAAGGAGCGACACTACATCAGCCTTCTCTGTGAATAGCATGTCGCTTCCTAGTAAGCCGATGATTTGCTCAAATCTTCGTTAACATAAAGCGATGAATGCACACAACATACCCCATGCAACATCACACACATTACGAGCATTGCACCTCACATGCACAATGCGCCTTGCACGCACTACACGTATAGTGCGCCCCGCGC
The DNA here is from genome assembly GCA_039513925.1 of Platanthera zijinensis. Taxonomy (NCBI): domain Eukaryota; kingdom Viridiplantae; phylum Streptophyta; class Magnoliopsida; order Asparagales; family Orchidaceae; genus Platanthera; species Platanthera zijinensis. The sequence goes on along the minus strand of CM077078.1, from coordinate 51,930,546 downwards.
ATACACTGTGCACACCGCGCTCTGCGCACACGTTGCATGCACTCTACAATTGTGCGCTATACGCCTCATGCATATTACGTCTAGCGCGCACTTCACGCACGCAGCACCAATTATGCATACCACTACACTTTTTACACGTTCTACCATTCACACTTCTCGCGAGTTTTGTCATGCGCACACCTTTGCAAACTGTTGCACATCAAGCCACGCTTCCGAGTAGAAGTCCCCTCCCTTCATTCGCTTCGGCTCAAAGCTGCGAGGACTTGGGGGGCAAGTGATGTGGTTCCCCTAAATGGGATTGGCCGAACCATATATGGATCCGATGTGCGCAACCTCGACCGTCGACCACACCCGCACACATCCCTGCGTGCATCGGCCTTCCGCGAGCACACTCCCGCCAGCGTAGGGCACAGGCCGCGCATTGACATGTGCGCAGTCCCGCCTGTCCGTGCAATGCGGCGCGCGCACCTGCGTGTAGCCCTATCGAAAAACAATCTGCTAGTAACCATCTCCTAAGTCTCTACCGAACTCCCATGTTCCCTCTCAGATAACTCACTCCCCTCCCACAAAAATCCACTTATTTCTCTCTCAGAAATCCCATCTTCTCCCTCATCAAAACTCCATACTCCCTACAACCTTTCAGTATTCCAACATCATGAATCTAACACTCGGCAACTCCTTTTCCAAGCTTCCAAGCATCCAAATCTTCTAGAAAATCCCCATACGATATCCCACAACAAACATCAGACTCAAATCCACCATCATTGCCACCACAGGACAACAACTCTACATCTCCTTCTGTCAGATCTACGGTGCCTACAGTTACCATATATAAGTTGTTAGGATGATAAAATCATCTTCCATGCACTTCAGTTAGGATGACTTGTTAGTCGCACACCCGTGTAACCTACCATATATAAGTTGGAATCAGAGATAAAGGTTTGATCAACATTCATATTCATAGTGGTAAGTTTTATGGAGTCGATATGCTTTCCATGGCTCGCCACAGTGATTGTTTGACACAATTTTATAGTGATATGGCTAAGTATCATTTGGATCATCGTCGTAACACCTCTCCTCAGTTTAAGGAACCAGAGTCAGTATGTGCTCGACCCCAGAGAGTTCCTCCAGAGATATACTCATAATATTATGTTGAACATCCTCGTCCACTGCCATATGTTCGTAATAATTGCATCCACCCTCAGAAATAATTTGATTATATTGGGGACGCCCATTTAGATGATGATCATGAGTCTTGTAGAGGTCACCATCATAAGGATAACATCATGTGTATAAACCATCCTAGTATTCTAAAAATAGAGATGTCAGAAGCCAAATTTTAGTGATTGCTTCTTGAGCGAATTGACCACATTGATGCACACTTTGATTGCATGAAATCTACATTAAACAAAACCAACATAATGAAGCATAGAGGTTTAAGCTAAGTAACCAATGCACATAATACTGCTTCCACTGACACATGATGCCTCACGCCTGATTTTGATGTATCTCACCTTGAGGAGGTTCATTGCCCACTTGATTATGGGGTTGAGCCCGATCGTGACCTTGTGTTGCAAGTAGAGAGTGATATTATTATTCCTTTGAGTATAGACTTTTTCCTTGACACTCTACTTATTGACCCAATCTTGCGTATGAGTTCTTTCCACTCTTCCCTCGTCATTGTTCTGAGCCACATCATGATCAAGAGTTTAGTGTTGGACTTATAGTGGATGTCTCACCCATTTATAAGGGCATCACCTATGTGAGTGATACTCATCTGCAGGACCATCCCACAATAAATGAATTCATTATTGAATCTCCCAATGAGCTCTCTGATGAACCACCATTTCCTTGTGAGGGTGAGATTCAGATGAGCAACTCATTTACACGTACTAAATTATTGACATCTCTTCAATTATCATCCATAAACTTGCCCCAGAGTGCAGATCATGAGTCTAGGTTTGAGAATATAGAGTTTTCCTTATATACACATGGGAATATTCCCCATATTTTGAGAGTCTACCATATAGACCATCACACTTTTGATGAGTTCTTGGACAAACTGCCTACTAACCCACCAGATAAGTTCTTTCTTACTATAAACGCACTTTTCACACTTTATAGTCACATCATATTGTCAATTTATTTGGTATTCACTTTGGTGATCGTTACACTCGCGATGAATTTTATACATACCTCTTGGTGATCCCTCTGATTGTTATGAGCTCATATTTTAATGTTGATATCTCATGTAATCTTCTAGGCATTCATTGCACACTCGGCGGGTATTTCTACATTCCACCCAAAGAGCCTTTTGATAGGCCACACCATTTTAGATATTTCAATTCATAATCAAACTCCCTTAGGGAGAATGTCGTGTCTGTCGTGCTTCATTTACACGAGCTTGTTGAATTATTTGCTCATTATTTACATGTATTACACGAGATCATTCGACATATGGAGGATCACTGCTCGTAATGAATCGTATAAATAATATGCATATGTTAAAATGCAAGATCAGTTATTTCATGAAGGAGAATAGGTAATGATGAGAATCTGCATAGAGAGACGAAATTAAGGACCTGCTAAAAAATTAAGCGTCAAACAAATGAGACCTACATAATCATGAGATGAGTCGAAGTAAATGCCTATAAGCTTGGTATCCCTAAAAGAATGAATATTCACCATGTATTTAATAATAGGACTTGACGCGATACTAACAGTCTCACACATATGTGGGAACGTATTATGGAGACCTCCCAAAACTCACACCAACTATGGTTCCATACCCAGTCCACTCTCGAGCCTCGACCACCAGCCTTTGGTCAGTCATCTATGACTTCAACAACTGCCCAAGCTGTAACGGCCCGTAGCCCGCACAATTTTAATATTCTCTTTTCATGACTATCAGAGAGCATATACAAACATACTATCACAATGAGTATGACATCATGCTAGGTGCAACATATACAAAATATATACATGTTTTTCTCACAATATTTACACACTCTAATAGTTTAGATATGACAATATCAACATTTAAAAACCACAAAAAGATAATTATGTTTCTCCAACTGTACAACCCCGTGTCCGCCGGAGGATCTTAGACCCCCGACCCGCTCCTTTAGGCGGGCCAGCCCCGACCCGCTCCTTTAGGCGGGCCAGCCCCAACCCGCTCCTTTAGGCGGGCCAGCCCCGACCCGCTCCTTTAGGCGGGCCAGCCCCGACCCGCTCCTTTAGGCGGGCCAGCATCGACCCGCGTTTCTCGGTTATCAGGTCGAGACGGACTGCGCATAGCTGGTCAAGACAGCGGGATTAGGCTGTTGGCAGACCATCCCCACGGGTCTTTCAGTAATTTCAAGCCGTCAGAGGTTAGTTATTGGCAGGCCATCTTCTAAAAACTATAAATAGGACCCAAGGGGTACCTCAGAGAGGACGGACGAGTCTCCCAGTCTTTTAGTGTTCTCTGAGATACCTTAGCCCGGCCTTTTAGGCTAAGGAGGGGAAGCGCTCTGAGATCTTCCGGGTTTGTGGTGGGACCTCCGCGTCGGGCCCTTGGTCTAGTCCTCTATTCTTTCCTTCTCTTTTGGTTGTTTTTCTTGCAGGAACGAAGTAGGTGTGCGACCACCCCTTCCCCAAGGGTGAACTCCACAGAGACCGATCTTTCGGTTTCAACACCAACAACATCATATGATCCAAGCAGAGCACTAGCGTCGACTGGCTTGCTGTTTCCCTATTCCTAAAATGTTAGAATTATAAACCATTAGTCTTTCACAAAGACTAAACGAGAGTTTACCTTTTTAATCTGCTGTATATAAAATTTGAAAGGTTAATAGCAATATACAAATAATAATAACAAGAGTAGTAGTATGAGAAAACATTATATGAAGCTGTGTACTGGTTCAAAAAGCTCTGTAAATTTCATTACTTATCAATGTAGAACAGTAAAACAGTAAAAACAGTGTATTAAGCAGTAAATAACTTTTAATTATGTTTACGGTAATGCTAAGGGTATTTGTACAATATCAGTATCTAAATCAGTATTTCAATCTTTTGGCTCGCCCTTAGGGCTTCAGTATCCAAATCAGTACGTTCATCACACGTATATGCCTTTCGACCGACTGATTTGGCATCCGTCAACATCATTTATGTACGTTTAATTTCCGTCATACCCTTAACAATACCGTGTGTCGACAACTTTAAGTTTACTTGCATGGAAGAGTGTTTAGTTAATAATTTATCCCCTCAGAAGTTCATTCACCGATTTGCCTGTGTTACGACCATACATAATAGCGAGAATCCATTATCAGTGATATGCAACTTTATTATGTCATATGCCATATCTATTTTTAGTAAAACATAAATTAAAAAGATAAAGCTCCCGGTACATTTTCCTTTCCAGTGTCACACCCAATATCATCGCCTTGTCTACCTTGGAATGCCATCCTTCGCGATATCTGTTTAGGAATCACATCATTAATATTATCGAGGTTGCACCACATTGTAGCTACGACGTTGACACTTAGGGTTGACTAGACTTTTGTTTAAGGGTTGTCTACGGAGGAAAATTCTGACATATGCTACCAAAGTCTTCTCATGCACATCATCATAAAATCAACATGTATGCACAAGAATCCATAGAGATAAGAAATAGCTATAGGCAAGAGACACAACCAAATACCCCCATACAACCACACAAAAGAGGAGCAGCAGCTGATACTGGCCAGTGCCATAAGAGTATGCATATATAAAAAGAAAATAGAGCAGCTGGGTGATTACAGTGCGTGAAGAACTAGTAATTGCTGACCAACAACTCATCCGCAAAACAAGAGATACTAAGGATTCAGCTTTGAAAGATCCAATTTCTGCATGCAGGTAGAAGCCAAAACACATCACAGTACAAACCCCCAATTTAAAAAAATAAACATCAAAGAATCCTGAAGACTTGGTGAGCAACATAAGGTGGCCAAAACCCTAACTACGGCTAAACAAACATATGCTGCAAGATAATACTCCCAATCATCCTTAACTACTAAAACCCCCAGCCAAGATAACACAGTTGGCCAAACACATGCAAGCAAGAGCCATCAACCACCCCAACCAAGCTCATATAACTCTTTAAGTAAAAGGGCACAAGACATAAAAGGGAGAACTTACAGTGATCGATCAAAGAAGAACCAGATCACCGATTTCAGCACTATTAACACGCACTGAAGAAGCCCAGTTCAAGCAAAACCTAGACAAACTTGATCCCAGTAGTACCTCAAAGATCCGAGAAAGAGGGGAAAATAAGGCGAAGAGATGAGGAAGAACGACCCTACCTCCAGAAGCCGTAACTGCGAATTTTTTTGGGTAAGCACAAGAGAAGGTCGGCAGGGATAAGGTAAAGAAGAAAAGCTCTGCTGCCCTTATTTCTCTCCACCGCCTTTTCGACTAAGCAACATTCACCCTTAATTTCTCTCATTAAAAATGTTGATAAGATATATATATCATACAACAGTCCCAACAGAATAGTGCACATAAGACAAAAAAATTTAAAACTTTTGGTCGGCCCCTAACAATAACCATTCAACAATATTGGTGTCAAAATTATGAACTTAAACTCAAACTCAAGTTAAGCAAACCAAATCATTTCATCACTGAGTTGCCTTTATTTCATCGTAAGGGATTATTTAATTGAAAAGACCTTAAGCGCATATAATTGACTTACGAGAAATATCGAGTGTCACAATTCTTCTCTCCTTAGAAGTTTTCATCCCCAAAAATTTAATCAGTAGTTTGGTTAAACAGTAGAGGAAAAAGATCTCGCATAGTGTCTTCCCGTTCCCATGTAGCTTCTTCTCGTGGATGACCTTTCCACCATACTTGCACAAAATTCACCTCCCGATTTCGTAATTTTTTGCTTTGTCAGTCAATAATCTGGTATGGTTCCGTCAGGCTCGACAAATCATATTCAATTTATATATTTTCGGTTGGAATAATCTTTTTAGGGTCATGAACATATTTACGAAGTGCCGACACATGCAACCTTTGCAAGTCCTCAGATAACTCTAAGCTATATGCGACTTCACCAATTCGTTCAATAACAGGAAATGGTCCCACATAACGTGGACTTAACTTCCTAAGCCGTCGTAGTCGTGAAGCTCCCTTAAAGGGTTTAATTTTTAAACACACGAGATCACCAACTTGAAACTCCACGAGACGATGTTTAGTATTATAATACTTTTATTGTCGATCTTGTGCCACCTTCATTCTTTGTTGAATAAGCACAATTTTCTCGTGCCACTTATCCACTTTCTCATGGTTGTATAACTGTCTTTCACAATCTTCCGTCCAGCTTAACAGTGTACGACATCAACGACCATACAATGCTTCAAATGGTATGGAATACTGATAGCTGTTATTATAAGCAAATTCTACGAATGCCAAGTATTTCTCCCATGAGCCCTTGAGGTCGAGGACTACCATTCGCAAGAGATCCTCTAGGAATTGGATAGCTCGCTCTGACTGTCCATCGATTTGGGGATGAAATGTTGTACTAAACAATAATTTTGTTCTTAACCGTTTATGAATCTGTCTCCAATTTTCCGATGTGAATCACCCATCACGATCAGATATAATCGTTCGAGGAATACCGTGTAATTTTACAATAACATCAATATACAATTCATTCAGTCATTCAGGCGGTCCATCTTGTTGTACTGGTATGAAATGTGCACTTTTTGTTAGGTGATCGATGATAACCCATATACCATCATGACCCATTTTACTACGAGGTAATCTAAAGACAAAGTCCATGATAATATCCTCCCATTTCCATTCCGGTATTAGTAACAAATGTAAATAACCTCCGATCGTCTGATGTTCAGCTTTAACAACTTGGCACGTATGACAAGATGCTATATAAGTTATCACGTCCTTCTTCATTCCAGGCCACCAAAAATCCTCTTTTAAATCATGATACAATTTTGTTCGACCATAGTGAATTGAATAAAGAGTGTTATGAGTCTCATACAAAATGTCTTTTCGTAAACTGTCCACATCCGGAACACACAACCTTCCGTTCATTAACAACAACCCATGTTGTTCTATAAAATTCGTAAATTCCCATTTTCACTTTTTCAATCAAGGCCATTAAATATAGATCTTTTGGCAGAACTTTCAAGATTTTATCTTTTAGTGTATACCGAATTTGCATCTGAAATAATTGAGACTATTTATATTCTATTGTCACAATGGGGACTATCTCCATCTTCTCTAGTTCACGCAAAAGCTGCATATTATATACTTTCAAAGCTGATGATTCAACAACACTTTTGCGGCTCAAAGCGTCGACAACAACATTTGCTTTTTTAGGATGATATTGAATGTCGACATCATAATCTTTAATAAACTCTAACCAACATCACTGACGGAGGTTTAATTCTTTTTGTGTAAAAATATATTTCAAAATTTTATGGTCGGTGAAAATTTCACACCTCACCCCATACAAATAGTGTCATTAAAATTTTAAAGCAAAGATCACTGCGGCTAATTCCAGACCATGAATCAGATAGTTCCTTTCAGCATCCTTCAATTGACGCGAGGCATAGACGATTACTTTCCAGTGTTCCATTAGTACACAACCTAAACCCTTATAAGAAGCATCACTATAAATTTGAAATCCCTCTGTCCCAGATGGCAGTATTAATACAGGAGCTGTAGTTAACCTTTCTTTTAATGTTTCAAAAGCGAGTTGATAATTTTCATTCCATTGAAAAGGGACACTTTCGTTTTAACTGTGTCAATGGTAAGGAGATCTTTGAGAAATCTTTCACAAATCTTCGATAATACCCTGCCAACCCAAGAAAACTCCGCACTTCTGTCACATTTATAGGTTGCGGCCAAGTAAGAATCGAGTCGATCTTTGTAGGATCAACATATAGACCTTGTTCTGTTATCACATGCCCCAAAACGAAACTTCCTTCAACCAGAACTAACATTTCGAAAATTTTGCATATAAGTGACTTTCTTTCAATCTCTATAATGCCAACCGCAAATGTTGAGCATGTTCTTCCTCAGATGTTGAATAAATTAAGATGTCATCAATAAAAACAATGATAAATTTATCCAGATAGTCTTTGAAGATTCGGTTCATCATATCCATGAATGTTGCAGGAGCATTGGTTAGCCCAAAAGGCATAACCACAAATTCAAAATGTCCATATCTTATTTTAAAGGCAGTTTTGAAAATATCCTCATCTTTAATCCGTAGTGATGATAACCTGACCTCAAGTCCATTTTTGAAAACACTTTTGCATTTACAAGTTGATCGAATAAATCCTCTATGGGTGGCAAAGGATATTTGTTCTTCACTGTCAACTTATTCAGTTCTCGATAATCCACGCATAACCGCAACGCCCCCTCTTTCTTCTTCACGAACAATACCGGTGCTCCCCATGAAGACGTGCTAGGTCGAATGAAATTTTTGTTTATCAATTCTTGCAACTGACATTTCAATTCGGCGAGCTCTTTTGGAGCCATACGATATGGTGTCTTTACAACTAGTCTCGCTCCTTCTTCCAATTGAATTTCAAACTCGACTTCTCTCCTCGGAGGAAGTCCTAGGAGTTCTTCAGGAAAAAAGTTCATGAAATTCACACACCACAGGCACCACCTTAATATCTTTCTTTTCCTCTGTCGTTCCTTTCACCATTACTAATATGGCTTCACATCCTTTCTTAATCTTCTCAGACGCCTTCAATGCAGATATTAACATTTTGGACACCTCGCCTAACCCTTGGAAGACAATTATACTTTGATTTGAGCACTTCACCGTCACTTCCTTTCACTTACAATTAATTTCCGCCTCATGCTGGACTAGCCAGTCCATACCCAATATCATATCAAATTCAGTAAGTGGTAAAACCACTAAGTCCACCGCAAAAGTTTTGTCATTCAATTCGAATGAAATCACAACTCGTTGTTGCGTAGAAACTAGTTGATTATTTGGCAAGGTGACATGAAAAATTTCTTGTGTTGAATAAGGTTTTGCCGAAATAGTGCTCAATATATCAATGGAAATGAAAGAATGACTTGCATCAGTATCAAATAAAACTTTCATCAGATGACCACAAGCATAAATCATACTTGTCACCACAGTATTATCAACGATAACCTCTTGCTGACTTAAATTGAACACACGGGGCTGAATATGACATTCCTCCACTGATGTTCCCACTGGAGCTGATGTTGAAGCAAGATATTCATTCTCCTTCGAAACACCCATCTAATAAACTTTTTGACCCAGAGGATACGGAAACCTCCTCAAACTATTATCTCCTTCCTTCCTTTTAGGACATTCCCTTTGTCGATGCCCAGACTGACGACATAAATAACATACATTGCTCCCCACTAAACATTGCCCTTTGTGAGATTTGTCGCACTTCCCATACTTTTGTTCCTGAACTTGGAGTTGCATAACACTGCTGCTATCTACCAGACGGGGTCGCTTCCCAGAATCACCAGATTTCCACGAAGCACCTGATTTATTTGAGAGCTCCTTATTTGAAGTCCATTGAGATCACTTTTTCCCAAATTCCCTTCTCCTTTGAGTCTTCTCTGCATCTATCTCCATCAACCGAGCTTTCTGTACCAAGGCCCCATACTCCTTGATTTTAAGAGGTACTAATATTGCCCGAATACTGTCCCGTAAGCCCTCTTGAAATCTACGACACCTCTCTTTTTCATTTGGCACAAAAGCTTCACCATAAAATGATAGATTGACAAACTCAGTTTCATACTCGAGTACAGAGTGGGACCCTGTACCAAACATAAAAAATTATCTTATAGTAGCTTCTTCTCTGACTCAGGCACAAACCATCCTGTGAATTCCTGCACAAAGTGCTCCAAGTAATGCTACCTTTCTCTCGACCAGATAACCGTCCACGAACATTTAACCACCACCTCTTAGCCTCCCCTTCAAGATGAAAAGTGACCAAGACCACTTTTCGCTCCTCTGGGCAAAGCATCACCTCAAATATCGATTCTATTCGTGAAATCCAGTCTTCCGTCTCCAGAGGCGATAGACAACCCCTAAACCCAGGCGGCTTCAACTCTAAAAATTTATTTAAGTCCACATCAAAATATCTTTGTTGCGATGACGTACTAGACTATGCAGAGGGTACGGTCAGGGACATCCCACACCATTTAATAGCTTCTGCCAAGATACAGGCAAAGTCTGTCAACTAAGGTTTCTTTGGCGGCTCATCTCGCGGGCACACAGTCTGCTCCACTGACAGATGTTCCTTCTACGGATGTTCTTGTTGTGCAGCATCCCTATCTTCTAACATAATTTCCCGTACTAACTGTAAAGGATCCTAAACAAAATAAACCACAATACGATCATTTTATATGTTCACGTGATAGTTCTAAGAAAATTGTTCTTTGGACGTATGTACGTACTCATTGCGGTCAGGCTTTGGGAAAACCTGGCTCTGATACCACTAAATTGTAACGGCCCGTAGCACGCACAATTTTAATATTTCCTTTTCATGATTATCAGAGAGCATATACAAACATATTATCACAATGAGTACGACATCATGCTTGGTACAACATATAAGAAATATATACATGTCTTTCTCACAATATTTACACACTCCAACAGTTTAGATATGACAATATCAACATTTAAAAATCACAAAAAGATAATTATGTTTCTCCAACACCATCATATGATCCAAGCAGAGCACTAGCGTCGACTGACTTGTTGTTTTCCAGTTCCTAAAATGTTAGAATTATAAACCATTAGTCTTTCACAAAAACTAAACGAGAGTTTACCTTTTTAATCTGTTGTATATAAAATTTGAAAGGTTAATAGCAATATACAAATTATAATAACAAGAGTAGCAGTATGAGAAAACATTATATGAAGTTGTGTACTGGTACAAAAAGCACTGTAAATTTCATTACTTATCAATGTAGAGCAGTAAAACAGTAAAAACAGTGAATTAAGCAGTAAATAACTTTTAATTATGTTTACGGTAATGCTAAGGGTATTTGTACAATATTAGTATCTAAATCAGTATTTCAATCTTTGGGCTCGCCCTTAGGGCTTCAATATTCAAATCAGTACGTTCATCACGCGTCTATGCCTTTCGGCCGACTGATTTGGCATCCGTCAACATCATTTATGTACGTTTAATTTCCGTCATACCCTTAACAATACCGTGTGTCGACACCTTTATATTTACTTGCATGGAAGAGTGTTTAGTTAATAATTTATCCCCTCAGAAGTTCATTCACCTGTTTGCCTGTGTTACGACCATACATAATAGCGAGAATCGATTATCAATGATATGCAACTTTATTATGTCATATGCCATATCTATTTTTAGTAAAACATAAATTAAAAAGATAAAGCTCACCGATACATTTTCCTTTCCAGTGTCATGCCCAATATCATCGCCTTGTCTATCTTGGGATGCCATCCTTCGCGATATCTGTTTAGGAATCGCATCATTAATATTATCGGGGTTGCACCACATTGTAGCTATGACGTTGACACTTAGGGTTGACTAGACTTTTGTTTAAGGGTTGTCTAGGGAGGAAAATTCTGACATATGCTACCAAAGTCTTCTCATTCACATCATCATAAAATCAACGTGTATGCACAAGAATACATAGAGACAAGAAACAGCTACAGGCAAGAGACACAACCAAATACCCCCATACAACCACACAAAAGAGGAGCAGCAACCGATACTGGCCAGTGCCATAAAAGTACCCATATATAAAAAGAAAACAGAGCAACTGGGTGATTACAGTACGTGAAGAACTAGCAATAGCCGGGCAACAACTCATCAACAAAACAAGAGATATTAAGGATTCAACTTTGAAAGATCCAATTTCTGCTTGCAGGTAGAAGCCAAAACACATCACAGTACAAACCCCCAATTTTAAAAAATAAACATCAAAGAATCCTAAAGATTTGGTGAGCAACAGAAGGTGGCCGAAACCCCAACTACGACCAAATAAACATATGCATGCAAGATAAAACTTCCAATCATCCTTAACTACTAAAGCCCCTAGCCAAGATAAAACAGTTGGCCAAACACATGCAAGCAAGAGCCATCAACCACCCCAACCAAACTCATAGAACTCTTTAAGTAAAAGGGCACAAGACATAGAAGGGAGAACTTACAGTGATCGATCAAAGAAGAACCAGATCACCGATTTCAGCACTATTAACACGCATTGAAGAAGCCCAGTTCAGGCAAAACCTAGCCAAACTTGATCCCAGTAGTACCTCAAAGATCCGAGAAAGGGGGGAAAATAAGTCGAAGAGATGAGGAAGAACAACTCCGCCTCCAGAAGCCGTAGCCCCGAATTTTTTTGGGTAAGCACGAGAGAAGGTTGGTAGGGATAAGGTAAAGAAGAAAAGCTCTGCTTCCCTTATTTCTCTCCACCGCCTTTCCGACTAAGCAACATTCACCCTTAATTAAAAAATTGAAACTTTTGGTCGGCCCCTAACAATAACCATTCAACAATATTGTTGTCAAAATTGTGAACTTACACTCAAACTAAAGTTAAGCCAGCCAAATCATTTCATCACTGAGTTGCCTTTATTTCATCATAGGGGATTATTTAATTGAAAATACCTTAAGCGCATATAATTGACTTACGAGAAATATCGAGCGTCACACCAGCGATCACACCGTGACTACCAACACATTATTTGACTTATGAGAGCATTATTGATATTGTGTCCCGCAAATGCATAGCCATGTATGACGGACAAGCGCAAGGGTACCTTTTAAGAAGATGCTTTGTCATCGACAATACTTAAACGTCCTCTGATGGGCCGCACCATCACTTCTTACCCAACATATTTTGAGGAGATATCAGACTCTATTCATTAGGAGATGAATTCTTTCAAGCCGGGAAGAAAGATGATGATCCATAACGTAATGGAGCACGAGTTTTGGGCCCGTTTGGGACCAATTGGCCACTTGCCATATTTTCCATTTCTGGATCAACGATCAGTCTGCATAGATGCATCCGAACTTATGTTTGCGAATTTTTCTCATATATTACTCTATTATTTTCGGTCATTATTTAGTGAGATTGGGCATTCGACGATCTCGGTCAATCATAGTTGTTGATGTCAGGAGGAGCCCTAATGTTATTCTGTTATACAAAAGAGGGTAGTGGGCAGCCTTCTGGGATTGTAAATTTTGGAAAAAAGAATAATTCTAAGAATCCGACGATCCTCTCACATTGACTCTCTATGAGGCCCTAAGTGTCGAGGTGGGCATGTCTCCTGCGTTTTCTCATTTCAACTACCTCCCAATCTCTTTCCCAAACCCCCAACAAGAACCCTCCGTTTTCCCTCCTAGGAAACCTCACGCTACGGTCCCTATAACTCACCTATTTCCTCCCAAAAACCCTCTCCTAAGCCTATATCAAACTCACTTGTTTCTTCCCAAATACATCACACCCTCCATGTAAGAACCCCACCTTAAAAACATAGGGGGTCCTTATGCCCAGGGCGAGCGTCCCCCCAAAAGGTTCGTGTGTCCGAAAAGGTGTCACCCTCTTACCTGACCCATGACCCAATTGGAGGAACGTTCGCCCTGTGAGGCTATGCATCATAATAAGACTTTCACAGAATAATTAAAAGATTTATGCGGAAGCAATTCATCACAGGTATCTCAGCATAAAGTGAAAATCATAGTTCATGAATGAAAAATACCCACGAAGGGGTATACAGAGTCCAACCTCCTAATAAACCAAAGAAAGAGAAAGAACAAAACAACTAATCCAAGATAGAAGGGTAACAAAAAAAGCTCTCATCCTCTCCTCTCCTCCGAGTAGTACCCTCACGTCCTCATAAATATCTCGAGCGGGCTCAGGGAACTCCTCTCCAACAGGTGCACGTCTAGGCTCCACAGTCCGCTCCTGCTCCAGCGGTAGGTGCATCGGGTCCTAAAATGATACGTACAAAGTACGTTAGCCACATCATGACCAAGTAAATCCCACGCTCCTCCCCAGCCCCCTAGTGGGTACCAGGAAAGCAACCTGCAAGAAGAGTTAGCACAATAGCCGAAGCAGTATATATATACCAATAACCAGTAATAAGAAAGAGGAGAAGAGGCATCAATAATTAATTTAGTTATTTTCTAGCAAGGTATGTATGCGAACAACAATGAGTAAAGAGTAACATCAAGTTTTGGTATACATGACATTCTAACTTAATAAAGTTCATCTTCATGGCACGATTCGTTTCCAATCTATAGATATACGGTATCAGTCCAAGATACGAGTAACAAGTAACGCACATAGATATATAGGTTTACATGGCATGATGTGGATGCATGATTGAGCTCTCTATCACTCATATGATGTAACACAAAACCATCCCCTATGTCGACATAGTAACCTGTTAAGAGAAGGAGCTCACTTCTCAGGCCTCACCGCCGTGGCAAGACAGTGACAGTGGGTCGGTCGCTCCCACTTCTAGGTTATGGATACACCCCAACTCCCTAGGCCTTCGTACCGCTATAAAGAACTAGGTACTCTCGGTGGGAACACATCCTCACCCGTGCGGAGATCAACCCTCTCGGCACAAAACCAAACAGGCATGAGACAGACCTATGTGTAAAGGGTAGCTAGCCCCCGGTCCTCTCACCACCTAACAAATGTAGAGTTCGTCGTCACAACTTCTCCCGTAGTGTATAGTAGGAGAAGCCGACGAACCCGCCACATCGGTATCCATGCACCCTCCCATAAACCTCATGCACTAGTAATGAATGACATGTCGATAATGTAGTAAAAACAATATTCTACAAAATGTGTCTAACATGAGTTTTCTGATTGGGCCTCTAAGACCTCCAAAACATTGGTTGAAGTTTGCCGGAAATATTTTCTGCATAGTTAAACAGCAACTATAAATTTAACTACTACATTTCGAGTTAATTTTTAATTTACCTAGAGCCTCCTGATTGTCATGGTCAAAACATAAATGTTGTAGTAAAAATAATATTCTACAAAAATGTGTCTAACATGAGTTTTCTGATTGGGCCTCTAAGACCTCCAAAACATTGGTTGAAGTTTGCCGGAAATATTTTCTGCATAGTTAAACAGCAACTATAAATTTAACTACTACATTTCGAGTTAATTTTTAATTTACCTAGAGCCTCCTGATTGTTATTCTCAAAACATGAATGTTGTAGTAAAAATAATATTCTACAAAAAAGTGTCTAACATGAGTTTTCTGATTGGGCCTCTAAGGCCTCCAAAACTTTGGTTGAAGTTTGCCGGAAATATTTTCTGCACAGTTAAACAGCAACTATAAATTTAACTACTACATTTCAAGTTAATTTTTAATTTACCTAGAGCCTCCTGATTGTTATTGTCAAAACATGAATGTTGTAGTAAAAACATTATTCTACAAAAATGTGTCTAACATGAGTTTTCTGATTGGGCCTCTAAGGCCTCCAAAACTTTGGTTGAAGTTTGCCGGAAATATTTTCTGCACAGTTAAACAGCAACTATAAATTTAACTACTACATTTCGAGTTAATTTTTAATTTACCTAGAGCCTCCTGATTGTTATTGTCAAAACATGAATGTTGTAGTAAACACATTATTCTACAAAAATGTGTCTAACATCCTTTCTCTGATTTGGCCTCTAAGGTCCCCAAAATGGTGATTGAAATTTGCTAAAAATCGTTTATTCCAGGACTGGATAACACATGGGGTTTTCGGAACGGTTAAATATGCTTTTCGGGCTCTAAATTAAATTAGTTAGAGTTACCAAAACCGAAAACTTAAAACACGGAAATCATAGATCATAGTCTTACCTATAAAATTGTGTCTCATAAAATTTTTCCAATTCTGACTCTAGGATAATTAAAAATTCGTTTTAAAAACAGCAATTCTTTCCAAAATAGGCCAGGTTCTAGGCTCAGGATTTATGATGCTTCTGCGCACGCATCTTGGCGCATATAGACGGTGGAAGCGGAGACAGACGGGAATTGGCGTGCGGGTGTTGTACCGGATCTGGCCATGCGCCATCATTGGCTCAGGCCGTCCGAGGAAATCGGACGGCCTGTGAAGGCCGGCCGGATTTAACGGTGGCTGTAAGCCACCGTAAATACGGCCCTTGCGGGACCTCCCCTGGCCGGCCGGAGCCGTCGTTGCTCCGGCCACCACCACCGGTGAGTACGCCTGGGAGGGGCGCTCCGGCGAGGGGCTGGCCGGCGGTCTGTCGCCGCCTCCGGCGGCCTGAAAACTGGAGCCGAAGGCTCCAGGTCTACGGTGGCCGCCGTCCACCTCGATCTGGCTCCTTGCGGGGCCTCCCCACCGCCTCCGGCGGGGAGTTGTCTCATGCCACCACTCCCAGTGGAAACACCCGAGGGTGGGGCTCCGGTGGGGGTAGATGCCGGCGGCCGGCCGCCGCCGGCGGTGGCCGGAACTTTTCTATTTATATATATATTTTTTTATTTAATTATTTTTGCTTGTTCTGGATGGAGGAGGCCACCGGAGCGGAATCCGACGGGTTCCTCCGCCTCAAGGGCCGTGAGGGAGGGCCTTGGGGTCCCTCTCTCCCCTTCACACGCCCCTTGGCGAGGCCGGAGCCCGCAAAGGTGGCGGAGATCGTGGGGGTGGTCCGAAGCTATCCATGGCCGGGATTGCCGTCTCCGGCGGTCGGAGACGGCGGGGGTCGACGAGAAATAGATCTAGGGCAGAGAGAAGTCGCAGGAACTTACATGCGCGCCATTTAGGCGAGGGGATCGACGGGTGGCCATGGGTGGTGGAGATCGCCGAAGTTGAGGAAGAAGGCTCGTCGGGAAGTCTCCGGGGCTCCGATTCTTGCTGGTTAGGGGTGATGTGTGTAGGGAGCATGAAAATCCTACATCCCATGGGTTTATATATGAGAGGAGGTGAGTTTGGGCTTTTTAGGAAGGAGATAATTCTCCTTCCTTGGGAGGAAAAGTCCCCCCCCCCTTTGATTGCTGCCACCATGCCCTCCTATTAGGCTTAAAAGGTAAGGAGTAATCACCCCTTAGCTGGCCCTCATCATGGTGGTGAAGGGAGTTGATTATAGGAGGGTTTTATTGCCTATTTGGGCGCTAAAAATTTAATAACGAGTTAAATACGAATAATTTTGAATTCAAAATTTAAACAAAGGTTTTTAATACCCTCAGGAATCTCCACAAATTATTTCATAATTTTTGGACGAATTTTTATATTTTATTTATTTTTATTTGTGTGTCTAGCCTGTTTAAAATAAAATAAAATATATTTAAAACAATTAATATATTTTAATTCATAAAATCAATCTTACTATTTTTAGGGTCACTTGGTAAAAATTTGAGATTTTTCAGATGTGTTTTGCTATTTTTACCATTTCTCTTTAATTATTTAATTAGATAATTATTTAAGTAAGTAAAAAAAAAATTTATCTAAATGTTTAAATCGATTTTTGGTCAACCTATTAGTCATGTGGACTAATGAATCTTTTAACATGTTCCCAGCTCAAGAACATCTTGGTTGATGAGCTGGTTGAGTCAGGTAATTTGGTGTGTGTGTGCGTGTGTGTTTAGCTCAATTTAAGTAATTTCAAGTTCTACACAATTCAGGCGGGTCAACTTGATTGAATGTGTCATAGTCGGTCAATATGATCTACCTAGGTTGTTAATGTACGATTCATGTGTCGAACTAGGTTATCAATACTAAGTGCGATAATTTACACACGAATGAAGGTTTACTACCCATTTAGGTCGAAGTGGACCATATGGCCAAGTGGGTGGGTTGAGCGACCTACTGGGTCATTAGCACCCGATAGAGGATTAACCTATCATTTGGGTTTCGAACAAGCCCGCAGAAACCTAGTGGGTCAAATAGCACCAAGGGGGTCTAGAAGTCGAATTCGGGATGTTACAAATCCAAAAAGTCTAATAAAATTTTCGTCCTCGAAAATTCGATTGGGTCATACTATGTTTAGAAAGGTAAACTAATTGCATTCTAAAATATAGGTATAGATTTGTTATGGGTTACCTGACGAAAAGAGCCCGGGGTAAAGTTCTCGCATCTGGTCCTCGGGTTCCCAAGTAGACTCCTCAGTCCCGCAGTTGTCCCATTGCACTCGGACAAGTGGGACCCTTTTTCTTCGCAAGACCTTTGTCTCAGTATCCATGATCCGCACCGGCTTTAGGGATACAGATCGGTCGGGCTCTACCGGCTCCGGAGTTTCCTGAATGATGTGTTCGGGGCGCAATAATGCACGTCTCAAGGAGGAGACATGAAATACGTCGTGCAACCCCTGAAGCTCCGGGGGCAATTCCAACCTGTACGCCACCTCACCGATACGCTCCGTAATGGTGTATGGGCCCATGTATCTTGGGCTCAATTTTCGTTGTCGGCGGAGCCGAGATACACCGTGCCTAGGGCGAATCTTCAAGTAAACCTTATCACCCACAGTGAACTCAACATGACGGTGGCGGGCGTCGTAGTATTTGGCTTGTCGGCTCTGAGCTTCACGCATCCGGTCTTGTATCATCTGGACAATCTCTGTCACATTTTCCATAAAAACGGGCCCCAAGGCCCTCGGGTCCGCATCTTGAGCCCATGAAAGTGGTGTTCGGCATTTCCGGCCGTATAAAGCTTCGTATGGAGCCATGCCAATGCTTGCCTGATACGTGTTGTTGTAGGAGAATTCAACTAACGGCAGGAGCCTCTCCCATGGTTCCCTCTTATCCACCAGGCATAACCGGAGGAGGTCCTCCAAAGTCCAGTTTGTACGTTTTGTTTGCCCATCTGTTTGAGGGTGAAATGATGTGCTGAATGTTAGTTTGGTCCCCAAATATGCTTGGACACTCCTCCACTCATTTGAGGTGAATCGACCATCCCGATCCGAGACTATGGTCCTTGGCACGCCATGGTAACGAACCACATTTTCAATGAAAAGGCGCACCAATTTCCCAACACCGTCGTCTTGGCGGTTGGGAATGAATCGCGCAACCTTCGTCAACCGGTCGACCACCACCCAAATAGAATCGTTCCCGGTCCGAGAGCGGGGCAGGCCATGGATGAAGTCCATGGATATGTCTTCAAATTTCCACTCGGGAACGGGGAGCGGCTGTAATAACCCGGCGGGGCTCTTGCATTCTGCCTTAACAAGCTGGCACGTCGGGCAATGCGTCACAAAAGAGATGACGTCTCGCTTCATTCCTGGCCACCAAAATGTCTTCTTCAGATCTGCATACATCTTCGTGATGCCTGGGTGGATCGAGTAGCGTGTATGATGGCTCTCATACAAAATCTCATGACGAAACTGTCCACCAGAAGGAATGAACATCCTATCACGGAAATAAAGAATCCCGTCCCTAATCTGAAAGTCCGGGTGCTCCTTTCCGGCCTTTAGGCGAGAAATCCCGTCCTCGAACAATGGGTCATCAGACTGAGCATCCCTGATCCTATCCCGAAAATCGCACTTGATCTCTGTCCAATATAGCTGGTGTGCGGCCGCAATGGCATCTCCTGGTGCGATCGCCATAATTCCCAACTCCTCGAGACCTCGCACAATATCTCTCGGTGTACCAATCATCCAACTAGCAGAGGCCACGGGGTTCCTACTCAGAGCATCCGCAACCGTGTTTGCCTTGCCAGGATGGTACTGGAGGTCAAAATCATAGTCGCATAAGAATTCCAACCACCGCCTCTGCCGTAAGTTCAGCTCCTTCTGCGTGAAGACGTACTTAAGGCTCTTGTGGTCTGAGAACACCTCGCATCGAACGCCGTACAGATAGTGCCGCCATATCTTCAATGCGAAGACCACTGCCCCCAACTCCAAGTCATGCGTGGCATAATTTTTCTCGTGCACTTTTAACTGCCTAGAGCCGTAGGCAACCACCTTCCCATTTTGCATCAAGACCGCTCCTAAACCTTGTTGGCAAGCATCTGTATATACCTGGAAGCCTTCCTGGCCTGAAGGGATGGTCAGTATGGGAGCTGAGGTAAGCCTCCCTTTCAACTCCTGGAAAGCCTCTTCACACTTCGGGGCCCACAAGAACGGTGCGTCCTTCTTGGTCAGTGATGTCAATGGTAGCGCTATTCTGGAGAACCCCTCCACGAACTTACGGTAATATCCTGCAAGCCCGAGAAAGCTCCTCACATCTGCCGCGGAACGAAGTTGTGGCCAATCCCTGACAGCTTGTATCTTTACTGGGTCTACTGCTATTCCGTCGGCACTGATAATATGGCCCAAGAAGCCAACCTCCTTTAACCAGAATTCACACTTCGAGAACTTTGCGTACAGTTGGTGCTCTCGAAGTTTTTGGAGTACCTTCTCTAGGTGGGTGGCGTGCAATTCCTCTGAAGCCGAGTACACCAGGATGTCGTCAATAAATACGATCACAAAATGGTCGAGGTAGGGCTCAAACACCTGATTCATCATTGTCATGAATGCGGCTGGGGCATTTGTGAGTCCGAATGGCATCACTGTGAATTCATATTGTCCATAACGAGAGCTGAATGCAGTCTTCTCAATGTCGTTTTCCTCAATCCTGAGCTGATAGTATCCTGATCGGAGATCAAGTTTGGAGAAACACCGAGCCCCGTTTAACTGATCGAACAGTTCCTCTATTCTTGGAAGGGGATAAGTGTTCTTCACAGTCAGTCGGTTCAACTCTCGGTAGTCGATGCAGAGGCGAAGGGATCCATCCTTCTTCTTCACAAAGAGCACAGGTGCTCCCCAAGGAGACGAGCTAGGGCGGACGAATCCTGAGTCCACCAATTCCTGTAGCTGCACTCTGAATTCTGCTAACTCCGTCGGTGCCATCCGGTAGGGAGCTCTCGAGACGGGGCGAGCTCCAGGTACGAGTTGAATCTGAAAATCCACCTCTCGACGTGGAGGTAGACCTGGAAGCTTCTCCGGAAAGACATCTGGGTAGTCCTTCGCTACTTTAACCTCATTTAGTTCTAATGGTTGCCCCGTCATCTCGAAGTAAACGACGAACACCTCTTCACCACTTATAGCAGCCTTTGTTGCTTGTATGGAATTTAGCGTTATGCGGGAGGCGCACAACTTGTGGTGGAGGGGCCCAGTCTTCAACCGGGGAGTCCGGATTGTACATGTCCTCAAATAAGTCCTCGTCTCTCACTCTGAGGCTGGGTTCCCGGACCTCCTGCTCAAAATTTTAAAATAGACGTGTCAGAACTTCCATCCATGCTCAAGAATAGG